>JAECWU010000089.1:0-1200000 GCA_018150985.1 Chymomyza costata | reverse complement strand
TAAACAGCCCACTAGGCGGGGAAATAATAAAAATTAAATGTTTACTTCTTAATATGATAACGAGCTTTGAGTTTCTTTAATGTGGGTCATCATGAATATGTCAAATAGAAATTGCTGGTCTTAGTATTGTCTAGAAATTGATTATTAAAATGAGTAATGTGCTCCAAATATAAGCACCAAATGTTTACAAAAAGTTTCTGTTATTAAAATAAATTATTTTTTTTAATACTGTTTTTTTTTGTAAGCAAGTGTATAAATATCATATCATAGCCGTAGGGGCGGTTTCGCAGGCTCTTGACAATTGGGACGAGTCAGTTTAACGGGTGCAGCCTTCACGGCATGCGGTAACCTTGGCTTAGACATGTCACTTGAAGGTTCTTGAATAGTGTGGGAAGATAAGCTTCCAAAAAAGAGTCTCCAGTCATTTATCGTAGCAAGCAGAAAGTAGCCCCTCATTTTCCAACAGGAAAATGCGCCTCAATAAGCGAACAATCCAATTTTTAATTTATTCTACAACACAAACTACGGCCTTGTTGACTTGCTCTCCTATCTTAAATCCAATAGAAATCGTTTGGGGCAGGGAAGTTAGAGGAGTATCAGCTGCCGCCATTTAGTTATGTTGAAGAGCTTAAGACTTACTGAATGAGATAATCTTTATATCATATATTTAAAAAAATTAATTCAATAAAAGCTATGGGGGAACCGACGTGCACAGCAAATGGCCTACTACATTAATTTCGAGACATGCCGACCATAATGTCCACTGCACTTTTCTTTATTTCTATGAATTTAAGAATTCAACAGTTATGACGTCGGAAGTACTGAAGTCCAATCGGTATCCAAGAAATGCACAGTGGTGCTAATAAAGTTCCCAACACCGCAAAAGACAATTTTGAAACTTTGAAATCACGCGGATATTTTTTAATTTTTCGTTAACTAATAATGATAAGATCTTTCGGTCTTTTTTGTTTTGCTTAACTCTTCGAATTCGCGCAGTTGTGAGCTGTTAAAGTTAGCATTCGTAATGTCATGCGTGACAATACGTTCTAGCATTTTCGAATATTATACTTTTAATTTGACTCGAATAAAAATTTGAAGGTATGTATTTAACTAAAAATAGTTGTTTGCGTTTTGTGCTTATTTGTGTTATTGATATTTAGAAGTTTAAAAAGGCCCTTCAATATAATATATTCACTCATGCAATATAAACTTTTTTAGAGTAAAAGTAGAATAAGGGCAGGCGGATTCGGGTTGATTCTTGGTTTAATTCATTTTGCTTTTAGGGAAAAATGTCAGTGCAAAAGCTCATACTGCCTGAATTTTGGCACTGGGAGATAATTCGAAATAAGAAGAATTTATTATTATTATTGATATGTTCAAACATTTCAATCAAGTGAAGTGACTAAGAACTTAGTCTATCTACATAAGACTTCCACATATCGCGGTTTCTAGCAATGTATTTTAATTCATTAAAAGATTTTGTGGTTTCCTTGTTAACACATCTACAACAAGTCATTTTGGGCCGAGTTCTGTTTCTTGCTCCTTGAGGACTGCACTGTAAGGCTGAGTGCACTATTTGTCAGAGTTCTTAAGGAGAGTGTGTCCGATCGATTTGGACTTTCTGAGCTTTATCTATTTCTCGATCGGTTTTTGGTTTGTCATTTTTCACACGCAGACATCTGTTGCCAAAGGCCTGAAGCTTTTTGAATGGTTCTTGTTTTAGGTGCCATCACCTAATTTTTGTTTAATCTTCCAGTTTATGCCACATCCACTGTAAGTTTCAAATACTAAGTTGCAGTTACGAAGAGCAACGGAGAGAGTGCGCATCCTTGTTTCACTCCTGAAACGGTCGGAAAAGTTTCGCTTAATGGTTCTTCATGTAGTACTCGGCAGCATGACCCATCGTACATATTTTTAAAATTAAATAGTACTGTATTAGTTATTTTATCGGGAACACCTCTTGCCGTAAGTGCAGACCAAATAACGTCACGCCTTAGTGCATCAAATGCTTTTGCAAAATCAATAAGCGCCATACTATATTCAGGTGATTGCTCTATTAGGATTCTTAGGATATGGATATTATCGATGCACGAATGACCGAGTCTAAAACTGGCCTGGTTTGGTCGGATGAGTTAATTTTATGGTGCGGATATTGGCTCTAAGATGATTTGAGTAAAGATTTTTGAAATTGCTGGTAGAGTCGATATTCCGCGCCAATTTTTACACTTTTTCGATCGCCCTCCTTAAGGTATCTTTACAATAATTACTTTTATTCAATCATTAGGTATTTCTTACTCTTGCCATATTTTCTGAAATAGCGGCATCAGTACGGCTGCCATAGCCTCAGCGTCAACTTTGAAAATTTCAGCAGAGATACCATCATTGCCACTAGATTAACAGTCTTTCATAGTTTTGATTGCCGCAGTTATCTCTGATAAATCAGGTTCTAAGCTTTCATCGTGTAGAGAGAGTGTTTTTCAAAGAAAGTTTTCCATATGGTAAGCTGTTTCTCTTTGCAAATTTCTACCGTGCCATTTTCGTCTTCTAGTCGTATTGCATGCGCCCCTTTAAAGCCACACAGTTTTCGAATAACTCTATATACGTTTCTTAGATCATTTTTGTTAATTAAAAATTTACTTAAAAAAATTTGAATGTTAAAAAAAAAATTACACATATAAAACACTGTGAGAAAATAAAAAAAAATGATTCAAATTTTTAAAACAAATATTAAAATAAATAAAAAATAAAAAGTAATTTGTAAACTTTGAGATTTTTATTAGTTTAGTTCCATACTTTTCAAGTTATTAATATTGCGGCGCTAGGAAGCTCATTAGCACCAGAGTGGAACCACACTAAAAGATAATTTTAACTTTAATTACGACTTAAGATATCCCAAAAAGGTAAACCAAGAAACTCTTATTTACTCGTAGTCTACGTACTGATTATGGACACTGTAGCTTCTTCACAAAAAGCTTAAGGCGTATCTTTTTAAAGGATCTTCTAGGGGTAATTAACATGTTTGCGGCATATCCATCTTACCAACAAGGCGAAAGAGCCGAGTAATTATTATAGCATGACTGTAAGCCGCTAATTATCCTTTTTGAGTTCGGGGAAAGATATCTGAAAAATTACTAGAGTTTTAGTGACTGTAAAGTTTAACGAAATAAATAAGGGACGCGGTAAAAAAAAAAACATAACATAACTTGCTGAGCGGTATATGAAAGGTGCTTAGTGCTTCAGTACATAAACGAGATTAACATTACAACATAATTTTGGCTCTATATGCAGCCCATCGGGCAGTCCCGATGAGGCAAGTCTTAAGTCTAGAGATTGAGAGAGTGCTAAGGGCACGCAATTAACATTTACAAATTCAGTTAGTTACTAGTATGACTTCAGTGTCAGATTCTCTTAACTCAAAGTAAAAATAAATATCAAAAGTAATATCTTAGATGTCAGATCCTTTGTTCATACGGATCGAATGCCAAGCTATATATAATTGCTGTTATTGGTATCAGAAAAAATCGATGCATTTCAATGAGTCAATAATCTACAAAAAATCACCGCCGTGTTTTCAATACATTATCGGCTAATTATAAGTGACATTCACCCAAAATTTAACTTGCTGATAAAAAAACGAAAGAAATTTTTGCTTCTTTTTGATAAAAACTTACTCGGAAACGTACAAAAGAACAGCACAATTATTACCCATGACGTCGTTATTCGCGGCATTTTGGCTTATCACAAAGACTCCCCCACAAATAGCTTCTAAAAACAAAAATAAAATAAAACAATGCCAGACAATTTGACGTCACATGGGTTTGGCACGTTGCATAGCCGAAACTGATAAGAATCAACTCTTTTGCTGAGTGATAAGAAGCGAATAAAAATTGATTGTAATCGGTGGATAATTAAAAAACTAAGCCATAAAATGAGCTGGCTTACGTATGGGGATCCAATAAATTTTGTGCATAGTAAAATATTTTTTTTTATAACTATTTTTACAACAGACGCTACACATACGCACTGATGTCACGCTTATTATTATATCCTGTTCCGTATGGTACAAAGGGTATATTGTGTTTGTGCAAGCCGAAAAGTATGTAACGTACAGAAGGAGACGTCGGAGACCCCCCAAAGATACCTAAAGTATGATCAGAGTGACTAGAGAAGTCGATATACCCATGTCAGTCTGTCCGTCCGTCCGTCTGTCCGTCTGTATGAATGCCTAGATCTCAGAGATGGTAAGAGCTAGAGCAACCAAACTTTCAGATTAGATCCCTTATTAATCCATAGGAGAAAAGTTTATTTTATTTTTTTGATATCGGGATTACATTATATAGCGTTAAAAGCTAAAGTTTAAGATGGATAGTTCGTTTGTTTATGAAGATATCATAACCATATTTGGCAATCGGAAGAATTTTTAGAGACCCCCAGCACTGTACCAAATTTTATCAAAATCGGTTGACTATATCATAAGCTTCCATAGGATCGATCGGTCGAAAAAATGTTTTTTGTACAAAATTCGTTGTGTTTCGTTTGTTTGTGAAGATACCGAAACCAAATTTGGCATTAAGAAGTTTTTTAGAGTTCCCAAGCACTGTAGCAAATTTGATCAAAATCGGTTGACTATATCATATAGCTCCCATAGGACCAATCGGTCAAAAAATCGTTTTTATAACCTGTACCTATAGGTACAAAGGGTATACTAGATTTGTGCAATGTATGTAACGGACAGAAGGAGGCGTGGCAGACCCCAAGTCCTTTATACCAAAATGCTTATCATAACCTCGGGTAGCGATTGAGCCATGTCCGTCTGTCTGTCTCTCCGTCTGTCCGTCCGTCCGTCTGTATGAACACCTAGATCTCGGAGACTATAAGTGCTACAGATACGAAACTTTACCAGCTGGTGCGCATATTTAATGAGAAGATGAAGTTTGTTCAATCATGTCAATATCTTCCCCCGTTCCCCCGAAGTTGTTTTTGGCGGTTTTCAGCTACTCCGTATACTATTTAAGTAAAAATTTCACCACCCCTTGCCGATAAACTGCGTCAATATTTGACTTTACGTAATTATAGTAACAAATGGACTAGAATCACCTATTTTGCTAAGCTGATTCATGTGGCTCTAATGAACAAATCCACATCCAAATTTTATCAATGCGGCCCCCCACCCCCCGCAATTGATTTACCGTGTTTTCTCCCACGCCCCTCAACATATCTCCTTGAAACTTACCCCATATACTTGAAATAACTTCTTTGACGTAAATTTCGATTTTCATCAAAATCGGTTTAAATTAGCGGAACTTATAGGTATAAATATCGTTTTGCACCAACAAAACAAATTTTCCAATTGGAAATTTCTTAGAGGGCATATGCAAGAATAACATTTTTTTCGAGAAAAAGGGTACAGGGTATAACACTGTCGGGCACCGCCTCGACTGTATTACATTTTTTGTACAAAATTCGTTGCGTTTCGTTTGTTTGTAAAGACATTGTTAGCAATATTGGTATTAAGAAGTTTTTTAGAGTACCCAAGCACTGCACCAAGCTTTATCAAAATCGGTTGACTATATCATATAGTCCCCATAGGACCGATCGGTCAAAAAAATTGTTTGGTGCAAAATTCGACTGATTTATGGTTGTTTATAAAAATATCGTAGCCAAATTTGCCGAATAAAATATCTTTTGGAGGTCTTAAGCAATATTTCAGACTTAATTGCAATGTGGTGGTACAGGGTATCCCAAAGTCGTCTGCGCCCGGCTTTAACGTACGCTATTTTTATAAAATAAATAACAATATGCTACAGCTGATGCCGTGCCCGACGATGCGCTGTCCTTGAATCGATAAAAGGTCAACATTGTTTTATTCAAAAGATACTAGGTAACTGCAGAATTGTTTAATTATAAATAGGGCAGATACGAACACAATGCCAGAAACTTCATCTATATGTCCCAATATTTGGTGTTTCTAGTTCCTATTGCCTCCGGAATGTAGGTATTCACCCTATGTTGCCTGCTACAATATATATTGCAAAAATCCATAACAACTTTGCGCGTATAATGGAAAAACTTTACGAGCAGAGTTTGAGCATAAGAGATATAAATCCAGAAGCGATAATGTTTGTGAGTGAAATGAAGATAATTATGAAGAGCAATTGATGTGCACGCTTCAATTTTATGAATGTGCGTGAAATTGTAATTGTTTATTGTTCAATATTAACCAAATACTTAGTGCAACTGGCCAATGCCAGCCTGAGCCATAAACAAACTTATTGAATCCCAGTGGAATGGCTACTATGGCGGCAATGGCAATGACAATGACAGTCGAAATGGCAACCAACTACAGTTTATCAATAAGGCGACCAACGCCAATCCATGTAACTGTCGCATCGCAATAGTTTCCTATGATTTATGTCCAGCACATGCCATGGGAAGCGTGTAAGTTTTACCCTGTGGGCGTTTAATTGTTGTGAGCAAGTGCGTCGGTTTTATGATTACAGCACAGCTATCTAGATAGCATTGTCATGCGGGCACAAAGATTATACGCTGCTTTAGGGCGGCTATCTAAATATTTGTACATGTATTTTAATTCAGTGCCCATGAAAGTAAGTTTTGTACAGTAGAAACTCACAAAGTGGAAATGTTTTCATACATAACCAATCAAAGTATTTGAGAGGCGGAAACGCAGGAGATTCGGCAAAAGCATACCTAAGGGTAGCTCAGTCGGTTGAGTATCGACCTCAAAACTTGAGATCGCGGCGTCTAGGCACCAAGGATTGCTTCCAAATCAAATGCATTTTTTGGTACTGTTTTATATTAACATACATACTGAATATCTGCCTTAAAATATAATAATAAGAACAAATAACGATACCTATTTTTGTTTTTTTTTGATTTTACGATTTTTGTTGTCACGTTCGACATGGAAAAGGATAATTTGCCTACAGTAAAGCCACGCTGTCCTTAACATTTTTTTGTAAGCACAGTTTTTATGCACAAATCCATTTAAAAAAGCATTTACAATTTTGTGAGATATTCAAAGTTGGTCACGTTCGACATGGATAGTGTAAATATTTTTTGATATATTTTTTTTACTTACAAATTATTTGTATGTAGTTGAACGATAAAAAAAATTAGTATAAAAAAATAAGGAGCGATCCAAATGATAGAGAGAAGAGTTATAGGAAAAGCCATTGTAATATGAAATTTAAAGAAAGAATGAAGGCAGCAAGAAAAATTTGAAAGCATTGTCTAAAAGAAATTAGGGAAAAAGATGTATTAGGAAAAGAAAAAGTCGGCTGCAAAAAATAATTTTGGAAGTTAAGTTCGAAGATAAGGAAATAATTAAGTATGTAGTAAATACAAAAGGATGAAGAAAAATAAAATTGAACTTGTCTATTTAAATCAAGTGGAAAAAAGATCACGTTCGACAGCGCTTAAAATTAAAATTAAATAGATGGCGTACGTTAAAGTCAGGCGCGGACGATTTTGGTATACCCTGTACCACCACATTGCAATTAAATCCGATATATTGCTTACGAACCCCAAAAGATATTTCTTTGCCAAATTTGGTTACGATATTTTTATAAACAAACAAAAAAATTTCGAATTTTGCACCAAAAACGTTTTTTGACCGATTGATCCTATGAGGGCTTTATGATATAGTCAACCAATTTCGATCAAATTTGGTACTATGCTTATGAAATTTAAAAAAGTACCAATTACCAAATTTGGTACCGATAACTTCAAAAACAAACGAAACAAAACGAATTTTGTGCAAAAAACGTTTTTTCGCCGGATCGGTCCTATGGGAGCTATATGATATAGTCAACCGATTTTGGTCAAATTTAGTACACTGATTGGAAACTATAAAAACTCCGACTGCCAAATTTGGTTCCGAACCCAAAAAAACTTCCAAAAACCAAATTTGGTTACGATGTCTTCTTAAACTAACGAAGCAGACCAAAGATTACACCAAACACGGTTTTTTGACCGATCTGTCCTATGGAAGCTATATGATATAGTCAACCGATTTTGATAAAAATGTTTACAATGCTGGGGAACTCTAAAAAACTACAGAATGCTAAATTTGATTAAGATATCTTGATAAACCTTTTTTTTTTTTGATATATGTATATGTATTTTTATTGCCAATTTGTACCGGTTAAATTAGGTTATGATCCAATATTGATGTAAAATTTATCGCTACACAAAAATATAATTTAGTGTTTGATAGGGCTTAAATATACTTTATACAAATTTACACAATATTTACAAAAACAAAATTTACCAATAGATTCAACTCAATCTACTAAATATTCAAATGCCTTTAATCTGAAAGAGCACAGGACAGCGAGATTCATACATCTTTAAACATTTCCCCATAATATATAGATAGGAAGCACGAGCTATTATAGCGATTTAGATTATATGACGACTTCTGAGATCACACGGGTGGAGACGTTTCAGGCGTCAGGTCTATGACCGGCCAGGGCGCAGGCAAAAGAATTCGGGTGGGATCGTAAGCGATCCGCGTATCGGTCGTTTAGTGATAAACAAACCAATCTTAAACTTTTGGTAAAAAATACATTATTTAAAAATCGAAATTACTCAATGAAATGAAATTAACTATATTATTATTTGTGACGACTGAGAATCAAACCTGGAATTCAACGCGACTTAAGAAATATTGAGTCCACAGCTACACCAACTTAACTATCTTAATGTATGCTTTTACCAAAAATGTTTGTAGTGTACTCGTATAAATTTGACGATTTTTTCATTTTTTCAGTCTAAGCTCCTCTAAAGAAGTTCGTTCTAAAAACTCTTTACCACATATGCCACTGATGGACTAATAAAAAAATATAAATTATAAAATATAATACATTTTATTGGGAAAACATAAGAATAACATTATTTTCAACTGGCCTGTTAGATGATAAATAGGGAGTGAAATCCCAAAAATAAAAAAATAAAAATATTAGTTTTGGAAAAAGCTTAACAAGGAAATAATCTAATTTAAGCTTTTGACGAAATTGCTTAAATATTTTACACATAAGGAAATTTATTGGAAATTTTCTATCGTATTTCAATTATATTGAAATATTAGATAGAAAAGTGGAGAAATGAGAGTCATCATTTGATAAAAGAAGAAAAGAACATTTATTACGTTAGATCCTTTTTTGATTCATGCAAGGCCTTTAATTATGATCATCTTACTTTGTCAGCATTTACTGTACCGCATTGGCTGGTAACTTCAAGTTTGCTGATGGTAAATGCAAATTAATTAAAGCAAATAATTACAAAAAAAAAGGAGGAAATTATAGAAATTAATGAGCTTGTTGTATCTCTGGCCCCTTCATAGCAGCTTTTGTGAGTGCAATAAAATATGATTAGCTTTCAATGCACCAGAGCAAGTAAGAGTAAAAATAAATTGACGTAATGTAATAAAATGCAGAGAAATGGCCAAAACTAGAGCCAACCAATGCTAAGAATAACGCAGACAAGAGCAGTTGCAGCATAATTGAAAATTTACGCCTTGTTGCACTGAGCAACTGGTGGCATGGCCACTTCTAAGAAGAAGCCAAGTATGTAGCCAATTTCTGCACTACTCTCGTCTGGTGTCTTTTTCTTCTGTTAATTAATTTAATGTTTTACCATCTCCAACAAATAAATTCACACACAGTTTCTATCTTTCTCTTTTTCCCTTTTTATGCTCTCTCTTCCACTCTCTCTCTCTCTCACTCTGTTTTGTGGCAAGTGAAAGCTTTTCTTTGCTGTTACACATACTTCTCTTAATTGCATATTAAAAATCAAGTATACGCTTCATAAGCTGTTAAGATTTTTTTTTTAATTTATCTAACCTATCAATTAAAATTTCAATTTATTATGTTATAGGAACCAGATATGTTGTATTTTCAGTACAGGAAAATTTAATCACTTTGGATTTTTTTTCGAAAATTGATAATAAACTTAAAACACCCTAAATTAAATGTTTATGACGAAACACAAATAATTTCCTTTGCAGAATTTAACTGAGCATTCAAATTATTAATTTTTCGCCCAAAATCCCTTTGGTTTATTAAAAACTCGTTCATTTGGGATTGGGAAACTTGGCGCTTTTATAAGGGCCTAGCTTTTCCCTTTTTTATTTATTGTGGCAAAAAAACTTATTAAAAATTTATTTAGACCTAGTTTTCAATAATTGCCTTTAAAAACATAATATTTTTTACCCATTAATTTAAAATATAATAGTTTCTTATTTGATGTTAGTCTAAAGAAAAAAATTTTAGTTTTAAGTAGTAGAAATTTTTATTATGGGCGAAAATCTGCCTTTCGATTCATAACAAAACATAGTTTCAAAATGTTTTTTTTTTATTTAATTTAGTTTTTTAAGTTAATGCGATATATAACATTTAACTCAGCCATCAAACTTTTTGCACAAAACTATTTTATATTTTTAAATTTTTCAGCTGGCAGCCATGGGAGAGAACGGCTGTAAAAGCGGAAATATTTTAACTCGTCACTTTTTTTCTTTACAGAAATTTAAAAAAATAAAAAAAAAATACATTTTTTGTAAAATCAGAAAAAATGTCTGTTACAAGTGCAGCATTTTAAATATACCTAGTGTGTAAACATACTTCATACAAAAAAAATGTAGAAAACTTAAATGAAAAATATATATTTAATAAATGCAAAACATTCAAGTGCAAAAAACTTTTTATGCAACTTTATTTTGTTTAAAATCAAATTATTCTGTTCCAGTTACATAAACTTTTGCAACAAGAATGCAACAAAAAGAACCACAACAGTCTTCAACAATAAGCCCAAAAAGTTGCGACCCTAGCAACTATTTGATAAACTTTAAGATGATAAAAACAAAAAAATAATATGGTATAAAGCAAATACATAAATGTCCAAAAATTAAATGAGTAAAAACGAAACACAAACTATGCGATGCAAAAAAAAAAAAAAAAAGTTATAAAGCAGTCACAAAAATCTAAACCGCAAAAAGTTAAGGAAAAAAAGGAAGTCAAAAACAAGTACAACAGCAGGAATGAGTACACCAACAGAAATGAGTACAATAACAAGTACAAAAGCATTCACAATGTCGCCTAGCGGCGCATAAAAGCACGTCAACAAAAAACTCAATGGAGGCAGTTAGTTTTCCAAGCAGAGTTTTTCACCCATTTCACTATTTTTCAAGTTAACACAACAAAAATTGTAACACGATATGTCAGTGCGACGAAGGTTGCATACTCTACCAGATCTTCCTTATCGATTTCATCAAAGACTTATTTATTGATCGCCTAAAAAGATAATTGTTTTCGTTTTCATTGTTGACCCGGCCTAAGGAACTCATAATGCAGAACACCACGATAATCGAAGAAAACAGTCAACATTACCTTGATTTTTGAGCGACTTTGTTTTTTGGTCTTGCCTCACCACGATATTTGCTCGATTGGTCCGTTGTTTTGGGGTCGTAAGCATAGATCCAATTCTCATCTCCAATTATAATGCATTTCGTCTTCGTCTTTTCACACACTTTTTCACAAAAACGAAGCGTACTCAAACATTAATGAATATTTTGACGTGTACCTTGGCATGGATGACAAAGACAGTCCTGCCAACCTGAAAAAAAGATTTTAATTGAGATATAAATTCTTTTATTTACAGGGGTCTTTAGATTTTGTAGTACATTTTGGATGTTTTTAGGAAGAGTAAGACTTTTTGTACGTTATCTGGGTTAGGTTTGCTAAGGAGGTTTAAGCGGTTAGTGTTGTTGAATTTCGAATTTTTGATGTGTATGAGAGTTGGACATGAATTTAGTAGGTGGGATACGGTAATGTTGTTAACATGGAAAAAAGGGCAAGATGATGGTTGACTTTGGTTAAGGTAATGCTGGTGGAAAAGATAAGTGTGGCCTAGACAAAGTCGAATTAATTTTTTTTGATCGGGACTATTAAATTTTTAGTGGGAGTAGCTAAAGAGGTCGCCAATGTATGAGTTGTCCAAATTTTTATTTCGGTATCATTGACTGCAGTGTCCGAGGCATTGCTTTAGTCTTGTCGTGAATTCTTCTTTTAGGTACCAGTTGAATTCAAGTTTGGGGTAAAGATAAGTGGCATTTTATTTGTTGACTTTACAGCTTGGACGGCTAATTCATTTCCTACTATGCCAGCATGACCAGGATCTACATTATCTGTATTTTAGGGGCTAGATGTGTTATTAGCGATCTGATTTTGTTTGGGTAAAAGCTGTTTTTGTTTGAGTTTTGAGTCGAATCTATTACTGCCAGAAAGTCTGAACAGATAACGAATTTACCTCTTTTGTTTTTAAAATGTTCGATCGCTTCGAGAATGCTTATTGTTTCGGCAGTAAAAACTGATCAATACGGAGGTAGAATAGTATTTAGTATTTATTTGAAAGATCAACATACAATGTAAGTATACAGTTGATCAATTTAAAAAAATATAATACAAAAAGAAACTTATAAACAAAATTTTATAATATATAATATAATATAATTTTGCCACTGACCCGTTGGGCGAATTTTATTTGCCCGAGGACCAGCTATGCCAATACCCACAGTATGTTTGTTGCTGTTGTGATGCGTATGATATTTATTGAAATTTATTCTTGACCCGCCTGTGAATATAAATTGATATGATTTTAAGTTTAATGTTGAAAAAACAAAGGAAATGCGAATTAATGTTACATCAAACTAACCTTTAAAACTAAACGGCCAACCTATAGAACGAGTAGAATCTTTTCAATATCTCGGAAGCATTATGACACACAGAGGAAGTACTAAAAAAGAGATATAGATGCAAGAATTGAAAAGGCTATTGGTGCTTTTACGAGTCTAAACAAAATATGGGCCTCATGTTGCACAGCACCAAAACTAAAATTTCCATCTTCAAATTTTGCGTACCATCGGTACTATTATATGGCTGCGAAACGTGGTTCGTAACTGAGCAGTTACAACAAAAGCTGCGTGGTTTCGTCAATCGCTGTCTTCGCAGAATTCTAAAAATCTTCTGGCCTAACCGCATATCCAGTGACGAGCTACGAATTAGAACGAATATCCCAGGTATCAACATTGAAATTCGAAGACGCAAATTCGGATGGATTGGTCACACTCTGCGTAAATCTCAAGATGACATTGCTAACATGGCATTACAGTACAACTCTCAAGGAAGCAGACGAAGTTGTCGACCGACATCGAGCAGAGCTTAATAATAATAATAATGATTTTAAATTGTCTTTGATGCGTTTATACATCTTTCGATCTGATTCGGGGGGTGTTATGAGTTTCTTATAGACTCGCAGCGTTGTGTCTTTAAGATTGGTAAGGACCTAGGGTGGTTTGTATTTAAGAAGTTTTTGTGGCTCGTAGCACAGATTAAGTTCCTTGCATAGGTTTAATGTGCGGTCTATGATGAAGTTTTCGGTGTTTTATAAATTTAGGGATAGGTGTGTTATTAGAATTAAAAAGATTTTTGGTGAGTGGTGGTAGACAAAATACTAAAACTAACATTTGATTAATTTGTAAAAGAAAGTCTTATTTAGTATGTATGTATATAGGAAATTTATAGCTTTTAGCTTTGCAGTTTAATATTAATCTGTATCGTAGCTATATGGACATATGAGTCATAATTTGCCAAAAATTTTACTATTCGTAAATATTTTTATACTCAATCCAAATTTGGTTAGTCTAAAAAAACAAAGTCATATCAAGTTTTTCCCATTGTCTCTGCACAAAAGTTATTTTAATTTCAATAATGAAGTTTTCAACAAAATGGTTTCATTGGGCAACAAGATATCCCACTGTCGGGCACTGTCTCGACTGTATCATATGTTTATGCTTTAAAACATAATTTTTATATAAATGTTGTATTTGAGTCGTCCGCCTTCAGCCATTTTGTCCTCATGGAGGTAAACAGCGATTCATCATTCGATATTAATTATTATTTTTATGTGTTGCAAATATCTTTTACAAATTAATATACTCTACTGCTTTTTAAAAAGAAAGTGTAAAACACAGCATAAAGAACTTGAAAAATGGTTCCAAGTTGAGAGCACTTGACTTTTGTGTGCGGTCATTTATATGTTTTAAAACTTAAAGTTTCACTAATAATTTTCTTTGCAATTTTATTTAAGCAACAAGCGTACAAAATTGTCCACGGAAACTGCAAAAAGCTTTCCCAGCACTTTAATAACACTGAGAAACAAAGTTGAAGTTTTTGCCGCAAGTTGGTGCTCAGTACGTAATACCTTTCGAATAGTCAAGACATTCAAAAAAAAAATGTTGTTTGGTTTGTTTACAACATTTTCACGAAAAACGACAAAAAACATTGCTAAAGAAAATTTGTGCATTTATAGCGAACCAACTTCAAGTTAAGTCAAACGCTTAGTGTAATATTACATAGACAGATGATTTAATTTGAATTTCGTCTGCCAAATTTTATCAAATTTATTTACTTGAGTTGAGAAAAACTTGTAAAAAAAAAAAAGAAGGCAGGACGACCGTTAAGGTCACTGGAAGGTTTTTGCATTCTCAATTTCAAACTATAAGTTTGGTCATCATGAAATTTCATGCCTTTTATCATTAATATATTATTAATCGCTCCAAATACTTTTAATACAAATATTTTTAATCTTATATGCTGCACGCCACATACCAGTAAGGTCCCTGTGGACCTATTACACATTTTGCATACTGCTTTTGTTCAATTTATATATAATAGATTTTTTTTTTTTTTTGGAACATTTTTTGTTAATTCTGTAAAAATAATCAAAATATTTAGTGGAAAAAGAACTAATGTGAAGCGTAAAAATAACACTAGTCGACAAATTTAACACTTTTTTTTTCTCCAGAGATGAGACTTATATTTTATGTTAGGGTAATGTTTCAGCGTTAAAAAACCGTTTTTTTTTTTATCCTCCCATAGCTTGTTTTTTTTTTATGGCTATTTTAGTGAAAAATGCCATTTTTCAAAATGCGGTTGCACATATGAGGTCATAAAAACTATACTAATTCGAATTTTTTCATTATTATTTTTTTTTTCAAAAGAAGAGAGTTCCACCTTTCCAAAATGCCCCAAATCATAAAAATTGAAAACCTTAAGAAAAAACTACAGCCGAAAGTGTGTGCCCAAAACCCCAAAAAACACAACATTTTGGTGACTTTTTCTACAAATATTGCTATTTCTTTCAGAAAAACTCTTTGGCACTTAAAAAGTTAGCTATTTAATATTATTGGTCAGAATATGTAGATGCGATTTCTATATAATTTTGTGTTTTTATGTCAAAAAATGATTGACTTATTGAACTTTTAGTGAAAACGAAAAAAAATCATTTTTTTCGAACGATTTTTTTTTTGTCACTTTCAACTGCACTTAACCTTTGAAAAGTGATTCCCTTTTCTATATTTTAATTTTTTATAGAAAGTAGGAGTAAGTACCTTTCAAATAAGCCCTTTTTCGAGATATTCGAACGGCCCATTGAGCGCCAGTAGCTGAGTATATCACTATAAGTATACGTAAAATCATGATTTCACCCAAAAAAATATGACATTTTTTGTTTATAATGGTGCTTTAACAAAACATTAATTGGGAATTTACAGTATTATTTTATATTTCATATAACGGTAACAAATTTATCAACAACAATCTTAAAAAAATTTAAAAAAATATCTAAAAATGCATATTCGTTTTCATTCTTTTGAGTTTTTCATCTGATTCTCGAATCAAAAACCAGCAATATTCACCCAACATTTTTTCCGTGAAACGACCACTGAATCGATCTTCCATATTTTTGATGTCCTGATAAAATCTTTCACCGTGTTGGTCACTCATCGCACCCAAATTTTCTGGAAAATGTTGAAAATGCGATTTCAAAAAATGCATTTTCAGACTTAATGTTGAGCCAATTTTTTCATACCAATGAAGCATTTCATCAACAATAAACTTAGCATTTGGGCTTTTTTGTTTCCCAAGAAATTTTTCTACCACTTCCTGAAAAGAGTTCCACGCTTGCATTTGATCAGGTGCCAACGTTTCTAGGGAACGTTTTTAGGGAACTCGTTTTCTAGGTAAGCGATTGCCAAATCATTTCCATTTTTACCAATCGCCTTAACAAAATTTTTCATTAGACCCAATTCGATGTGCAGTGGAGGTATAATAATGTTTTCTTTTGCGACGAGTGGTTTTGATACAACGTTATATATACCAGGAGTGTAGTCTATCCTTTCAGGCCATAGATCTTTTTTGTAATGCTCTTTATATGCTCTACTGTTGTATAAGCAAAGAAAACAGTTGTATTTAGTGTAGCCGCTCTGCAATCCCATAAGGATTGCAATAACTTTAAAGTCCGCAATAATTTTGAATTTGAACTTGTTGTATTCTATTAATTCCAGCATAGCTTTTATTGTTTCAAATTCTTCTTTCATTTGTGTTACAAAAGCAACTGGAATGGATGGATTTTCATTTCCGCTGCTTAAAAGCACTGCTTTTATACTCGTTTTAGAGCCGTCGATAAATAATCTCCATTTAGATGCATCAAATGGTTGCTTCATTTTAGCGAACAGTTTTTTAATGTCATTGCAATAACATATTTCACCATTTTTAGAAAAACATTCTGCTTAATCGTTGCTTCTATTTCGAACTGATGTCACCGTGACTCCTGTTAAAGTTATTTTTATGTTTTAGTGTGTAGTGCACAAATTTAAACAAAACATACCTTCGTCAACAAATCCAAACTCCTTCAGTCGAGATATTAAAAGTTCAGACAGAATGAAAACGAATATGCATTTTTAGATATTTTTTTAAATTTTTTTAATTTTTTTAAGATTGTTGTTGATAAATTTGTTACCGTTATATGAAATATAAAATAATACTGTAAATTCCCAATTAATGTTTTGTTAAAGCACCATTATAAACAAAAAATGTCATATTTTTTTGGGTGAAATCATGATTTTACGTATACTTATAGTGATATACTCAGCTACTGGCGCTCAATGGGCCGTTCGAATATCTCGAAAAAGGGCTTATTTGAAAGGTACTTACTCCTACTTTCTATAAAAAATTAAAATATAGAAAAGGGAATCACTTTTCAAAGGTTAAGTGCAGTTGAAAGTGACAAAAAAAAAAATCGTTCGAAAAAAATGATTTTTTTTCGTTTTCACTAAAAGTTCAATAAGTCAATCATTTTTTGACATAAAAACACAAAATTATATAGAAATCGCATCTACATATTCTGACCAATAATATTAAATAGCTAACTTTTTAAGTGCCAAAGAGTTTTTCTGAAAGAAATAGCAATATTTGTAGAAAAAGTCACCAAAATGTTGTGTTTTTTGGGTTTTTGGGCACACACTTTCGGCTGTAGTTTTTTCTTAAGGTTTTCAATTTTTATGATTTGGGGCATTTTGGAAAGGTGGAACTCTCTTCTTTTGAAAAAAAAAATAATAATGAAAAAATTCGAATTAGTATAGTTTTTATGACCTCATATGTGCAACCGCATTTTGAAAAATGGCATTTTTCACTAAAATAGCCATAAAAAAAAAACAAGCTATGGGAGGATAAAAAAAAAAACGGTTTTTTAACGCTGAAACATTACCCTAACATAAAATATAAGTCTCATCTCTGGAGATTTTTCACCGTCGACTAGTGTAATCAAGGACAACAAATTGTTTCTGAATTTGTAAAAAATATATAAGAAAAGTTGACGTAATATTTATGCCGAAATATTATGTTTTCGATCTGTGGAGCTAGTATTTGAGAGTAGGGGTAGTTGTCCGGTTATGAGCACCCCTGCAAAACTTTTGAACGTAAGGAGATGGAACTGATCTTTAAAATGTCGTTTGTGCGTAATGTCAGCTCTATGATTTGGTGCTGACACCGAAGCAAACGACGCATATGCTTAGATCACATTTATTTATTTATTTACAATTTGCTTTATTTGCCGAAATAATATAAAAATATTGTTTAAAGCTAGCTTAACATATTGAATCAAAGTTTTAATATTATATCTTTAATTTGAGAAATTAAGAGAATAAATTTTTAAGTATAAAGGAGTTTGATTCGAATATTTAATGCTAAGAAAAACAATGGAAAGAATAAAACCTTTATTATGATGGAAAAAAAAGTTGAAAGATTTATAAATTAAGGAGGTACTTAACTAAAGCTAGTACCTGTCAGCACGAAACTCATGAATGTGATTTTTTATGTGTAAAAATCAAGAGTGATCTAATTTTTGATTGTATTCAAAGTGTAATGTATAGGTCGGGTCAGAATTATTTTCTAGCGAGTTTTCCATTCATTCGTCAAATGTTCGCGAAAAAAAATTTCCTGATAATTTTTTACCACTTTTTTCACTTAAAGCGTTTTGTTTTGTGTATTTTTAGCCATGTCAAGTCCAAAAATTAATTTTGACGTCCACCTTAACCAATTAGTAGCTACATTTCTTGCTTGGGTACAGAAAATTGACCATATTCGTACCACTGTACTTTCGAGCAGAAATTTGATTTTACACATTGTCCCTAATGGAGACGTGTAGGCAACATACTAGATGTTTTCAATAACACTATTCTGATTTGGTTTTGTTTTACTTCTTCTTCAAAAAGCTTTCTGATTTTGAGCGTTGTATCAGAAATAAAGGGTTATTTTTAAAGAGATTTTGAATTTTATTTAAAAATAAAATAAAATTCAGAAAAATATATGAAACCTTTATTTGAGTCGATGGAACGATCTATATATAATACAATTTAATATTTTAAAGATGATTTTATGTAAGTGTCAACCGCGGCTGGGTCCAATTTTGGCACAGTGCTTCAACGATTACGGGCTTGTTGCCCGTTCATCCTGAAATAAGCTTCGTCGCTGAACACAATTTTCCGATAAAAAAGTCGATCTCCATCCAACTTTGCCAGCGCCCATTCACCATAAGTTAGCCGTTGTGGCTTCAATTCTTACACCAGCTGTATTTTAAAAGGTTGTATACTCAAATCCTACCGCAAAATTTTCCACGTAGTGGAGTAACAGAGGCCCAATTGCTGCGAGCGGCGCCGAATCCATAATTCCCGGTCATCAACAACACTGGCGGATACAGCTGCGTTATTTTCCTCTGTCCGCACTCAACGTATGCGTGTTGGTGGCTTAATGTCCAATAATGAAAATTTGGTGCGAAAAGTGCACGATGCACTTTCTTAAACGAGCATAAATTTTGATAATAAAATTCAATAATCTGCAAGCTTTGTTCGCTTGTAAGTCGACTCATGGTTAAATTATAGAGCAAACTGAACAAGTTTGACAAAAACACAAGACACAAAAACAGCTGAGCTGACAAAAACAGTGTTGCCAAAAAGAAAGTTGCTAAAAAATCACCTTTTAGTTCCTTCACAGTTGTAAGGCTTTGCAAGAGGAATGCCGTATTATTAAATAAAAAACATACTTGGCCATTCAAAAAAAAAAATTCTCCCAACCAAAAACCATCAAAAGCTCAATAATGAACATATATGGGTTTTTTGAAAGAGTCTTAAAAATTATTCATACAAGTAAAAATTGTCTGGATTTTTATACCCTGTATCGTATGGTACAAAGGGTATATTAAGTTTGTGCAAGCCGAAAATTTATATAACATACAGAAGGAAACGTCGGAGACCCCACAAAAGTTACAGGGTGTCTAGAGAAGTCGATATACCCATGTCCGTCTGTCCGTCTGATCGTCTGTCCGTCTGTATAATGCCTAGATCTCAGGGATGGTGAGAGTTAGAGCAACCAAACTTTCAGATTAGATCCGTTATTATCCTACGGGAGACAAGTTTATTTTATTTTTTTGTTATCGGGGTTCTTTTATATAGCTCCCATAGGGGTGTTTTAGAGGACCTCGAAAAAAAAGCAAAAGTTTTAGATGGATAATTCGTTTGTTTTTGTAGTTATCATAACCAAATTTGGCACTCGAAAGTTTTTAATAGTTGTCAAACACAACCAAATTTTATCAAAATCGGTTGACTATATCATATAGGGAATAGGGCAGATCGGTAAAAAAAAACGTTTTTGCACAAAATTCGTTGTGTTTCGTTTGTTTATGAAGTTATTGTAACAAAATTCGGCAATTTGAAGTTTATTAAAGTGCTTAAGCACTGTACCAAATTTGACTAAAATCGGTTGACTATATCATATAGCTCCCATAGGACCGATCCGGGAAAAAAAAACGTTTTTTGCACAAAATTCGTTTTGTTTCGTTTGTTTGTGAAGTTATCGTTACCAAATTTGGTAATTGGTTCTTTTTTAAATTTCATAAGCATAGTACCAAATTGGATCAAAGTCGGTTGCCTACATCATATAGCTCCCATAAGGCAGTTCTCTCAAAAAAACGCTTTTTGCACAAAATTCGTTGTATTTCCTTTGTTTATGAAATTATCGTTACCAAATTTAGCAATTGGTAGTTTTTTAAAGGTCCCAAGCAATGTACCAAATTTTATCAAAATCGGTAGACTATATCATATAGCTCCTATAGGACCGATCGGTAAAAAAAAGTGTTTTTTGCAAAATTCCACCGTTTATTTTTTTTTTTTTTTTTGTTTGTTTATGAAAATACAATAACCAAATTTGGAAATTAAGATTTATTTTGGAGTTCTTAAGCAATATATCGGATTTAATTGCAAAGTGGTGGTACAGGGTACCCCAAAGTCCGCTCAAAGGCCGCTCCCGACCTTAACGTACGCCATCTTTTTTAAATACGTTTTTCCATAGGAGTTATACCTGGTTTCACCAAATCAGTTATGAATTTCGTATCGATGGCTTATTATTATGGCATCAAAGACGGCATGATTTAATTAATTTGAAAAGCAAAGACAAGGCACCAAAGGTCTGTCATCGGATTTCAGTACGAAAAATAAAGTAATCGTTAATTTGCTTTTCAAAAAGATATTTAAGCTTTCTTTACTCTTAAGCTTTATTTTCTCTCTTGGTTGTTATATTATTAACTAACTATTAAGCTGATGACAAGCTGAGAGAAACTCTACACTTACTTATACGTACAACTTTTAAAACGAATAAGAAGATAAACTCCTCCGAATTAAGTTTAATTCAAAAAGTTCCTTCGCCGTTGTTTGTCAGTCCAATTTTTTTTTCAAGGTGAATTTGTTGCCCTCTGCTCATTTTGGTTGATGACAATTTTTCTTTTTCGATTTTCAGTTAATTAAAGTTTTGGTTGAGTGCTGCCAATCGTAAACAGTCGCAGTGCTGCCAGTTGTTAAATACCGTTAGTTTCCCTTCACTCACTCGTTTTATTCTTTTCACTCGTTTCACTCGTTTTAATACATTTCAAGCGGCAGAACTTGACTCATGTTAAACGTCGAGCTGAGTTTTCATTGTTCATTCTACATGTTTTTCTTATTTTTTCATGTTATGCTCAAATTTTTCCTTGTTTTTGTTGCTGCTCTGCATATTTGCTAAGCTTTTGCGCACTTAAATGCTTTTATTGCATTTTGCGGATACCAAAATGACGTTGATATGCTTTTGTTGGCTTGCTAGGAGCTTGAGCGGCTTAAGCAAACTCTAGTCGATAGCAGCAGTATAGCAATAGAAGCAAATATGAAAAAAAAAAAATCTCAATGTTGCTTGGCAATATTGGCTTGATTTTTTTAAACTATGCGTTGAAACTCTTAGGCATAGACTGGACTGATCAGTGGACACCTTATATTTATAATATCTTTTAACTTTTTCATGACATAAAAGATAACGGATATTGATCCAAAAGAGATAAAGAGTTCGATAAAGCAATGATCTCTGTTTATAATATACCCAATGCTCAAAAACTATATCGCGAAATAATAGTTACACATTTTTTCAAAAGATTCATATCTGAAACTTTGTATGGTTTTCAACTTTTTTTAAATGAAGGACCTCTCTTGACTTCAAGAAATTCTTTGAATCTCAGCGATCATAAAAGCAAGAGGCAACAAATTTTACCAAAATAAAAGTTAGTTGGTAGCTAGAATAATTTCGAAATTAACGCATAAAAATTTATAAATTTCCTTCCATATTAACTGCAACAATATATATATAACAATACTTGGACTTTATTTTGAAAAAACCCAATAAATTTTAAAATTACAAAAAAATAAATTGACATTTCGTTTGGCAAAAATCCAAATTTTAAAATAAATCTTTCTAAGTGCACACTAGTTTTTACACTCTTTTTAATTTTTAGCAGTATAAATAATGGCAGCACTTACCGCATTTGCCAATTCATTCCTGTTAATTCTCATAAATACATATGGATTTGGAAAAACAACCATGTATTTCTTTAATAAATTAATGTATATTTGTAAAATTTGAATTATTTAAAACTTTTTAATTAGTTTGCATAATTTATGATTGTTGGCATTTGAACAGCATTTAAAAGGCACAACAACATTAGCATAGAATAATTTATTGATTAGCGACACACCGACTGATACAATTGTATCTATACCCACACATATATAATGTTCTTCACTGCATAATTTGCAGCCCACTAATACAGGCACATAATCACGCTTCTCACAGATACATGCAAACTCTGCGATAACTTCAAATACTAACCGATGCGAAATTAAGGTCACGATGGCATATTATGATTCAATTTTGCATGGCTACTTGATATTCTTGACGTCGTTACACGGTTGTTTTTTTTGTGGTATGTGTGTGGAGTGTTGTGCTGTGTATCTATGTATATGTGTGTGATTTGATATGCTCATAAATCAAACCGAAATTCAAATGTGTTATCAGTTTGTGGGATATTCCAGTGCAGCCAACGACGTAACGCCAATCACTTGCTACTATGTGTGTGTAAGCTTTTTGTGCAGTGGCGGTGACAAGGGGAAAATGTGGAAAACCCCTCCCAAACCCACAATAGTATACGCTGTTATAGTTTTTGCAAACTACTAGGCACGCAAATTTGAACAAGCCAGCACAGAGGAAGTTTGTTGATACTTGATTTCCTCCATCGCAAACAGGTTTGGGAGCAAGTACTAAATTTGCATTTTATAGTACAATACACTCCTAGCCATTTGAAGAGGATACCCTGTACACTCTCTCTGCAATTGGACATAGCTCGAAAGCTGACTGATAAAATAATACAATTATGGCCATTATCTTAGCGGATTTTTTTTTTTGTCTTGCTGTAAAATTTAAAGCTCTAGAAAAACAACCCCATTCTTTCTTTTCAATTTATGTAAAGATGGTGGGCAGAGTTGGCTTGTTTTTTTTAGAGGTTCATAACATTGAGTTGGCAACACAACACTGCTTTATCTGACAACCCATTTAACAGCTTATAGTTGCTTTTTGTTGAGTTTGGTTTGACATTTCATTATGGATAGACCTACACCAGAGCAACGCTTATAAATTGTTGAAATTTTGTATCAAAATAATGATTTCGTTCGTCAAACTTATTCGAAATTCAAAATTTTGTTGTCCGATGAAGCCCATTTTTGGTTGAATGGCAACGCAAATAAGCAGAATTGTCGCATTTGGAGTGAGTATACTCCACAAGCTTTTTTTCGAAACACCATTACATCAACAGAAAATTACTGTCACTTGTCTACGCCGATAAACCAGAGACAATTGAACACCTGGAAATCAACATTCGATGAGTTATTGGCGAAATACGGCCGCAAATGCTGCGGAAAGTTATATATTGAGCAAAAAGGGAAGAATAAAAAAGTTCAATATTTTAATTTTTTTTATTTTAAAACATGGTGTACTTCTGCCTACATATGTGGCAGCTAAAACTAATTGTGTATAAGAGGAATAAAACAAATGACGACTTAACCATGCAATCTTATATATAGTAAGGATACACATACACAGTTATTACATATTTAGGAGGTGAATCGGCCAATAAAATATTTAAATTAAATTAATTTTAAATTTAAAAGTGATCGCCCACTTTAAAAAAAAGTGTTGATGCCATTTTATGTGCGGCCTGTTGATCTATTGTACCGTACCCATTATTTGGACAAAATACCATCTGGCTTCCTTACGAAGAGTTCTAAGTCTTTCATTGGAATTCGACGTAGCTGGAACGGGGTGATCAGCACAAATGTGTGACTATGTCCCACACTATTGCTGAACAGTCACACAAGATGTATTTGGTCGTCTTCAAAACAAAGCCCGCACTCTGAAGAGTCCGATAAACCCATTTTATATAAATGATAACTTACAGTATGGTGCCCAGATAAGTAGGCTACCAGGAACCATAGGTCCGCCCTACCAAGACCTATAGTTCTGTTGGCATCTGAGGGTAAGACAAGCACTTTAGCTTGTCTTGACTTCGGTAAAAAGAACCAATATCTCCTATGTTCACTAAAGGCCCATTTGTTGATCATTCGTTTTGAGATTTAAAGATCAATTTTAAAAGTACAATGACTGTCATATTTCCAGATATTTAAGGTGAAAGGTAACCAAAATCGATTATTAAAACTGTCTCCCCCTCCTAAAACAATTTGAGATGCACCACTGCTGTTGTGCGTCTGCGTTTGTTGGTGTAAAGATAAACAAGCTGCTGCTACTCAGTAAACTAATGCCACTGCATAACTAATACATAGACAATTATGTGTATACTTAGTAGTATATAAGTTTGATAGCTGCACACTGTACTTATTTGTTGTTGTAGCGCTTAATATTAATAAACTCACCAACTCAACGACTTTTTTTTACAACTCTCTGAAGGCCTTATATAAATAATAACAATACACCAATAGCAAAATGTTAGTAACTGATAAATGTAGCTTGTTTGTAGTGACAGAGCGAGCTATAAGATACATATTTGAGCGAGAGCAAGCTATGAAATTGTCAGCTGTACATTTTAGTTAAATTATTGCACTTAAATAATGACTAAAAGAACAATAACAACTCAAAGGGCTTTTCCCAGTTTTGCTGGCGCAGTTGCCTATGGCAATCACTAAAGTCTATATACAGCCATGGAAGTATTTGTATACCCTTTAGCCATAATGGTATAATAGACTAGTGCCAGTCAGGAGGAGGCTTGGCAGAACATGAGAATTTTATACAAAAATATTTATAGTTACTTTAAGTAGTGCTTAACAGTAATCAATCCATCGGTCCGTTCATCTAGATCTCATAGACCACACGCGCAAGGGACACCAGATTTGTAGTCTCTCATAAGAGATTTTTGCACTTTTTTTTTTAAAGGTGTAAAAAGTGCTTGCTACGACCTAAAAAAGGCAGCTTTATCAAATTTAAGTTATATAAAAACAAAAGATAATAAAGGACTAAAAGGAAACATTAGTACATATACTTCAAAAACTTTATATTACAATATTCTCTCATTTTTAAGATGTAACATTATTATTATTAAAGATTTTATGTACATTTACTTAAGGATTCTCTTTGGGAGATCCCGTTTTAATCTTCTCTTTCGTGCTCTGGAAGACGTTCTTTCGGAATTCAGCAGTCGTGCTAGTAAATTTGGAAGATCCAAGACGCTCTTAATACTTTTTGGCCTGCAATTGGATAACGTCCCCTATTTTAGGCACCCTCCGCATGTACCAGGGAGCGCCGCACAAATTTCTTAATATTTTGCTCTGGGCTACTCTAATTTTATTTAAGTTCGATTTCGCTGCAATTCCGTATATTTGAAGCGCGTACTTCCATATTGGACTTGAAATGGATTTGTGAATCGGAACTTTATTAAATAAGGAAAGCTTATTTCTGGGAGCGAGCAACCATGCCATTTTCCTCGCTTTGGATTGCACAGTTTTTTGCACCATTGTAATGTGCCTCGAGATGGTTAGCCTCCTGTCCAGAATAACGCCTAGATATTTCTGCGTAGTTTCATGATGCAATGCAGAGCCGAGCATTGATATACCTCGAGACGAATCTCGTCTATTGGTAAAGGTGTCATTGGCGCACTTGCTGGTGTTGATGCCGATATTCCACATTTGCGCCCACTACTTTAAGCTGTCTACATATTCTTGCAGGGCTTCTGTGGCCACACCAAGACAGAAGCTTATTGTCAGCAAGCTGTATCGTCAGCATAGGTTGCAATGAGGACATCGTTCTCCTCTGCGGCAGATACCGACTCTGATGTTGGCATATCGGCGGTGTAAATTATATATATTCTAAGCCCCACTTCTCCAATTAACAAAAACCATCAAAGTTGGTAAGAACAATGATGTGAGCCTAATAAAAACAGCGTCACAATTTTGGACGCTGATAACAACTACTCTTGGGAAAGGTGAGTGCAGGGTATCCTAACGTCGTGCACTGAACCAACTAAGTCCCATTTTTTTTATTGTATAAACGTTAACAGCAATGCATACTTGTAGGCGTTGGGCAGCGCACTACTATTATAAATTCCCCAGCATTCCGCTGCTGAACGCTCATTCCGCTAAAAATCGTGCGCGATTCACTACACGTTACAGTGAATACGACGGTGTTAGAGCAAAAAATTGTATTCTTAATGCAAATATGGGAATTCTTTAATATTGTTATTTAAATAAAAACAAAGTGTCACAACAAAAAGTGTAATCAATTTGTCAAAAAACAAAGGAATAAAGTGATTTTCACTTGAGGGTTTTGCTATACCAACTGAAAAATCATACGCCATGTTGTCTAAAGCTTTGGTAAGTAAAATTGCTAATTATAAACGTGGTTTTTGCCAAAAACAATATTTATTGTGTGAGCCGTAACAATACGATTCGCAACAAAAAGATTTTTGTATAAGTTTTCTATTGATCAACGCTGCACTTCACGTCTATTTCACTAACTATAAGGCAAAGCAGGTTTTTGCTGGAATATTCTTATTTTGAAAAATTTGAATTTCATTTCGAACATGGCAATAGACAAAAACACCTTTTGTGGTTTTTTATAATGCTACAAAAAAAAACATTGCATACATTTGAGCGCAACAAACAAGAAATATCTGCATATCCAAACGTTATAGTAACTGAGGCATGTTGCAAGCATATGCAAACAGTAATTGAATTAATGGCATATACGCCAGCTGCCAACGTGCAACGAAATGTTGGTCAGTCGAGCAACACAACACACACTCGTGTAAAACACAACTGCATGCACACAGATACGCCCATACACATACACAGATACACTTGAGAATATATGAACTAAAGTAGACAAAGCACAAGCATGCTCCTGCAAAACGGTTTGAAAATTGCAAATTAACAAAAACCAACAGTATAAAGTGTTAACACAAATTTAGCAGAAAACATTTCAAAAAGAAAGGAAGAGTGAAAATATAAGTTCCAGTTTCGAAAATCAATATACTCTTTTCTCAAATGATGGAAGAAACATTTTGGATGTTATTTACTTATATAACTAGTGGGCACTACAGAACGTTGCTGGTCGCTATTATAGGGATCCAAATATCGGGAGCTAAAGCGAAAAGTTATAACGAATTTATGCAATTTGCTTCAAAAAACTATTTAGATTTTCACAAATTATAGTCAAAATCGATTGGAATCGAAAAAAAATAACAATAAAAGAAAATAAGACGCTTCGGCTTCGCTAGGGATGCTTAATACTTTTTTTTTCCCTATATTTATAGTACGGATTGATTTCAATTCTTTCTTTTTCGATTTAAAAAAAAATTGAATACAATCTAAAAAAATTTTTTGAAGGAAATTGAATACAAACTAAAAAAAAAAAAAATAATTAAAAATTTAAATTCTCAGTATGGTTAAAATAATATATTAAGTAAGAAAATGACATATTTTTATCGTCTATATATAGTACATACTTATACATACTTTTTATACCCTGTAACATACAGAAGGAAACGTCGGAGACCCCCCCAAAGTCACCCAAAGTATGGTCAGGGTGACTAGAGAAGTCGATATACCGATGTTCGTCTGTCTGTCTGTCTGTCTGTCTGTCTGTCTCTCTGTATGTCTTCTCAGAGATGGTAAGAGCTAGAGGAACCAAACTTTCAAAATGGATCCCTTATTATTCCATAGGAGACAAGTTTATTTTAATTTTTCGATATCAGGGTTACATTATATAGCTTCATTGGGGTGTTTTAGAGGACCTCGAAAAATAACAAAAGTTTTAGATGGATAATTCGTTTGTTTATAGATATCGCAAGCAAATTTGGCATTCTGAAGTTTTTTAGAGATATTCAACACTGTACCAAATTTTATCAAATTCGGTTGACTATATCATATATCCCCCATATGACCAATCGGCCGAAACAAAATTGTTTTTATAAAATTCTTTGTATTTCGTTTGTTTTTGAAGTTATCATATCAAAAGTTTGCATTCAGCAATTTTTTGGAGTACCAAAGCACTGAAACAAATTTCATCAAAATCGGATGACAAAAAATCGATTTTTGTACAAAATTTGGTATTTTTCGATTGTTTATGAATATATCGTAACCAAATTTTGTTCTCGGAAGTTTTTTATAGGTCCCAAGCGCTGTACCAAATTTGATCAAATTCGGTTGACTATATAGTCCCAATAGGACCGATCGGTTAAAATAACGTGTTTAGTGCAAAAGTCATTTTGTTTCGTGTGTTTATGAAGATATCGTAACCAAATTTGGTAAATAAATATCTTTAAGAGCTCTGAATTAATATACCGGATTTGATTGCAATGTGGTGGTACAGGGTATCCCAAAGTCGTCCGCACCCGACTATAACGTACGCCATCTTTTTTTAATGTTTTAAACAGCACTATTTGACACCAAAAAAAGTTAAAACTAAAGGCTTATACGCAGAATGAAAAATTTCGCAAATGGGATATCCCATTCAGGCCTTAAAAACGGAATGTTTTATGTTTGAAATGTTAGATGATCCTTAAAAATGAATCGGAAATTTTTATAGCGAGCCAAAAGAAGAGGAATAACCACGAGCGTACAAATATTTTGTGTTTATGGTGAATGACAAAGGATGTTTTCATTCGAACTGTACGTTGGTCATATCCTTATTCCTTCAAAATGAGCGAATAGTTATTCGACAAATTGTCGTAGATCTAATCTTCAAATAAAACGTTTCCAAGTTTTTCGAACTTAAGTACTTTTAATAATTTTGGGAAATATGCTGTAGCCTTTAAACATCCAATTTGAATTAAATATATTGGCATGTTTCATAATGTTACCTGAAAATCATAAAGTCTATTCCATTCTTTAAGAAATAACAAGTATCACTAGAATATCCAATCGTCTTTCTACATTATCCCATCGATTTGAAGCAATTTTTTTGCAGTTCAGACATGAAAAAGAGTAAACGATTAGTCCAAGACTCCGCTTGATTTCAATCATTTCCCCTAAACTGCACTTCTATCCGATAACAAACCCTGTCGTAGAGCATAAAAACCCACAATTTGTGTATGTTTATGTGAGAGCAATTGAGTATGTTTGTTTGAGCTTGTAGCTGTCTTATACTTTCATGTTGCTCCGATGCACACCAATGCTAACCATGTGCATCCTGTTGCCATGTTGCCACGTTTCTACGTTGCCACGTTGCAACTCGCCAGTTTGTACAACACGTCCCAAAAACAAAGCACAAAAACTGAGCTAAGCTGGGGGCTAAATCAGTGTGGAAGCGAATTGTGACAAGAACAACATAAACTTGCTGAAATAAAAAAGTGTTGAATTTTCTTGCTTCAAGTGCAACAAGAAATAGCGAACTGGGCCAGTGGCCACCCCTTGCCCAACGCTCTCCAAAATCAGCTTAAAGCATCAGTTGGTGGAAACAACGTCACAGCGTTCCGTCGACAGAGGCACAAATATGCAAATTAGACATCAAAAATGCTTTAATGAAAATTCTGGGCTCAGTAAAACAAACAAAATTCTATAAAAAATACAAAAACTCATTTTCACTTTTTGCCACTTTTTGCACTGCAATGACATTTGGCTTCACACTTTTGCTGCTTTTTTTTTTTAATACCCTTTAACCAAAGGCTTAAGGGTATATTAAGTTTGTAAGTGATCAAAGTAAGTAGGTTCTTGTAATTTTTTTCAGAAAGTTTGACTTTTGTGATCGCTTCAAATTTTCGTTGTGTAGCGACGTTAATCGCATGAAAATGTTGGAAAATAGAAAAAGGGTATATTATAGTCGCATTATTCCTGGTACACGGCTTTTTTGTTAATACTATGTTGCCATGAGTGCAATGAACGTTTTTATGCCAAGCTACAATCGCTTTTTAGGACAGACGGTAAAACAGCTGCTGCAAACAATTAGCCAAAAAAAAAGGGAGACAAGAATTATATTTTCATTAAAATTCAGTTGAGTCTTGGAGCTTAAGTTAAATGCTAACCTTTTGTGGCAAACAATTCAGCTCAAATTGTGGCAGCATTCACAGCCACCTGTCATGCAACACAAAAAAATAGCTTCAATTCAAAACAAAATAATTAATTTATAACTGAAAAAAATAGGTGTGAAAAAAATTTCAAAAACGCCTTCTTTTGAGTTAAAATACCCTAACGAAAGTTAGCAAACTAAAATCTTTTTAGAGTAATATCGTAAATAACACTAGTTCACACGAAAAATGAACCTTCCTAAAAAAGTGTTATTTAGGGTAATTCGGGGTCGAGAAACACGAAATATTCGTAAAAGAAGTCTCTTTAAGCTTAACGCTTAACATAATTTTCAAAAAAAATTTTTTTTTTAACAAAAAGCATACCGAAAATGTGTTATTTTGAAAAATGGTCAAAAATTACTCTTTTTTTCGACTTTGCTTGTAACTTTTATAATTTTTATTTAATAATTACATAATTATGTAAAGAGCACATCAATACCTTTCGATCTAATCATCTTTCATGTCGATACATAATTTTGTTCACGAAATATTGAGGAATAACAGAAAATAGTGCCCAAAAACATGTTTTTCGAAAATATCTCGAAAAGGTTGCCATTTTCGTGTTTCTCGACCCCAAATTACCCTAAAAAACACATTTTTAAGAAGGTTCACTCGATGACCCTCAAATTTGTAAGCTAGTGTAATTTGTGGTTTATGCTATTAGAGTAAAAAGCATGTACAGTCTTTAGACCTCTATGCAGCACCAAAAATCACGACCGTTCAAATTTCATTACGTAAGATGGCGCCACTAAAGTTCACTAGATGGCGCCAGCAGTCGCAACAGCTATTCTGTTTTGCCGCCACAACCAAGTAGAAAAAATCGTTGTAAAACATTTTTAACAAAGCCGTTCACAATTTATTGTTGTTGTGAGTTGTTTATGAACCAAGTGAAGCTCTAAAAATCCAAAATATTAAATGAATTTTTTTTCGACGTCAAATTAAAATTTGTATAATTTAGCACACAACATTTTCATAGAAACAGTTTGAAACTTTGATTCACATATTAAGGCAAGTATTAAATGTTGACGACAATTTATGTTCTTTTTAATAACCTTAATTTAGCCCATGCCAACGTTTCCCCATTGAAACATAAAGCAACTTATTGTAATATAACCATATGCAAATCAACCCAAACTACCGCCACAAAATGCGATGGATACCACTAAAATATTAAAGAAAAATCCGACAAAAAATACCACTTTGCGTTTATATGCAAACACTGGTCGTTATGGAAGTAGTTAGTTTGCAGTTCTGCCGCGGTTGTGAATTTTAGAAATTGCATACCGATCTTTTACTTAAATGACTAGTTCTGGAGCTTTTTTTGTAAAATTTATTTTTAAGACTTTCAGCTAGCCACAATTTTGAATTATTTTTTATTATTTTGTCTATCACATCCATAAGTAAGTAAAAAAGTTACTACTGCTTACACTTTATAGTAAGCCATAAAATCAAATCCCTCAAAATCGTGGTGCTCAAATAATAGGGGAGAGTGGGGCAAAATGCGCCACTTTTGATATTATTACATTTTTGAGGCATCCAAAGGGGCTGAGGGGATCTTCAGTTGGCCCAGGTTAAAGCCCACAAATGTGGCTAAAACTTTGCCTGAAACAACTTTCAGTTCTAGCTGCAGTAAGTGCCTCGAATTTTGAGTTTTATAAAAAAACAATTTTTGGCGCATTTTACGCTACCATGGGGGCCATTCCGGAAAACGTGATTGTCACGCGGTTTGTTGGTGAAAAAAGTGTGGGGAACAAAATGGAAGATTGAATTAGCCATTTTATAAAAAAGTTTTATTTTGAAAATGTCAAGGAAATCGAAAAAATTGGGTGTGTTTTGTCAATCGTTTCTCTCAAAGTGTTCTTAAGAGTGCGGTTTTTTTCGAAAACTCTGAAAGTGTTGACTGTTTTTTGCGAGCGAGTGGTGGCGCATTTTGCCCCATGGCTACATTTTCGAGTCGATAACGCGTGGTTCGAAAGCGAGCTAAAACTTTGCCAAACCGATTCCATTTTCGTGTTCATCACCCACAAATTACTATAAAAACTCACTTACAATCAATTCCGATGAAAAAATGTTATCCAAAGTTGATATTTCCTTTCACCGAAATATTTATGACGCGGTACTCAAAACACACTTCCTTTAACAAGTAACAAATGCCACGAGCAAACGAAACGCGCTTACCGACGTTTAAAGCTCTCCACCAAAGCTATGTATGGAAAAAATTTCAAGCCTCCAGCGATCACCGTCGTGACGGTAGCCCTGGTCGAATATTTCCCGAGTGTCGCATTTTGCCCCTGTCCCTACACATGAAAAAATTAGCTAGATCTTCGCCATAGTCGGCTTTATATTTTAAAGGATTAGATATTGTAAGGCGTTTAACTTAATTCCTAGCTATTAACTGTAGGGTAGTATTCTTATATATTATTATTATATATAATCTAATATAGCATAATATATTCAGATAGCCAATATATTCCAGCATAATTCAAAAGGCACTCTCTAATATTTGAGTCAAAACGGCTTGCAAAAGTGTACAAGCAGTTTCCAATGGGAAAGTTCCATTTTATGTGAAAAAATATTTATACCTTTAAGATCCGTAAATTCCAACCCCTATTAGTATATCAAAAAATATATTTTTGCTAATTATTAAGAGCATTCGTTGAGAATTATGAGAAAAAACACGGTTAAGTGTTTGCAGATCTTAAGAGGCAATGCATCGATAACTAGCCGATACGGTTTTGGATGCAGTTTTTGGGTGGGAAAGGGGTAAGATAATTATTTTTTTTCTATAGCTTTGAATGTATTAGTATTAGTTATAGATTAAAAAATTCAAATTCCCAGAGTTAAGCTCCCATTAAATTCACATTTAAGCTCATGGTCTGAAATGTTCATCTCAATCGAAATGATACTTAAGTAAACAAACCACAGTTCTTCATAACCTCAGTGAGAAACTTAAATAAAGAAAGCAGACCAGCAGAAAATCAATATTATTATTTTTTTAATGGAGCTGCTACCATCACTTATCAATTCGAAATATTTTTAACAGACACAGTTCTTAAAAACTATTTTTGATTGCACTAAAACAATCATTTAATGTATACAGCATAACAAACTAAATCATTCTTTCAAAGTAGTACTGGGTAATACTTAAAATAAGCAGCATCAAAAAAAAGTTGCAGCAACCCCGTAGCAAGCAGTGCAACTCACACAGACTCCCGCACACAAACTAAGGAAATTTTTCAATTAAAAGTTACACTCCTTCAAAACATTTGTCACCGCAAATAAAAGTAAATTAAGTTTATTTTACATTTGGTTCAAAATTTTCTTGTGCCACTTCTCAAGTTTTTTTTTATTTCGAATTGTTATTGTTTTTTTTTTTTGTAATGCTGCCTTCGTTTTCATTATGTTGTTTTTGGACTCTCTCCTGTATTTTTGTTTCGGAGCCCCAAACAAGAGCCGGCCAAATGGGAAACACAAGAGGATGCCAAGTAGGAAAACAAGTGCTGCTTCCGTTGAAACTCGCATTTCATGTTGTTTTAATTACTTTCTGATTTATTTTGCGAAGCACAACGCCACATACATACAAACATACATACACACAGTACATGCATACATATATATGCCGGGTATATTGTATTTTAATACTCTTCATGTGGCTTATAAGTTTCTCAAGAGTTTCGTTACACACTTGTCCGAAGCTTTGTTGAAATGTGTCGTATTTTCAACTTTTCTTTTAGTCAAAAGCCCCAACTCCTACAACTGAGTAAAACTGAGTGTGAACATATTTTCATCGTAACCGAAAACTAGTATTTATTAAGTGAGTGTGAAAATCTTGTTATCGTAACCAAAATCATTTTATTAATTTTTCACTTTATGCCGCTGGCTTAGAGTAATGCCTTGTTTTGTACTCAATGCTGCATTAATTTTAAATTAAATAGGAACTCCAATTCGGGATAAAATTATACAACTTTATGAATAATTTGCATGAAAAAAATTACACATTTTTTTCAAAATTTTAAAAACAAAAAGTTTTATTCGAGATTACAAAAATGTTGCATTATTATGATCGAGAACAGAATGTTAAAAAATCAGACTGACTTTCAAAAAATATTGATTGCGTTGATCCTTAAAAAAAGCATTCCGTTCAAAAAATAACAAATTTTTCCACGAACCAATTTCTTTAATTTTGAAATAATATTGTACCCACAATGCACCCTGGGCTAAATTAGCAAATTTGTTTAAAACAAAAGACTGGAAATGCTTGTACAGAGCTGAAAAAAAATTTTTCTGCGATCCTACCACGGCCCCTTGTACTGTACATATAAGACAACATTGCGTATTTGGCAAAAAAAATTTGGTAATCATCGCGCCATTCACATTAATGTTCCTGCCTTCGTCGTCTTTGAATAAGTACGGTCCAATGATGCATAGAGCATGGATAAACTTGGGAACACACACTCGAGAGATTATTTTAACATATATACATACTGCACGAAATTGGTCGAAAGTTTGTTTTTACTCCACAGAACATATGCATTTTTGCTAAGTTTTTCATTTCTAATGACAGCCAACATCTTTCTCTGCTTTACATCAGCTGCAAATCGGTTAAATTACTCCGATCTTTCTTTCTCGTTTATCGCAAGATCTTTACTTTTAGCAAGGTAACGCCGAATTAAAGTCCTTATGGCAATCATACATTAAAAGCTTATTACAAAAATATAATAAAAGCAGCACTCTTGTGTTGTTCAAAACTAAAAAGAATTGTACAGAAATGCATATCTGTCTTTTTTTTACTCTGAGATATTAATTCGAAATTAAAGAGTATGTAAGGTGCGTTTACTTTGTTGTGTTTTTATTTCGAACATTTTGAACCTACTTTTCTGGCTTGTTTTCTTCATGGTGCTGCTTTGCTCCCCCTAAAGTGCCACAATAGCTATGTGCTCCCCATTGCACAATTTGTTTTCCGCAATTATTTGCATTGTCACCTGAGCTTTTTTGGTATATATGTACTATATAGTATGTACACATGTATATAACTAGCCACAAACGAATGACATAAATGTTAAACATGCTTACGCTGCATAGAATGCAAATTGTTTATAAAATATTTGAAATCGCAGACAAACAACGAAATTATATTTACATTATTTAGAAGCTACAACTGTATATATATACATATATATTATATATTTGGCGCGCAGGAAATTAAGTAAGTGCCACAGACCAACAATAAGTGTGCCACATTCAATTAGCTATTAAAATTGTTTATGATTTTTGAATGCCCCTCCATAAAACAAGAGCCTGGCTACAGTTTTCTATACATATTTAAGCTTCATGCCATTCAGAAGCCATTTTGTGGTTTCAAAAACAAAATGGAAGAAGTGCCAGCAACAGAGCAAAAGGAGAGCACAACGGCTGTAACAATTTGCGCACTTAAAATTCCACACATGTTTCGGAAAAGCGGAAAAATTCGAATGAATAATTGTGCCCGGAGCCGAATACCAAACTTCAAATGCCAAATTGAGGCATCATGGAACAATGCCTGCAATCAGCAGCTACATTGTTTTCAATTTATGTTGCAAGAAATACATAAAATTTATTCTTTTACATTTTTTATATTTTCACATAAAATTTAACTAAGCAAACGAAAGGGTCAAGGGTTTTGTGATTGCCGTTGGGTTATCGGCAAGCTTCTGGAATTTTAAAATTGTCAAAGCTTTCAAAAGGCATGAAAACAAGTTCCTAAGCGGCGCAAAGGCACTTGGGTAAGTTATAGACGCTTTAGACTGGATTAGTATCAGCATAAGTTGTTAAACATCCAAAAAGAGGCAAATACAAATATGTCATGTTCACTCATGTACTCGTCTTTTTCAGAGGAATAAAGAAGTGCTTAAAAGAAAATTGATTTATGAAATTGTATCAATTATTGAAAAATTGTTTCCCAATTTTCCAATTGTCCAGAAAATTCATAAACTTGTTTTATTTTTTACCTATTATTGTAAAGGCTGATTTTTAAAGAGCCCTCGGATTTTATTCAAAAAAAAACATGAAATTCTGAAAAACTTATGAAATCTTTATTTGAGTCGATAGAACGATTTAATTTAATGTTTAAAAATGATTTCATATAAAGGTTCATACGCTGGGTCCAATTTTGGCAATCCCTCTCCAACATATCGGCTGGTATCTCACGAGTAAATTCTTCAATATTGGCTTCCAGTGCTTCAACCGTTGCGGGCTTATTGCTATAGACATGAGCCTTAACATAGCCCAACATAAAATAGTCTAAAGGCGTTGAATCGCACGATCTAGGCAGCCAAATGACCAGCCCCAAACGTGAAATAAAGTGTTCACCGAACTCGCCTCTCAATTGGGCCATTTTTTCGCGTGCTGTGTGGCATGTGGCACCGTCTTGTTGAAACCACATGTCAGGCAAGTCCAACTCTTCCATTTTGGACAAACAAAAGTTTTTAATGTTCCTGCCTTCGTTGTCTTTGAAAAGTATGGTCCATTTATGCCACCGGCCCATAATGCATTTGCAGTTCTTGCAATGCTTCTGGCTGCCCATCACACCAAATACGGCAATTTTGCTTGTTCACGTATTCATTCAACCAGAAATGAGCTTCGTCGCTGAACACAATTTTCCAATAAAAAAATGAATCTTCATCCAGCTTTGCCAGCGCCCATTCACAAAAAGTTAGCCGTTGTGGTAGGTCGTGAGGCTTCGATTCTTGCACCAGCTGTATTTTAAAAGGTTTTACACCCAAACAGAGGCCCAATTGCGGCGAACGGCGCTGAATCGATAATTCACTGTCATCAACAACACTGGCGGATACAGCTACGATATTTTCCCCTGTAAGCACTCTACGTATGCATGTTGGTTGTTTAATGTCCAATAATGTAAATTTGGTGCGAAATGTGGTCACAACATTCCGAAAAGCTGCCTCAGAAGGCCGCCCTAACTGACCATAAAATGGTAGGAGTGCACGGTGCACTTTCTTAACCGGGCATTTTGATAATAAAATTCAATAATCTGCAAGAGTTGTTCGTTTGCAAGTCTATTCATGGTTAAATTATAGACCAAACTGAACATGTTTGATAGTGGCACAAGACACAAAAACAGCTGAGCTGACAAAAACAGTGTTGCCAAAAGGAAAGTTGCTAAAAAATCACCTTTCACATACTATAAAATTTAAACAATTTAGTATGAAAACAGCTGAATGATTAGTATCTCACCCTCTCTCTATTTCGCTTTCATCCTCTCTCACCCAATTTCTTCTTCGCTGCCTTTGCGTGAAGCCACTGTTTTATGTTACATACATATTAATGCCTTGATAATTGCATATTGCAGGTGCGCTGACAATGAATTTGCAAATTTAATAGCCTACTTTTTGCTATACCAATTAAATAGAACATCAGACGCACACACGCACCCAAAATGTAGTACATAAACATGCATAACACAATACACGCATATATATAATATATATGTATATATATGAATATTCTGACATATTTTGCTGTGGCTTGGCGACAATTTCTAAACTAATGCCATTTAATTAAGTGAACACGTGCCGCAATTAAATCCTCAACACTAATTGATGAACGTGCAAACACGGCCATTTTTAAATGGCAGCCAAAAAATTACTGACACGCACACATGCCTGCATATACATACTCATACGTATGTACACATACTTACCTACATGAAATGCATGCAAAAATTTCAAACAGTCAGCAACTACACACTGTAGTACATATGCATGTGACTACTACACAGTATGTGTTTGAGTAAATGGATAAAGGTAGAAATCGTGTTAGGAAATCATAAATAGTTTTCACAAGCTGAAATTATCCTTTTTAGTAGCAGCCCAAAACATACAAATACATCCGAACATGTAATAAATATGCAACGTAGTCATGTTCCAATTTGTATGCCCTTTAGTGAATATATGATACATTGTTTTTGGTAACAAGTTTGTACGTTGCATAATTTACCAAGCTACTTGATTTATCTCGAATAGATATAGAAGTTAGGGCTATCTATGAAAGCCCTGGGCTTTTGTAAAGTATGAGAGAATGGCTGTGTAGACCCAAGTTAACTTATTTGTTTTTGACGTGACAACCGAGTCGCAAGCGAAACCGCAGGGCTAAAACCCTTGATGGACTATGCGCTTCCTGGTCGCAATTTAATAGAGGACAAGTTTAATATCATTTTACGTTATGTCTCTTCTGATCTATTCTCATCTCTTACCATCTGTTGTCAACTCATCTCATCTCATCTCATCTCATTTCATCTCTTCTCAGCTCATCTCACCTTATGTCTTCTCATCTCTTTTAATCTTTTCCCGGATTCCATCTCATATCATCTCCTTTCATCTCATCTCAATTCGTCGAATATCATCTTATCTCATCAAATTTCGTTTCATCTCATCGTTTCTTACACATCATTAACGGATATGCCTAAAAAACTGTTTAAACTAAAATAGAAGGGACAATCCCGAAAACGGTTTTTAAGAAAAAAAAAATGAATGCCATATGTATTTGTGTTTCTCCACCCAAAAATACCCTAAAAAACACTTTTTTACGAAGGTTCATTTTTCGTGTAAACTAGTGTAATGAAGTAAAATAACATCTGAAAGCGTGACCTACATGAAGTTGAAACAACAGTTGGATGGCTCTCGTTGTATTTAATAAACAAACCCAAAAAACACAATTTCCCACATGTAGAGTATTTTAACATCGGTATATTGGAATATGTTACATGAAGTTGTTTTTCCTCTGATTTTTACAACTTTTTCCCATGCACTTCACATTGCCAACGCATTAACGTAGTTTTTATGTCACGTTTAACGCCTGTCTTGCTGACCCAAGTGGGCGTGTCTGCCCCATGAGTTAGGAGCAGTTATTTTGCAAGCATGCAGAGAAGGCGCACGAAAAAAAAAAAAAAAAGATTCGAAAATTATTTAGCAAATTAACACGCTGACAAGTCAACTGTATTGAAGTAGACGTGGCACTATGGAAACACTTGAACACTCGGCATTGCCAAGGACAACGCGTTAGGAGTAAGTTATGTGACCTGACTGCCTCATCGAGGCATTATGGTGTTGCTTGGGTTGTTTATGTTGTTGCTGCCATTGTGTGAATTTATGTATTTCATGCATTTCAACTTATAAATGTTACATGGCCAGCATTTAAATTCTAACAGAAACAAAACTTAATTGAAGCAGTGTGAGTTTGTAAACGAAAGGGGGCAGAGGGGCACAAACGAAATGGCAGGTAAACAAAATGCTTGGCTAAATGAATGTGCTTAAGTTGGCCTAAAGTAGCCGTCGGGCTTTGACTTTGGCTTGGACTATGGGCATGTCTATGGCTACGGCACTGGCTCTGGCAATGGATTTGGCTTTTGTGAAAAAGCGAGCTTATTGCTCTTGTTAGGCCAACATGGCGTATGCGTAACATAAGCTATGGCATTAAATACAAGCACGTTTGTATGTGACCGGTGAAGTAATTTTCTTATTTTGTATATGTGTGAGATTTCTATTTCACTTTTTTGTTTAGTTTTTGTCTTGCCAACTTACCTTTTGTTTGCCAGAGCAAAGTACAAGGCTGGCCCAAACCAAAAGCCAAGGTAGCGTATAAATTTCTACAAATACACTCGCACACCCAACACAGATACACACATACTGGCATATCCGACTGTTGCATTTTGGTTTGCAAGAAGGCGTATATACGTGTGTGTGTCCTTTGTATGTGTAAATATTTTAGTTTTGGCTCAGCAACTTAACATCCCACATTCCTTACACAAACACACACACACACACACACTTGGACACACCCAGACAAAGCCACACAAAAAATGACTTGCTTTGTTGCATATGAGGTACTAACTTTTATTATGTGCATGGGCCAGCTTAACGTCTTGTTAAAACCAGCTTAGAGAGTTCAAGTTACATAACTACAAATCCAACAATAGGGCATAATAGCAACAATTCTGTAGCTACAGATTTGTTAATATTTAAAATTTGAAATACAAAAGCAAAAGTTTTATTAAGTAGCTTAATAAGCTCGAAGATGTAATTGAAAGTCTAGTTTTTAATTATTATATTTTTTGTTGGAGCTTATTAGATTTTTTTTAAAATTCATTTATTGGCTACATTTGTTTCTTTGGTACTAAGTAATAGAAAGAAATACAATTACCGAAAAACATGTTGGTTTTTACATTTTTACTTACATTTTTTTTTAATTAATTGGAAATTGTAATTTTTGTAGGAACGGGTAAAATAATAAATTCGTATTAGTAGCAACTTAAATTTTGATTATCAAATAGCGATAAACAACCTTAAATATATTGCCTAGAAAAGTTTCTTATAATACAGCTGAAAATCCTACAGAATGTCCAAATGTCTATTCGAAATCAGAGATCTCAAACTCTGTATGTTTCAAAATTAATTCTATCAGCATACATATAACATAAGTGAAAAATAACAAATCACTTAAGATAATCCATTTACCAAATGTTATTAACAAAAAATAAAAAAATAGTAAATAAAAATAAATAAGTTCAATTTTCTTTAACATTGCTTCTATCTGGGGTGCCACAGAAAAGTCTAAAGATTTTGCGTACGTTTTGAAACCAAATCTCTAATAAAAACAGTAAAAGCTATAGAAATCTCAGAGATTTCAATTTTAGGACGATTGTTTTCGAATTTAAACGCTTTTACGAGAATGGCAGAAAAGAGTTGCTACTATTCAAAAATAATTTTTGTACATTTAGACACTTATTCAATTACATGCTGCAAAAGCAAATGTGATTTAAGAAAGTTAATTTATTATTATTAACTTGTAGCAAATTTTGCAACTTTTCGCTTTCAATTTCTGGTATATATGTAAGTTTAAATATTTAACCCGCCCAACACATGAGTCTGAGTGACAACCTTATTAGCCCTCAGATGTCCTCATCTGTCCGCAGCATTGTGAATGGCAAAATGGATTTGCTAATATATAATTTTAGATTTTCATTTAATTTTCAATATGTCTTCCAAAATGCTGATTTGCCTTTTTCACCCCAAACTGCTATTCCATTTAATTTTGAATTGCTGGAAAACTATTAATCATAGAAAAGTGATAGAGGACTTATTTTGTAGATAATTTCCATAACTTAAACAAAATACAAGGGTAAAATTTCCGAAAAAACCTACCTGTTTTGAAATATTTGCAAATTATTCGAAAAACACAAAACACCATGTCTAATTTATAACTTTAAACAGGCATTGTGTTTTATCCAATTATCTAACAATCATAAACCACCTTTAAACCATGAGTCTAAGTTTTATAGAAAAAGAGATATCAAGCAAAAACCATTATACGAACATATATTGTTAGGCGGTGCTACGCCCTCCACCCACGAAAACTTGGTTTTAGACTTAGAACAAGATCCCTAACGATCCCTGAAAGTTTCATCCATTTAGTATTTTTCTCGAATAAACGCCTTTTTGAGCCTAGACTTACTGTCCTAATAACTCAGAAATTAAATAACCTTTTTAAATAAGTTACAGTTTCTTTGAGTAATTTGGTGTTGTTGGTGAATGTTATCAAATCTTGAGAAAATTTGGTAGAGATCTAAAAACCGTCTCGAAGGTGTGTGTGTGGCACCAAGAATTGAGATTGTAGAGAAATTTAAGAAAAATTGTTTTCTGTGACACCCGCGTATTATTTATTCGTTGAGCTAAAGCAGTGGTGGCAAAACTTATACAAACAAAGATTTCTTGGTGTCAGTGAGCAGCGCAGTAAGCAAGCGCGCACAAGAGCGCAAGATCGACAATCTAGCTCAAACGAGAGAGAAAATTGTGACAATTACACTGTATTTGTCGGCCTCGAAAGCCTAGCGGCAGTGCACTAGACTATCATCTCAGAGGAAGTGGGTTCGAATCCCACGTAAAGCCATGGTCCTTCACTTTCCACTTTTCCTATTCCTCTAATTTTCCTGTCTATTCTATATCCTCATCACTTTCTCCCATTATCGGTAACACAATTCTTGGCCTAAGTGAGTTGGGATACTCCCAACTGCAGCCCTACCTACCTACCTACCTACACTGTATTTTTGCCGACTGCGCGGCAGCAGAATTTTGCGCCCTATCCACGCGTGTTGCGTTAATTCAGAGACTCCCCACCAATGAGTTAAAGTCAAACCTAACAATTAACTATATCGGCATATAGCAAAGTCTCAGAGGCATGCTTCCGTTTCTCGATATGTTATTTTATGGTTGGACTACTAGGCAAACACACGCTGATTCAAAGATCCCTATTTAAGTGTTCTACATCTTGCTAAAAATACACAATACAATAAAACAATTTTAAAAAATAACTGAATTTTGCATATAAAAAATTTTCTAAAATTCATGATTGAGAAATTTATGCATTAAATTTATTACCCATAAATTTACAAACCAGGTTTTCACCAAAAATTTTCAGGAGTTTTTTTGCAATATTATTCAACTAAATATGATAAAAGTAAAAATTTGCTTTTGACGGCATGACCCACTGAGTGAATAATAAAATCAAGTCCAGACGGACACCTAGAAGTGCATTGCAAACTGTTCATTATCCGGCTGGACGACTCAAGTGGAGGGCAGTGAATGCACTTGGCATAATTTGTGCAGTCGGAAATAAAGTTAAAAGGAATAACTAGCCGTATATCAAACAAACGCAGAGCAGGTTGGTAGGCGGAGTGTCAGTTGAAAAATTGTAGAAAAAAAATGCTATCCACCATGCTGACTTCGACAAGTCGACAGAAAAATGTGCCAAAGTGAACGAGGTCAACGACTGTAAAAACTCTGGGTATTTTTGTGCCATCAAGCACTCAACAGGGAATGTATGTGAGAGTATCTGTGTGTGTGTGAGTGCAATGGATAGCACTTTGTGGATAATAAAACAATTAAACGCAAAGTCAACGTGGCGCGCCAAAAATGTCGCTTGCCAAATGAATTGGAACCCAAAATGGCAGAACCCAGTATATTGTACAAGTAGCCAACAACTAAAGTAAAGGCCGTTACTACGTAAAGCCAAGCCAAGCTTGCTCGCGTTTCCTATAAAGCCAGTGCTACACCACATACGGCATACAACTAGGCGTATACTTAATCAAAAGCAAAACATACACAGCCTTCACTCAATGGGGGCATGGCTGGGCGGACTCGACTGGAACAAAATTTAATTGGAATTTATGTGTGACATTATGGTCGACGGGCATTTAAAACGAATGCCAGCGACTGTTAAACGCATTTAGCGTTTGCTAGTAAACTATATACTACATATTTAAAGTTGTAAAACTATATAATATAATATAATTTGCTCTTCAATGCGAGCTGGACATAGAGAGAATGTCCAACGAAAGTGGTATCAAAAAGTCGGCAACTACTGTTTTTGTACCCCTTACTAAGGGCGGCAAACACATTTGGTTTGTATCCAAATGATTAGTAACGAGTCTGGTTATCGATTGTACCATATCCGTTTGTGGTTGCCAAAACGAACACTTTTATTCCGATTCGTTTTTGCGTGCTCCAGAAAACCAATTTTTTTTGTCGATATTTCCCCTTTTATTTTCGGTAAATTCGTAAATTAGCACAAATTTTTCCGATAAATTCTCATGTTGTGTTGGCGCGAAATTATAATTTTTTTTGATACAAAACAGCTTTCATGGTTGCCGCATAGTCGCTCGTCTCTGGAGGAGATTGCAGAACAGTTTTCTATCCACCTCATATGGGTCCACACAGGGCATCCTCCTTCTGGATAAGGAGCGTCCGGGTATTCCTATGGCCAGCTGCAAACTAAGCATAAAGGCCCATTTCGCTCACTCTGCAAACGAAACGTGGAATCGAATTTCGAACACGTGCAGGATCTCACGGCAAACTTGGCCGGTGTACTGCAGGTAAAGAACCAAAGAACTTTGCTGTCTAAGCAGAGCCCAGTGCTCGAAAGTGATCCGAGCAATCACCGGACACTGGCTGGTGGAAGCTCATGCATTAAGGCTTAACGCACCTCATCATGATTTCTGCAGGAGTTATGGCGAAGAGGAAGAGCTGGAGACGGTGGAGCACCACTTCTTTCACTGCCCAAGACTATGTAGAACAAGGTTCCGCTTCCTCAAGACACACTTCCTAAATGACTTATCCCAGCTCTCAGAAAAGAGTTCAAAACCTTTCGAGGTTTGTTGAGGCCACCGGATGGCTGTGAAGTAGAGTATCTTAAGAACCTCTCTAGAGGGGAAGGGTGGAGGATATACCACCATTACGGTATCACAACGGGCCAATTTTTCTGGCCTTAGTGAGTTGGGACGTGATGTCCTAACTGTCGCCTCAACCTAACTTAACCTAAGAAAATCGTGAGGACCCCTCTCCTGACCAAATTTTCTTTTCGCTGAAGTATAGCAGTACATCAGTTCTTTAATTCAATGTGTATTTTATGGATAAATTGTCATTCGAACTATATTCTAGTTTTCATTGCCAATAAATTTCGGATATCCTGAACGGATCTTTTTACGTACCAATAATTATAACAAAGTCTTAAAAAACACTTTTTCCGATTAAACAAACTTCTCAATTACTCGAACTCAAATAAAGTCATACTTAACACAAGCTGAAACTTCTAAATACATTGTGTCAAAAGTATAAAATTATTTAGTTTATAGAGAAAACATTTTTAATAAACTAAATAATAATAATAAATTGAGATTGGCATTTGGAGATTCATTTAAAATTTAGTCAGGTTAGCTATAAATTCTGACTCTACTTCTTATAGGAGCCATCATTTTTCCCAGTGTAAAAATGTAGAGTATTTAAATTTAACAAGCAGCACTCTGACTCTTCCGGCATATTTGATAAGGGGCATATTACGTCATTTCTGAATGCTGCTTGAGTGACGTTATCCGCTGAAAGTTGTACACGCGTCGAGCCAAGCTGCGCTGCGCATTATTAAAGGCGCTTATGGGTGTCGCTCCATTCAGGACCTCGTATCTGCGTCTGAGTGAGCGTCTTCTGTGTGTACCCATGGTATGAGTGTAGTGGTTAAAGTTACTTGTGTGGGAAGGCATGCCAAGAATGTGGCTTCATATATATATATATATATCTTATAATCATCACTGCCATGTCGGAGATGTATTTAAATGCGATTGTTGTATGCCTTTAGTTTCTCACAAAAGCAAGGAAGTACTTGGACTTTATGTAGCCCACTTTGCTGCTTTTCAGCAGTAACTCAGTTTCTTTTTTAAATAACTTTTTACTCTCAAAAGCTTAAACTGCAAGGGTTTATTTTTATATATATATAGCTACACTGGTTTTTAGCTTGTTTCCCAATTATATTATAAGAATGAAAATTATTTTTTTAGCTGTGAATTAACCAAATCAACAAGGTTTAAGTTTTATAAAAAATATGAAATTTTGTTATTTAATAGTTCCCTGTAGCCTTTATAGTATTAAGAGCATTAATTTCCTGCAAGTATCTTAATTTCAACCAACAAATAAAAATATCGTAGAAATTAATACAACATATGTAAATCATATATAGTTTAATTTAAATTGGCATCAATATTTGCTGATTAATGGCTTCGTATTTTATATTACAAAAATTAAGTATAGCATGTTTTTGGAGCAGAATAATTAAAATTTAATCGAAAAGTTCTTGATTTCATTTAATATCAATCGTTTCATATATAACGACCGCCATGTTTGTAATAATTTCTCAAAAGCTTAAATTAATTTTTTCATCTGACATAGTGATGCGCAATGGTTATATGCATATGTGATTCCAAAATAAACAAACTCGGACAAATACAACAAAAGTTATAGCCAAAAATGTACTAATTTCACCTCCCCTTGCCTATAAACTGTATCAATATTTGTTTGACTCAACGTAATTATGGTAACAAGTGACCTAGAATCACCAATTTTGCTAAGCTGGTTCATGTGGCTCTAATGAACAAATCCACATCCAAATTTATTTATATAGTTTAAATAACTTATTTGTAGTAAATTTCGGTTTTCATCACAATCGGTTAAAATTTACGGAACTTATAGGTATAAATATCCAATTTCACAAAAACAAAATATTCCAATTCCAAACATTTTTTTCAAAAAAAAAAGGTACAGGGTATTACACTCTCGGACACCGCCACGACTGTATCGCATTTTTTTAAACTGTGAATTAAGCTAAATTAACAAGTTTTAAATTTTATTAAAAATATGAATTTTTTTCTTTAACATTTTCCCTGTAGCCTTTATTGCATAAAGAGCATTAATTTCCTGCAAGTATTTTAATTTAAATTAATACAACATATGTAAATCATATATAGTTATGTAAATTGGCATCAATATAGCATGTTTTTGGAGCAGAATAATTAAAATTTAATCGAAAAGTTCTTCATTTCATTTAATTTCAATCGTTTCATTTAAAACGCACATGTTTGTAATAATTTTTTAACATTTTTTAATTATGTATTTTAAAATAATTATTAATAAATGAATTTGTGTTGGTATGTAATTTAAAGTATATAATTAAACGAATACTTCTGAAATATTTTGCAAACGCTAACCACAAATTGTATACACTTCAAGTGTACAGTGGAGATAACATCGGGACGGCAATTCCTTCCGTCTTCATCCGTTCGTCTTTATTTCCACATTGTCTCTTTATAGGAGACACTACGAGCTTAATGTAATAAATTTCTTTTGTCTGCAAGCCCAACAAAACCACTACTAAAAACAACAAAAAATCATTTTTCGAAATTAGAAAAAAAGTGTCTCTACTTAAGGCCCGTACGCAGCATGCAAAATTTACGTTTGTATTGAAAAACTTCATATACAAAAATAGTAGCGAAAAATTGCAACCCAAAAAATTCGCCAAGTGGTCGCAGAAAGCAAAACAAAACAGTGTTGTCTTTTAATTTTAAAAATGTTTAACGTTAGATGGCTCCACTACTTCACTAGATGTGGTAGCACTGTTTTGTTTTTGCCGCTACAACTAAAGTTAATGTACATGCAGATTATTACAGCCGTAAATAATGGTTGGTAGAAACAAATTGTTGCGAAATTTTTTGTGTTGTTTTTGTTTTTTTTTTTTTTTTGTGAGCTGTTTAGTATCCAAGTGACGTTTATACAATCCAAACAAAGTATTAAATTAATTATTTGTTTTAAAAGACAACATTTAGGGAACTTAACTTAACTTTTGGAACTGCATAAGTGCAGCCAAGGGATTTCCTGAAGTGCAGCCTAATCCGTTTTATTTAATTTTAATGAAATTTGCTATTATCAATTGAAAAATGTGCACTTTGTAGCACTTAAACGATTCTTTATGATACTTTAAAAGCAACTCTAATGATTAACTAGGTCATGAGTTGTAATCAGCATTTCATAAGTAGCACTTTATTTGCATGCCAAACACAGACACAAAGTCACATATGTACATACACTGTATGTGTATGTATTGGTTTCATCCTTGTTTGGATGCAGATGACTGCATGGTGAATTGCTGTCAATCAATTAAGCGGCAAATTGCCTGCATATACCATGTATGTACGTATCTATGTATATTTATGATATCTGTTTATGCCCTGCAGAAAAAAATTGACTTCTGAATTGGTTCTCAATCTTCTGACTAGTGTTGTCTAAATAAACTTTTATTTTAATCTTATGCATTCAATTTTTTTAGCTATACAATTTATTTTATATCTTTAAGTATTTGCTTTAAAAAACAAATAAAAGTAAAAAAACCCAAATATATTATTATAAATATAATACAACACTAAAAATTAATGAAAACACAAGATTTTTGATATAAGGCCGGTACGCAGTACAGTTGATTTTCGCACTTTATTACTGCCGTAATATCCAGTGTCTGCAAAATAGGACAAATGTATTTCTTATCGGACTATCGTTGTTTTTTTTTTGTGGTATTCATCGACATTTTATTGCGGAAGTTTAAGTTGAGGTGCAAAGTGTTATGTAACAGCCAGCTGCTTTTTGTTTCAAATGGGAAATGATGACTAGTGCTGTATCCAACTAGTAAAAAAAATTGCATTAATTTTTGTAATCAACGCGTTGCATTTAATTTCTATGTGTGCCAAATTATGAAAATTTATATATTCGGCGAAAAATAATTAATTTAATACATTTTTTAGATTGTTAGGACGTTACTTTGTTCGTAAACAGCTCACAATAATAAATAAATAGTAAACGGACTTGTAAAAAATGTTTCGCAACAATTTGTTTCTACCAGCTATTATTTACGGACCTTATAAAAAGCATATGGCAAAAAAAAAAACAGTGCTGCCTACATCTAGTGAACTAGTGGCGCCACTTTACGCCAACCATTTTTAAAACCATAAGACAAAACTGTTTTATTTTGTTATCTGCGTACACTTGCCAAAAGTTTTTGGACGTCGTTTTCGTAACTATTTATACCCTGTACCGTATGGTACAAAGGGTATATTGTGTTTGTGCAAGCCGAAAATGTATGTAACGTACAGACAGAGACAATACCATGTCTATTCGTCTGTCCGTCTGTCCGTATGAACGCCTAGATCTCAGAGATGGTAAGAGCTAGAGCAACCAAACTTTCAGATAAGATCCCTTATTAATCCATAGGAGACAAGTTTATTTTATTTTTTGATATCGGGGTTCATTATATTAAGCTCCCATAGGGGTGTTTCAGAGGACCTCGAAAAAAGCAAAAGTTTTAGATGGATAATTCGTTTGTTTATGAAGATATCATAACCAAATTTGGCAACCGGAAGTTTTTAGAGACCCCCAGCACTGTACCAAATTTTATCATAATCGGTTGACTATATCATATAGCTCCCATAGGATCGATCGGTCGAAAAAATGTTTTTTTGTACAAAATTCGTTGTGTTTCGTTTGTTTGTGAAGATATCGTAACCATATTTGGCGTTTAGAAGTTTTTTAGAGTTCCTAAGCACTGCAGCAAATTTGATCAAAATCGGATGACTATATCATATAGCTCCCATAGGACCAATCGGTCAAAAAAACGTGTTTTGTGCAAAATTCGTTGTGATTCGTTTGTTTGTGAAGATACCGTAACCAAATTTGGCATTAAGAAGTTTTTTAGAGCTCCCAAGCACTGTTCCAAATTTGATCAAAATCGGTTGACTATATCATATAGCTCCCATAGGACCAATCGGTCAAAAAATCGTTTTTTGTAAAAAATTCATTGCGTTTCGTTTGTTTGTAAAGATATTGTTGGCAAATTTGGCATTCAGAAGTCTTTTAGAGTACCCAAGCACTGTAGCAAATTTGATCAAAATCGGTTGACTATATTATATAGCTCCCATAGGAACAGTCGGTCAAAAAAACGATTTTTTTTACAAAATTCATTGCGTTTCGTTTGGTTTTGAAGATATCGGAACCAAATTTGGCAGTCGGAAGTTTTTTATAGTTCCCAATCAGTGTACTAAATTTGATCAAAATCGGTTGACTATATCATATAGTCCCCATAGGACCGATCGGTCAAAAAAATTGTTTGGTGCAAAATTCGACTGATTTCTTTTTTTTTAATTTGCCGAATAAAATATCTTTTGGAGGTTTTAAGCAATGTGTCGGACTTAATTGCAATGTGGTGGTACAGGGTATCCCAAAGTCGTCTGCGCCCGACTTTAACGTACGCCATTTTTTTTATATGAAGTTTTTCTAGTAAAGCCGTAAATTTTGGAACTGCATACCGGCCTTGAACTAAAAAATTTAAAAAATAAAAAAATTTAATACAGGCGAGGCGTTGTCCGGCAGAGTGATACCCTGTACCCTCTTTCCTGTAAAAAATATACTTCTTCATACTTTATTACTGAATATACTTATATACTTATATATTTCTTATTGACCGAAGAAATAAATCGCTACACACGAAACATAACTTATATTGCAAAATACATATATACATTTTTACAATATTTATATATAATATATAATATATATAAATATAAATAAGATGCACAGCTGCTAGATCTGAGATCACATGGGTGGATTTTTTTCAGGCGTCTTCTTGGTCTATGACCGGCTAGGGTACTTATATACAAAAAAGAAAAAGTAGCTTTGTTTACATACCAAATTTTTGACTCTAGCTCGTGTTTTACAAGTGTTGCAGATAATTAAATTAATGTAATGATATAAAAGTACAAAATTTATTTTTCTGCGCAGCCTTTGACATTTTAGCTATTCAAACGATGTGGCAACTCTTCTATCGTGTTAAGCATCATTCTGATATATATAAAAAACTAGTGCGGGATAAAAATCTTAAAAAAGCATATACACAAAAATTATTCCTCAACAATACTTACATAAATAAACACAAGTTAGCTGTTCTATTCTACATATACAATAAAATATTTAAAAAAATGTTATTTGTTAAAATTAAATTAACAGTTTGTCTGTGAGCCTCACTAGTCAGCACCGCCGCCTATGAACTTCCTACATCAACTTCTCTCAAGCATTAAAATATATTCTTGTTTTTCATACAGGTGGAGGCTTCGCTATTATAAATAAAAAGAAAAATCTCCACCTTCAAGCTTTGAACCGGCACTCACTCCACTTGTAGGAATAACTTCCCAAAATACTTCCTTAATGCCCACCAACCTCTTAAAATGCAACACCATGTAAAACTTCAGTCCACTAAGCTACTCAAAATAGAGTTTTAAAACGATAGGATAATATCATGTGTTAGCGTAGCACCAAAATAATCAAAATCCCACCTTTTGGTATATGCTTTGTTAGCTAATGAATCAGTCAGTCAGATAGACCTGATAGTTTAATATAAAGCGACAGATAAAAATGTGAATAAAATATTTGGCACTTTCAAATTCCATAGCATATTAATCAGTCTCCAAAACTTTTTACATGTCACCTTCGACAACATAGTCGCTCACACTTTCTATTCTTTTCTACTCCACGCCTCTTCGCAACTAGTTACTTTCGGAGTACTTGTGGCCATTCATGTTTTCTGCTGGGTCTGTGAGCATGGGAGCAATCGAGTCTGATTGCCATTCATAATGCGCATCAGTAAAAGATTCTTTGCAATTTTGTTGCTATTTGGAAAATGCATTTTTAAATGCTTAAACAATTTCAATGCGTAAATTGTGGGCTGTGATCGACAAATGGCCACAATACAATGGCGGGTAATGGCCAATGTCATTGGCGCCTGCGCCACAATAAAATGCCATAAAATATTATAAGCTTATGGTTTTTACGACTCACTTGTCGCGCAACTTTACGCCTCAGACAACAGCCATAGCGATCATTTCCACAATAAGGACAATAATAGCAAGACAAGACTACAACTAATAAAAAAAAATACTTTCTTTTGTTTGATAGCATACTATATAGAAATATTTGTTGTTTTTTTTTTTGTTTTTTTGCTTTGCTTGAAGCATTGAACAGGCCTTTGGGCACGTCGTTGTGCCGCTGAACCATAAAATAAAAGATAATCATTATTTTTCTTAGATTGCACATAAATTCTTTGTGAGAGTACGCAAGCTCTAAGCGGCTTGGTACTTGGTCAAACTGGCACACACACACACACACGCACACACAAAGAAGTAAACGCGCTGGCGAAAATCCCGGAAATGCATCAAATTTTCGTTGACGTTGTATAAAAGTGTGGCTGGCTGTGTGAGTGTGTGTATCTGTGTCTGCGTCGCTACCAAAGCAAGCGGCTGGTGGAAAAGGAAATGCGCCAGCGCGCACAGGAACAGGAATAAAGTACAAACATAACATATAAGCGTAAAGCGTACAAGCAGCGGATGCAGCGATACTAGTTGGACTGACATCCACCGCAAACATGTATCTGTGTGCCCGTGTGTGTGTAAGTGTGTTGCTGCAAGCGTGTGTATGCGTATGGGTTTTGGTCGAAAAAAGTGCTCAGGCGTTAAGAAAGCTGCGATTGCAGTTGGCCGGATGCAGCTCATTTCATTCAGGCAAGCGGGAAAATGCAAGCAAACGAGCCACAGCCAAGATGAGCAAGACATAAAGACATATGTGGCAGATGCTATATGCAGTTATGAGTTTGCGAGTGTGGGCTATAAAGTATCTGATGGCTAATTTTTGAAATATTTAACCAAAGATAGCATAATTCATGAATTTAATCTAGCGTTAAGCCAAAGGTTTTCACAGTGTTGTGATGTGATTTATACTATAAATATAGTAAAATCATAAAAATTTAAAACTATTTCTAACAAGAAGTGTCAAAAGACAAATCGTATTATAGAAGCAAATGGTTGCACGAAAAGTCAAAAAAAAATACTTTTGGATAAAGCTAACTAACTAAACGCCTGAAAGAAAACAAAATTTCATATAAAAAAAAACACTGCCAAAATCCTTAGCGCCAAGAATTTTACTCATTGATACGCAGTTCCAGTGCTGCCTATTTTTTTTTTAATTGACGTAGATGGCACCGACAAAATGCTCGGCTTTTCTGTTTGTGGGCTAAAAACAAAACATTAATGTGCAGCAACTTATTTTGGTAGCGGAAACAATGTCGCGTAGGCAAAACAGATGCACAAATTTTAGTAAAGAGCAGAAAATTGTTGTTTTGGGACACTGTGGGGCTCCAACAACGCAAACAATGTCTTGAAAACATCCGAGGAAATTTTCCGAAAATGCTGCCGGATTCTGTACCATGGCTTTGAACTGACAACTTTCCGAAAAACGTGAATAATTGAATTGCAATTCACTTCAAAACTCGTACGGCTCTACAAAATCTTCCACACTCTGCTCTGCGTATTAAATATGATTTTAACCACATACTCCGTTGAGTTTTGCCTGGTCTTGGCGTGTATTTTCTCCAACAATTTCGCAATTAAGTTGGCAATAATAATAATAAATACTTAGTCATATTTTCGTTTGGCGATTCATTTTTGCTCTTTTTATTATTTTATAGACATGTAACAAATTTGAACAAACAGCTGATTTTTATGTTTACTTTACGGCGCCATCTATTGTAGGTGGCGCCATCTAAATGTCAATTGCCCAAACATGGGCAGCACTGTTTGGTCACTAACTAACCCGTACAATATACTTTTTGCGTACAAAATAAGTAGCACTTTTTCTTTTACGACTTTTGAAGAGGCTGCGTACTAGCCTTTAAAAGGAAAAACTCTGTAGTGCCTTAAAAAAAAACGGATCCAGTGTAGTTTTTGAATACTTGCATCATTTATATCAGGCTTTGAATTATTATTATTATTAGCATCACAGCCCGGTGTGGGCCAAAGCTTCCTTCACAATCTTTCTCCATGCGTCCCTGTCCAACGCCTTTAGCTTGTAGTTCTGGACTCTCATTGAATTCAGATCCGCTTCTACCGAGTCGATCCAACGCTTTTTCGGCCTGCCTCTAGCTCGGCATCCTAGATCTCTGTACAGTAAGAGCTTTTTTGTCGGTGCCTCGTCGCTCCTGCGTAGCACGTGGCCGAGCCATCGCATTCTTTGAGACTTTATAAACCGTACAATTGTTTCGCCTCTTATCATGGTTTCTATTTCGTCATTGTATCGGCGTCGATATGTGCCGTCATTTAATCGTAGTGGACCATACACCCATCGCATAATTTTTCTTCAAAGATGCTGAGCTGCTTTAGTTCAGCTGCTTTCAGGGTCCAAACTTCACAACCATATGTTTGCACTGGTCGAACGAGGCACTGTATATGTTGAATTCGTATTTCTTGAGATCATTTTTGATTTAAACAATTTTGAGTGCACAAAATAGGCTTTGTTTGCGGCTGAATACGGTCATTTACAGCGCATGACGAGTCATCAGTGCTTGAGAACGCAACGCCGAGATATTTAAACTGTTGTACAGCTTGAAACTTATATTCTTCAATTTCTAAGAAACTTTCTGAGGCGGGCGTTTTGATTTCACGAAGTATTTCGTTTATCTTCATTGATTTTCAACCCATTTCTTTCACATGTTTGTTTAGCTCTAAGAATGTTTCTTTTAGCTCTCTTCGTTTGTTGCTAGCAGGGCCAGATCATCAGCATATGCACATACTTGGGTGGACTTGGCGAGTATGACCCTTCACGTTCGATTTCTTTTATTGCTTTATGCAACATCAGGTTAAATATCAACGTAGATAGAGCATCACCTTGTTTTACGCCGGATTCGATGAGGAGGGGTTCTGAGGTATTGTTTCGTACCCTGATTTTTGCTGTGGTGTTTTCCAGTGTAATGCAGACTAGCCTGACTAGTTTGGCTGGTATGCCAAGTTTTATAAGCGTGGTCGGTATTTTACGCCTGCACAGGCTGTCAAACGCTTGTTTGAAGTCGATAAACAGGCAGTGTATATCGCGTCCAAACTCGGTGCATTTCTCAAATGCCTGACTGATGATAAAGCATTGGTCTATTGTTGACTTGTTTTTGCGAAAACCACATTGATAGCTTCAATTATTTCTTCTGAGAAAACGTCCATTCGTTCATATAGTACGTTTGTAAAAATTTTGTAGACCGTTGGGAGTAGCGATATACCCCGGTAGTTTTGCAGTTTCGTTTATCACCTTTTTGTGAATCGGTATTATAATACTGTTTTGCCAAGCTTCTGGTATTTTTCTTGTGACCATATCGTTTCTATGAGTTCGTAGATTTGCCGATGTAATGCATCACCGCCGTATTTACGAGCTCAGCAGGTATGTTATCTTCGCCGCTTGCCTTTCCATTTTTTAGCTTGTTTATAGCTTCTTTAACGTCCTCGTACGACGGCTCTTGTAGCTGGTTTTCTGCTGTAGAGTATTCTTCCTCGCACTCTGTTGAGATTTGTTGAGGATTATTTAGGACGTCCTCAAAGTAATCACGCCACCTGTGCAAAATCTGCTCCTCTTCATAGAGTGGCTGCCCCTCTTCATTAAGGCAAACGTTTAGTTGAGGCTGAAACGGTGTGATTTGTTTTTTAATTTCCCTGTAAAAGTTGCGGCTATTCGATTTTGCATTGACTTCAATTTTTTCAATTTTGGCTTTCATAAAAAGTTTCTTTTTTCGTTTTATCAGTATTTTTGCTTCACGTCTGTAGTTTTCATATTCTTGACGTCTTTGGCGGGTTCTGGATTGTGTGTATTTGTGATAAGCTTTATTTTTCAGATCTACTAGCCTTTTGCATTCCTCATCGTACCACTCTTTGAATTAAAGAACAAATAATCGCAAAACTGATGACGTACATAGAATTTTCTTAAATAGAAAAAGGTTTTTTTTAAATAATTAGAATGAATAATTATTGCAAAAGTTTTAAGGTTAATAGAGTCATCGACTTGATGAAACGGATTAAATAGACTTAAGTTTGAGTTTTTATGTCATCAACTTTATGTGATGCACAGACATAAAGTATATAAGTTAACAAAGATGATGGCGTACCTCGAACTCTCGTGAGTGTCTTTATGTGATGCATGCCCCCAAGTAAATTTAATAAATTTTGAAATATTTTACAATGCTTGCCTTATACTTTTATTTTTACTTTTACTTTGAATATCTTTCTTTTTCACACACACACACATTGAGTTACACACTCACACCGCTGCGTGTCAATTTAATAAACTGGCGGCAAAGTGAAACAAAACAGGAAGTAAAAAAAAACGAAAAGTAAAAGAAAATACAGGAAGCAAAGCAGAATTATGTCAATGTATTGTTTAATATACGTAACAGTATCTGTGTGTATGTGTGTGTGCGTGTGTGTATCTGTGTTCCTGCCGTTCCTGCCGTTCCATTACAACTTAAAAACTTGCGCACTTAATTAAATGTCGCGTAAATGAAATTTGGCAGATTTTTCCATGCCATTAAAAACAATGAAAAATATAAAAAGAAAATGTGTCTGGCGAAAAACTTCAACCACAAAAAATCAATGGCACATTGACTGGCATAAAGTGTATCCTTGACGCCCTGAAAGTGATTAAATTGAGCAACCATTAAAATAAATATGCCAACAAATGGCATAAGTGTACGCTCCCGACTGGGAAATACTCATTATAAGACAGTCTGCTAAGAAGGCAACCAACTCTGCCAGCAGAGTGGTCTTTGGTCCCATGTAGAAGCTAAAGTGAGAGAATTTAATATGGAATTAGGTTTAAATGTGTTATAATTTTACTTTCGATGAGGCTGTTTTGTCTGTAAAGTTTGATTCTTTGGCCCTTAAGCTGGCAGACCAAATCATGTTTTCGGCCATTTTAAAGAATTAATACTTACAAGCACTTGCTTGACAGGAAAAAAGAAGAAAATAGATAAACAAATCTATCTATTGTATTAAAACAAGATAAACGCAGCGAGTCGCAATGTGTGATTGTAGTCTATGCAGAAGCTCACTCTTAACTAAAACTCACTGACTGCCGAATGCGCGCCTATAGCCAAATCACTCACTATTCGACATGTCACTCAATTTGGCGCTTTGTGCATCTTTCCCTGTTTCTTACTATTCTCACTTTACAATCCTCACACAGTGCGCCACACTCAGCCACGACAATACTCTACACCCAGCCGCTGCTCAACTGTTAACATTGTTACAATTCTGTTATCTTCATTTATCATTTTACATCTTCAATGTTACTTTACATGCTTGTGCAATCTTAACATACCAATCAATATCAATGTAAATCTCCGACAAATAAATATAGTTTAATATTAACTAAAATTTATTTGCTTGCAATCATAATGAAGGAAAAATTTCAAAAAAAAAACCTATTGTAGTACAGTAATAAACGAAGGCTCAAAAAAGGCGTTCATTGGAAAAAAATACTTAATGGATGAAACTTTGAAGGATTGTTAGGGACCCGCCCCCTGTTAATATTTGTTGGCACGGTTTTGGCATGGCATCTATTTTTCTATCAAATTTTGAGTCATTTTAGAATTCATTTCTGAACATATGTATTAAGATTAAATTCTAAATATTTCTTACTTTTTATTTTTTTGTATTTGACTATGGTTGAGTTTAATTTTAACTCTTTGTAATGCATAAAATAGTTAATATTAACGAAAAAAAAATTAAACGGCTTAAATTAAGTATTTTGATTCCTTGTCATGAGACATTCCTCATCTTAGATCACTAGCTCCAATTTACATGCACAGAATTGTTTAAAAGTTAGCGTAGTAGTGCAGATTTCCAAAAGTAGCTTGGCCACAAGAAACAATAGCAAAGTGACCACAGTAGCGTAACATTTTGAGAGTACCCAAAGTCAAGGACCACAATTCAAGTTTGTCCGTACAGCAACCACGGACGACTTCTCTACTGATATAGCATAAGGCCAACAACAACCAGAAAGACACAGACAGCTATGACAACACTTGGCAGTCATTTTGAAACGCTTTCCACACTGTAGTTGACTTGGCTAACTGACTAACTGAATGACGGAGTGACTGAATCACGGACTCACTGACTGACTAGTCTGGCATTCAAATAAGCCGCTTGGATGCTGTCCAGCTGTGGCTTGAAGTGTTTGAAGTAAGTTGGCCCAAAACTGTCATTGAGCACGCCTCGGCATAGTGTTGGTAATAACACAGAAAGCACCTGCAGCAAAAATGGCAACTGCAACAACAATGAGTACAACAATGAACCCATCAATTTCTGGACGCGAGTGCGAACCATGGTAACCGTAACATTTGCTTATTTACACTTTGATGCGCCTTGGTCCGCAAAGCCATTGCATAAATCTTTGCAAGCACTTTGGCAATTTAAACATAACCGCCGGCATTTATTGTCGCTTTGAGTTTGAGTTTTTGAACCAACAGCAGTTTAGAGTTTACGGTTTACAGAACGTCTATTTACTTTTTGCCAGGCCAATACATTGAGAGCAGAAGGTGGATGCAGAGGCGGAGGCGAAAGCGGAGGATGAGTAAAATGGCAGCCATTTTTCTAGTGGCAGACATGGCCGATAAAGTCATCTCATTTGCAGCCTGCGGCTCGCTGACTAACTGTATATTGCTGGCCAACTTTGCGTCAAAGTGTCACGTTGCAGACTTATTAGCCAGTGTGCGAGCGCGCTTTTCTTTTGGGCCAATATACTTTTGGCAAAAAGATAAAAATGAGATTAAATTATGTTGCGACACAATTTTCCTTTTCCCTTGCTAGGTAGAATGTCAAAAATGCTTTCAAATAAATAACAAATGTGGTGGAAAAAACAACCAACGAAAAGTTTGCGTCAAGTTTATATATACTTACGGATACGTTTTGTTATATACTATGTATTGTGTATATATCATGTATATATACATATACCGCAAGTTGTCATTTGCATGTCGAGCAATGAGCTTTATGCGGCAATGAAATGCTGCCAGCTTCAGGCGCTGAAGCAGCCTGAACTATGATTATGATCGTGTGCAACTGTCAGATACTTATGTATATGCCTGCGACACGTGGCGCATACGCAATGTATGCGTGCAACTGAAATATTTATTATATTACGCATACGCATAGTTGACTATTAAACAGTTTAGCGAGCAGCTTGCATAACTTCATAGTCCTTATTTGAATTTCGTATACAAATGAGCATTACAGTTCATTTCGTTTATTTTTTCAATACAATGTTTTGGGAATACTTTATGTATTTAATGCGCAAGAAATGATCGTATATGAATTTAAATCAGTGGTCGGCAGGAAATACACTCGCATTTTAACTTGCGTTTGTGTGAGTGCACAGCGATGCGTCAACACAGGCATCGGCATGTGTCTGTTGCTGCGCACACAAACGCACGCACTGTGACCGTGACATGTACGTGTGTCGACGTCGCTGCAGCCACTATTCCCTATATACGCGAGATTGGGCCGTGCGACCAATGATTTAAATCGTTAAAAAATCGTTTATTCATCGCATATTAAGTGAGTTTTGATAATTTTTAAGTTCTTTTAAAAAAAAAAATTTAATACAGTCGAGGCGGTGCCCGACAGTGTAATACCCTGTACCTTTTTTTTCGAAAAAAGTTTTATTCCTGCATATTCCTTCTAAGAACTTTCCAATTGGAACATTTTTTTGTTGGTGCAAAACGATATTTACACCTATAACTTCCGCAAATTGTAACCGATTTTGATGAATATCGAAATTTACGTTAAAGAAGTTATGTAAAGTATATGGAGTAAGTTTCAAGGGGATATGTTGAGGGGTGTGGGAGAAAACACGGTAAATCGATTGCGGCGGGTGGGGGGCCCGCATTGATAAAATTTTGATGTAGATTGGTTTATTAGAGCCACATGAATCAGCTTACCAAAAATTGTGATTCTAGTCCATTTGTTACTATAATTACGTAGAGTCAAATATTGACGCAATTTAAAGGGAAGGGGTAGTGAAATTTGTACATTTTAGGCTATAACTTTTGTTGTATTTGTCCGATTTTGTTTATTTTTGACACACAGATGCATGCAACCACAATGCATCGCTCTGTTTCAGACTAAAATATTAAACGGTGTAGTCAAAAACTGCGAAACTCTGCTACGGGGAAACGGGGAAAGATATGGACATGATTCAACAAACTTGATCTTCTCAGGAAATATGCGCATCAGCTGGTAAAGTTTCGTATCTCTAGCTCTTATAGTCTCCGAGATCTAGGTGTTCATACAGACAGCCAGACGGACAGACGGACATGGCTCAATCGCTACCCGAGGTTATGATAAGCATTTTGGTATAAAGGACTTGGGGTCTGCCACGCCTCCTTCTTGCCGTTACATACATTGCACAAATCTAGTATATCCTTTGTACCTATAGGTACAGGGTATAATCATTAATAGTTTCATTTCGAGATGATTTACCCATTTACTTTTTAAGGACTGAAAAGAGTGAATCAAATGATTCTGTGATTGAAAGAGAAAGGAAGCAGTAGCTCTATCCATTTTAGACAACATTAAACAAATGTAAATTATAGATCATGCATTTTTACTGACTTTTCGAAGCAATGGTTTTTTATACTCTGAACTCATATGGGCAAGGTTATTATCGACTTGTGCATTGAATGTTAATGTAATTCTTAAGAAGTTTTGATAATGGCATAGTAATATGAGAAAGGTAATTTTCATGGTTGACAAAAGAGATTTATCTTCTTAAACACAAAATGCGAAATATTCTTCATCGATGTCATAAGATTTTTGGTTGCTCTTTCTAAGCCAGACGTAAGACTCATCATTTACAATCGGATCTCAGTATTAAAGCTTGATTGAGAATATAAAAACTCTTAATTTCAAAGGCACATAAATTATTAATATAAAACTATGTTTAAGGCAATAGTTCTCTGGAAGAATATGCACCCACATTATAGGGACCATCCGGTCTAAATATGAACCAGTTTTACCCTATGCTGCATAAAATAAGATCGGCTTGAAACCTCATTATATGTAAGTAATAATACATCGTATTTTATATACTGCAACATAATAACAAAAAAAACCCAAGCCGGGTAAATGTCACACGATCCTTCATCGTACAGACCCATAAGCTTATCATCATGCTTATCTAAACTCTTCGAAAAGTGCCTGCACAATAAAATTCGAACGCATCTATTTGATTTTCGTGCAAAACATGGAACCATTGAGAAGGTCAATCGAATAACATCAGAAATTCGAGCCGCGTTTGAACATCAGGAGTACTACTATGCAATATTTCTGGATGTCTCTCAAGCATTCGGCAGAGTTTGGCTAGATGGTCTAATGTACGAAATTAAAACCATGCTTCTTTCCAACACGCACAGTGAAATCATACCTCTACAACAGGGTATTTTCGCCATGTCTGACGACCACATCATCGAAGCCGGTGTCCTCCAAGACAGCGTACTTGGCCCAACTCTATATCTTCTCTATATCTTCTCCTGATAGCAGAGAACTATTAACATCGACGTTAACTGATAATACAGCTATTCTCAGTCGCTCTAGATGCCCTCCGCAGGCGACAACACAGCTTGCCCTTCATCTTGTAACCGTAGAGAAATGGTTAACAGACTGGTGGACTAAAATAAATTAACAAAAATATAAACACGTAACGTTTACCCTGAATTGCTCCCCACTTACACTAAATAATACTGTACTTCCGAAAGCAAATGAAGTAACGTACCTGGGCATACACCTTGACAGACGTCTCACATGGCGCAGACACATTGAAGCCAAAAGAACGCACCTAAAGCTTAAGGCCAGTAACCTTCATTGGCTGATTAACGCAAAATCACCTGGACCTTAAGGTGCTATTCTACAGCTCAGTCCTAAAACCTATCTGGACTTACGGCTCCCAGTTGTGGGGCAATGCCAGCAAGAGCAGCATAGGCATCACCCAGAGAGCAAGTAAAAGATCCTGAGAACTGTCACCGGGGCACCGTGGTACGTTCGGAACGAAAACATTCGGTGAGATCTGAACATACCACCCGTCAAAAATGAAATAGTCTAAACTACGGCAAAGTACTTCAATAAACCACCTTGCTAAAGGTCTAACACGACTATGCGACAGATCTCGGCTACGCCATAGGGATCATCCACCCCAGCAATTAGGGGCATCACAACTTTTAGTTAAAAAAAAAATAAATTTGTTAACATATTATTAGTTTTCACAAAGAGAAGATTCAATATATGAAGCACTTTTGAATAAATATGTTAATTTTTATTTAAGCATAAACATATCGGATTATAGCTGCCTCCACTAAAATCGTCTACACCTCCCAACGAGTGAATGCACTTCTTGTGGCAGATATTAACTTTTTTTGGAAAATGTGAACAGGGATAGTCCACTGTCGGGCGCTGTTCACTTGGTTGATTTTTTTTAGGTTACCTAGTAAAATAAAATTTTCATCAATCTGACTTCTTGAAGTGTTCAAGATTATTGTGAATACTAAAATCGGTTTAGGGGGTATAGTCTAACATATGTATTAGTATCGAGTCAGCTTTAAAACAATAACAAAAGCGTGAATTGTGCTCTAGTAGAACATTTAGTAAAAATGCTTGTCTAATACATGATTCATAAGCACTGTGTCATTTATTTCCACAACTCACCCACACACACACACACATGCATAAAGCTCAGCAATACACTCTCGTATAGATTGAAAAACATGAAATGTTTATGGCACTGAACCCAAAAACCAAAAACATTGGCCTCGACATCAGCTTGATAAATTGGAGCTACTAATGACACATCATTATGCTCGACTAATTGTGGGCTAACCCAGTCATTTGCAAAACTCAATTATCTTTGCTGTATTGTAGAAAATGCGGGCAATTGGTTGCCCGAAAACTAAATGGATGGCCGTTTGTTTGTCATAAATGAAATGTTTTGATCGAGTCGGCGGTTAGTGGATTTTTTGCCACATATACATAATAATTTATTATTATGGAACTGCACACACACACACACTCTGCCACATACATGAATATGCATGTACTTATGACAATATGACGCCAGGATATGTCACTTTTAATTGAATTTTCACAGCATTTGTAGCACACTACAATTTACTCCAAATGTGGCAAAAATAAAACTGCAAATGGCAAGTGGCATTAAATAGTTCGAGATCCTACACACAGATAAACATTGTCACTATCAGCTTGTGCTCATAAATAACAAGCTGACTTCCGTCTGCAATAAAAATGACGCGCGCCATGGCGAAGACATTTCCGTTAAGCTCAGGCCGAAACGAACGAAATAAAGAAAAACAAGAATAGAAAACAGCATGGCGCGCAAGTGTTGGTTGAACTGTTGTCTGATTGCTAGGCATACAGAGGACCCAGGCAACTCAAAAGATGGCGGCAGAAATCGTAAATTTCAATCAACATCGCTGACAATGGCAACAACTACAATGACAACCTCAACAGTAACAGCAACAACAACAACTACGAGGACAACAACAAAGTAAGGAAGTTCTAGAGCTCGACGTTGAAACCAATAGCAAAAGGCAATGACAAACAGCCAAATGACTGTAAAGTGCCATACAATGTCGTCCCATTGAGAACACCCCAACAGATATGGCGACAACAAAACAACAACAGCAACAACAACAACTAACCAAATGTCTGCATAGTTTAGCAAAGAGCCCTTCGCAAAAATTTTGATAGCCGCGAGGCGCGTTGAAGCGCAAGTTGACTAAATTCATGTTTTATTGCTGTAAATCCCATTTTTGAACTCGGATGGTGACAATAAAAGTCCAAATCCGCACAATACGCATACAATTTGCGCCTTCAATATGAATGAATGAATATATATTCTTCTGTATTGAATAAGTCGTTTGCATTGTATTTTGCGTGAATGAGATTTAATTGAATGCCACAAGGTTGATAGCAAGCAGCTTGGATACATACACGCACAAACGCATATATATATATATACGAGTATATGATATACAATGATTGTTGCTTCAACATCAATGCAAGTTGTCCACTAACGACTCTGCGAAATAAATCACCAAAAGTTGACTCATAATAGTGCTCCCTGGATCAGTATTAAATCACACATGTACCAACGGCGACGCTTCGCCTTCGTTTACCACGAAATTGAACACCCCCATTACCTAGGTATTCAAGCCGTAAGTTAGTTAAGTAAGCAATACCAATAAGCCGTGAATTTTTTGGAAAAGTCTGCGCTAAAATCACGTATTAATAAGCAGCGTCAGTTTTCTTTTTTCTTTTCTGCTTTGCTTGCCCGCCAAGAACACAAAAAGAAAGAGATAGCGACAATCGACTCATATACTTCTACTTTTTCCTTGAACTCAGTTCTCTTACCATTCATTTCTGAATTCAGTATTAAAAAATGCAGTATGGATTCACAATACTAAAGGCAAATGACATATGAAATCTTTACCTTTGTTTATCATTGAACTTACCATACGCATGTCATAGGCGTTGCCAAAAGCCCGTGACTTCCATAGTGATTTACTATGCCATTTCCACGTTTTTAAAAAGGACCGAATCTCTGGCTATGTTGCCATGCTCTAGACCAGACAGCCTTTCTAACCTAAACTAATAGGCTTACACTAAAATTAAGTTTAATATAGGGGGCTTTTTGTTTTGTTACGCATTTTTTTTGAAAACAACGATGTAAAGCCACAGCAGAATATCTTGATCTTATAGTATACATAAAAAGTTGTGTAAAATTTTAAAAATTCCTTAACTTAAGAACTATTTGCTTGCTGGTATTTATGTTGTTTATAATTTATGTTGGAATAATATTATATAGGAAAGAAGAAGCACAATCCCAACAACTCAAACTCATAAATTAGCATAATGGTCGTTCACCCTAGAGCCAGTAAGAATTTTGCTCAACTTCTCACTCACTTATCCAATGTATTACCCATGAGTAGTAGAATAAGAACATACCCTTAAGAGCAGGCAATGGTATTGCACTACCGCTCTGTGCGTACTTGATATTCTGTTGGTTTGGTACTGATCCCACTCCTGCGAGTGATCTTCTATTTATTCAACATTAATTCCTTGCGTTGTAAGCAGCAGCGTACTTAAAACCGTCTAACCTATGTTCGTGGGAACACAATTAATATTGGTGACAGTATCTATAATGCACAACAACCCTTTAACAACTTATGCTCCTAAGCAACTAGCCACTTCTTTTTCCCACAACGCACAATGGGCCCGTGTAGCCCAATTTGTCCAAAAGTTCCCAAGAAGAAAGTCAAAATTTGGACAAAATAACAATTTAATATGATTTTACACATATTAATGTACCCTGTGTAAACCAATTATTAAATAAAAATTAGTGGTTTTTAAATTATTGGCAATCAAAGTAGATATTTTGTATTTTATGAGCTTTCGCGACAATTTACAAAAAAAAAAACCTGCATTTACCATGATACATGTAGCAACGAAATCTTCATTCAGTTTATTATTTATAAATATTACTTCAGAAAAAAAAAAAAAATATTCAAGTAGTTAAAAAGATTTTTTTGGTTTTTTTATCATTTGGCTAATTTGCTTTCAGGGTTGTTCCGACTACCACTCGATATTTGATCGAAAAAATGTTTATAAATTTCTTTTTATATTTTACAAGAAAATAAAATTCTTCACGATTTTCGGAAATTGAGTTTTATATCTAAAAATTGCATTTTTAAAATTGACCACCAGGAAATTTTAGTATTTTTTTAATTTTCTGCATAAAAGTATGCTTAAGTAACCTTTTTTTTAAAAGTTATACTCGAATTTAAAAAAATGTGCCTACAATTTGAAAAAATGTAAAAATGATCAATTTTGACGAAAAAACGTAAAAATTTAAACATGGATTTGTGAAATTTTTTTCGAAAATTAAAAGAGCATGCCAAAAAAATTATAACTTTTAAAAACCAGATTGTTTGGTGGTGTCGTCTTTTGTAATTGGCTTGGAAAGCTGAAACCGTTTGAGACCTATAACTCCAAAACCATTCAATATTTTGGGTATAGGCTATTTTTCCAATGTATGTGGAGCTTATATCTTTACCTTTGTGTGAAATATGGTCCAATTCCAATTAAAAGTTGTTTTTTTAATTAGGTTAAATTATTCTATATCTTAAAAAAATCTGAGGAGGCTCAAACTTCCCAGAAAAATAGTTCAATCCTTTACGAACACGTATGTAAAATTTCATCACTCTATAAAAATTATTGTGAAAATGCAGATTTTAGACCAAATTATGAAAGTCTGGGCCCACAGTGCAACGTAGAAAGAACTCTTAATTTTTGGAAGCTATCCATGAATCAAAAGAAGTATGCCGTGTCTTGTTTGCTCATTAGAGAACTCCAATTATGGTTTTACTCAGATCAAGCAACTCAAGTTACACGACATTCAGCAGATCCCATAAAATATAAAGCATGTTCCTATTAGATGTGAAATTATAGCATAACCTGTTGCTCCCCATGATTTGGGTCCAATGTCTCTCGGCATCAGTTCATGTAGAATCCAATTTCCTCCTTTTTTCGTTAATTCCAACATTTTCGAACATTTCGAAATCGCCTTTTGGGTTAGTTCTAATAACACTATTTTGCAGCAAAATTTATCCTTTACGTGTTTTACTCGTTCCCGTAGTAAAATGGTACGCTAAATCCGAAAATGAAGTCCAAAAATTAAAAAGAAGTGTCTCCGTATCCGTATAATCCAGAGTTGGAAAAAGCCTAGTTTCAAAAATTAAGTCAAAATTTAGTGAAAAGACAATTTTTTTCATCAACAAAATTTTGTTTTTCGCATAAGGCCTATTGCAGCATATTATTTCATATAGAACCACCACACCTAGTGAAATAGTGGCGCCATCTAACGTTAAGCATTTTTATAATGAAAAGAAAATGCCGTTTTGTTTTGTTATCTACGTCCACTTGTCAAAAATTTTTAATTGGAATTTTTCGTGACTATTTATTTTATAAGAAGTTTTTCATTTCCGTATGTTATCATAATATATACATTTTTCGACTGCATTATCTTTTTTTTATACGGAGGATATCTTCCAAGTTAATCGGGCTGTAATTGTTCGCTTTGACTTTTTATGAGTGGTTTCAAAAACTGCAATAAATGCCATGACTGGAAGTCAAATTTTTATATAACTATTCATAAGAATTAGAGAACTATTTATTTTTTTGAGACCTAGTTTTTAAGCGCTCGAATTAAATTTGAAACCATACAAAGTATTGCAGTATTTTCTATGTATTTTTATTGTTCGCGGGATAAATTATTTAATATATTCTTATGAAGTGCCACATACAAAAATCGCATTCAGTTTGTAGATAACTTTCCCAAGTTTCGTCTTCCGTCTTGAAGTGCAGAATGTAAACACAAGTGTCGCCGAAGCCAAAACTTTTAAAACTTGTACTGTACGTCTTCCTCCAAAGTTATCTTCATCTTTGCAATGAAGTTCTTATTCCTATGTTGTGTATGTATGTATATTTGTATGTTTATAAAGCTGTCCATTGGCAATCTACGTGTCCTGCTGCTTCGTTTCCTTTATTGTTGTTGTGGTTGGCATTGTATATGCTACTCGTCTGTTTCCCATAATAGTTGTAATTTTTGTTGTAGTACTGAATGTGCTCTTGTTGCTGCGGCTGAGTAGGTTAATCGAAAAACTTTTGCAAAATAATTTGAAAATTTCCAAATTGCCATTTAAACAGAAAATGTCGCCCTAAGCAGCAACAAAAAGAGAGCAAAAAAAATAGTAAAGTAGCTAAGCAGACCAGCTTATAGTCCAAGTTAACCATTTGCAAGCAAAGTGTTGAATTCCTTCAATATATCTTCAATTTGCACTAATTATGGCTTTGGTTGTTGACACACTTTACAAGATATCTTCAAGTATTTGGTTTGGGCCGGCTTGGCGTAAGTTACACTTAGCCTTCAAGTTGGCTCTTAAGCTTATCTAAGTAACAGACAATGATAAGAGCAAGCTGAATTAAGGCTATAATACATCAAAGACATAAATTTATACACCGACAAATAAGTAGGTATATTTATATGGCACTTCTCATACAATATATTATACAATTTGAACAAGCTTGAGCTACAATTTCATACTTGCACGGAAATATACGTGAGCCCACGTAATTATGTACATAATATAAATCCCAATATAATAAGCCAAAAGCCGCAAAATACGAATCAGAAGAAAGTAATTCTATATAGAAAAGTACTCGTACAAACAAACCATACATGCCCAAAAAAAATAAAAAGAAGTAAATTATATACAACACTTGGTACATAGTATATCAAGTTCATTACCTCATGTCAATCACACATTTGTTTAATATTACTATTGGCTTTGTGTACGTGTGTGTGAGTGAAAATTAATGAGCACGCAGCAAACGGATGATGAAAAAACAAGTGAATCCTTCAGGCAGTGGGATACCCTGTAAAGATAAGGTTTACTCACTGTGCCAACTTTTATATTGATGCGTTGAGGATTGTAAGCGTATCTAAAGGAAATGATTTTCGGCAATGCCTAGTGATTTTAAAAAAATGTACAAGTTTTGTATTTTATTAGGCTCATATGAGTTCACGAACTAATATACATTTAAAATGTAAGGGAATTTGAAATTGAAGCATGTTTCAAAATGAATTCTACATCTGCGTACAAACAATCTCATGTTGATTGTTACATACGTTCTACAAAACCTAAAATACTCTTGGCCTTATGCTTACAGCGTATAAATAATGGATGCAGAGTTACGCCAAATTATAGGCAACATTTTTATGTTGTCGTTGAGTTTTGATGTCTGTTCGTACGTTTGTGTACGAGTATACATATGTACGAAAAAAAATATATAAATCATAGATAATAATATTGAATTTATCCGTGAGCTGAGTACGGACTTCAACATTAACTAATTAAAAGTAACATGTTAGCAGCAATTGTTTAATTAAAGTAATTAATTTAATCGACGAAAGCAAAAAAATATAACAAATTTAACTACAGTGAAAAAATGTATTTGCCAGCCAAATGCGTCTCTCTTTCTTTTAATCGTTAACAAAATGGGGATTTAAGAAAAGCAAATGACAGATCTAAAAGAACTTTATTAGTGGGAATAATGCGAAGTAGATACTCAGCTCTGCAACATTTGGCGAAGCTGTTAAACTTGTACCTAATGTATCTGCAATAATTAAATTCACAGCATCTAAAGTAATGCAAATAAAAAAAAAGTTTGGTGTAAGCAGAAATAATTTATTTCTTTAATCGAGGCGTAGGCCATTGTTGCAAGTACTCTAGTTTAAGTATACTATACTGTATAATATACTTAAAATAATAAATAAATAATAAATTGATGTGATGTTTTGTGCATTTTTTAAGTATAGTTATTGCAGGGCTTTAAAGCCTTGATTCGCATAAATGATTCGTAAACGGCTACTGTGTCTCTGACTTTAATATAATGCTTACACAAAAGGACTTCAGAACGTGCTTGGCAGATAATGTAATACGGCGGTAGCAATCGATCCCAAAGAGCTTGATAATAAATTAAATCTTTCTAGAAGACATAGTCTTTTTGCACGTATTTGAAAGATGATTGAATATTCTAACAAGAACAACAAACTTTATTGGTGGGATGAGCTGGGTTCATTCTGTAGCTCTATTTAAAAACGAATTTTTGTTACAAATTTTTGTTTGTTGAATGGTTAGCAATTACACACAATTGGGAGCACGCCACAACTAATTTTAACAATTTACATTCACAAACATATTTTACAAACACCCTCTCATGGAACTGCTCCTTAAAAATTTCACTTGTTTTGCTTAATTATTCATTTATAGCAATTTAAAGTTGCATACAAAAATTGACATTTCGTGCTTTCGTTTATAACAAGCAGTGTTTAACAGCTGATAACTTAACATCTGTTAAAATTTTTGTTGCGTAACATTACAGATTTATGTTTTTATTATGCATGACTGTAAAAAGAAATGTAATACAGTCGAGTCAAAAATTGTAGTCCTTCTAAGAACTTTCCAATTGGAACATTTTGTTTCGGGGGAACGGGGAAAGATATTGACATGATTAAACAAACTTCATCTTCTCAGGAAATGTGCGCACCAGCTGGTAAAGTGGACATGGCTCAATCGCTACCCGTGGTTATGATAAGCATTTTGGACTTGGAGTCTGGCACGCCTCCTTCTGTCCGTTACATACATTGCACAAATCTAGGATACCCTTTGTACCTATAAGTATAGGGTATACAAATTATTTTAACGGCTTTGAAAATATGGGTTTTGGCCAGCTAAACTGGTTTTGCCCCATAGTGCATTGTAGAGTCTTGGCCTCATATTTTGATTCAACTATGTTCCTGATTTTAAAGTTTTTGTAAAGTGCAGCAGTAGCAATCGACTCACAAAAAAAAAAAAAAAGGAGTCCATAAAGGGATAATACACACAATGCGTACAGAAGGATGTTTTCATTCAGGAACAGAACACACTCATTAATTAATTAATATTAATTATTGTTAAATATTAATTAATATTGAGTAATAGTAAAAAGCTTTTTATTTTAATTATTTTGGTGCTTTAATTTTGTAATGAAACATCGCTTAACTTTTTTTAACTTTTTTTGCTTTATGACTGTCGTGAGCAGCAACTTCCTCTTTATTATAACTCTACCTGCCACGAATAACGCGTATGCACAAAATAAACTTTATTATTGTTACATATAAAAATAAACTCTAAAGCGTCGTAACTCTCAACTCTTAATTTTCATTCTACTTAATCTCTCTCTCTCTCTCTCTTTGTTCTCTGCACATACAGTCACCAGTTAACTATCAATCCCTTTTAAATGCAAAATAAAAATAAACAGCGCAAAATTTTCACCAAGCGGGCGAGCGCGTCTTTCATCCAATATTTTACTACAAGTAGAAACCTCAACTAATCATATTACAGGTGTCAGCAGGTAAAAAAAAATCTTTAAGGCTAGGACTTATTAAAAATTTGTTATATTCAAAACATTTTGGCTCTCTTTGTTTCGAATAATTTTTGAAGCATTATGTTCCATCAAATTTTTATTCCATTTTCAGAACTGCATCATTCAGAGCAATCATTTAAAATATTGGTAAATTTTAAAATATTTGTTTAATAAATTATAATGAAAAAAAAGAAAGAAAAATTTAAAAACATTTTGGGAATATATTATAATAAAAAGATGACGTGCATTAAAGTCGGGCGCGGACGACTTAGGGATACCCTGTACCACCACATTACTAAAAGATATTTATTTATCAAATATGGTTATGATATTTTCATAAACAAACGAAAAGCAGACGAATTTTGCACAAAAAACATTTTTTTGGCAGATTGGTCCTATGGGAGCTATATTATACAGTCAACCGATTTTGATTAAATTTGGTACAGTGCTTGGAACCTATAAAAAAACTTCCGAGTGTCAAATTCGGTTATTATATCTTCATAAACAAACGAAATATACTGAATTTTGGACAAATATCGATTTTCTGGCCGACCGCTCCTATAGGAGCTATTGGATATAGTCAACCGATTTTGATCAAATTTCGTATAGTAATTGAGAACTACAAAAAACTTCCGAGTGACTAATTTGGATACGATATCCTCATTGCTCTAGCTTTTACCATCTCTGAGATCTAGGCGTTCATACAGACAGACAGACGGACGGACATGGGTATATGGACTTGTCTAGTCACCCTGATCATACTTTAGAAAGTTATTGGGGGTCTCCGACTGTTTCTTCTGTATGTTACATACATTTTCAGCTTGCAGAAACTTAATATACCCTTTGTACCATACGGTACAGGGTGCAAAAAAAACTTCTGCTGACCACTTTTTTTTCGAAATGACGATCTCGTACAAAGAATTATATGCTTCGAAAAATTCTTTGCCATTTATAAAAAATAGCTTCGAATGCTAGCATATTTAATACTGATTTATGCTCTGCATATTCCAGCGAATAAAGTCAGACTCTTTTATGGTTTGATAAAAGCACAAAAACTAGCGCAATGGATTTAATTCTATTGTATATAATAAAATGCATTATTTGTGTTTTTATAAAAAGTACCACATAATTAAAATATATTAAAAGCCACAAAATGCATAAATTAAAATGAAAAAAAAAAAAAACAATACATTTTTGAAAAAAGAGAAAAAATAAATAAGCAAATTTAAAAGTAAATAATAAATGCTAAAAAATAAAATTACACATACGCCACGTTCGCGTCCTGCATTCATTATTATTATTTTGTCTTTTCAACATAAACATATCTGCATTCTATTTTATATAAAATATATTTGAAAGCGCAGTTTATTAAATTAGCATAAGTGAAAAATGAAATCATAGCAATTTTAAATAAATAAATTAAATTTATGCCAAAGCTGGTGCAAAATAAAACTGAAAATGTCTAAAAACAGATTTTACAGCCCCGCTCAAATCATAAAAATAAAACAAAAACATTTTTATATATATTGCGCATATACCATATATATATGTATATAAAAATATATATACTCGTATATACTTTTTGATTTGTTTTTAATGCTGTGCGCACTTGTGCTGCATGTGGCAAGTGTATAAGCCGTAATGCAATCAAATATTTTGCTGGACACTCAAAGCCCAAATGGCAACAATTTACTGCCCGACTTTTGTTGCCGCATTTTTTTATTTTCATTTATTTTATTAACATTTTTTTTTTTCACTTCCACACGTTTTAGTCATAACCAAGTTTATAACAATCCAACAAACTGTATGACTGTATGACTTTACATATTGAAAAAACATGCACATACAAATTGTGCCTACTTACATACATACAAGTATTATATATATATATACAGTACATATGCATATGCATATGGCTAAGTGGCTACAGTTGTGAAATGTGTACATAAACTTTTATGTTGCGTAACGCCCTCACAGGGAACTACAGTATCGTTGTTTTTGTTATTATTGCCACTCGACCTTTTTTTTATTCCGTATTTTTATTAACAAACAAAATTTTTAGCTGCCACTTAAATTGACCAAACTGAATACACAATGTCTGTCTGCATGTCCGTCTGTCATGTGTGTATTCCCTTAACCCGCTCAGTGACTTAGTCAGACTTACGGGTTAGAGACCTAGGGGCTTTGAGCTTAGATCTCAAAGCTTTATTTGCGGCACAAAGGAGAGACAGCCTGACAGCAGAGATGGGCACTAAAATTTCAAATATAAAATGTACAAGCCTAATTTGTAAATGTTGACATTCTTTCGAGTTTTCCACATAAGCTGCTTAGGGCAAACAAGCTTTCAGTTTGCAACGAAATCCAAATGATCTACAATAGTTTAAAAATAACAAAACTATATAGTTTCATTTTTTTTATCTCATATTCCGTTACCACCTATTATGTACAAGCCTGAACTTGCTGAAAACCATGAATCTACGCATTCAGTTCGGCTCAGGCCTGAATTTAACACTGCATGAAATCATAGCCTTCGACCTTACAACTTAGCCGTAACAATCAGCTATGAATGCAGTGCTAATTGACATTGAAAGGTCATGAATAAGTGGTGAATTTTTTAAAAAATCGAACATGAACTCAGTGCTGATTTCTTTGTGAAAGTCAGGTCTGAAATCACAAGTGATTGATTAATACACTGGAACAATTATTCTTCATACATTTTTAACAGAATTTGATTATAGTTTATAGTTCATTTAAAATAATCAAAATAAAGAGAAATAACTTATACAAAACTGACACAGAAATCCGTTTCCCCCGCATTCCAATCCACAGACATTCCTCTTTGACGATTTCAAAATCTCGAGATTTTTTTAAATTTAAAAAAGCAGTTACCTTTTTTAAAGTTTATTAAATTGCTGAGTTATATGTATATCTATTAATTAATAAATCAAATGTTTTAATTTATGATTTTAATTTTTAATGTTTCTCTAGTAAAATATGCCATTCACAGCGAACGTGCAAAACCAACCGTACTAGAGAGTTGCAACCTAGTTTTGAGATTAATTAAATAAATTTCAAATGTTTTAATAAGACAAATTAATCGTTAGAATTAAATTAACAGATTTAGAAGAAAATGAAAAGATGAAGTTGCACGGACTCTGTATTATTAAAATCTCTTGGAAAGGAGGTTACGACATTAGCAACTGGATTAAGAACTCTTACAAGGGCTCCTTTGATGCTCTTCTGTCTTTCAAATCCCAAAGACTTAACAATCATAAGCGGTGCGCTCAGCCCTAGCCTGTGACCAATTAATTCTATCTATTCCTCTTTCTTATATTCTAATTTCCACATTTTGTCTCTTTGCTGGTATGTATAAAGAGCTGCGCACCTGTTGAAATCTTCTTACCGAGTCTAACGTCTACGAAGAGTGTCATGTTCCTGCTCTGCAATCCTAAACTCTTAAGTTTTCTCTGAACTGCGTTTTTTCTCTTCTCGCCCAACAAGATGTCCTTGGATTTTCGAAGTAAATGACCTTAAAATAAAATATGCCAAAATGTTCGTAAATCCCTAATATAAGTTTTTGATTTTAATCAACCTAATTTCTGGGCAGTTCTGACTATGTAGCGCATTTATTTCAATGTAGCCCAATCCTTTTTGTATGTTGAAATTTAGTGTCCACTACAGCTAAACATATAACTCATAACTCAAAATCACGCACCGCAATTTTGGTTTGTTTGATTATCCTCGCATAAAGGAGTCAGAGGACGGCACATGGCCGAATATTGCTTGGGGCTCAAATAAAAAGAGATCTCTCACACTCGCAGGGGGAATATGTTTGTTATTTGTTTTTGAGGTCGCTATTAGTAAATAAAATCATTTATTTTCATTTGAAGCAAATTTCCGTTTGCATAGCTTCACTTAACTCACACACATGCATACACACACACACAAACAAAACTTGCAATTTAATAAAATATTTTCATTTTGATTGATATTATATATCAGTCGGAAATTTCATTATGATTACGCATAGCATAGCATTATTAAGTAATAAGAACCTACATTGCACACACTGCGTATGCGTAATATTAATTAAATAAAACCCATTTGAGCCATAGTTTGCATATATGCAAATGGTGCTTCCAATCACCTAATCAACTGGTTGTCACTCTAGAAGCCTTAAGCCGTAATTAATTGCTCTACAATGACATGGCACAACAAGAAACATACATACATACAAATATATAGTATGTTGTACAGGAAATTGTTAGCAGAGATTGAGCATGTATGTACGTACATACATGCATAGCTATGTATATTGGCTTGCATATTACAAAATACCAAAACATACTTGTATACAAAAAGTAAACACTTTTGGCTGGAAATATAAATCAAAATATGTTTTGCCAAATCACGAACTTAATTTAAATGTCATGCAGTTGCAAGCGCTGACAGCCATTGTTAACAGCACACAGATACACACATAGACAACATACACACACGCACACATGCATAAATTTCCTATAGAGTCAAGTTACATTTGCTACGTGCCTAGCCTAATGAAAATTCAGGTTATTCATATACATATATGAAGCCAGACTGGGAGTTTCCCAGGGCTTCGTGATAGATGTTCCACTTTTTTATGAAAGCCACAAAGATGACGTTTACTTTGAAAAAAAAATACATAATGGCTAAAACTTTGAGACTCTCTTTGGCTCTATTCTGAGTCTAAAACCTAGTTTTCGTTTTCAGGATGGTGTGGAAAGTTATATCCATCGGCAACATATGGTTGGTTGTAGTTTTTGTATGATATAAGTATCAAGTTTTTGCAATAATTAATTAATTTATAATTATCATAAAAAATCAGATATTATAAACACCATCAAGACAGAACGAATGGCAGGCAGTAGTGCTTGTGAAAACATCGATGATCGAAGTTTAAAATCTCTATATATCGATGTTGGCCAACAGAGATGTTTCTCCAGCACTACTAAACACCCGTTTGATGAGTGTAAGCCCTAGGCCGACGGATTAGTACCCATGAAATTATATTTTAAGTAATAAAACCAAAAAATAAAAAGTTTAGCAAACAGTTTAATAGATATGAGATACAAATGTCATTTAAGTTTAAAACATTTGCGAAATAAATATTTTAAGCCATATAGTATAAGATAAATATACACGAATGCCTCCGATGAAAGAACTCTGTATTAATTTCTATTAATATATGGACGCCTGTTGCATGCCACCAAGCAGCTGACTACAGCTGTTGCACATCAAAATGTAACTACAAAAAGTCAACGACAAATCCAACAATTTAAAGCAATCCTCTTAATGCCACTGCGTTCATTGGTTTTATTTATGCAATTCGAATTGCTTTGCCCGCACAGTTTTCGCTTTCGTTTCCGCCAAGTGCACCCAGCTGGATGGGACAACAGTCAAATGGCGGACGGACCAGGCAACGATGATGGCCATTTTTCTTTTTACAGCTGCATGCGCCATTTTCGCAGCCATTGAGTAAAAGGGAAATCGAAATTAAACTGTCCAAGAGTGCAACAGAATTTACGAGCCTTTTGCCCCGAACATGCGCCCTAATGCAACGTTGTGTGTGTATGTGTGTGTCCTTTTCATATTGCCGCAGGCATCCTGTGGCGCTGCCTTTTGCTGCTGCTGCTGCTGCTCAGTGAAATGACTTTGTGGTTAAATTTTACATAGCATGCAAGCAAAGAAATCCTGACAAAAAGCCACAGAGTCCTGCCGAGCAACCGAATGGCGTGTACTGCCTTGACTGCCACTTAATTCATATAGGAATTTCACATACACACATACACACCCACACACACACAAACACTCCCAGACTTTACTATCAAACACATTGAGATTGTGCAGTGATTTAAATTTTTGGACTCTTCGTTTTACCATTGTTGTGGTGAGCTTTATGAATCTTAAACTCGTTATTACGGTGATGATTGCCCACAGGTCAATAAAATCAATGAATATTGAGTTTGTGGTCCTGGGACAACTTTCTCTATCTTGCAACAGATATTTCAGTATTTGATTTTCTTAACGAACTCATAAAATTGAGCTCAAAATTACTGAAATGGCTGCTTATCGATAAAGAGCTGCAATTGAGTTGAAGTCGTTTGGGTCAAAAGTTCCCTAAAAGACAATCTCTGAACATTGCACCAAAAATAGTCTTGGTTTGTAAGCCAGCGCGATTTACTGTACCTATACCCTGAATTACCTTCAGGTTAAAGGGTATATTAAATATGTAAAGGGTATGTAACATAGAGAAGGAAACGTCGACGACCGCCAAAGATCAATCTTTATCGGAGTGATAAGAGATGTCGACATGGAAATGTCGGTCTATCTTTTCGTCCACTCACTCGAGTGTCTATATCTCAGAGGCGATAACAACTTAGCCAACCATACTTTTGACTTAGATTCCTTACTATGATTAAGTTCATTGAATTTTTTCTTTATCATCAATACATATAGCTCCCATAGCTCAACAAGAGTGTTTTTCATACATTTAGGCAGATATCGTAAGCAAATTTGGTATTCAGTAGCAGAGCTTCCAAATTTAGTCAAAATCGGTTAAGTTCAGTAGCGTTGATCGGTTGAAAAACAACTTTTAATTAAAAAATTTTGGTTATTTATTTGTTTGTTTCAATGGTACGGAAAATCTCAAAGTGACCGCTCCCGTTTTAAAAGAATGAAAGAACATTTTTGTAGCTGCCAAACAAATGCTTTCCTTAAACATCTTTTGGGTAATTTACTCTAGATGGCGCCAGCAGTAACAGCAACTATTTTATTTGTAAAATTTTCAATTCGATATTTTATTTCGTTATCTATCAGTACACTCAAATATTTTCTATAAATTTGTCTTTTTCTATTGTAATGTGTTCGATTCTTTAAACCTAAACCTTTCATAATGTTCCAAGCTGATTTGCAACCTTATTGCTCTATATGGGTAAATACTTTGTGCGTCTTGGCTTTGAATGCTCTTAACTCCTCACATAAGCTAAGCGCAGCTTATCATAGCAAAACTAGCTGAAGCAAAATGATGTCTCGCTTTTGATTACGATGACACATTTGCAAAGAATTTTTCAAGCATTTTGCAAGCGGCCAATAAACCAGAAATATTTATGTCAAAAAAATAACTCTTTTGCTTATGCTTTCTTAGGTCTCTTGTAGTTGCTTCTTTTGGTACAGGGTGCTTTATTTAGCTGGTCTGAACTTTAAAATGTAAAAATGGGCTTATTTTTATACCCTGTACCTATACGTACAAAGGGTAAACTGGATTTGTGCAATGTATTTAACGGAGTCCCTTATACCAATATACTATCATAACCTCGGGAAGCGATTGGGTCATGTCCGTGCGTCCGTCAGCATGAAAACCTAGATATTGGAGACTATAAGAGCTAGAGATACGAAACTGTACCAGCTGATGCGCCTATTTCCTCAGAAGATGTTTGTTAAACGAAGTTTGTTAAACGAGGTTAATATCTTCCAACGTAAAAGATTTTTTATCTACACCGTTTAATACTTTCATATGAAACTTAACAAAGTGACACGTCGTGGTTACATGCATCTGTGTTTAAAATAACAAAATCCGACAAGTACAACAAAAGTTATAGTCAAAAATATAAAAATTTCAGGTCCCCTTGCCAATTAACTGCGACAATATTTGAATCTAGGTAATTATGGTAACAAGGGACCTAGAATCACCAATTTTGTTTAGCTGATTTAGGTGGCACTAATGAACAAATCCACCACCCCACCCCTCGCAATCGATTTGCCGTGTTTTCTTCCACACCCCCCAACATAAGAACTTGAGACTTACCCCGTTAACCCCAATAACTTCTTTGACGAAAATTTCGGTTTTCATTGAAATCGGTTAAAATTTACGAAACTTATTGGCATTTACTTTGGATGACCCAATCTGTTTTGGAAGTAATGCGTTCTAGGACATTTCCTTGCAGCAAACCTTAACATATAACATTTGTTATATTCACTCCCGTGCCCGGTAGTCTGATTCCAGAAAAAATATATTCCTTCCATATAGTAAATTGAGTATTCAAATCCCAACTGCTTGTAAATTGACTGCTTGAAAATTAAGCTATTTAAAATATATGTGGTAAGTTTGAGGAACACATATTAAGAAGTGGGGAAGAAGCCTCCTTTGTTATTCTAGGTCGCGTAAAACAGTACTTACATGTAAAGGGTGATTTTTTAAGAGCTTTCGGATTTTATTTTTATAAAAAAAACACATAAAATTCAGAAAAATGTATGAAACCTTTGAGTCGATAAAACGATCTATATAATTTGATGTTTAAAGATGATTTCATGTATATGTTGACCGCGGCTGCGCCTCAAATGGTTCATACGCTGGGTCCAATTTTGGCATACTCTCTCCAACATATCGGCTAGTATCTCAATAATAAATTCTTCAATATTGGCTTCCAGTGCTTCAATCGTTGCGGGCTTGTTGCTATAGACATAAGCCTTAATATAGCCCCACAAAAAATAATATCTAGATGGCCAATTGACCGGCCCCCAACGTGAAAAAAAGTGTTCACCGAACTCGTCTCTCAATCGAGCTATTGTTTCGCGTGCTATGTGACATTTGGCACCGTGTTGTTGAAATCACATGTCAGCCAAGTCCAGCTCTCCCATATTGGGCAAAAAAAAGTTTGTAATCATCGCACGGTAGCGCTCGCCATTCACAGAAATGTTCCTGCCTTTGTCGTCTTTGAAAAAGTACGGTCCAATCATGCCACCGGCCCATAATCCACACCAAACAGTGACTTTTTGGGGATGAGCTTCGTCGCTAACCACAATTTTCCGATAAAAAAGTGGATCTTCATCCAACTTTGCCAGCGCCCATTCACCGAAAGTTAGCCGTTGTGGTAGGTCATGTGGCTTCAGTTCTTGCACCAGCTGTATTTTAAAAGGTTTTACACCCAAATCTTTCCGCAAAATTTTCCATGTCGTGGAGTAACAGAGGCCCAATTGCTGCGAACGGCACCGAATCGATATTTCACGGTCATCAACAACACTGGCGGATATAGCTGCGATATTTTCCTCTGTCCGCACTCTACGTATGCGTGTTGGTGGTTTAATGTCCAATAATATAAATTTGGTACGAAATTTAGTCACAACATTCCGAATAGCCGCCTCGAAAGGTTACCCAAACTGACCGTAAAATGGAAGGAGTGCACGATGCACTTTCTAAACCGAGCATGAATTTTGATAATAAAGTTCAATAATCTGCAAGCGTTGTTCGTTTGTAAATCGATTCATGGTTAAATTATAGACCAAACTGAACATGTTTGACGGTAACACAAGACACAAAAACAGGTGAGCTGACAAAAACAGTATTGTCAAAATCTGAAAAAAAAAGAAAGTTGCTAAAAAATCACCTTTTATAAGAATTAGTTAATTTTGGCCTTAACTCTTCTTATATTTTATCGATTTTATTAATTTTGAAGACTCAGATACAAATAACAAAGACGCATACCTCTTTCATCCGGCTTCAAATATTCAAACCGAAATTCGTTTAAACTCCAGCTGAAAAACCTTAAGCCATATATGCTGTCAAAATTTTCTTTAACTCTCGTGGTCTCCAACATAAAAGTGTTCATACAGACGGACGTGGCCTAAAAACACATGGTCTGCCACTTTTGAGCCCATGGATACAGGCGTTGCCAGTTTCTGTAAAATGAGTTACTAGCTTTCAAAGCTCGCACATTGCTATTGAAGCACCCTTTATTTGTTAAGAATTTATTTTACTCCTACTATGCACATACATATATATACGAGATGAGACATGTACATATGTCCCAATTTATACGTGTGTATGTTCTTGTAGCGCACAGGTTACCTACCTATGTAGTTCCAGAGGTACAAAGTAGTAGAAGCCTCGAGTGTTTTTGGCCGTTGCCTATGCGCTTCGTTGCACGCACAAATTGCCACTCAAAAAGCGGTTCAATGGCAACCCTGTAAATAAAACTGAGCACAATATATTGTAACTATTTGCTTCGCTTAGCTAACTTGTCCAAACTTATATACAAATATGCATACGGCAAAAGTAAATAAAATGAAATGTGAAAAAGGTTGCCGCATCTTTTTATACCCTAACAAAATGTATACAAGCATTGTTAACATTCTTGATATGTCACAGATTTTAAAAAGAGGGGGAGACTAATAGTTTTATTTTAATATGAAAATATGTTATATACATGATTTAAGTTAAGCCGATTTCAAAAATTAATTATTATTAAATAAAAAAGAGTTATTTTAGAAAGTAACTAAGAGAACATATTTCAATCATTTAGATCTCAGAATAGAAGATCCGGAAGTACTTAGATCTCAGAATAGGAAAAAAACCATATCCAAGAAAAAACATTTTTTTCTTCTTGGGTTGTAAAAAGGTGTTGTTGAAATTTGCTTAAAAAAAATATATCTTATATTCTTCAATATTTGATAATTGCGCTCTCTATTATTCTTAAATTAAAAATAAAAAATTCTTTCAGAAAGAGCACTTGTCTTAAAAATCTCACTAAACATTCTTAAATTCAGAATTTCAGTGTTTAATTTTAAGTGCTCTTATTCTAAGATTCTACAAAATATACACAAATTTAGAATTTCAGTCGACAAAAAAAACCGCTCTAAAATAAGAATTTTACTTCCAGTTCCGGCCGAGAACTAGCCGACCTAAAATACTAGTGTTGGTAATTGATTGAAAAAAATATTAAAAAGGGGAAGAACACTATTTTGAAAGTTTGATGTTAATGCTTTGTATAGAACGCTCTCAGTGAATTTGCCAACAAGCAGAAAACGGCCTTCGTATAGAAAAATTACTCTTGTCATAATTTGGGTTTTGTTTGTTTTAAGCGCATCGCAAGTTTCTGAGATGGAAATTCTTCATTTTTTTTTCTCAGTATACAGATCACTATTCAGTTAGTTACCTACCACATAGGTTATATTAATTAATTGATTGTCTCAATTAAAAAAAAAATTAAAGAAGAACATTCTAGACCAACGGTGGACAAAACGTAATGAATAAAAAGCTGTAGTAAAGAACTATGTACAGTGGGACAAATCTCGGTTTTCAATGACAATTACTTCCTATGACAAACATTTTATTCGAACCAAATTGTTCAAACTGTCTTAAGTAAGTGCGTTTCTAATTTTGCCTTTTATTTGTTCTAAAATCGCCATAATAAACCGGCATTGATATGTGGATAAAAATTTTTAAAAGAGCCAGTAAATTTCATCTATTATTTTTCGATATTTTTCGGAATTAATATGTTTCCAATATACTAAAATTTTTAAGCCAACAACAACAAACTCCCACGGTATGCGTATTGTTTCGTTTTTTGCCATATGCCCCAGCTTTGCGTTCCATTGTAAAGCTGTCATCTACCACAGAAAGCTTTCATCTGTGAAAGCTCTTTGGCATGCGTGTCTTCTAAGTGTTCACCACTGTTCTGGATAGTTTTTGCGTTATTGGAATCGCAAAATTAAAAATTATTAATACATAGTACTAATCAAAATATTAAACAAAATCTATATAACTTCTTGTAGGTTAAGTTTCCCAGGAACGAAATTTTAAGTAATCTACAAAAAGGGCATTATTTTTAGCGAATGAATTCAAGCCGTAAAACTGCCATTTACTCTTTAAATTCACTTTCTTTAACAAATCGTGTTATATTAACGTGAACCTTTATATAACTTTCTTGAAAGTTAAGATTTCTGAATAGAATTATAAAGAGTGCATAAAATTCGTTGCCTTAAGCAAAGTTTTCGTAATGTGTTTTTTATTATTTTTGTTGTTGTTAGACTCTTCCGCTTACCAATGTCATTTGTAAAAGATACAGGAACATGGCAATAACTCTTACAGCCAACCATCCAGTGGGCTTTTGAGCCTTGGGCTAAGCCAAAATACATTTGTCATAAAAAACGAAAACTTTCCAAAAAGCCATAAAGTAACTTGTCAAAAGTACAAATTGTGTGCGTAAGTATGTGAGTTAGCCAGAGGATGTAAATCCAGGTATCATTCAATTATAAAATGTGAACTAAAAACAAATTTTAGTTACTTTCGAGAAGCAGCAAGTCAGAAAATGTTTGATTATTTATTAGAAAATGCGGCATATATTAATTTTCGGTCTTAAATTTACAAAATTTTTGTGTAAATTAATGACAGTTCTTTTTAATTTACGACTCGGCTACAAATTAAAAACTTATACTCACTGATTTGCCACAAATCTATTTTAAACAAATTGTTACCCAACAGGTGTCTATTATAGTAATAGTAATGTAAATTTATATTTTTTACCATATTTTATCTGAAAATTAATATTTTTTAAGAGCATTAGAAATTTATCAGTGCCATGTGATTTTTAAATAAAAGTGTAAACAAAAACGTCCAGAGATTTCTAGCACAGACCTAACTATGACAGAGCTGTCAAGTTTTAGCCCGAATTCATGGCAAGAGTTGTTTCGTAAAACTTCTCATGGCAAAGTGTTATACTTAAAAGAATGGCAATTGCAGTGTCAGAAAAGAAATTACCAGCCATGATTGTCAGTCATTAGGCATTGGACTAGAAACCAAAACGCAGTGCCATAAATTGGCAAAAGAGAATCTGGCCGGAAGTTGACACACACACACACACCCACACACGAAAACATACAGCCATGACATTTATTACTGTCAACGCCTGTTGCAAGGGTGTTGCATGAACATAAGAACAACTATAACGACAACAACAATAACAACAATGATGACCATTGCTGGTGTGTTGCAACATGCAACAGAAATTGCTAAATTGCTCATGTCCAGGCTGGACATTCGACAATCAGCTTGAGTATGACCACAAATCAAGGGTTATGCAACTGCCAGCAACAACCAGATGAAGTTTTCCAAAAATAATTACAACAATTTTCGCACACGAAAGACAACAGCAACAACTAAAACCAAAGTGCCACAAATTGCAAACTGAAATTGTGAAAATTTGTTGCTATGACAGTTTGCCAAACTATCAGTCGAAAGACATCTTGAGAATAAAATGTAAGACAACTTGCGCGCTGCAAGTGTCATAAATCTTGAATGATCTTTTTGTTGAAACAAGTTGAGACAAATTAAATAAAAACTCGTATAAACACTGGGAAAATGCCGGTCTAAACATGGTCGATTAATATCATAAATTTAGAAATTGTGTTAAAATAAAATCAATTTTTATTTAAAATTTATGTTCTGCGAAGCACCACAAATCATTTGAAAGTTTTGACTTAGGTCTTATTAAAAGTCAACAATAATTTCCTGTTTTATACTGTTGATAAAATTAAGGTATCTCGATTTTGAATGTTTGGGCAAAAATTGTTTACAAAATGGCTTAATCCAATTTTTCAGGACTCTTTTGAAAATTACTTACGACAACAACGTATCTAAAATTGTATTTCCAACATTGCACTTTCGGTCCGCGTGGCCAGATGTTGGCCAAAAGTCCCCAAAATAAAGTCAAAATTTGGACAAAATGACATTTGAGTATGATTTTATACAAATTAAAGTATCATTTTTAAAAAAAATATTAATTTACAAATAGTTGTTTTTTACGTTATTGGAAATCAAAGTTGATATTTTGTATTTTTTGAGCTTTCACGATAATTTACTGAAAAAAAAACTGCATTTGATACATGTAGGCTACGAAATCTTTATTCACTTAATTATTTATAAATATTACTTCAGAGAAAAAATAAAATTAAGCTTACAAACTTTTTAACTTAAAATATATTCGAGTAGTTACAAAGATTTTGTTAAATAGTTTTTTTATCATTTGCCTTAAGGGTACCTCCAACTACCACTCGATATTTGATCAAAAAAAATGTTATAAATTTCCTCACATGTTTTACAACAAAATGTAACAATTTTTTGTATTACTTATCTGCCTAAAAGTATGCCTTAATAGCCATTTTTCAAAAGTTATACTTAAATGTACAATTTGAAAATTTTAAAACATACTTACAAAGATGCAGGTCAAAAAATTGAAAAACAAACAATTCGGATAAAAAAACCTACAAATTTAAATTTGGATTTTTTAATTTTTTTTCGGAAATTAAAAGAGCATGCAAAAAAAATTATAACTTTTGAAAACCAGATGGTTGGGTGATGTCCTTTTTTATAATTTGCTTGGAGTGCTGAAACTGTTTCGGGCTATAACTCCAAAACCATTCAATATTTTGGGTAAAGGCTATTTTTGCCATGTATCTGGAGATCATATCTACCTATGCGTGAAATTTGGTCCGATACCAAAATTTCCAATTTTGGTCTGGATTATCTATAGCTTTAAAAAACCTGAGGAAGCTCAAACTTACCGAAAAAATAGTTAAATCCCTTAGGAACACGTGTGTAAAATTTAATCACTCTAAAAAAATATTATGAAAATTACAGACTTTTGGCCAAAATATGAAAATCTGGGCCCACAGTGAATTGCGAAAAATATACTCCAATAGCAAAAATCAACATTTATTTAAATTTATAAACTACATAAACTGCATTAAAAACAACTATTGTTAAATGAGTTAGTTATGTTTGAATATAAAAATTATTGAAAAAATGTGTAATAATAAATTAAGTATACGCAGTGTAGCCTTATATGGGCGATGAAATAAAGCGTGGCCAAATCGAGCAAAATGCGTTTTTCTAAAATTTTGGAAAAGCCCAATGTGCTATAGTTCGTTTTCCAATAGTAGCACTAGAACACAAAGTCTAAATGCATTTAATTACACGATTGTAGCCATCCCACATCCCCTCTTAAAGTAGCTACAATTTATGTTTTAGCCAACTTAGCCTTTATGTCGAGAAAAGTCAGCATTGCATGCAACCATCTGGTCTCCCTCGTTTCGGAAGATGTTTGGACCAATGACGGCACCATATCAAAGTCCAAAATAAAGAGTACCAGTTAGCAATGGAGGCATCTGTCATTGGGCAATTTTCAATTCTTACGAAACTTTTAAGCTAAAAATGTACCTCATCACTGCAGATAATTTTCCCACAAGGCCAGGGTTTCGAAAAAAGAGGTTTTAAAATTATATTGGCGAAAATAAGTGAAGCGGGCCACTTTTTCCCTCGACCTTTCCGAATTTGATGATTTTTACATATAGTTGCTCTTGCCAACAGTAACCACTTCAAATTTTTTTTTGCAAAATTCCTATTATTTATCGGGTTATCAATAGCTAAATTTCAAAATTCAAAAGTGGTCTCCAACTTTAAAAATAAAAAAGTGTTAATGCCATTTTATGTTTAATCAGATTTAAGTATAAGTAAATATTGAAAAAACCTCAATAATATTTAGTATGATCAATCAAAGTACTTTCTTTTTAAAATAAAATACTATAGTGTTTCTCTCAGTGTTTTTATTTTGCTTTTAGTATAGCTATGCACAGCCTAGAGCGACAGATTGAGTAAACTCAGCAACACTCAAAGTATCCGAACTTAATCAATAAAAGATAAAACTTTTGCCTGAAATATGTCATAGCTTCAATTTATTGATGACAACAAGCAGCATAGTCAGTGCAAAAAATACAACAACAGCAATTATTAAAATTCATATCCCCGCAGTTACAAGTACCAATTGGGGCTAGATAATATTTAGATACATTTATCGTATTGACAGATTTTCATATAAATTTATAAGAGCTTTTTTGAGACACTTGGTCAGCTTCAATTTGTGGGTAAGCCCAAGTTGTGGTATGGTTGAAAAAAGGGCTCAGCTTTTAATGCAATTTAGTGTTGCCTACTTTGCGGCTGCTCCCAAGCGACTCAGCCATAGTAAATTTAATAAATAAGCAAAACTTTTGCTTTCGTGCCCAAAAAGTATATGTGTTTTTTTTTTTTTTACTTGCGGCCTACCTCAATCAAAACATGTCGCCTTCAAACGCCCCAGCAATATGTACTGCCACAGTGTCTTCAATAATTTTTCATACATGCATACTTTTCTTTTTCTTTTTTGTTTTTGCGTGTGTGCTGTCATGTTATAAGTATTCCCCGTAGGCAGAACCAGTTTATCTATGCTGAAAACGTTGCCAGCACATAGACAACAAAAAAATTCAAATAAAATATAAAGAAAATCAAGAAAAAAAATCAAGTTGTATACATGTGTGTAACTTTTGTGTGCGTGTGTGTGTGTAAGTATGTTTTGAAGTGCCATTTATTTAGGTGCTGCCACCTTTTTGTCGGAAAAACTTTTACACAAATGTCGCTCATGGAAAATATGTTAGGGGGATCTGTGATTTTCTCTGACAGCCGCAGCGAGCAGCGTGGAAATGGAGAAAAAATAGCTATGCCTTTGACCCGGCAGCAAAATAATGCATATAAAATAGAAATCAACAAAAGCGCTTTGCCTTTTCACACAGACACCAGCATACACTTGATTTACATATAAACATTTTGCTTCCCTTTTATACCCTACATTCATATTTTGTAAAGCATATTATAGACTTGTGCAATGTTTTTGACAGTCAGACCAAAAGTTATTTAAAACAAAATAATCAACAGCAAGAGGCACGAGGTTTTGTTATTGGATACCTAATCTTTAAGGTATTAAAAATAGCGGCCACAAAATGGGGGACAGAAAGGTAAATATGAAGAAGTGTTCAACTAAACAAAATTCTGCATTTCTTTACTTTGAAAAGTTGGGCACATCTTCCCGAATCGGTTTTGTAAAAAGCACCAATATATAATACCCATGTAAACATACAGTGGTAAAAAAGGTTACTCAAGTTGTTAGTCGGGCACTTCTAAAATTTTGCACTTCTTCCCATCACAACAAAAGTACAGCCCCCTAACTAACGAATTAGTTTCTTGAATGCGACAGCGTATTGTCAGAAAACTTGAATCAGATATACATTGATATTTTTAAAACAAATGTGTGCAGAGTATGCCACTGTCGGATATTGTCGTAACTGATTCAAATTTGATTTTTTTTTTTTTTGCATATATCGCTGCACATTTATTTATTTCATACGCCTTGTGCCTGGCACTTGACACTAGACAAAGAAATTGATTTGACAAATATTTTCCTTGGCGTTTATTACATTTTTTCCCATTCAATGCCGCCCAAACAACATTTGGCCTTTTTGAACTCTTGAGTTCAAGCATTCAGACAGTCGCTTTTACTTTAAGCAACGCAAGCTTTCAATTCTACTAATTCCTGAAATGTCTTTCGCCCCCATTTTGACCTCGAACTCGGGGATATGTGATGTGTGTAACAATTGGTAAACTTGAAAATTGTTCGAGTATAGTAAAAATCTGCGTGCAAGTTATTTGCTCCTTCTCCATGCAACCCTTGCATGCCAACCCTTGCATGCCACTTGCCACCGCACCACAAACACATGCTTTGAGGGCACATTACTTTAATAAAACACATGCTTGTATATATATATGTGTGTTACTTGTGTGCTTGTTGGTGCAATTGTGCAACTTGTTGCACGAACAGTCCGTGCAACTTATATGAATCAATATGGAAATCAAAGCGACGCACTATGCATAAAACTTGCACATGGCACAAAAACAAATAAAAAGAAAAAAAATAAATAAACGAGTCAACAAGTTAAAATCTGACATGGCAGCAATTAACCCATGTCAAGGCAGGAGTTACGTTTTAAATTAAATAGTTTTTCGTTTTTTAATTGGCCGCAAAATATTTAAACTTGGCTCATGCGATGCAAATTTTGCTTTACTTTTGACCATTTGGTATATTTAATTTATAATTTTTTTTAACTTCCATTTTGTACATCACTTTTTATCCGTATAAAAAAAGGAGGGTTATGTGTTTGGCCGGTATCTATGTACATATGTTCAAATGGTTGTCTGTTGCCTCTTAACTTCTAAGCCGCTTATCATAGTTTAACAAATAAAGCGACTTGATCGTGCGTTTTTTTAAAGTTTGGCTTTATGACGTCACAATAAATTGAGTATGATGCACTTAATAGGACATTAACTCATAAATAAAACAAAAAAAAGTATTTTTAAATGATGCAATGTTGCGTATCAAATGAAAGGGCACGCAGCTTTGCTCTGATTTATTCAATTAAAATAATTAAGTACAAAGAATTTAATATACTAGTGAACCCGGCGGCGAAAATCGCCAGATAATGCATGGCATAACATACAAATAGCTTTGCAGAAAATAATTTATTATTTATTTATTTATTCATAAAAATAATACATTGTCGTTATTCAAAAAAGCCCATCTAATGAAAAGTGTAAAATTAATAAATTTCGTTATAAACAATATTTGAAGTTGTGAAACCTTCATTCTGTGGAAGGACTCTTTGGCTTGGTGATTTTTCTATAAATACTCTTACTCCAGTAAAGAAGCGGGCTCGGCTCAATGCCACATAGAGCTGACCATGAGCAAATACCGGATTCTCCAAATAAATTGTAAGTTTGTTGCGAATAGCAGTTGCATGCGCCTCATTGTGGGACATGCCACGATCCCATCCCTCATCGCCCAAAGGTTAAAGAAGTGGATATGCCTAATTCCTTTCGATCTTCAAAAGAATTATAAAATTTTTTTAACTTCTTCGCTTTTAAATATGTAGATAGAAAACAACAAAACCGATTCGATTTTAAATATAATTTGAATATACTTCCGATCGGCTTAAATTTTTCTGACGTTTCCTAATTATTCATTATCCATCATTTAAAAAAAAAAAATTAAGGATTGAAGCCATAGAAAGATATTTATAAGGATATAATTTTTAATATACTTCGGTTTTGTTCATATGGTCTGGCCAGACTCCTATATATTTTCATACAAATTTAAGGGAATATTGCCTTTTTGGACATGCATGAAGTGCATTTATATAAGATGCACATATTTTGGAATTGTACTGTCATTAAGTGATGCCTAATATTTGGAAATTATGATTTACCAGTGTTTCTTTTGACCTGCATTGTGAAAAAATAAAATAATAATTAATAATAACACACATGGATAAAGGGCCTTAAAATAACTAAGTTTGTTCCGTAAGTTTGTGATTAAATACTTAAAAAGTTTTATTTCTTAAAATTTCTGGTAAAAAAAATGAGGGTTCAGTTTAAAAATAAATATTCTTGATTGTGAATCTTAGTAATATATATTTTGCAAATGAATTGACAAGCAAAAACTAATTTTATTTTTAATTGTACTTGTACTTTCCGTAATCTAAGTATACAAATTATTTATTTATTTATTTGTTTGAGGAGTACAACTAAGCTCAATTGATCTTATATTATAAAAATGGTTTAATTTTTTTTCGTAAAGAAAAGAATATAGAGCGAGGATATAGATATGAACCAATCCGCGTCTCTAGCCCGATGGATGAACTTTTTAATGATATGCACCGACTCACACCAAGAACTGGCTAGACACTTGGATATACAATATAAAAGTTGAAACAAGGAAGCAAGATAAAAATTAAACATTATATCACGAAAACAGCCAATGGATCATCGTTGACCAAGTGGGTAACTCATAATATAGGATTGGTCAAGGATGCTCGAAGTGGCAAGTCAAGATGACTTAAGATAGAAGAAGTGATAGATTGAATATATACCGTTCGAAAGAGGGGAAATTGTAAAAGTTATTATAGTTAGAGCATAAGACATGGAAAGGATCGTGCGAAGCATAGTTAGATCTACAAAATTGTAAGGCTAAGGGTCGAAAATTACGAGTTACTCTGGATGGTATGACAAAGGTAACTTTGCTAAGAAGTACATTGAAATCGAAAAGACCGAGTAACAGCTTAAGCCAGAATAACACTCCGTGGCATCTTCTGCGATGATTTAAGGAAGGCAACTTTATAAGGCGAAGTCTGTCAGAATATGGCGGCAGTCGGATATTTGAGTTCCAGTTTAAGCCCCGAAGTGCAAAAAGCAGAAATTGCTTTTATATGGACCCAATCATGTCCTGATAAATTTGGTATTGAAGGCTCCAAACGCAGGAACAATATTCCAAAATTAGCCGAACGAGAGAAATATAAAGAAGTTTTGTTATGTAATAGTCGTTTAACTCTTTAGACCAACGCTTAACAAAAGCAATTAAAAATGTTTCCTAAGTTAGTGCAAATCAAGTTTTTTTTTGCGGATTTTTCCATCTTAGTTTTTTTGCGCATTAAAATTTGAACATAAAAAGTTAGACGCGTTAGCTGAAAAATTTTAAAATACTTTTAATGAAAAAAAACAAATTCGAAAACTTTATATATTAATAAATTACCGAAACAGTCAAAAAATCTTTTAAAATCATAATTTTATGAAAGATGTGTCATTTCTTTGATTTTTTTAAGTTTGGTCATTGGTAAATTATAATTTTGCCAAATATTTGCAATAGTGAAAATGTTAATGATTTTGTTTTATTTACTATTTACTTATAAACAGCTTAAAACTATAAAATTATGAATGAAGCTTATTATTTTTAAAGCAACAACGGCGAAGCCTTAATTCAAAATTCAAAACCAAAAGCTCTATAAAACTAAAATGTTAACAACCTCTTCCAAAGCGCATCTAACATCAAAAAGCCAGCCCAGCTGCCTATTTAAAGGTTAATATGTGCTGACATATAAATACAACAGTCTGAGTGTGTGTATGTATGAGCAACCAATCAGGATTGTTATTTGCCGACTGCACTGCTTGCACTCGAATAAAATACGGGCAAAGTCAACCGAGTTAAATTCTTAGAAAGAAGTTACATTTAATCGCCTTGTGCCATGTGGCATGTGTAATTTTCACATTCAGCGAACAGCACAAAAGCTCAGTCGCAGACAATGGAAACTACAATAAATGGATTTTTTTCCCCACCCCATTTTTTTTTTAATATTGTTATTGTAGTTTTGTGCAAAAGTCAATATTTAAATACCCAGAAGAATTGTTTGTTCCATTGATAAATTGCATTTAAATCGAGTGCCTAACAATGGGTTTATATAAGAATAGTAAAAGGCTAAAAAGCTGCAAATGCAGTTAAGAGAGCGCATAAAGTGAAAAAAAAAACTGTTGCATACATCACGGCGTTGCTGCCACATGAATGGCCATAAGTCAGTTTGGTTTTGCAAATTTAAACAAGTCGCGACGGTGCCCGATTGTGGGATACTCTGCATTGAGATACCACTGAAAACCTGAACAATATTTTTTTGCTTAAGTACTGCAGATAAAGTTCGTCGACATTTGTTGATATCTTGCTCAGTGCAACCGCAGGAGAATTTGGCGATTTACAATCACAATATAATTGCCATCCAGTCATCATCTAAGAATATTTAGCTGCAAATATTTTTAAAGGATCAAGCTGGATATGGTACTGGACGCTGCCCCCAGCGATTTTTGAAAACTAGTGATGCAGTTCGATGCAAATGGCAAAATACAAATTTTTCGCAAAATTTCAGTTTTTAATACATGGAGGCACGACTGTGTAAATTTTGAAAAACCTGAACCATCAATCCCTCAACATCGGCAATAACTTAATTACAGGCACCAAAATCGGTAGCAGCATATTAAACAAGAACTGATTTCCATGTTTTTTTACAAATTCTGAAGTTTTCATTAGGTCTGAGTAGCTGTCCAATATTTCGTTCGGGTGGCTTTCTTACGGAAAACGGAGTCATCTATCAGTATAAATGGACTTCAACATTAAATTTTGGTCAAATTCTGTGCCAGTTGCTTCTACGGTCCTCGATATGGACATGGCTCAATCGCTTTCTCAGATACCTTATGCTCCGTCAGTGTATCTTACATGTTCACCCTATGGATACAGGGTAAAAAAGAGAAGCAGAAGCAAAAACAAAGTCAGCCACTAATTGCTGCATTAAAGGTCATTCTGAGGCAAGTCCAAAGGAATCAAAGCCGCTAGTGGCAAGTGGTATAAAAAAAGCTTCGGTCATGATTGTCTAGGTTTTTGTGCTGGTCACATTGTGTGTGTGTATGTGTGGTATATGTATACATATTGCCATGCTTGTTAACCGGGTTAGTTGGGTCCAGGTCAGAGTGAACAAAGATGTACGTTGAAGTAGAAATGATACAGGTGATTATCAGGATTTTCTAGGAGCAAGCAGATGTTCGTGTGTATTAAAAAAGAAAATTAATGCATGTATTTAGCTTTGAGGGCATGTTGAATACAAAAAGAAAGCTAAATTAAACTTCTTGTATGTTGTTAAGTTCTAAAGAAATATTCTCTTATTTTAAATGAAAATGGGGGTTGTAAGTTTTTTTGAAAATATCTAAAGAGTTTTTTAATGGCAGAAGTGGTTGTGGAACCCTATGAGTTGCTTATACTTTAAGATTGGTAAACCAGAAATGGTTTACTTACACAATTTCTTCATAATTTTTCTGCGATTTTAAAAGTTACATTTTTGAAGTAGATCACGTATGGGCGCAGTGCCTCCTTCTCATAAATTTGAAAGTTATAAGATGCAGCAACATTTATGGTATTCCTCTTGATAGCTAGTTGAACCTTATATCTGTTGAGCAACTAAGGTTAAACAATCCACATCATACACTAAAGCATTTTGTCCTATGGAATAATAAAAACCTTTTAACGCCTTAAATGGACGCTCTAATCTCTGAAAAGTTTTATTTTATCAAAGTTTTTTTAATGGAAAAAGTAAACCAAAAACAGCTTATTCGATTTAAATTACAATCTGGTTATCCTTTTTTGGTTTTTAGCCACATCAACAAAAATTTGTTGAAAGTAATTATACAAAATGCTAGACATCATCTATTTTTAGAATTCGCATATAACAGAGGATTAGTGAATCCTTTCAAGCAACTTTGCTGAAAAATTATAAAAAAATATAAATTAAACTTTCTCTAGGAGCACAGCTGAGCAGCCAACAAACAAAGTTCCTCCCACGGTTCCGAAGAATCTAATTTATTTTATTTATTAAAAATAGTTTTGCATTGAAATAAGAATGAGTTAAGTAGTTAAGATATAATAACTGCACACATATTTTTAATGAATACATATAAACCTTAATTAAATAAACAATTTAACATATTTCGTAGATCTTTAAAGCTTTATTTTAAATGATTAAAACCACTTGAACTGTCTACATAGTTGCACATATAAAAAAAACAAAATATATCTCAAAACTTGTTTCAAAAATTTAATGGTAAATTGACTTCCATCTGTATAGGCTTCTATATCTAAGCCAACAAACGTCGCCAAAGTTTCAAATTGGCAAACTTTGAAATTAATTAAAATGGCTTCATTGCATTGATGAAAACATAACAAAAACTAATATTTGTCAATTGCCAATAATCGGCAGCCGCATGTATTGGCTAGCAGGGGCAGAAACAAAAACAACAACGACAACAACAACAACAATAACAAACAAGAACAACAAGTGTTGCAACAGCAGCTACAAATTGCGACACAAAACGCTAAGAACAACAAGGAGCAGCAAAAAAGCCGGTCAAACCGGCAAACCACCAAACCCACATCAACCTAGTTCTAGAGCTAGCCCGTCCAGTCCTAGCCACAACTCCAACAACAGTTATAAACAAAGCAACAACAGCAACAAAACAAGTATGGCAATATCCTTCGTGCCAGTGCAACAATTAAAACAAATCGAAATAGACCAATGTACAATGTTGTTGTTGTTGTTTTTATGCCATTTGTTGTTGCTGGTGTTGCCAATTTTTTGGCAACTTGGTTATTTAAACCCGCTGTGCTCGAAGCTGACCATAAAAACCAAGTTCTTTTACCCAATACAAACATGTAAATTGCTGCCGCTTGGGGTCGCTTGAGTGCGCTGCAGTGTGGGAGCTGCGGGGTGTTTGTGTGCGCATACCCAGTAGAAATTTGTTGGATTAAAAGTTAACTTTTCACGTGCTTGTACCTAGAGCAGTGAAGAATAGAATTGGTATGCATGCTTCTATGCGGCTAAGCACGATAGTTATATTTACCTTTATGAGCCTGATTAAAAGTTAATGATTTTAGGCACGTTAAATAAGATATTTGCTGTTCAGGCACCTAATAAAACTATCGGGTATGAAACTTTTCTTTAATATAATAAATAATAAATGTAGTTTTATTAAATTATATTTCCAAAAAAAAAAAAACAGAAATTTGTGCCTTTGGTAAGCCGGTGAGCCTTATTAAAACTAAAAAAAAATCGGTCTCCAAAAGTGGCCATATTAAAACTAAAAAAAAATCGGTCTCCAAAAGTGGCCATAAAGCGGATCATGAAAGATTTAAATTCGAATGACATTCGAAACGACCAAGAAAATAAGATTCCTCATGTTGTTGGTTCCTCTATCTCCTTGAAGAGCATAGGGCTTCTCATGAATCTCCTAAAAAATGATTAGCACACGCCTAGACTATCTGTGAGTGCTGTAGAATCATTTAAAAGGCCCACAGACAGTCAACTAGAAAAAATTTATGGTGTGGCTTTAAAATTATTCATAGGCGAAAGTCTTCTAAGTTGCCATACCATAGCTTTTTTGGCTATATCTTGACATTGAATACACATAGGCATCGATATAAATACACCGTTGGAAAGAGAAAAGAAAGAGCTATAATCCATAATAGGCAGATCATTTGAATTATATAAAAATAAGAATTTAACAGACAATTTTCCAAAGAACTTGAAAACCACCAACAAAAAAAAGTACTGTAAGTTGCCACACCTGCAAAAATCGCTGAACCTTCGAGAAAACTGAAATAGAAACGCATGATTGATAAAATTTATGAAAATTAATTGATTTTAAATTTAACTGAGCATTTAATTGAAATTAAAAAAAAAAAGAAAATGCAACTTTCCAGAGAAGTCAAAATTGTGGTTTTTTGTGATCGGTTTTTCCTATTCGCCATACTGTAAATGAATTTTTATGGAAAATATTGAAAAAATATATCCGAAAATGGCAGTAAAAAGCACTTAAAACAATTCAAATTAGTTTCAATGACAATTTCACACAACAAAAAAATCATATTAATAACATATCAATGAAAAAAATGGTGGCATCTTACAAGCCACAAAGGTGGCATCTTACATTTTTGAAGCCATTTTGAAATGCATTGAAAAAAATTTGTCTATTCACTGTATGTCCGAAAACTATTTTTGATTAAGAAAATTCATTGATTTTCAGTTCCAGCATATTTGTTTACCTTGATCACTTTTTGAGCGCAATCAAAAATAATGTTTTTTATTTTCCGATTTCTTTAAAAACAATTTTTATATTTTGTCACACACACACTGCATTTTTGCGTCTGTTCGCATCAAAAACAAACTTAAAAAAGTTATCTACGGCGTATTTGCCATCGATGACAGGTGGAATTTTGGTGTTTTCATTGCTGGAACTGGGTTCGCAACTTACAGGCCTTTCCCCAAAAATATCAGCACTCCATTATGAAAAATAGTCTCAAGCCTTAAGAGGCGGTACCCGACAGTGGATTACCCTGCACCATGTTTTCCGATGTAAATACAACCCTGCATTCCCTTAAAAAAACTTTTTTATCTTGTTATGATATGCATTTTGGTATGAAGAACATATGGTCTACCATGCCCAACCGTGTTGTTTCGCCTAAGCACAATTCCAAATCTCAGCACTCTTGGTTCGAATCCCCTTAAGGTGACGAATGTTCAAACTTTTTATACCCTGTACCTACAGGTACAAAGGGTATACTAGATTTGTGCAATGTATGTAACGGCAAGAAGGAGGCGTGGCAGACCCCAAGTCCTTTATACCAAAATGCTTATCATAACCTCGGGTAGCGATTGAGCCATGTCCGTCTGTCCGTCTGTATGAACACCTAGATCTCGGAGACTATAAGAGCTAGAGATACAAAACTTTACCAGCTGATGCGCATATTTCCTGAGAAGATCAAGTTTGTTGAATCATGTCCATATCTTTCCCCGTAGCAGAGTTTCGCGGTTTTTAGCCACACCGTTTGATATTTCAATCTGAAACTTAACAGAGCGATGCGTTGTGGTTACATGCATCTGTGTGTCAAAAATAAACAAAATCGGATGAATAGAACAAAAGTTATAACCAAAAATGTACAAATTTTATCACCCCTTGCCTATAAACTGCGTCAATATTTGACTCTACGTAAACATAGTAACAGATGGACTAGAATCACCAATTTTGCTAAGCTGATTCATGTGGCTCTAATAAACAAATCCACATCCAAATTTTATCAATGCAGACCCCCCACCCCCCACAATCGATTTACCGTGTTTTCTTCCACACCCTTCAACATATCCCCTTAAAACTTACCCCATATACATTAAATAACTCCTTTGACGTAAATTTCGATTTTCATCAAAATCGGTTAAAATTTGCGGAACGTATAGGTATCAATATCGTTTTGCACCAACAAAAAAATGTTCCAATTGGAAATTCTTAGTAAGAATATGCAGGAATAAATCTTTTTTGAGAAGAAAAGGTACAGGGTATTACACTGTCGGGCACCGCCTCGACTGTACTACATTTTTATATATTAAAATATGACCTTTGCAAGCCAAACCAAAAAACCGAGCTCGTTTTTAAAAACTTTTTCCACAAAATTTCTACTGGGCAGTATTATTGCTTATATTGTTGCATTGTTTGTTATAAGGACAAAGTTTTATACAAATACCAACCGTAAGCAAAATTCAATTGAAAAACTCAAAGGTCACAAATTTATGCAATATTTTGGATCCACCATATGTAAGAGTTTGGGCGTGGTCGGGGTATATACAAGTATTGTGTTGACCACCTGAATATTGCCTGCGTCATGTAATTTGATTGAAAAAGTGTTTCAACGCAACGTATAAAAAGCAATATGGAAAAGCATCGACAAGGAAATGAAATGACAAAAAAACAAAATCAAATTAAATATTCAAAACTATTATAACATGAGCGCATAAATCATAAATATTTAAATAAATTTGTAGTTTTAGTTTTTGTTTAGCAAAACAAACTCTGAAAATAAACTAGCATAAAGGCCATAAAAAATTTTCCAGACAAAAATTGACAATCGTTGCTAACAAAGAACGAACTACAGCATAATGCAAATCATTAACTATGGGTAGACCTAGTGCACTAAAAGGCTTGTATGTCTATTCTAATCAGATTGACCTAACAAAGCTTTTGGTTCAGAGCCCATGGCCAAATCTTATTGAAAGTTGTTCAAGCGGCTTATTGGCTACCCACATAAAACCTTACACCAAATGTTTTGCTCTATGCCAAATCCATTTGTAAGCCACCAAATGCCTGCAGCCGGTAGAACAAAGCCAGATACCAAAACCCAGAGAGTGAGGGAGTCGCTAGAGATGGGCACGGGTCGGGCCTATTTTCGTGACTCGGGGACTAACCTCTGCTACAGGAATGGGTCTTAAAATTAAGTATCATCGAATCATATTGAATGACAGATGTCCAACATTAAAAAACTATATTTTTTTTATAAAAAAATATATAATTAAATAATAAATTAATAATAATTTTTTTTTTTCTCTTCGATTTTATTTACAATCTGTTCAAAAATAATCAGTAAATAAATTATATATAATTATTTAAACAGTAGGTGCGATATGCGAACTAGTGGTTATTATAAGTATAAATAACAAAAAAAAAGAAAATTCTTATAATAATTAAAATCTACTTGAGAGATCAAGGACATAAAATCTTTTATGCATAATGTTTGCAGATTAAATTTTTTGAACTAAAATAAATTCCTGCTGGTGTTTTTTAGACGTCAATAGGCCGCTCCGCTCATTTCAGACTCCTGTGTTGGCTCCCTTGTTTATTCCAGGACATTCCAACTATAATATTTTCTGTTGTTTTATTAATTTCAAACGCTTTGAAATTCGCATGAAAATGCTTCAGTCTTGCCTGAATGAACTCAAATTCGGTTTCGATGAAGCAAAATCTAATCGATATCTTGTGGGATGCTTAAAAACCTCCATCTTAGCCCCAAAAAACGAATTTATATACTTTAGACCAGCGGTGGGCACTTGACGGCACGCGTTCCAAAGAGCTTTCACACGTACGAGAAAAGAGCTTTTTGCCGTAAAAGCTCGTCTCATACGTGTGAGCTAGTTTTACAATGGAACGCAAAGCATAGTCACATGTCAAAACACGAAAGAGTACGGACTCTGCGTATATTTGGTTTTTGTTGGTCATTAAAATTTGCGAGCCTGGCTGGCGTCATATGCAATGAGTGGGCAAAACTACTAATGCAATTTTTTTGTGCCTGTGCGCGTGAACAAAAAAGAGCTCTCGAAAATGCCGACGTACAATGGGCCAAGACTGTTTTTTTTTGGCATAGCTGAGATCTATATGCTGTTACCACTAAGTTCTTTAATATAATTGACTTTTATTTCGGATGACCAACATTTTATTCGAATCAAATTGTTTAAATGTCATCTGTGAGTGCATTTGAGCAGTGCAATTTCGCCTAAAATTTTTTTAAAAAAAAATCACTTGCTCATACCAAATTATTACTCTTTGCAAGTGACGCCTTCTAGACAATTACATTTTAATGACTAACAAAAACCAAAAACTCGCAGTGTGCGTATTGTTTCGTGTTTGCCATGTGACTTTGCTTTGCTCACACGTACGAAGAGAGCTTTTACGATAAAAAGCTCTATACTCGTACGTGTGAAAGCTCTTTGGCACGTGGGGGGAGGGGTTAAAAAATGGTAAAAATCGGGTCACATAATTTGGGTATGGCCCCATAGTATATTTGAAATACACTTTTTAACTGCTTTTTTGAATATGAAAGCTGATGCAAAATTTCCAAAGTTATAGGTATCAGAAAAAGAATTTTTAACCTTCTAGGTCTGAATAGTTCTAATAAGTTTACAAATTGAATGCTTTGGATCAAAGATTTTATTTTGAATAATGAGGTTTCAGTGATCCATATCTCTGCGGCAAAATAAAATAAAGAGTAGATTATTACTGTTTTTCACGATTTCCACTCTTCTGCGGCTGAATTTTCTGATATTTTAATGATTGTTCTGCTATTTGAGGCGGAATTAAATCTAACAAATCAAGGATTATACAAACCGGTTCATTTAGATCTGGACTTTCTTTTAAGTTTTCAATTCGTGTTCGTGCCTCAAAAATGAAGTCCGCACACATCTCTAAGACAGGCACGCTCGTACATACACAGACAAACTCATATCCGCTTTAATATTCAATTCCATAAACACTTGAACACCCTGTTGACGAGCACGGGTCGTGGTCGGAGGCAAAGTCCAACCTGGAGCTCGTCTACGGTTCAGTGTCTGAGTCGGAGTGAGTGTTGGAAAAACTTCATCAACAGAAAATTGTGAATTCCATACAAATAGTTTGACAAACTTGTCTTAACTTATGCAACAGAGAAAAGCGCAAATGAAAGAAGTTTTGCCCTAGTCAGTGGGGTCCGCCTCAAGAATAAAAAGTATAGAAGAAATCTTGTAAATTTGCAAAAGTGTATTGCAATGAAAAACAGAAAAAGAGAAAGAGGAAAGAACAAAAGTAACCATAACAGATCAAATCTGCAACGAAGTAACCTCATTCCTTAAGGCATCAGCCCGTTTTGTCTGTTTCTCGACGACCAATGGGGCGAGGAAGATGAAAGGCTTTGTATTGACACAGCTTTCATCTAATAAAATTAAAAAGTTATTTTAGACATTCTGCCTCCAAACTTTCCACGCTAAATTTTAAAACTCCACACATATATTTTTTTGTTAAATAGTCTAGAACATTTTTAAAATATCGGTTGACGACTTCAGGAGTAATAGATTATATGACAAATTTCACCCCATGTTAACATTCAAAACTGTTTCTCAAAGGCTAAAGTCACAATAGTCGTTATATGGAAAATGATAAACCCATCTATACATAGTGTTTAGACATATACATACATACATGTGTACTATAAAACTCTGTTCCCACTTGATACAAGGGCTTTAAGGAAGGAAATACTAAAAAACTGCAGGAAAGGAAAGCTTTTTGGCAAGTTTATTACTTAAAAATTATATTAATATATAGGCTTGAAAATATTCAGAAATAAATACAGATATAGAGTCAGACTCACATACGGAAATGTTTAAATCGATTTCTTTAAAGGCCCTGATCATGGTCTAAGGGTTGTGGGATCTAATTCATTTCCTTTTAGGTGTGACATACGAGTATAGTCAAAGTTTTTTCTGTTGCCTCTAAAAAGTCGGCAACATTGGATCGAAACTAACATTAAGTCTCTTATGAATCTTAAGCAAGACATAGAGAATTGTTGTTACCACATAAAGTAGAACTTTGCCTTTTTATTTATTATTTTTAAGGAATCCAACGGGCCAAGCTGTAACTATTCGGTCACGTACCAAATAGTTCTAATGAATGCGATATGCATGCGAGTGTATTGATTTGTCCTATGGGTCTGTTGGTAACCATTGTGGTTGTGTGTGTGTGCATTGGGTCACCACATCAAACCATTGCTTACGCGTGTGGCATATTATGTCCTATGTCCCAAGTTCTGTGCAACAAACTGAATGTGCCGCAACATTTTACTTGAAGCACTTTGTGAGTTGCTTAGCTGGCCACATAATCAAAGCGAGGCACCCACACAGATACTCACACTCGCACACGCACACATTGACATATATAATGTGGACTCGGTCGTAGACCCAAAGGCGAAAACGCAACCAAAAACCACTAAATAGGCGCGTGCAGCATCACCAACGGCTTTTACTTGGCCAAAAAGTTTTCGGCTTGTTTGGCTTTGGTTTGGTTTGGTTCGGTTTGGATTTAGCTCGTTTTAGATTTGATATGGTTTGGTTTTGCTGTTGACATTTATGCTCGGGGCTATCCATAGGTTTTTGTTCTTTTTTTTTGTGTAGACAACAAACGCATTGATTGTCATTGGTCGGTTCTTGAAACCCATTGAGAGTTTGACATTTTGTTAAAGAACTTTCACAGCTGCTGTTAAAGTTTGCCTGACTTGGTTAGTCGGTTAAGTTTTAGTTAAATTAGTAAGCGAATTGTTTACTAAGCCGCTTACATCATCTATGTTACTCGGAGCAGCAGTTTATACTATGTATATAACGAACTCAGCCACATCTGCAGATTCACATTGAATAAATACATGAATTTGAACATAATAATAAAAATATTATAGGGAAAAGTTGCACTGCGAGCCTTAGGATCTATTGTGCTCCCTTCGAGCCCTAGAGCTCCTCAACTAGCCCAATTTCCGTGACAAACTTGACTATCTGAGATGGTTCTAGTCGGGTAATATTATGCATCAATATTCTATATTTCCTTCTTCTGGCTAGGGCATCACACTCTGCAAGTATGTGCTGGGAGGTTTCCTCCTCGGTTTCACAAAACCTGCATGTGCTTGAATTCAAGATGCCAATAGTACACAGGTGTTTCCTGAGTCTGCAATGTCCCGTTAGTAACCCCGTCAGTATCCTAAGGGAATTCTTGCCCAATTGGGACACTTTCTTGAACCTAATTAAGTTGTAGGAGCCAAGAAGTTGCTTGGCCTGTCGTAAGCCGTCTGTGCCAGCCCAGTCAGTTTCCCGACAGGACCTTTCTTCATCTCTTAGCAGCTGCTTGGTAGTGTGTCTGCCAATGCCACAGTAAGGTTCAGGCCCTATTAGTGGTTTCGCAGCACCATTCCTCGCCAGTTCGTCAGCTGCTTCATTCCCGGGGATGTTCTTGTGTCCCGGGATCCATCTAAGGGAGACTCTGTTCCATTGTCCTAGACGGTTCAATTTGGTCCTGGTATCCCAGACCAACTTCGAATAAATCTTCGAGCCAGCCACCGCATTAATCGCAGCTTGACTATCTGACAGTATAGCAATATCTCTGTCTTTATATTTCCTTTCTAGGTTGATGTCTACACATCGGCCTATAGCACATACCTCTCCCTGAAATATGCTGGTGTATTTACCCAGAGCTTCTGACAGTCGCGCTCTTGGTCCCGCGACTCCCAGTCCAGTGCCTTCTTTAGTCAAGGACCCGTCCGTACACCACACAATAGTGTGTCTTTTCATAGGATGTATCTCCTCTAGCGATGTCCAATTCTCTTTGTTGCTCAAAAGAGTACTGAAGTTCCTTTCAAAGTGGTACTCTGTGATCATCTCATCTCTGGGTAAGAGAATTGAGGGGACCAGTTTTCCCAGCTCGTCAGCGTCTCTAGCACTTATTATGTGGCCTTTGCCAATTCCCTCAGCCGACATGCTTAACAGTGCCGCCTTCATTTGAAGCCTTACAACAGTATGAAGTGGTGTCAACTCCATAAGGACTTCCAATGCTGCTGTAGGGCAGGTTCTCATGGCTCCTGTCATACATACACAGGCTAGCCACTGTATCTTCTTAAGGTCATTTTGGACGGAGGTAATCTCCACCCGAGCTCCCCAAGCAATAGCTCCGTAAGTGAGCATCGGCCTTATGACCATTAGGTATAGCCAGCGTAAAATCTTGGGAGATGCACCCCATGATTTGCCGGCTATCCTTCTGCACGTGTACAGAGCTCTAATGCATTTGATTGTCACGTTTTCTATATGAGAGCAGAACCTAAGTTTGCTGTCAAATGTAACTCCAAGGTACTTAACTTCCTTGCTCCAAAGAATAGGACATCCCCTAAGGTGGAGTTGCCGCATATTCGGTAGTTTATATCTTCTAGTAAATGGTACTACTATGGGCTTAGCTGGGTTTAGGTTGAGACCTACTTCCTTGCACCAATCGTATGTAATATTTAATCCTCTCTGTACTATATCACATAGAGTGTTCTCGAATTTGCCTACTGCGATAAGGACAATGTCGTCGGCATAACCTTGACAGTGTATTCCTTTGCTCGATAACCTGTCTAGCAGTTCATCAACAAGGAGGCTCCATAGTAGTGGAGATAATACTCCTCCTTGTGGACAGCCACGAGTTGTGGTAACAGTTACGGAGGAGTCTCCGGATTCTGCTGTGACTAGCCTTGACTTGAGTAGGGATTGAATCCACTCGGAAAGCGTAACATTAACGCCCCTTCTTATAAGTGCTTTGTTAACAGCATCATGCGATGTGTTGTCAAAGGCACCCTCAATATCTAGGAAGGCACATACTGCGACTTCCTTATTATCAACTGCTTTGCTGAGGATATTCCTCAGTTGATAGAGTGCAGTGTCTCTTGATCGACCTGCTCTATACGCGTGCTGTGTAAAGTGCAGGGGGTCCCGCTTCAGAAGCGTATTGCTAATGTTGTTGTCCACTAGCTTTTCTAACGTTTTCAACAAAAACGATGTTAAGCTAATGGGTCTAAAGGACTTTGGATGGGTGACATCCTTCTTCCCAGCCTTGGGAATAAAGACCACCTTAGCTCTGTTCCATGGCTCGGGAACATGTCCCAGTGCCAGGCTGCTGACCATTACCCTCCTTAGGTGTGGTATACGGTATTCTCTACCGTTCTGAAGGAGTGATGGAGATATTCCATCTGGGCCTGGACACTTGAAGGGCTGGAACGAGGTTATGGCCCATTCCAGTCGTTCACTTGTGACAATGGACTTGGCGAATTCCCAGTCCTCCCTTTCTGGTGTCCTACGCTTGGACACCGTTTGAAAAGGTACTACATCAGGTATGCTACCTGGGAAGTGCGTCTCAACTAGGAGTTTTAGCTTATCTTTCGCGTTAACGGTAAAAGTGTTCTCACTTTTCTTAAGTGAGATATTCCCCTCTGGTGCTGACTTTGCCATGGCTTTATGAAGTCTGGCCGCAGCGTTTGTTAAGACTCACTGAAATTCCTGTAGTTCTAACGCTTAGCCTTCCTTATACTCGCACTGTAAAGAGTTAGACTATTTCGATAAGTCTCCCAGTCTCCCGTTCGTTTGGCACGATTGAAGAGTGAGCGACTCATCTTACGTAGTCCCTCCAGGCGTATATTCCACCATGGAGCATCTCTTTCTCGGCGTATTCGGCTGATAGGACAGCATTCTTCAAAGGCATGGGTAATGGATTTATTTATCCCACGTACTCTTTGATTTAACTCAAATGGGTGTTTGGGTATTGTAACACCCAAATGGGGTAGTTCAAGTTCCCATCTCGCGTTAAATATTTCCCAATTCGTCTTTTTGGGGTTGCGAGTTGGCTTACAAAAGTTCATATTTAGCGAAATATTAAACCTTATGATCTTGTGATCTGACATGGACTGTTCATTCGAAACATGCCATTCCCCAATCCTTGATCTGAGAGAGGGACTTACAAGGGTTAGGTCAAGGACCTCTTCCCTGATTCTATTTACGAATATCGGAGTGTTTCCGACATTACATATTTCAAGATCTACTTTAGAGATAAACTCTAATAAGTACTCACCGCGTTTGTTGACATTAGTGCTGCCCCAAAGAATGTGGTGAGCGTTGGCGTCACATCCTATAAGCAGCGGCAGTCCATGTCTGTGACAGTGTTCGACGAGACCGGTTATCTCCCCGGGTGGAATAAGTTCATCGCCAGCTAGATAAGCTGAAGCGATAACGATTGTCCTCATCGCTCCAATATCCTGGACAGCGATGGGTACACAGTCGCGCGTCAGGAATTCTGAAAGAATTGTATAATTAATATATTTTCTAGCTACTATACAGGCTCGAGGTGAGGCGTGACTCTGGTCCCAAATTACCTTTGAGTCACCGGTGTGCAGGCCTTTTATTCCCTTGTTGCACCATGGCTCCTGCACGAGCGCTAGCCCCAGGTGGTCTTTAGTGAATATCCTGGCCAGGACGGCCGAAGCCGCCTTGGCGTGATGGATGTTCACCTGGGCTAGTTTGGTGCAACTGTTGAAGGGATTGGCAGTCATTGGTTTGTGGGGTTTCCCACACCACCTGACGCATCTCCTGATGCGCCGCCTTCCGTCAGGGTGACGTCGGCTACTTCGTCCTCTGACTGCTGGAGGAGTTCCTCCTGCAGTTCCTGCGACGACATCGGCTCCGCATCCATTACACATTCCTCAAGATTTGCAGGAATATGCATTGGAGTGGGTGCCGAAGGGGTGTTTGGGGTTACCGAGGTAACCGCCTCGATGGGGCCTTGTGTTTCAGGCTGCCCGGGGACCGGCTGTGTGACTACGTGGATGTTCCCATCTGCAGCAACATTGGGTGGGCCTCTTCGGAGTCCATGCACTGAAACGGTGCCGAACCGAAAGAACAGCCGATAACCCTGCTCGACGATGGTCTTCATCGTCGTCTCATCTATGCCGATCGTCATCAGGACACCTTGTCCCTGTGTACGCATCGACATCGCCTTGCAGAGATCTGCACATAGATCATTCTGGTTTTCCAGCAGCCGGATGAGGAATTCCTCAGTTTTGCCCGCACTGCGTGGAAGGAAGACGGTAACAGCATGTGCGCTGGGAATATCGTCCCCTTTACGAGCCTCTAAGGCTACTCCCTTCTAGCCAGATAGTCTTGAGGCAGTCCACCACCAGGTATCCCGGTTTGAATCCGTTGGCTACTTCCAACATGATGGCCTCCTCTATACTGGTCTGGTCCTCAGGTGTGAGCGTCACCTGTGGGTATTCTACGGGCACGATAGCCATCTTGACTACCTGTGCCACGTGTGCGTAGGATTCACGCACCGCTTGTCCAGACGGCGGAGGTCCTCTGTTAGCTGCGGCCGCTGACGTCGAGGGGCGTTCCTCATCATCAGCAGCTGGAGCAGCAGAAGGTTTCCGTTGGCTGGTGGCCGCGTGTGTACGGACATTCCCTGTGGCCTTACTCTTCAAAGTAACTACAGGAGCCGCCTTATTGCACGCCTGCTAAGGGGTGTCCGTCGGCGGCGTCAGTGTGCTGTTAAGCCTTTTCACTGCCTGTTCTTGCTGCGTACTGGTGCTTCGCCGGTGCTCAGTGGCCTTTTTACGGGCCTCCTCAGGGGGAATTCCCTGGGCGATGAACCGAAGATACCATTTGGTAACCGAGCCGTTCATGCCAATCCTGTTGGGATCGTAACGACCGCGCGGTTGACCAAGTGGTATGTCTATCACCTTACGCGACGTCGGCTTCTTCCTAGGTCTTTCACTCAACGTACCGTCTGCACGAAGAGGCGGGCGCATTGGCCGTGTGGTCACGGGCAATATTGCGTTCGCGTTGCGCATCCTTTCCGGTTATTCCCGTACTTGTCTGCTTTGCCCTTTCGCATTAGCGCGAACTTGGGCTTGCTTTACACTAGACGTTTCCGCGTTATCGCGTACTTTGTTTTTTGCATTCTGTCTAGTGACAGGACGCTCGGCATCGAGGAGTCTTTCCTCAAAATGCCTTGCGACTTCGGATGCGGGGGAGTCCTGCATTTTCTTTATGTTTGTATTATTTGTCTTCTTCATAGTTTGTCCCACGAATAGCGGAGAAGGGTAGAGTCCACCCGCATAGAGATCCGCATGTGCGGGTAAGGCTGCATAGAACCGACGGTCGCCACTTGCGGGAGCCTACACGTTCGCGACTGAACTATTTTTGATGAACCTGGGCCTTCAGCCTGGCCGGCTTTCGGAACGGTTCGGTTGACACCTTAGCCCAGCCCAGGTGTGAGATGTAGGGGGATAGGAGAGTGGTAGGATGTTGTGTGGGATTTGGGGTACAGTGTGAAGCTATGTTTTAGTAGGCGGCAACACAAACACCTCGTCAGTGCAGCGATCATTTGTGCACCCGCTGCCTGTCCGGGACTGCTTACTTGCAAGATTTCTCGCTTATTCGCAGCTTACCTCCCGGAGAGAGGCCGTTCGCTATCCGCAACCTGCGACCCGTCCGGTGGCCTACAGCTTGGCCCCTAGAGAACCATCTCATTAGTTCGTTAGACCAGAAATTTGAACATTGAACATTAAAAAATCTGGTTAAGCTTCTGCTATAGAAATATCTCAATGTGTAATAATGCGTAATATTAAGTATATTACAACAATTGTAATTAACTATGACATAAAAATATTTGGAAGCCTTACTCTTATATTCTGCGTAGCACTTTCCTTTCAAATATTCTCCGTTTTTCCATGTCACTTTTGTTCAAAGCCTAGGTTTCACTTCCGTATGCTAACACTGGCGCGATTAGGGTTTGGTATACTCTAATTTTTGTCTAAAAGTTAAGTACTTGACTTTTTATATGCTTGAAAAGGCTGTAGTAGCATTTCCTTCGATATATTATTCTCGCTATCAACCTTTGAGCTCGGATACATATGTGAACTCTTTAACCACATCACAATTTTACGAGCCAACTTGAAAAGTTGAACCAGATCGGTCTTCTCCTCTTTGCATTCTTGTGACCGTCATCAGCTTTGCCTTTGTCTCATTGACTGTCAGGCCGACTTTCTTGGCTGCTACATCCAATTTCAGGAAGCTTTCCTGTAAATCTGTCACCGATCTGGCAATAAGTTCGATGTCATCTGCGTATGCAAGTAATTGAACCGACTTGTTAAGGATATTACCTTTGGTGTTTATACCAGATTCCCGGACAGCGCTTTAGAGTGCTAAGTTGAATAGGGCGCAAGACAGCTTAGACAGCGTAAATAATATAGAGATCTAAAATTATTTGGCGGTAGAAGGCGGCGTGGCAAAAGAAAAAAAATCTAGGGACTCCAAATCTTAACTTTTGTTGTACTAGCCCTTATCGTCTCCAAAATGTATGAGTTGATACAGAAAGAGGGGCGTGTCTATTTCAACAACATTTGTCCTCGTGCTCATCTTGGAGGTATCTTTGGAGGTCCTTCGGCGTCTTCCTCTCTATTTTACTTGGTTACATTTGCACAAACTTTATGTTTTGGTCAGTATGCAGCAGTTAAAAATGCTTCCGAACATCAGCTGCAACATAAATATGTATCTTCAAAGTTAAGTTAAGCTTTAAATTAAAAATAAAATAGATTTCAATTTATAAACAATAGTAACTAACCAAATATCTATTAGCAGCTCTATTTTCGATGCACTTAAAAAAACACGCGTGTAAACGTGCCTCATCGTGCACATTAAATTCTATGTGATAATCTGCGCCTCTGTCATGAAATGCCACCTGTTGTCGCCACTATGACAAAACAATGCCCATTTCAATAGCTTAGACTGGAGCAGCAGTCGTGAAAGTAGAGCCACATATTGAAAACTATTTCATTTTACGATAACGCTAACAACCCAAATAATATTAGCAACCACAATGTGAGAGTAAAGTAATTGTTTAACATTTCACTAGAAGTACAATGATTTTTGTTTTGTTTTGTTTTTGCTTCTGTATCTTTTTTCTTCTCACTGTTCTTTTCGTTTTTATCTTTACCGCATTTACAGTTGCTTGTCGCCGCCATTGTTGTAGTTGCCACGTTTTGTACTTTTTCCAAGCGAACACTTGCCTTTGCCTGCGAGCAGCAGTCGCAACTGAATACTGCGGCGGCAGCGACGTCGGCTGCGGCATCGATGGGCGCGTTTGTGCTTAAAAACAATAGATACTATGACAATAACAACAACAACAACAAGAATAACAACAAATACAACATCAACAATGGATATGAGTACGACTATGACGGCAGCAGCAAAGATGCCATTGCAGATAGCAACAGTGAGGACAACAATGACAACTATAACCACTACAACAAAGAGGCAACAAAATGGCAGCAAAAGCAACAAAAACTATACGGAAATCCCAGGAGCATATACAGTAGCAGTAGCCGACAAAAGCAAGAGCAGCAGCAACAACAACAACAACAACGCCTGTTTGATGATGATCCTGAGGATGCTCGCAATGACTTCCGTTTGCAATTGTCTGACTTAAATGAGGCCGTTAAAGGTGTAGGAGCTTTTGTTGACAATGCCAGCCGCAACACCAACAACTACAATAACAACATGCCGAACATACAACAACAACAAAAACAAGAGCAACGGGAACCACGCATCATGTTGGAACGTCGCGCACGCAGCGACCCACTAAGGTAGGCAACAAAAAAAAATATAGTCATACAGTCCAAGTAATTCCCAACAAAGGAATACTCTGCTCCCACTCTGCCCGATAAATGTTATAGCATTCTCCAAGTTTTGTATTAAAACGTTGAATTGGCATATTCAAGGAATATGATTGGGGGGCCTAGACGTATAGAGCGTTTTTTTTTTTTAAGAAAAAGTCAACGTGACACACAAAAATTTTGGTGGATCTGGCTTATATTTTAATAAAATTCCCCATTTTCATACGATCTTAATCATTTTTGCAGATTGTACCTTGGCTATAGCTTCCCGGATTGGGAGGTATACTTTCTTAAATATTTTTCGCTTGATCACGCTCACCTATCTTTTCAGCTGCACATGACAATGTGTATAAATTAGAAGAAAACTAATGGAAAAATTACTAAAAGATGGCGGACGTTAAAGTCGGGCGCAGACGACTTTGGGATACCCTGTACCACCACATTGCAATTAAGTCCGACACATTGCTTAAAACCTCCAAAAGATATTGTATTCGGCAAATTTGGTTACGATGTTTTCATAAAAAAAAAAAATCAGTCAAATTTTTCCACTAAACAATTTTTTTGACCGATCGGTCCTATGGGGACTATATGATATAGTCAACCGATTTTGATCAAATTTAGTACACTGATTGGGAACTATAAAAAACTTCCGACTGCTAAATTTGGTTCCGATATCTTCAAAACCAAACGAAACGCAACGAATTTTGTAAAAAAAGCGTTTTTTTGACCGATCGTTTCTATGGGAGCGATATGATATTTGATCAAACTTGGTGCAGTGCTTGGGTACTCTAAAAAACTTCTTAAGGCCAAATTTGCTAACAAACGAAACGCAACGAATTTTGTACAAAAAACGATTTTCTGACCGTTTGGTCCTATGGGAGCTATATGATATAGTCAACCGATTTTGATCAAATTTGCTACAGTGCTTGAGACTCTAAAAAACTTCTTAATGCCAAATTTGGTTACGGTGTCTTCACAAACAAACGAAACACAACGAATTTTGTAAAAAGAGCGTTTTTTTACCGATTGGACCTATGGGAGCTATATGATATAGTCAACCGATTTTGATCAAATTTGCTACAGTGCTTGGGAACTCTAAAAAACTTCTTAACGCCAAATTTGGTTACAATATCTTCACAAACATACGAAACACAACGAATTTTGTACAAAAAAACTTTTTTTCGACCGATTGGTCCTATGGGAGCTATATGATATAGTCAACCGATTTTGACAAAATTTGGTACAGTGCTGGGGGTTTCTAAAAAACTTCCGATTGCCAAATTTGGTTATGATATCTTCATAAACAAACGAATTATCCATCTAAAACTTTTGTTTTTTTTTGAGGTCCTCTTAACCTTTTCAGGCCCGAATTAAAATGGGAGGACTTAAAAAATATTTGACCTTAGAATTATTTTAATATAGCCACAAATAGTCACAGAAAAATTTCAAGGTCCTGGGTATCCTAGTTTGGCCCCATCGTACGTAAATGCAATTGCTGAATACAATTTTTTTGCATTTTTATATATGTTTATAAATTATTTGGATGGTTTTTTTTATGTCTTCAATTATATTTAATCATTAATTATGTGTAAAATAAAACAAAGAAGTTTTTGAGTGAATTTGAGCAAATATAGAGTCGTCACACTTAAAGCATTTTTGGTAGGGATATCCAGTTTTTTACAGTCTGAACTGTCCTTTTGGGCCCCACTCAATCCAATAATTGAATTGATCGCACGTGATCGCTTTAAGAGTATCCAGGGCATATTTTTAGTTTCTAGTTTTGGAGTTGAAGTGTCAAAATCAGCTGGTGATGCTGTACCAGAAGACCGTGGCGAGGAGTCAAAATGGGATATTATCTATGACTGAAGGCCTCTTTTGGAGCAGAGTTTTCTTTGGTGGGGCTTAGCAGCTAAATGTCAATATCCGATTGACAATAAAAAATGGACAAGCGAATGGTCTTATATTGAACATGCTTCAAATCTCTACGGAATAGAAGCCAACTATTGAGTACTGCAATGTTTATACACCAAAAGATAATGAGCATATACCATTTGTTGGATCGATTGGACTATTTATTTGTTAGCATTATACATCTCGAACATTACAATATTTCCAAAAAATATCAATGCCACTTATGTGCATATTGTTGCGGCCCAAAATAGCAGGGCGCAAATTTTAAGTTATTTTCTAAAGCAATAACATCCAAAATTGCCCCCAAATGGATTTTTCAGAGTAGTAAAGTGTTTTGAATTTCTCTAAATTTCTTTAACAACTTTTGTCTATGAATCTATCCGAAATAAATTTGATAATGCGAAGTACCAAAGGCCCGCATATCTATACATAACAAAAGTTTAAAAATGTTTGTTCCACTCAGGCCCAATGTTGCCTATAGGCAACACTGACTTTGGAAAAATCCCGACACAAACCTAAACCACTTTTGTTCATAAAGGTTGATTTTATTTAATAATTTATCTATCTTAAAGTAATTTAACCATTTTTTGTGTAAAAATAACTAATAACGTAAATATAATGAAGATAAATGTACAAACACTTTTTGCGGAAATTTTTAGACACTCGATGAAAAAGCCAGCAAAACTAAATATTAAAAACAAATACATGCATTATGTTATATATAGAAATGCACAAAAAAGAACAGCCTGCTAGATAAAAACAATAACCAATGCAATATAATCCGATATAGCTGAGTTTTTTGCATTTGAATCCAATGTTGCCTATAGACAACAGCGGGCCTGAAAGTTTGGTTGCTCTAGCTCTTACCATCTCTAAGATCTAGGCGTTCATACGGACGGATGGACAGACGGATAGACAGACATGGGTATATCGACTTCTCTAGTCACTCTGATCATACTTTAGGTAACTTTGGGGGGTCTCCGACGTCTCCTTCGGTACGTTACATACATTTTCGGCTTGCACAAACACAATATACCCTTTGTACCATACGGTACAGGGTATAAAAACGTATGAAAAGGCTATTTTCTAGTACAGCTGCTATTTATATAGATCTGCGAATTCATATCACAGGGTCGCTCAAACAAACGCAAGTGCAAGAAGAGCATAGTGAATCTGTCAATCCAAAAAATCATTTTATACAATTTTCCGCCTTATTTTATTTTTTTTTGGGTTAATAAAAAAAAACGTAGTGCAAAAAAAAATTTCAAAGCACCTTAGAAAGATAGAGATGACCGACTGATTAAGAATATATGTATGTATTTTGAAGTGCTTTCCTCTTCCTGTTACATTGCTTTCGACAAACTTAATATACCCTTATCTCTAAAAGTAAGAGGAATAAAAAACTACCAAAAACAAATGTAAAAGCATGAACAAAAAATTAGCGGCAAGCATAAATCTGTGTTTATGTATGTATGTGTGGACATTCTAAATAAATGACCATGATGCTCTAGCAACTGAAAATGATTTGCAACTAGCCAAAATTCCTCCAGTTTTGTGACGTCATTGCTGACGTAAGCGTAAGCGCTTAAGCAGATTTCGTAGCTTTTTTTCTTGTTCATGCAACGCATTTGTTGGTATTCCTTTTGTTTGTGCCAAACAACAGAGCGGGATCAGGCTTAACGGATCAAGTGATTCTGGTGCCAATGATTACGAATGGCAGAGGGAAAAGACAAAAAAAGATGTAGCTCTAGTTAGAGGGTTGTTACCCTTCAAAATAACAAAAGAGCATAATAAAGAAATATTGAAAGGGCTAAAGCAAATGTCCAATTTGCGTTTCCTTAAATTGTGAGCAAGGTGGGAGCTCTGCTTTGAATGGGGTTCACGTGTGGAAAATTTAAATTTAGTCACTTATCTAAAGACAACTCAGTTTGTTCAGTATTCAAATAAAATTCTTGACTCGAAGTCAAACGACAAAATATTTGGATTAATTTTTTAACAACATTTAAAAACTTGCAAGAACCAATTATTATTTTACGTTTAACGTTTTAACAAAAATCTTAATATTTAGAGCATTCCGAGTATTTAGACTTAACGCCATTCGACTGCTTAACTCAATATAGTAGGGCTTCAAGTAGACACCATCAAAAATTAACATTTACTTAGGCTTACCATATTGGTTGTTTCATATAAACACAATTACCGAAAGTTGGGTTGACACATAGAAAGTTGAGCTGCATAGGAATATGGCGAAAAAAGGAAAGCCAAAAAAATAAAGTTTTAGAGAGTTCCCTCCACATCATGTTTACTAGTTTTTCACTCATTTATTTCTGAAGTAAATATCTTGCTCTGCGCTACATAAAAAAAATGGCGGACGTCGGTCGCGGACGACTTCGAGATACCCTTATATGATATAATAAACCCATTTTATTACAAATTTTGCGTAGTGCTTGGGTTTACGATATCTTTTTAAATAAATGAATTATGCCCTGGAAATGTTTTTTTAATCAACCAGTTTTGATCAAATTTAGTGGGTATACTGATTTGAGCTTCAAATGGGGTTCAAAAATAGTAAAAATCGGGTCACGTAATTTGGGTATGGCCCCTAACAGGTACCGCGTATAAACAATTAGTCGACATCAACGCCATCAAAATTGGTCTAAGGAATCTATCCAACCCTGATTTAATAAAATGTAAGCCAAACCGACTTTACTTTACTACTCCCGATTGATGTTGTTAAGGAAATTTTTAGAATGCGTAGTACGATCTACTGTATGATATTGTTTTTTTATTATATATATAGGATGTGTTGGATGCAACTTTCTTCTTGGGAATTAAATTATATTGATATTGGTACATTATTACCCGTTTGACTTGAATATTTAGATATGCTTGCATAATGGGAAGCTTATGGTCTGCCGCGGTTCCCTCTCCTTCAAAAATACATTGCACTAATTTATAATAACCGTGACACTATTGGCTCGGGGTATAAAAATGCTTTTCAAAATCTTCAAACAAGAACGAAAATTTAAAAAAAATAAACAAGTCTAAAAATGAATCACAAATATAATTTTATACATCTACAAAACAAAATCGTAAATATCCGATTACGCCTTTATCTATAATAGATTAAAAACTTATATTTTATTTTGGGGCTTATCGAAATCTTCAACTTTAATCTCATAACCTTGCATGTAAGCCAAACATTTGTATTGCAACAACAACAAAGCCCTCAATATTACATTTTCTATTTTGCACAAACTTTGCGACAAAACTATCAGCGAATTTTTTTTTTTATATTCTATATACATACATATGTACATTTTTTTTGCATGCACTGCGAAATGTCGAAAAGTAAAGAATCGGCAAGGCAAAGAGGAAATCCGTTTTTATCCCAGGGTACAGTCAGCAACGTATAACGTTGCTTAGTGGCAGACAAAAAGTGGAACGCGGATAGAAAACGCCGCAAAATAGAAACTCAACAAAAAAAAATAATAATAAAAGTTAAAAATTCATTGGCATTTGCTGCAGTTGAATGCAAAATGATGCGCGGCTGTGTCAAGGGTGAAACAGGGTGTCCTGAAACAATTTTTATATGTACATATACATATATGCATACAAACACACCACAGTACGAGCGCACATACATACATATACCACTTTATAGGAGAGACAAAGGATAAACGTCAAACAAAAAATGGAATTTTTTTGCAGTCAGCCGCAACTGTTTCCGCTTTAGCTGTAGGCAACGGCGACGAAGCGTAAAATGCTCCGCCAGAATAGGCAAAAATTCATTGCCATAGCATCTCTAATACGCTTAACTATTTCCATGTATGTGCATTTTCAGGCAACGAGGTCAGTTGGAGCACTATGAGTCACTAGACGATAAACCTATTGACTATGAGGGCGAGGAGGATTATGCCGTGGCCGATGGAACGGATGACGTAGATGAGGATGAGCTCAGTGCGCAGCTACCCTATGGCATACAGAATGTGCGCAAACGTCTTGTACGCAGTGTTATGCCGCCACAACATCACAGCCCAAGCGAGGGGGTAAGTAGCAAAATAGAATCGAAGTTTCTGGCAAAAGTGAACCTGCAAAGAAATACCGACAACACAAAATTTAATTCATTAAAAAAACTTTTTTAATGATTTTCGGGGAAGGCAAATAGAAGTCGTTTTTTTTTTTGTTAAAAAACTATAATTTCAAAAGTAATAAGGGGTGATTTTTGAAGAGTTTTCGGATTTTATTTTGAAAAACACAAAAAATTCAGCAAAATGTATGAAATCTTTATTTGAGTCGATAGAACAATCATATAATTTAATGTTTGAAGATAATTTCATGTAAATGTTGACCGCGGCTGCGCCTCAAATGGTGCCTACGCTGGGTCCAATTTTTGCATACTCTCTCCAACATGTCGGCTGGTATGTCTCGAATAAATTCTTCAATATTGGCTTCCAGTGCTTCAACCGTTGCGGGCTTGTTGCTATAGACATGAGCCTTAACATAGCCCCACAAAAACTAGTCTAAAGGCGTTAAATCGCACGATCTAGGCGGCCAATTGACCGGCACCCAACGTGAAATAAAGTGTTCACCGAACTCGCCTCTCAATTGGGCCATTGTTTCACGTGCTGTACGGCATACGGCACTGTCTTGTTGAAACCACATGTCAGGCAAGTCCAGCTCTTCCATTTAGGGCTAAAAAAGTTTATAATCATCGCACGGTAGCGGTCGCCATTCACAGTAATGTTCCTGCCTTCGTCGTCTTTGAAAAAGTACGGTCCAATGATGCCACCGGCCCATAGTCCACACCAAACAATGATTTTTGGGGGTGCATTGGCGGTTCTTGCAATGCTTCTGGCTGCTCTTCACACCAAATACGGCAATTTTGCTTGTTCACGTATCCATTCAACCAGAAATGAGCTTCGTCGCTGAACACAATTTTCCGATAAAAAAGCTGATCTTCATCCAACTTTGCCAGCGCCCATTCACCGAAAGTTAGCCGTTGTGGTAGGTCACGTGGCTTCAATTCTTGCACCAGCTGCATTTTAAAAGGTTTTACACACAAATCCTAGGGCAAAATTTTCCACGTAGTGGTGTAACAGAGGCCAAATTGCTGCGAACGGCGCCGAATCGATAATTCACGGTCATCAACAACACTAGTATCCGCTGCGATATTTTCCTCTGTCCGCACTCTATGTATGCGTGTTGGTGGTTTAATGTCCAATAATGTAAATTTGGTACGAAATTAGTCACAACATTCCGAATAGCTGCCTCAGATGGTCGCCAAAAATGACCATAAAATGGAAGGAGTGCACGATGCACTTTCTTAACCGAGCATGAATTTCGATTATAAAATTCACTAATCTGCAAGCGTTGTTCGTTTGTAAGTCTATTCATGGTTAAATTATAGACCAAACTGAACATGTTTGATAGTGGCACAAGACACAAAAACAGCTGAGCTGACAAAAACAGTGTTGCCAAAAAGAAAACTGCTAAAACAACACCTTTATTACTCATTTAATTGTGAGCTGACGGGATTTATATTGGGAAGATTCATGTTTCAAATGAATTTTCGCTCAGTTGTCTTCAGCTATCAGTTGCTGAGCGGTTTCTAAATCAACAACTAGACCATGTCTGATTGAATTTGATTCCTCTCTTCTTAATGTTTTTTTTTATTGTTCCCCGTTGCACAGATCATTTATCAATCGCTTTGTCCAACAAATCGAGTCACCGTGAAACTGGATAGCGGCGACTATCGACCCAATCACTATGTGGAAGTAACCTGCGCCCCCAACTATGACCTACAGCCTTCCCGTGCGCACAACAATGACTACAGCTTTCGAAATAATGAGCTGCCGCTGCTGCGTGCCTTATTGCTGGAGCAGCGCGGAGGCGAAAAACGGGAGGTACTTTCATGAACCTTTTAAATTTTAGCAGGCTACTCACCGATCTTTACTTACAGATCTGTTCGGCCACGGGCTTTTCGTGCATACAACTAAACCGCACCATACATCTTATACGCCTGAATGAAGCTTCTGGTTGCTGGGAGTCGGAAACGCGCACCGTACCCTCGGGCTGTGAATGCATGTGGCCCAAGCATAGCTACGGAGACATAGCCTCTTATCATCAGTCACAAAAACGCTTCAGCACGCTGAACAGCGTGCACGGACGTGCTGGCAACATTGATTATGCGCCAGGTGTCGGTTACCGCCAGTTGAGGCTACGTACCCGAGGTCAAAGCACACGTAGCAGACGCGAGGGACTTGACTTTGAGAACTTCGAATTGAATTGAGTGTTGTTGTTGACTTGAGAGTTTACGATCAAGACCAAGTGGCCGAATCCAAAAGTTTTCCTAATTCTAGTCAAATAGGTTTTAAGTTTGGGCTGCATAAATTATTTTTTTTGCCGTAATTTAGCAATAATTACAATAGTTCAAAATATTAAAAGTAAGGCATGAAAAAATGTTTGAGCGAATGAGAAGCATTTGTTTTGTTCAAAATGAATTGATAAAATGTGTATATATATATTTAATAAAGGAAACTACAGTGAAGCATCGAAATGACAGAATCTTTTATTGGAACCAATAACAGATAGTAATGATTGGCAATGAAATAAATGACACAGGTTTGTAAATGACAAAAGAGATCTTAAGCTTCTCTGTCATAATAATAAGAATAACCGTGAACAAAATGATAAAGCAAAGCCGTCATTCAACTTATTGTGAGATTGTTCCCTGGGCATTAGTTCCACCAATTCAATATTGCACGAACATTTGAGTGCCGAAAACATTTGTTCGATTTGGATACCACATAACTATACAATCACTCAAAAAAGACTAGTTAAGATGCAAAGAAAAATTAAAGAAATGCAACCGCGGTGCTTCAAAAAACGTGGGATTTATACCTAAGGCCTAACACTAATGAACAATCGAGAGTTTAGTTCTTCTAAAACGCACCAAATCAAACGAATAACCGCTCATGTTGCCACCACTTGAACAAGATGGGACGGTGGAATGGTAAATTCTGAATGGGATACATCATTTTGCCAGATGTGCTCAGTGAAATACTGAAAGCGAACAGCCGATGACGATTCATTCTTCATCACGATAAGGCTAGATCTTCACATCATCATCATAACTTTTAGATTAGATATTATTATTATGTCACGGGAGACTTTTTATACCCTGTACCTATAGGTACAAAGGGTATACTAGATTTGTGCAATGGATGTAACGGCAAGAAGGAGGCGTGGCAGACCCCAAGTCCTTTATACCAAAATGCTTATCATAACCTCGGGTAGCGAATGAGCCATGTCCGTCTGTCCGTCCGTCTGTCCGTCCGTCTGTCCTTCTGTCCGTCCGTCCGTCTGTCCGTCTGTATGAACACCTAGATCTCGGAGACTATAAGAGCTAGAGATACGAAACTTTACCAGCTGGTGCGCATGTTTCCTCAGAAGATCAAGTTTGTTGAATCATGTCAATATCTTTCCCCGTTCCCCCGTAGCAGAGTTTCGCGGTTTTTAGCTAAACCGTTTAATGAAACTTAACAGAGCGATGCGTTATGGTTACATGCATCTGTGTGTCAAAAATAAACAAAATCGGACAATTACAACAAAAGTTATAGTCTAAAATGTAAAAATTTCACCGCCCCTTGCCTATAAACTGCGTCAATATTTGACTCTACGTAATAATAGCAATAAATGACCTAGAACCACCAATTTTGGTAAGCTAATTCATGTGCCTCTAATGAACAAATCCACATCCAAATTTTATCAACGCGGGCCCCCCACCCCCCGCAATCGATTTACAGTGTATTCTCCCACACCCCTCAACATATCTCCTTGAAACTTACCCCATATACTTTAAATAACTTCTTTAAAGTAAATTTCGATTTTCATCAAAATCGTTTAAAATTTGCGGAACTTATAGGTATCAATATCGTTTTGCACCAACAAAAAAATGTTCCAATTGGAAATTCTTAGTAAGAATATGCAGGAATAAATCTTTTTCTGAGAAAAAAGGTACAGGGTATTCCACTGTCGGGCACCGCCTCGACTGTATTACATTTTTTTTTTTGTATCGGCGTTATATTATACAGCTACCATTGGGGCACAACCTCCATCAGCTTTAAGTGTCTTTTAATTTGTGGCTCTCAATCGGGTTCCGTGTTATTATGTGGGAAGTTATAACAATTTCCCTGACTGACAATTGTGTCAGTCGCCCCTGGGCGGGGCATGGGGATCTCTATTAATAACTGTTCAAAGAGAACAGGGACCCCTACAGTTTATAGCCGAATCCGAAAGGCGGTGTCTGGAATTAATAGAGATTTGCTTTGGCAAATAGCGTCTTTGAGCTAGCGATGCCAGTGCTAGGCAAATGTACCAGTGCTACTGCGGGGATTCGAACCACCGACCTTTAGGTTTGTAAAGCGAGTACGCTACCACTACGCTACCGACGGAAATTTGGCTTAAGAAATTTTGATGGCAGTAACCAATGGATGAATGGAACCAACTCACTATAATTACAGATTGACTTTTGGCCACTTGCCTGTTCACTTCAATGAATGAATGAAAGAGTTTCGTGCTCTCAAAGCTTTAATAAAGCTTAATGAATTTTCACGATGCACGCGTGATAAATAAGATTAGATATAAATATTGTAGATTGATGCAAACAATTTAAATATAAGCTCCGGGTTCTTAGTATGCTTTTAAATGTCTTTGGTGAAACGGATACTTAGTTTTTATTTTATTTTTTCATGGTTTTTATGATAATAGTATCGGTTTATATGTTTTTCAGAAATTTTGACCTTGCTAAGGCCGATGTACTTATTAAATAATAATAAATAATTTGATCTCATTCTCCACTATTCTAACAGCCATACCTTGTGGCGTTTTATCATAAAATGATCAAAATATGATTTAAAATTGAAAAAAATTAAAATTAATGATAAAAAAAAAGCTACTAACACTTCAAAAAGGTGGATGTTTACTCACATACTACTTTACTACTACTACTACTACTACTATTGTCCTCTTCCCCCAGTGGGGCATAGGGCCTCGACGATTCTCTTAAATCTGACTCTGTTGGGTGCTGCTGTGCAGATGTCATTCCACGAATATCGTGCTTCAGCTAGTTCACTCTCGACAGTTCCTCGCCACGTTTTCGCTGGTGCACCAGATCTTCTACTGCCTGGCGGATTCCATCTTAAAGCTTGTCTGGCGATATAACTTCTAGGCTGTCTGAGTGTGTGGCCTATCCACTTCCACTTCCTCGTTATACCCTGTACCTATAGGTACAAAGGGTATACTAGATTTGTGCAATGTATGTAACGGACAGAAGAAGTCGTGGCAGACCCCAAGTCCTTTATACCAAAATGCTTATCATAACCTCGGGTCCGTCTGTATGAACACCTAGATCTCGGAGACTATAAGAGCTAGAGATACGAAACCTTACCAGCTGATGCGCATATTTCCTCGGAAGATCGAGTTTGTTGAGTCATGTCAATATCTTTCCCCGTTCCTCCGTAGCAGAGTTTCGCGGTTTTTAGCTAAACCGTTTAATATTTTAATCTGAAACTTGACAGAGCGATGCGATTGTGGTTACATGCATCTGTGTGTCAAAAATAAACAAAATCGGACAAAGTTATAGTCTTAAATGTAAAAATTTCACATCCCCTTGCCTATAAACTGCGTCAATATTGGACTCTACGTAATTATAGTAACAAATGGACTAGAACCACCAATTCATGTGGCTCCAATAAAGAAATCCATATCCAAATCTTATTAATGCGGGCCCCCCACCCCCCGCAATCGATTTACCGTGTTTTCTCCCACACCCCTCAACATGTCCCCTTGAAACTTACCCCATATACTTTAAATAACTTCTTTGACGTAAATTTTTTATCAAAATCGGTTAAAATTTGCGGAACTTATAGGTATAAATATCGTTTCGCACCAACAAAAAAAAATGTTCCAATTGGAAAGTTCTTAGAAGGAATATGCAGGAATAAAACATTTTTCGAGAAAAAAGGTACAGGGTATTACACTGTTTGGCACCGCCTCGACTGTATTATATTTTTTTCTCTATGTTTCTTGAGTGCTTCCATGTTTCACAGCCATAGTACAAGACAGATTTAAGATTTGAATTGAAGATTCGCAGTTTAGTCTGCCCAGTGAGCTCACTGGATCGCCATATGTTGCTTAATGTAGCAAAGGCATACCTCGCTTTATTGATGCGAGCATGAACATCTTCATCAGCCCCACTCTTGTTCGTTACAACGCTTCCTAGGTAGGTAAAAGAGTTTACGCATTCGATTTCTTACCCACCATTCACATATAACATTAAATTTTGGACTGCGCTATAACCGCTCGTCATGCTTTTTGTTTTCTCATTGCTTATCTTTAATCCAGCGGCTTCTGCTCGTTCGCTAATGGCTGATATCATTTGCTGTAGTTCACCTGGCCTGTGACTCAAAAGGTGAACATCATCGGCGAACTCTAAATCCTGCAGATATTCAAATAAGCCCCATTGGATGCCTCTGGTATCACTTAAAGCGCAAGAATGAAGAGAAATGGCGACAGTATGCACCCTTGTCGTACGCCTGTTTTGATGTTAAAAGGCTGTGAGAGTTGGTTTTTGTGGATCACGCGACACTTTACATTTTGGTAGACTCCCTTTAAAAGAGTTAATCTTTTCTGGCATTCCCCTTCTGGAGAGTGCTGCCCAAATATACGGTCTTCTCAAACTATCAATGGCTTTTTTAAAATCTAGGAAAGCCGCATATATTGGTACTCTAAATTCATTGCACTGCTCGCAGATAATCCGGACAGTATTTATCAAATCCACGCATGATCTGTTCTTGCAGAAACCATGCTGGTTCTGTCTTAGGTTAGCTTCTGCTACGGCGGAAATTGATACCAGCTGTCAGGTATAGTTTCCGACTCCCAAATCTTTTTCATAAGTGGCCACCATATATGAACAGAAAGTGAAACATCGCATTTTAATAGTTCTGCGCATAAGTTGTCTGCACCTGGAGCTTTATTATTCTTAAGTTTGTTAATTGCCTCTGTGACCTCAGCTCTAGTTGGGGGATTTACATTGAGTTTTCTCAAATCACCACTGACAGCGGCTGACTCAGCTATTTTGGCGTCTAAAACACTTTATGATGGATTCACACATTTGTGTGTATTGCTGTCGCAAGTATCTTCGCTGATGTTTTCGACAAGCATTCTCTGTTTAACTTTAGCTCTATTTTGCACCATGTCCCAAGTTTCCTGTTGCATCCACGGTTTTCTTTTGTTATTTTTGCTCTATAAACACTTTCTTGGTAGAGTTTTGTAGCTGTTTTCACCATCTCCTCTACATTTGATGCATTTTCCATGGTATCGGCAATAGCTTCATAGCCAGTTCGAACATCCGAGCAGAATTGCTCTACGTATTGCGTTCTCTTAAGCTTTTCAGTGTCCATTCTTTGGACTACTGCTTTAATAAGTTATGAATTTAAGGTACTAGTGAATGAAAAGGTACCCGCTAGGCTTATAGCAATAGGCTTCTTTACCCAGTAGTGAATTATAAGCATCAACAAAAGATGATGCCAATTTTACTTTTTACTGTACCTTTTGGTATAAAGGGTGTATTTAAGTTCGTGCAAGACGAAAATGTACTATATATAACATACAGACGGAAACTTTGGAGAAATCGATGTACCCGTGTCCATCTTTCAGTCCGTCTGTATGAACGCATAGATCTCAGAGATGGTATGAACCACAGAAGCCAAACCTGATATTAAACCCCTTATGATATAACGGGAGACAAGTTTATTTATATTTTTTTTTTATATCCGCACTATATTTTATAGCTCCCATTGGAGTATTTCGTGGAACGTCGAAAGAAATCAAAAGTTTTAGTTGAATAATTCGTTTGTTTTTTGGCATCATAATCGTAGTACAAAAAAAAAAAAGTTAAGGATTAATATGCCCACATCTCTCGAATAAGAATATCAACGACCTAATTTTAGAGCTCTCTTGCCTTCCAATGCACATTGGGCCAGAAAGCCGATTTTTTGGCACAAGTTCAAAAAATTCATAGAAACAAAATCGTTTTTTAAAATTAATCATTAATTAATGTTACATTAAAGTATAAAATATATACAATTTACCTTTTTTGTTCTTTTTGCGGCTTTTCGGGTATTGTCATTTTGTAGCCAAGGCACTATGGGGCATACGACCACTTCAGCTGGCAAAAACCCGTATTTTAAAGATGGCGTACGTTAAAGTCGGGCGCAGTCGACTTTGGGATACCCTGTACCACCACATTGCAATTAATTCCGACACATTGCTTAAAACCTTCAAAAGATATTTTATTCGGCAAATTTGGTTACGATGTTTTCATAAAAAAAAGAAATCAGTCGAATTTTGCACCAAACAATTTTTTTGACCGATCGGTCCTATGGGGACTATATTATATAGTCAACCGATTTTGATCAAATTTAGTACACTGATTGGGAGCTATAAAAAACTTCCGACTGCCAAATTTGGATTCCGATATCTTCAAAACCAAACGAAACGCAACGAATTTTGTAAAAAAAGCGTTTTTTTGACCGATCGTTCCTATGGGAGCTATATGATATAGTCAAACGATTTTGATCAAACTTGGTGCAGTGCTTGGGAACTCTAAAAAACTTCCTCTTGCCAAATTTTTACGGTATCTTCGTAAACAAACGAATTATCCATCTAAAACTTTTGCTTTTTTTCGAGGTCCTCTGAAACACCCCTATGGGAGCTACATATACATATAATGTAATCCCGATATCAAAAAAATAAAATAAACTTGTCTCCTATGGATTAACAAGGGATCTAATCGGAAAGTTTGGTTGCTCTAGCTCTTACCATCTCTGAGATCTAGGCGTTAATACGGACAGACGGACATGGGTATATCGACTTCTCGAGTCACACTGATCATACTTAAGGTAACTTTGGGGGGTCTCCGACGTCTCCTTCTGTACGTTACATAGATTTTCGGCTTGCACAAACACAATATACCCTTTGTACCATACGGTACACGGTATAAAAATCCTTAAAATAAGGTGTATCAGAATAACATAAATCTGAAATGTTAAGCAATACAAATTGTATCAGCTGTTTAACACTGCTGTTAATAGAGATATGTACATTTTTTGCACGCAACTTGAAATCGCTAAAAAAGAATAATCAAGCAACACAAGTGAAATTTGTAAGATGCAGTTGAATCAGAGTCGTTTCTAATATGTGTTTGTGAATATGAATTGCTAAAATTGATTGCTAATCATTCAACAAGCAAAAATTTGCTACAAAAATAAGTTTTTAAATAGAGCTATAAAATGATCCCAGATCATCGCACTAATCAAATTTGTTGAATATTTTAGAATGTTCAATCATTTTTCGAATGCATGTCATTTAAACTTTCCTTTTGCGCATTTTTGCGAAAATTTCATTCATGTGGTGTTGCACGTGGAAGTCAATGACGACGAACAACGAAAAAGAGGTTGCCATTTCAATTGCTTCAAAGCGGCAATAAATGGCACCTGTTCTAAAGACGAAAAGGGAATTTTAACTGATAAAAGGAAACGTTTTTGCCACCGTTTTTCGAATTGGAAAAATTGCTAAAGAAATTTCAAACAATCTGAAAGAAAACATGCAGGTTGGCTAAATTTGCAAACAATTAATTACACAGACCAACATGGTTTAGTTGTTGGAAAGCTATGGGTCATTTCCGATATAATTTGCTGCGTAGAATCCGAATCTGTGGCCCATCACGTCAGGATTTTGAGATATTTGAGGTTATGCCGTTTTTCGGGTAAATCGGGCAATCTGGCTCCGGATTCGGATTCTACGCAGCAAAATACTTCGGAAATAACCCTTAGTTTTCCAACAACTGACAATGACCCGGTATTTGTAGGGCTGTGTTATTTATTTATTTTTTAAAAAAGGTGAGACGCGTAGGACAGCCTGCATTGCCGTATATGAAAGAAGCTGGAGATCTAGCAGTATCCAGGGGTTTCAATGTAAACTTGTTGATCCAAGCAACGAGCGCAGCTGCGCGATAGCATGGGCAGGCTGACCTTGCGTATGTACAGACAATTCTCGTGCATTTATGTGATGTCAAAAAAGAATACTGTTCTTTAGTAGGGTACTTTGGAGAGGAGGGTGCCGCAGTTTGGAATAAAATGTATAAGTCTGATCGACTGCATCATGCAAGAAATGCAGTCGATTAAAAAATTTTACTGACGTGTTCCAGAGCAATAGATCAGCGGTGGGCAAAACTATTAATGCAATTTTTTGTGCCAGTGTGCGTAAACAAAAAAGAGCTTCGCAAAGAGGTACAATGGGACAAATCATTTTTTTTGCATAGTTGTCATTAAATTCGTCAATATCATCGACTTTTATTTTTATGCGGGACATTAAGCAGAGCGATTTCGCCTAAAAATTCGGATAGGGTCGTGTCGATCAGGGGCTTACAACAAAATATGACTTGCTCACATCATTACTTATTGCATATGACGTCAGCCCGACTCGCAAATTTTAATGACCAACAAATACCAAATATACGCAGAGTCCGTACTCTTTCGTGTTTTGACATGTGACTATGCTTTGCGTTCCATTGTAAAACTAGCTCACACGTACGAGACGAGCCTTTACGGCAAAAAACTCTTTTCTCGTATGAAAGCTCTTTGACACGCGTGCCGTCTAAGTGCCCACCGCTGCAATAGATACATCACATCCCATTATTTCATCAATAAACCTAGACAGACGTATCCAAGTAAAAAAAGACTCTGCCTACCTTCTGAAGTTTTGAATTATTATCAAGCCCTTTGAATAGTTAAGGCAGCATGTCTGGGTATCAATATGTAGAGCTTGATATGGATCAACTCGAATTTCAATACAACATAGTGCTTGTCAACGAAGAGCATGAGGAATAACAATAGGTACGTGTAGTAGACATATTATTAACAAGAAAATTAAATTTTTTTTTTATTTCACGGCTTTTTTTAAAGGCGTTGCTTCGCCTGTTTTTACCGAAAATACATTTATTTGGTTATTAGTAGGGATGGGCGATAGTGTATCGATATATCGGAATATCGATATTCTTTCTTTGGCAGTCGACTATTTTGTATCGATATCCATGTTCGACGATGTATCCGATATCGATATTTTTCTCCGATACTGACGATATTTACGAGTTCGACGCCAAAACTAAGCGTGCAAGGTGGAGTGGCCCCTTTGACTGCATCGAGGAAAAAATGAGAGAACGTGGGTAAACAACATTATGGCTGATTCGTTGCACACTACCATTTCATCAGAAAAATTGCCGTGAGCAATCTTTTATTGCATAGGAGTCCTTGTCGACACTTTTTGCGAATCTTTGCAAACTAGCAAGGATATTGGATCCGGCTCTTGCGACGTCTGCTCACTCGGAGCGACTATTTTCCCTTGCAGGGAGAATAGTGACCGACGAACGGAACTGGCTTTCGCCAGAAAATTTATCGCAAAGAATATTTCTGGCAAGAGTCGACAATTCATTGTGGCCTTTCTAATTTAAACTAAAAACATAATTTTAAGAAATAGAAATAAACTAATTATTTGTATGTTTCGGAATATATTTATAGCTTAATATTTTGAAATTGATATTATTTATACTAATTTTTTGGGCGATAGATCGAGATATCTATATTGTTTGGTCGATATATCGAGATATCGATATTGTTTGGTCGATATATCGATATTCCACATCGGTTTCATCCGATACACATCGATAAAGAATATCGATATTCAAGCACGCGATACCCATCCCTAGTTATTAGGGATCATCCATAAATTACGTGATGCTGATTTTCGTCAAAATTCTATTTTGTTGATATCGGGGATATATTTTATAGCTCCCATAGATATGTTTGTTTTTCGCCCTATGCTCCGAGCAGGAGTGACATACATTATGTATTCAATTTTTCTTTTTTACTTAATTATGATATGTACTGCATGTCAAGGAATAAATATTAGGGGACTTTCAGAGGACCTCGAAAAAAATCAAAAGTCTTAGATGGATATTTCGTTTGTTTATAAAAATATAAAGAACCTTGTCTCCTATGGAATACTAAGGGATCTAATCTGAAAGTTTGGTTGCTCTGCCTCTTACCATCACTGAGATTAAGGCATTTATACGGACTAACGGACGGACAGACACACGGACATCGGCGTATCGACTTCTTCGGTCACCCTGATCATACCTTAGGTATGATGTAGTATGTATGTTTTAAGTTGTTTCCCCAAAATAAACTTTTGTTCCATTAATTTTAGTAGAATGCAAAGGTGTTCGCTAATTGGTCAAAAACAAGCATCTCCTCAATCCGCATTCTTCCCAAGAAAATGAGCCAAACATAAGGTTACAAAATATAAATCAATCATGCATATATCGCCATAGTCGCATTTAACAATATTTATTACAGGTCCAGATCGTAAATTACCAATTAAAAGGCAAATTACCAACAACAAAATGCGCACATTAACATTTAAAGCCAACTCGTTGTAAATCAATGTAAATCCTTTCGCTTGCAAAAACATTGATTTGTGTGGGTAATATAATAAATGACGGTACAAGGTTTGCTAACCGCTCCCGCTTGTTTGAATTGAATTTGGAAAATAGGAACACATCAATTTCATATGACGAAAACTTATAATAGCTTTTAAAATTTTTCGCATTGTACTATTTTTGAGCGATTTGTTCCGTTTAATTGAAGTGTCTCTTTAAACTCAAATATTTTTCTACAAATGCGAGATATACAAAAAGTCACTGACACTAGTGCACTTTAATTAAATATGCATGTGCTATTTAAGCACGTCCAAGGATTTGCTTTTAACCTGAGTCAACACATCTTCAATTGTGTTGCATATTTTTGAATGCACCTCGGTCGCTGATTGAGTGGCATCAAGTGGATGCCAATAGCTGGACTCCTTGCTACAAATGCTGTCAAACACATCCGCCACTTTGCGCTGGAACTCACATTTTTCATAGCTGAAAATAATAATACAAACAGTGCCATGAACAATTGAAACTTAAGAAGTAGCCATAAGCTTACCGCTCCGTGCCATAATCACCGCGTGCCGTGAGCGCATCGGGTGCGGCTTTTAGATAAAACACAGCATCGGGACGTACAAGACCACGCTCGGGCGCATAGCACCAGTCAAAACTAAGACCTTTGGCCACTGTGTAAGCCACGCCTGAATAGGCATAGCGATCTACTACCAACGTGGTGCCAGCTAACAAATGCTTCTTAATTTCATTTGTATACTCCCAGCGATTGGCTGAGAACAAAAGATGGACGACCTCATCGGGCAGCTCTTTACTGTTGGACAAATATGAGTTAATCACCTGGCCAATGTTGGATTCCCGAGCTGGAAAGCACATGTGCTTTGCCGGAATGTTTTTGGTCTTCAGGAACTCCACTACAAGTAAACAAAGCACGTTATGATAACTATCGTTAAGTTTTATGTGAACACACATATTAATTTCATACTAACTCAGAAGACGGCTTTGGGTTGATTTCCCACTGCGATCGCATCCTTCAAATACAATAAAAGCACCACGTTTGCCGGCATTCATTTTGATAATAGGAATTGTTCAATTGCAAGGAAAGCAGCCGGAACATGACAAAAAGCTAAACGATTTTATACTTGTGCTTGTTTTCAACGTTTTCCAACACTTATTGTACAATTAATTTTAATAACAATGGTAAAAACTTATTATGGTTAATAATGTACATATATCAAAAAACAAGTATATTAACATAAATATACAATATGCGCTTTTTTTTTAACTCTACAACTTTATAAATTAAGGCAAGCAGGCGGTTCAGTGAACTAGCACGCTGGCTCAAGTGCCAAAAGAACTAATTCGTACGCGAACCTTCCGCACCACAAAAGCACACGTAAAATAAATTGTATATTAAACAAATAAAATACAAAAAATACTTTAAAATATTGTGCGGTTATTGTTAAATAAGCCACAATATGCAGTGAGCTATATATTGAATACATTAACAATTAAGAGCATGTGCGCTCTTATGTTTTTGCAAGGCGAAGTTTTGCTTTCTACCCAAAACAAGTAATTTGCAAACAATTGCAACGAAATTGCAATGCGCTGTTATTGATGTATTTGCGAAACGGCCGATACAGTACGTGTGTGTTATCAACAGAAACTAGTACTAAATCATATTATCATATTAAACTGTGTTATTGCAACCATTATTAATAACTACTAAAGCTGCAGTTAAAAGACAGGTCATAATAAAATAAGTTGTTACAAAGACCGCGTGCTTGTCGCGTAGCGTGCAACAACGAGCGAGGGACAGGCATGCAAAACAACGCTCTGCCGATGCCTCGATAACAAATCGACGGCCACACATGTTATCGCGCAAGGACCATGGCCGATTGCCGCTCGCTGAAAAGTTTTGCAAGTGGGTGGTGTGAAAAAGTGCGTGCAGAATTGTTTATACGCGAAAAGAGAGTAAAACTACAAATAGTAGTTTGTTGATATTTGTTACTATTGTTGGACAAGGTAGTGGCCTGCCTTAAGTATCTACAGAATAGCAAGCATTGTGACAGGATCTTATGCCGTATGGCTAAAGCGCTAATGTTCAAGACTGCTGCAATAGTTTCCCCCTTTTTTCTTTTCGCAAAATGTTGCACACTGCTAACTATTAAGAAGTAATAGCCGAAACTTATGCTTGACGTAATTGTGGCGACTCGGCTTTTAAATCCAAAACTTAGTTATAGGTGCAAGACAGAAGTTAGAAGCCTGGAATTGATTTAGAACATTATCAAGGCACTATATGTATACCATATGAAGTCACTATAAGAGTTACTCGCAATACTGCCAGCTGTATAATAATAACTTCCTTGCCGGCAAAAATATATTACCTTAACGCTTTTAAACTAGTGCTAGATAACTGATACATAATTTAATTAAATAGCGCTTAGCATTATACAATGTCCAACAATAATCATCCGCACGGTCATTTAAGTCAACCCGCACAAAATCCCTCATGGAATCCCCTGCAAGTAAGTAAATACGCCTCACTGGCAATTTAGAGAGTTTCAAAATGATTACAAACTTGAGTTTTATTCTATTGAAATGCTGCCTCATTTGTATCCAACTGCAGATACCATCGTACATACCGCGACAGCCGCAATTGGCACACATGTCTAACGAACGGCCCATGGTGCGCTCTCCGCTGGCCTGGCATGCCTCAGCACAGCCACCGCCAGATGCAATTTATAATTTTATGTCGGCCAATCATAAAAACGTAACTAGCGTAGAGTCAAAACCACATGCACGTAACCCTTGCCTAGACTTAATTTCCGCTACCTATAAAATACATACATAATTTCATTGTTTATTATTATAATTGTGCGTGCCTATTTGAAAACCGCTAAGTAGTTCCTTGCATATCCAAAAAATCTTTTTGTGCTTCGTATTGTCCTTGGATTTATGACCAAGTTTGATATATCAACGAAATGCTAATAATATTTTGTGCTGTTACAGCTGGATCATCATCAAATGAATCCGCTTCTGGCACCGCCTTACGTTTCCGGAACATTGCCATTTGACTCTATGGATTTGTCGCTTCAGTCCAGTCGTAGCGCTTCGGCGCCGCTCAACAAATCTGGGATGCCGCAGCAAACGACATCACAACAGCAGCAGCAGCAGCAATCGCACACTAATCCACAACAAACAACGCATCATCATGCCTCCAACTATTCAGCTATGTAAATATATTAATAACACAGCTTTAAGACACTTGTCATACAAAAACTTGTCCACTTTTCAGTCACAATCTCACTACAAACTCTACTTCTGGAGTCCAACATCAACAACAGCATCTGGCTGCCATGTCTGCCGCGCAACATGCTCATGCCAGCCTTCTGCCTAGCAATGCACCAGCTACAGTTGCCCCCACATCGACAGCAGCTGCGATTAGTGTTGCAAGTAATAAATATTTAAGTGCTAATGGGAGTGACTGCGAGTCCTTGTTGCCACCACCGCCCACTACGCCTACCAGCTTGGCTTCTGGAAATGGCAACCATAACAGCAACAACAATGTCGCGTCGCATTACATGCAAGCGGCAGCCAACCGCGAGGAAGCGTTTAAGTTGGCTCAGCTTAAGCGCAGCTTTGAACACGAAGTATGTAACTTAATTTATTTCCGAGAGGTTTTTTGACTGATTTTCTCTATTCCACGTTTAAAAAAAAATATTCACATTTTATAGGCCAAGAGCATGCAAAAACCTGTAGAACTGATTAACAAGGATTTTCCCTATGGCTCTGGATCTGGTAAAATGTCTGCGCATAATCTGCCACAGCATATTACGAGCGGAAAAAAGAGTATGTTTCTTCCAAGGTACTTTGAAGAGCTATTTGTAATTATGGTTTTCCTTGCAGACTCACCACATCGCAATTACCATCAGCAACAGCAACAATCTTATAACATACCACCACCTCCAAGCATAAAATACAATGGACCTCAAACCCCGCCTACGCCTCAATCACCAAGCATGCAGCAGACCTCCCATCAAACGCATTCGCCCTCTGCTCATGCTCCTCTGGATTACAATCAATTACATTTGCATCACCATTTACATGGAGGCAACAGCAGCGGCTATGCGCCACAACAGCATATGCAGCAACAGGAGCAACAACAACAGCATCATGTGCATTATGCGTCACATCATAATCAACATTTGCCAACACCCATGCCACAACAAAACCCGCCACAACAGCAGCATATGGGCGCAACTCAGTATCAAGGTCAGCATCAGCAGCCGCAACAGACAACGCATCAGACACAACAAAGTCAAGAAATGCATTCCCGCAACACACAGCTAACGAATCTCGATCTATTGCCCAAGCACAAGCAAGTGCCAGCACGTATGCAAGAAAACGAAGAGGATCAGCCTGTCATTACCGATTTATCAACATCGACAGCCTATCGCCCTAACTCCTCCCTGCTGCCCACATTACCACCGCCGACAGCAGCAAATGCAGGCGATACTGAAAAAGCCAATTTGCCGGATGCTCCAGAGTCACCGTACATGACGACATCAAATGAAGAATCACTCGAGTCAAACAGCAATAGCAGTAGCAGTCGCAAACGGCGCAAGCGTAAATCCAGCTTAGTCATGCGACTTACGCCAAATGATAATGCCATAAATACTGCCAACGTAGAACCAGCAGAACAGGTCAATCGTCAGTGCACACCTAACCAAAATAGCAACACAAGTAGTCCAAAACATTTGCAGACCAATCAGCCCAAATCACCCAAAAATGGTGGCACCGAGTTTCATACCTTTGGTTCACAGACTAAGCAAGATAAATTGGATAGCGAAATATCTGAGGAGAATGGAACAACATCCCCGCAAAAGGACACAGATGCTGTTACTGCTGCAACTGAAAACAGCAACAGTTCCACGCTATACAACGAAGACAACCCCAAGACTAAAAAACAACGACAGGCGTTATTGCAGCGCAACCTAAGTGAACAACATCGACGCCAAAACGAAGACGACTCGCAGGACTTGCCCACAAAAGTAGGCGAGCAACCCACGCCGCCGAGTCCACAAAGCAACAGCAGCAGCAGTAGTTCTAGTAGTTCTAGTGGTGGCAGCCGCAGCAGTCGTAGCAGCAATACAAGTGAGGCTCACAAAAATGAACAAAATATTACAAAGGCCACAACAGATACACCCGCTTCTCCAGCTCTGGTTGAACAGGGCAATATCGACGCCAAGCCGGTGGTAAGTGTGCACGATGATGACGACGAGGATGAGAATCCTTCTAAACTCACTGCCAAAGAGCCGTCGCCTGTGGCTACTAACGTTCCAGGGGCAGAGCCCTGCCATTTTGGAGAGGTACGTAAAAAATATATTTCCGGAGTTATTTTCTGTAAACATTCTTATTGATATTGGTTACAAAAAAATTATAGTTTAGTTATAAGAATATAATATTAATTGATAATGTTATCGCAGGTGGAGGACAAACTGGAGGAAATGTTTGCCGGTATTGACGATGAGCCAGCTGAAGAAGCCACAGCAACCACAGCAAAGTCTTCTGGAGAGGTCAACAGAACTGACTTGAGCTCCCAGTTAGCTTTGAGCAACAGTTCCCTGACCAATAAGACTAATCAATCTGTGCCCATAACACAACCTGCTCCAGAGCAAGAGGCAAACTTTCCAGAGCCTATGCCCACGCTGAAGCCAACGCCCGAAGTGCGACCCATGGCCACTAAAGCCGCCATGAAATCCACCATGCCCAGCCCAATACACAGTCCAACACCAGAAGCCCAAGCTACTTCTACACCAGCAGAAACCGGCGAACCAGAACAGCCTACGGCAAACACAATGGCCGCTGGTAAAGCCGTGCCAAACCGTCGCATGCCACCACGCAGATTGTCAATGGCCATGGATCCATCTCTTTTCCGTTTCACTATCGATGAACCTAAAGTGAAGCCAAAAAAGACTTTATCGGGGCGCAAAAAGGCGCAGCCAGAAAAACCACCTGCTGCGAATCTGCTAAATGACAGTGATGACGATAAGCCCAGCACATCGGCAGCAGCTGCGGCTGCGTTGGCCGCCCGTAAACTAAGTGAAGCGTCAGCTGCTCAGTCTATACAAGAACCGAAGCCTATTACACCAATCAAGAAAAACAAAAAGAAAACAGCGGCCAAAGGCAAGAAAGGAAATGCAGCTAATGCTAGTACAAACGCCAAGAATTCAAAAGTCAATGCCAAAAATGCGAAGCAAAAAAAAACAATTGGCGGTGGCCGCAAGCCTCCTTCAACCGACGAGGACAGCACCCCGGCACCTACAAAGGAAAGCAATGGCGTCTCGGATCTAAAACTAAAATCTCCTTTCATACTTATTAAACCCGATGGCACCATGTCCATCAAGAACACCCCTACAGCTGAGGACGTGAACGACAGGCAACTCAAAGTAAAAAAGGCTGCACATGAGCGCAAAAATGTACGTGGCATGCACTCCTCTACGCTTAGTAATCGCTACGATGCGGACACAACGGATTCTACATGGATATGTGTTTTTTGCAAGCGTGGTCCGCATAAGCTAGGTCTTGGTGATCTATTTGGCCCGTATTTAGTATCGATTGACTGTGAGGAATATCGCACTGCTATACAGGCGCCAGGAACGCAAGACATCGATGGATTATTTGTAAGCAAACGTAGACGAACGGATATGGTACAGGCGCAAGCAAGAAACCTACCGGTGGTGCCAGCTACGTTGGCTAATATTATGCAGGCGCCTAAGATTACAATGGTGGGTAGATATATTTATAAATGTACTACCAGAATCACTTAAAATCACAATTTTTTTCCAGCACAAACGCAAACGCAAGCAAACCTACGATAGCATGCACTCCATCAGTGATGATCAAAACGAATCCCAATGCTCCTCGGTGGATCCGCTTGACTGCAGTTTCGAAGCGAAATTCATAGAAACCTTCCGTGGCATGTGCAAGACCTCAGAGCATGGCTACGAGGTTTGGCTTCATGAGGATTGCGCTATCTGGGCCAATGACATACATCTTATTGGCGCCCATGTGCACGGTCTGGATACGGCTGTATGGGAGAGCACACGCTATCAATGCGTACATTGCTCCCTGTCTGGTGCCACAATTTGCTGCTTTCATCGCGCATGCAAAGCTGCCGCTCATATACCCTGCGCACGTTCGGCCAATTGGAGTCTTAGTGAAATTGATCGCAAAGTGTTTTGTGCACAACATGCGCCTCCAGCAACAACCACTGGTACATCAAAACTAACTGCGCCGGCAATGGCGTCTTCGGCGCCTCCAACTACAACTCCAGCGCAACCACCACCATTTAACGTCAATTCGCTTCCCTGAGTACGAGTGCGTCTGCACAATTGTCTGTCCACCACCAAGCGTTAAATATTGTACTTACTGTATTTGATCACATTTTCATTTGAAGCTTTTGTGCACGCAAGCGGTTCAAATTCGTTTAAAAAGTGTTGTGGCACCCTAAAACTCGCCTAGAAGAACGTTCGATCTTTCTTATCAGCTTGCTCGACAAAAAGGTGCTAAATAATTTTTTTTTAAATTATTGAAAAAGTCGACAAAGAAAAACATGAGATCTGCCCATATTATTGTATTGGTGAATATAGAATTTTAAAAGAAAATTCTACCAATATTACCGGTTAGCCGCATTCCTTTGAATTCCCTGGCTACAACTATTACAAATATATTGCTTAAGTTTAAATTTTTGGTGTTCGCACTTAATTATTTGGTTGTAACCTTAAAGCATTTTATTTACACAACCAATTAGAAAGAACTGTAAATAAATTAAGTATAGTCTGTTTTAAATTAAAAATTTTGTATAATATACATTGTATATTGATTGAGCAACTTTGTGAAAAGCTTAAGCATATATATAAGAAAAAAACATAGGAAGGGCTAACTTTATATATACAATTTTAGTTATTCAAGTATTTGTTTGGTTAGGTACAAAATTATGTTTTTAAGTTCTTGTCAATACCTAATTTTTAAATTTTTTGCTTTGACCGTCCGTTTTTATGTTTTCAGAAATTTAATTAAATTTATGTATTTTTTATACTTATATGTATTTATTTGTGAAGTTTATAAGTATAGACAAATACTCCATGCCATAATGTTTAATTATTAAAACGGATATAATTTAAATACCATACAAATGATATTGAAAATAACTGTAATGTGCACAGCAGCATTATAATAAAATAAGTATATACTTATGTAAACGCAAATAGAAAATGTTTGACACCAATTACATAAAAAAACAGCAGCTAAACATTCGTAAACTATTTAAAATGGAATATTGTAAAACAATAAACTATTGCATAAAATATATAATTATTACTTAAAAAAAGCTCCCTGTATTGTATTTATAAAGTAAGTATTGTATGTATTGCAAATAATTTTAAACTTAAATTCTAAACATATAAACAATAAAAATTTAATCTCACAAAGAAACAAAACAGAAATAAGAAGCTTTTGTTTACCATTTATATCGTTTTATTTTAAAATAAATATGCAAAAATACAAAATTATGTGTGAAACAAAACAATGCGCCAAATCATTTTGCATATAGTAATTGTTTTACACTGTAAAAAATTCGTTCACTTAACTCACAATTAAACATAAATAAATAGCTAGAAGTAAATGCGCGAAACACGCTCAGTAAAGACGCAGACGTCGGCGCGACAGTTGCGTTATATCGTTGGGCAAACGTCCGACACTATTTTGACCTACATCGTAGGATGTGGCGCCGCTAAAAAAGGCACGTTCTCGACCCTTGATTGCAGCGCTGGAAAGCTGCAACTGCCCAACGGACAAATCGCTGCGTTTCTGGGCCACCTGTAAGGTAGGCGCTGGTATCAAACCATTAGGCAAAGCCGGCAATGCCACATTTAAATGTTGTTCACTGCTATGGGCACTGCGGCCGCTGGTGGTTGCGGATGCAGTGGCTGCCTGTGGCAGTGGTGGGAAATTGGGTAGATGTTGCTGCTGCTGTTGATAGGGTGCAAATATATTGGCTGTCAAGTAGGGCTGCTGTATGGCTTGAATTGTGGCACGCTGTGGTTCCGATTGTAATTGCTGATAACGTGGCTGCTGTTGTTGTACATGATGTTGTTGTGGTTGTTTTGGCGGCTGTTGATAGCGTTGTTGTTGTTGTTGCTGATATTGCACTTGTTGGGGCTGTTGGTAATGTGGCTGTTGTTGTTGCTGATATTGTGATGTTTGCTGTTGATATTGTGATGTTTGCTGTTGATATTGTGTTTGTTGTTGTTGGGGCTGTGGCTTGTTGTACACTTGTGGGTAGACTGGCTGTTGACGCTGTGGCAGTGGAAGTGGTGCAATACGATGCTGCTGCTGTACCTGTGGCTGCGATTGTTGCTGTTGCTGGAACTGCGGTCCTATATAGTGAAGTTGTTGTGGTTGTTGTTGCTGCCGTTGTTGCTGCTGCAAGGTGGTGGCCTTGTTCTGCTCCTGTCCCTGTGTCTGTCCAAATTTATTATTTAAAAAATCATTAAGCGACACATAAGAACCAGTCTGTGTGGCTTTGGCTTGAGGTTGACTGGCCAAGCTGGAGATGATGTTGTTTACCGAATTAGGCTGGATGCGCTGACCTTCCGCGCGTGCTATGACAATGGCAGGCGGTTTTGGACCTACTAAAGCTGGTGCTGCAATGCTTAAGCTGGAAAGCGCTGTGTAAACAAAAAAAACAAAAACGGAATACAGTTTTAGAACCATTGGAGCAACATTTAACTCACCTGGCGTGGTGGCAATTACTGGCTTAACATAGCTAAATGTGGTAGCCGCGGTGGCTGTCGGCGTAGACGCACGCTGTGGATTGCGATTAACTTGATAGGGGGCTTGTATGTGCGTCGATGAGCTGCGTGCGCTGGCCTTGGGAGGCGTAGTCTTAAAATTCTGTAAAACGGAATTATCAACAATGGAGCGAGTTAACTTATCAAAAGGCAAAAAAGCATTAGAAATGGTAGCAGTTGAGTCTTGAGTGGTTGCAGTCACGCTCAGTGTAGGCGTGGCATGCTCTTGTGATAGTGTATTGTGGTTGTGGTGGTTGTGAGTGTCAATCTGTGGTGCATTAATCGTGGCTGTCGGTGCTTCGTAGGTATATCCGCTATTGTAGCTAGAGGCCAGCGCAGAAATCTGTTGCGCTAGCGTGGACAAAGCCGCCGATGTAGTACGCAGCGGTGTTGCCGTTGTTGTGGTAGTCGTTCTGGTGCTACTGCTGCTTATGGCTGTGCTGCGTGGTGTTGTGGTGCCGCGTGTAGCGCGCTGCATCTGCGCCTTATAGCTGTTATAACGATTACGCCCTCGATTTGCATTAGCTGATGTGGTAATGGTTGTGGTTCTGGGGGTGGTGCTGGTGCTGGTGACTCGACGACTTGTTGCGGCAGATGGCGTAGCGGGCGTGTACACGCGATTACCACGCTGCACTTGAAAACGCTGCAAGCTACTGTGCACAGTCTCCCAGGTGGCTTTGGCGTCACCACTAGGCACCACATTGGGACTTCGTGTTTCCTTGTCTATATTGCGCACTGAAAGTTTCTTATTAGGTCCCAAATCGACGCTTGCACGCACAGGCGACAACGGTGAAGTGGTGGTGCTAGTAGTTGTTGTCGTTGTTGTGGTGCTTTTTGTTGGTTCACTGGTTTTGGGCATATTTTTAGCCACTGACAAGCGCGATAGACGCACACGACTTGCAGCCAGACGTTCCAAATAGCTGCGTGTGGGTTTTGCCGTGGTGGTGGTGGTGCTGGTGCTTGTCGTTCTAGGCGTTGTGCTGCGTGCTAAGTTCCGTAGATTACTGAGTCTGTACAGCGGTGCCTGTGTTGGCCTATTGCCTGTGATCACTCCCACACGCTGCTGCTGGGCAAAACGCCGATAGCCCCGAATGCGTTCCTGTGTGCTGCTGATTTCTGTTACGGTTTCTGTAGAGGTGCTCATCAATGGTGTCGTATTGCTGACTATAGGTCTGCCTAAAGTCAATTTATTGTTTCTCAAGACCGACTCCTCATCATGAGAGGTCAGCTTGACACCTGCTAACAACAACTTTTCCGCTTGATGGTTAACATCTGTTTTTTCCTGATCGGCACTTAAGTCGTCTTCTGTCTGCGTGGGCACAAAGTCTTCATTTAATAGTGGTGCAGTAAGCGCGGCAGTTTGAGCTATTGTCTCAATGGCAGGCTCTTCTAACTCAGCTAGATTATCGGTACTTTCATGGGGTGGACTAAGCGCGCCTTCTGGGAAGAAAAGCTCAGGTGGTGCTTGCTCATAGTCGTCGCTTGTGGTTGCTACGGTGGTGATAGTTGTCTCCAAATCATACGCTGGCGCTAAAGTGGGCGATATTAACAAGTGCTCGCTGGCACTATCCACAGCAACAGTACTAAATTCTGTGGTTTCACCAATTTCGGTGGTTTCGGTGGCTTCTGCTATTGTTTCACTTGTGGTTTTCCCATTATCGTAAACATTTTTATGTGCAGCATCTTTGTATGTTTCAAGGGGTATCTCATTGGGCTTTAGTATGTAATTTTTTGTTGTTTTAGTGTGGTTGGTGAAGTGTGTGTGTTGGGTGGGTGTATGTTTTTATGCGAAAGAAGTTGGCGATAGATAGATAGAGCCATAGGTAAAAACAGAGATAGAAGAGCATTATTTTTAGTAAAGACTTAAAGCAATAAGAGTTAATTGCTAACTTTAAAACTAACATACATATGTATGTATGTATGTATATGATAAAGTATAGATCACTTACCGTAAATCTGACTGTGCTTTCGGTTTGTTTGGGTTTGTTATAGACATAAGAGTTAGCGGTTTTGCCACGCAGATTACCCGCCATAGAAAATCCACGACTCAGGAACCTAAAAGGCTGCTTTTGCTTAGGCGGCACCATAGCTTGATAGCCCGAGACGCTGGTATCCAAATCTGTGTTTACTTCATCCAGCAAACTGTTGATATTTGTAATCAAATCCAGCTGTGTAGCCTCGTCTTTGGTATTGCGTATGCGCTTTATATAGTCTGGTGCCATAACTTCACTGGATGTGGGGGGCTCCTCACTCAGCTCGTTTAGACCCGCATTTACGCGTTCCGCAAAGTTCATTTGCTTCTTGTAGTGGTACTCACGCGGATATTCGGCAATGATGTGCGCATTGGTATGATCAAAATTGATGCCTGGATCAGAGGACAGCTCACCCAAGCTATTGACATAGACGTCATCTCCTTCGGGTATTTCAGTGGCCACACTTAAAGGTTCGCTCTTTAGGTCCTCACCACGCGTGGCTTGTGCTGCATACATGGATACGGATTCCACCTGTTCCCTTGTTATGGCTGATTTCTTACCCGCTTGACTGGGCAACTCATTCTCGCTGGACAAATCCTGGCTCAGAGTTTGATGTGTGTGCTTAGCAGGCGCTGCACTAGGCGACTGCTCTAGTGCTTTGGTAATGGTTTTCATGGGATACTCCATCATCTGACGCACACGCTCCATCATGTCCCGAGTGCTGCCCACTATGCTGCCCATGTTTTTCTCATAGTAGCTTTCCGATTCATCGCAATTGACATTGCGATACCAATCACATACAAAATGCTGCTGGCTAAACAGCGTTCCATTGGGACAAAGAAATCCAAAGCCTTGAGCGGAACGTGCGGTATGCGCACAAATTCGAAAGGCCTGGCAACGGGTTTCCACATCCGCATAGTAGCCTGTAAAGTTAAACATTTAGATAAAATACATTTTAAAGATTAAACGCCTGGTAACGATGTCTGGAATCTCACATTTGAGCTGTTTTATTCGGGACGTCCCTACATCGACCTTCCATTAAGAAGGTGTTGAATAAAGATCATGCATAATTGCTGGGAGAAACGTGTTACCACTACATATTTTTTTCGTTAGGCTACAAACTGATTTTGGTGGCTGTAACTTTTTAAACAAATGCAAAAATGGTTAGTTCCAGTGGAGTGTCTTAAATAAAATGGTTCAAGCTTTAGCATTCTTTGTTGAAGCTCCTTTTTTCAATGAAACTTTATCAAAAGGAATTTTTGCGAAAAATCAAGCATTGAAGGCGCAAACCGTATAATCCTTGATTTTAAAGGGTCATCAATCTTGATGCTTTTTTTCTATAGGGTTTTTTTGATAAATCACGCGTGAGTATTGTCAAGTTGCCATGTGTTTTTTATACAGTTTTCATTGCCATTTCATCATCGAAAGACTTTCACCCGAACAACGTCTACAAATCGTACAATTATTTTAGAAAAATTCACGTTCTGTAAAGAATTTTATTCGTGCGCTTAGGCCGTTTTATGAAACCAATTCGGTGAACAATTAATTTCACGCTCCGGACCGGTTAATTGGCCACCAAGATCGTGTGATATCACACCGTTAGACTTTTTCCTTTGGGGCTACGTGAAGTCTAAAGTGTTTGTGGATAAGCCTGCTAAGATTGAAGCATTAGATAGAGATACTGCCGATTATGCTCGAACGCGTCATCGAAAATTGAAACCTTCGCATAAACGAGCTACGGCGCAGTTACGGCCAACATTTAAAAGGGACTATCTTTAAAAAGTGAATGGCAAGAATGGTTCTTTCTATTGATAATAAAGATTTTCCGATTAATTTGAAATTTTTGTGTTTTTTTGCATTAAAAAAATAAAAACTCAAGATTGATGACCCTTTATTATACGCTCAATTTTGATTTGCAAATCATCTAGTCTTAAAAAAAGTGTAAACGGTTTTTAGAGTTTACCTACCCTCGTGTCTTCCCTTGCACACAAAACTAGTCTTTGGCACAGTACTCAATATAGGATAATCTACGCCAGGTTCACCGGGTATCGTATGACGTAAGTCAAATTTCATATCCGTATATTCATTAGACTTGTCGGCATCCTCGAAGTTTTCTTGAGCCTCAGCGCTGGCGCTGACTACCAGCAGCCCGCCAATATAAATAAACCACAGCCAAGGCATTGCAATATCTCAAAACCAGCCTAAAAATGAAAGAAAAAGTGTTAAATGTTTGTAAATTAAAATAAATATTTATATAAATGTCATTAATTGGCCATTCCTAAGCGGCGCTGTTGTGGGCGCTTAGTAATACCAAATATTACAAAATATTATGCATCAAGCTGATTGATAAATTATGATTCAATAAAATTTCATTGATTAAATGATCGCGCTGTTGAAAACTTTGCATATGAATACAATACCGAAATAAAGTAACAGCCCGACGTAAGACCAATAGCCGCAATATTAACATACTATATATTGACTACAATATGTGATCCGCCCTCTGCACCTATGGACACGGTCTTCTCCGGCTTTCTCACGTAACCGTTAGTTTAAAACCGTGTGAGTTTTTATGTGATTTGTTTCAAAAAAAGAAAACAGATAGGAGCCCCAACTTTAAAATGCTCTATAAACAAGTTCATTAGGGGATTTGACAATTTTTCACTCTATAACTTGGAAAGTGGTTTTAATCAGCTAAATGTGGACAAAGTGGTGTGGGGAGTATCAGAAAAAGTTGGTTAGCTATTTTTTTTTTTAATTTTAAAAATAATTTACATAAGTAATTTGTTGGCACATTGTTATACAATTTTCATGAGGCATAGCGTAATATTTGGAACTACAAGCATTGACCAACTACTGAAAAATTTGCTTAAATTAGACTAGACAAGACTGGAACTTATCCTTGGTTTCTTTAACATTGCAGATTGAAGGAGCAACTGGGCAAGCTGGGCACCTGTAGGCTCTGTATAATTCAAGAGGAATTCTCGCAACACAAACTTTGTGTTTTTGAAGTACTTCCCACCCTTAGACTGTTTTGAACATACCTAAGCAAAACAAGTTTTTAGGCTGGAATGGAAATTTAATGCTCCCAAGTCTAAATGCAACATTCCATGATAAAATAACAATAAGAACATTTATTGAAGAATTAGATATTGAAGATTCATATATTTTCAAAACTTGTTGAAATAAAAAGCCAAAGCGTTGGACACTCGTCGATCAGAAGATTTTTCTTTTGGATCGAAATAACCTTTGTAAAGGGTGATTTTTTAAGAGCTTTCGGATTTTATTTAAAAGAAAAAAAACACAAAATTCAGAAAAATGTATGAAATCTTAATTAGATTCGATAGAACGATCTATATAATTTAATGTTTAAAGATGATTTCATGTAAACGTTGATAATTGCTAAAAAATATATTTTATATACCTCTTTTTCTAATTTTTCTTCTTCTGAAGCACTGGTCTAAAAAAAATTTCTAATGCATTTTAAACTGATTCGCGATTAGAGCGCTTTGTAGGAAAAGTTTGCTGTCCCATTCACCATTTACGCATAAGAAGTTAAAATATATGAAAAATTAAAAACATTGCATATAACATAAAACGCGTAAAGAAAAAAAAATTGTAAAACCAATCTTGATAATTTAACAAAAATAAACGAGTTCATCACAATTTAATGGATGCAACAGATTAATATAATAGGAATAATGTAAAACATATTCTTTGTATTTATTGCATTCGTTTATTGTTACATATAGTTACATAAAAGTTACATAATTATTTGGTGTAAATCGGAGGTATAAAGAAGGCGGGAGCTGGAAAATCATTTTTGACAGTTCGTAATTTTAAACTGTACCGAAAGCACAAAAGTATAATTTAGCAAAGTACTTCAATATGAAAAGGATAGTGCTTATCATTTGCCATATTTACAGCACTAATGATTCCAAGATTAGATTTACATTTAAACAGACATAGCCCAAAATACTCTTTGTTCGCTGCTCTTACTAATTTGGCATACTACATGAAGTTTGTTATGACTATTACGCCTCTTTCTGTCGGTAAATTTCATGCCCACAAAAACCAAAAATTAAAAAAGATGGCAAAAAATACAAATAATTTATAGTTTATTGTGCATTGACTTTTATATGACACTGTCATCGACTGCAGGTCTCTAAGCACATACTTGAGACCCGTATGTCTTTTGCGTGGGTCTCTTGTACTCAATTCGTCATGGGCTGCCATATAAACAATAGATCCAATGCCTTATATATCTAGCTACGGTCAAAACATGTCAAACATACTGCCCCTAGCCAAAAAAAATAGACACATATAAATAGTTAATAAAGTAAAAGAAACGTTTTTGAACTAAAAGTGCTCGAGAAGCTCTTATCTCATGCACTGACAATAAAAGGAAGTGGTCAAAGCGCACGTTTTAGCCTTGAAATATTTGGTCCAGTTTCCGTTTGGTTTGTTGTTTAAGCTTGATAAATATGCATGAGCGTAAACAAATTAACAATTTGTTGTAGCTTGCATAGGCCTTAAATGGATTTGCATATTACGCAATGTGTGATAAGAGTTGGCTTAGATTGGCTTGAATACTAACTACATCTATATCTTAAAGTCAAGTGCAATTTTTAGCTATAAATGCTGCCAAGTTTATCATTAATCAGCAAAGTTAAGCTAATTGATGAGTTTGAGCTTAAACCAACAAAAAACAACAATAACAAAATGACATTATAATCTATTAAGTGTATTTAGTGAGTTCTGAACGGGACGGATTGAAGTTTAGTCAAATTAGCAACAAGAAAAAGTTTACAAAAAAAAAAAAAAAATAGAAATCTTAAATGCTCCTAGTTAAATACTTGAGCCATCAATTTAACCAAGTCTGAAGTGGCTCTTGTTCAAAGGGGTAACAAAAAATGTTCAAACTAAGGTCAGTGCTTCTTAATGGCCGGCCATTAAGCTTGGCTGACAGCCGCAAAGTGTTATATTTATAAAGTTGCCAAGAAAACTTTTCTATTTTCAGCACAAACTGTAATACACTTGACGCAAGGCAAACGAAAGACTTAAGACATGAACTTGTCTTAACATTGCCCTGAGAAAATTGCTAAAAATGCGGTTCAATGCCGCGCTAGGAACTCAAATAGAGAACACTTTACCAAAAATTTGGGTTTTTTATTTTATTTAAATGTTACTCGTGCCATTTGAAGTGCACGAGCTTGCATGTCCAAAAGCAAATAAAAATAAATATATATGTATATGTATATATATATTTTTTTTGATTTATTCGATGTTGACCTAAGGCTGTTAAACACAGTTAATGAATAAAATATTTAGCGACTATAACAGTTTGTCATAGTAGCTAAATATGCAAAATGCAGCTGCTACAGTTGTTTCTTGCCGTTTCTTTCTTTTATTTCTTTTATTTCTTGACCAAGGCAACCAAAAACTTTAAACAAACCGAAATGTAAATCTATAAAACAATGAAATACATGCTTAATTATTTAACAATTTTAACTGTCTGTGAAAAACATTTGATAACTTAATCGATTATATAATGCCGGCATATAAATCAATATCTAAACAACTAATTATTGCTAGTGCTATGACTGATGATGTAAAAACTATTAAATAATAATTATGCATTATTATATTGTATGCATTTAAGTTTTTATTATGGTATTTATTAATTTGTTTGGTCTGAGTTTATAAGCAAATTATTGTTAAACAGCGTGTAGGCTTTAGCTATGCTTTTATTGTGTATGTTTATAAAATAGTTGTGTTTTTTTGTTTTTTTTTTTTTTTTTTTTACCTTACATATAACACCTTTATCAATTAATAAAAAAAAAAAAAAGCAGCAGCAGCTACCTGTCTGTCAACAACCTTCAGCTACATTTACATAACACATAGTAGACTGAAGGTCAAAATGTTCTTTTACTCTCAAAAATGTTTAGCTTTAGCTAAGGGTTTTGAACATAAATCTTGCTACCTAGACAAATTCAGTGCTTTAAGGCATGTCAACGCTAATTCAGCTAACTAATACTACTTCATTTAAATTATAATAACTTTAAGCAACTTTTAATTGAATTTTAATGATCAAGTTTTCCATACCATATATCTAACGCTTTACTATGCCTAAATTTGTCACTTAGCTTAATCCGGCAAAAAATATCTCTTCAAATCAAAGACAATATAAACACTAAGATTTGTAAAATGCATATAAACGAAAGTGTGGCAAAATTATGTAATTGGAATTTTATATGGCCTTCTTGATTTTGGCTGAATACATAGACAAATTCGCTTGGCTTTGGATCTCGCTAGATCCTCACGACCATCGAATATTGGTATGTAGACACAGCAGGATAAAGTTTGACAATAGTAATAAAAATGCGTGTATGGATTAGTGTTTGTGTGTGCTCGCCGGAAAACCATTTAACGCAATGAGAGTCGTTAGAAAAATATCCCGTTTCGCATTTTCGCATTTAATACATGAATTAGTTAGTATATAGGCAAAGGATCATAGCAGTCACATACTCTAAAAGGGTATCAATACTCACAAATTAAAGATCTATGCCAGAGCTGGGCAGCCGATAGGCTAAACGTGCACTTTTACTTCGTGATTTACACCTACACGAGGCCGAAGCAAGCCGAAGTCGTCAATTTGAGCACAGCAGAGAGCAAACTTGTTACTCATTTCAACTTTGTACGTTGTGTGCACTGAGAGAAATTAATGATGAAATGCGTCGCTGTGGCCAGCTGTCACAATGATATACATACATATATTCAATTATTGGCACTCAACGCATTTTAATTATTACAAAACAAATGAAATATGTATAACATATACGATGGCCAACAATTTCATATAATGTTCTGCACTTCAAACAAATAAAAATCAAAATTTTCAGTAATATAATAATTTAAAAATAATTCAATTATTTTGACTGTCTGTATAATTACCACAGTAAAAAAAGTGATATAATAATAATAACGATGAATATTAAAACAATGTAAGAACATTTTGCAAGACAATTCATTTGCGCAGTGTACAGCTCACTAAGCACTCTTATTTTTCCGCCGTTCTCTTTTTGCTCAGCTCTGAAGTATGCCTATCTACTCTGCCTGAATAACTGGACATCATGGTAAAGTAATGCTGCCGGCATCGTCACCAATTTTAGCGAGAGCAAGAAAAAACGAGAGGAAAGAACGCATACATGTTAAAATAACATGCGTGAAGGCAAGCTACCTCTTGTGCAGTCGCAACGAAAGTAAAAATTGGTAACTTTCGTTAAGTGGCTTCGGCTGGAGTATGCTACCTTGAATAATTATACCATGACTGGACATTGCCGAAAGCCAATAGACGAAGTTTAGAGCCGAGTTTAATTACCAACTTTCATAAAATTCCTGTGCTATTTTTAGATTTTCCTTTTTAGTCTGTCGTACCATAGAGCTCTACAAATTTGTTTGAATATTGTCTTTGGTCAAATGAAGTTTTTGTAAATCTTTGCTATCAGCAAACACTTGTTTGTTACTAGAACTCTCTAGTATTTCCTTTGGAGATATGCGTAATGATAGCCATTGTGTGATATTTGATTTCAACGAATAACTTTTTTTCGGACGATTCTTTTCGAAGTCGAATGTAAAAATGTCATATTTTTAAACTTTTTTTGAGACTAACTTGTACAAAAATGGACAATAAAGATAAAAGCTCACGAATTTCAAATTCGATATCTCTTACAAATTGAATCAGTTTGTTTATTTTCAATACCCATTATCTTAAGGTAATGGCTATATTAAGTTTGTAAAAATGTATGTAACAGAGAAAAGAATAGAAATTATTATGTCCAGCCAGATCAGACTCCCAAATATATTCAAATCTAACACATGTTGCACTGTCATGGAACCAACAAGGAAATAGAGTGAGAGGACGGCTACGAACAACATGGCGCAGAACAGTTTTATTGCAAGAAATAGACAGCAATGGAAATCTTTTGCTAAAATTCTATGTAAATATAGTAATATAGTAAGAATATAGTAAGAAACTAATGTTCACTTTTCTTGCCAGTCCCCGCCTATAGTTTACTTGAGCATAGAAGTTAAGTCTTTCTAACTTAGAAAAACTGTGTATAACTTTTTTATATAAAATTTATTTGTATAGACTAAAGATTAAAGCCAATAAATTGCTTAAATAGTTTTAAATCATGCGTTTCGAAAAACACAATAAATATTGTAAAATGCGTTTACTTTTTACTCAACAACGCATTTAAAGTAAAAACTTGGTATAAAATTTTATTATTTTATATATAAAGCTAGCTTATACTTAACAGATAAAAACTAACATTTACAAATAGTAAGCCCTGGATACCGAGGCCTTTAGCTACTTGGTATAAAATAAATTTCTGTTTACATAAAGAAACCAAGCGGACACTTTTTTTTTAGATTTTTGCAAAATAATTTAATCATCCTAACTTTTAAATAATTTCAATCACTAAATTTAGCTAATTTTTGTCTTTGAATAGAATTTGTGTTTCAGTTCATATCTATTTTGGATTTTCCACTGCAGCAATGGTCTGAATTTCTGTAAACCTTATTATTTTTAACTGCCGCTTGTCTCTGGAGGAGATAGCTGAGCAGTTTGCAATCAACCTGGATCCTAGGACATAGGGATATCGAGGGCAACTGTATTGCGGATGAGCTGGCTAGACGAGGAACTACCAGCATCCTCCTTCAAGACAAGGAGGGCCTGTTGTATACCCATGGCCAGCTGCAAACTGAGAATACGAAACTACTTCGATCTCTTGGCAAACCAAACGTGGAATCGGATATCGAGCACGTGTAGGATATCTCGGCAAACATGGCCGACATACTACAAGAAAAGAACTAGAGATATAAGCCCCAACCAGCCCCGCCATAACCTAATCTATTATTTTTATACTAATAATTTGTGTTTTTTATTTGCAATACTCAAAAATCCATTTTCTTTTATAAATTGCATTTGTAATCCACGGTGCAGGTTGGTCTTCAAGTTAGATGTTTCGCCGATATTCTTTTTAACCTCTTTATTGGGTTGTTACAACAATTTAATGCAAAAAACAGCTTCTGAATCATTTTAAATACCTTTTGCAATGGCACTCAGATCTACTAGATGTGACGCTCCAATCAGTTGCTTATTACATCTATTGCTCATGATCATCTTTCTTAAATATACTACGTTTGGTTTGTAAGTAGACTCGCATTGACTACAGGAGCTGCAGATCCAGATTAAAACAGTGCAGTTAGAAGCAATCAAAGATATATTTGGCACTTAATACAGACTGCACACGAAATGGAAACATTATTTTGATACGCCAGGATTGTTAACATAAATAAAATGATTATTCGAAGGTTAAGGCCTATTCTAAAAACTCACAAAATCTCATTATACGAATGCATTCACAATCATGATGAATAATGATTGTTGGTTCAATTCAAGTGCTCTCTTGAGGGTATTTGTAACTGCCTACCGCAGCAGCCTACGGTTAACTTTAATGTATGTAAACCATTGAGCCGCGACCTTTCAGGGTCAATAACAAGAGCAAGCTCAACAGCAGCATCGGCAATAACAACCAGAAACCAAAAGTAATGACTCTGGCAACTAGGAAGCATTCTAAATTCAGCCGCATCATCAACAGCAAATTTTAAGTTATTTCTATTTCATATTTTGTCTACCAATGTTTTACTTCTCATTGTATTCAATAAACCAATAACAAAAATTTGTTAAACAAGTCGATTATGATGATGATGATGTTGCTGATGAAGATGCGGCAACTAGATAGTAACTAGCTATCAACAATGCACAGCTTTGTCTTTAAATCGAAAAAAATAAATATGAAAAAATATTGAATGTGTAGTTACTTAGACGGAATTTCAAAGACTTCAAATTGAATTGTTTTCATGTTTCGGTTTGTTAAATCAAGTAAAAATTTGTTATGTAAAATAGCAGCCTTTTAATGTTTTCATATTGTAATTATAATTTGATTTCAAGCCTATCAGTTTTTTTTTTTTTTTTTTTTAGTATAATAACTACGTTTGCCCCTGGCGCCTGCATATGAACCAAGTACAAGACAAACAAACAAAAATTCTTATATTGATATTGATAAAGTTATTTATAATTTAAATACAATATTCCGATTTTGGCTGCTTTGTTTTTGGTGCTATAAACTTAGTCATAAATCAACTGTGCTAACCCACAGACAATTAGTTAATTTTAGAACTGGTTTGCATACTAGTGCTATATTTGCAATATCCATTCTGTTCTTCTAATTATTTGAACTCTATTTCGAATTTGCATGCTTCACTTGACTCAGCCGAAATGATTGAACTGACTAAAAGACAGCCCACTTAAGTGTCATCGAGCAAGTGCTGACCTGTTCCCATCAGCAAGTCGGATCTGCTCGAAATAGTTTAATGAGCTACGTCAAAGTCTAATTATTTTTGTTGTGTTTTTAGAAATGTTTTTTTTTTTTTTGGTTTGGAGGACTGACTGGCTTTTCTCACACCTATGCCGAGCTAGCTGTTCATGACGGTGCTTAAGTATTTGATTTGTAACATTTACCAAGTGTTCACTTTTTTGGGCATATGACGTAAATAATGTGCGTAATACCCGCAGAGAATGCGACACTTGAAAATTAACTTGGATAGTTCTCGTGCGCTGGAGGTGGTAAGATTTATTCTAGGTCCGCTTTGTGGCATTTGGAAATTAATGCTGGTAGGTGTCAAGTGTCATCGTTGGCAATGAAAATTGAGTTATCATTTGAGAACGTGAATTCATGGAAGGTAATAATTGTATATACATACTTAAAAATAATCATTCTATATTTGTTCCTACTTAGTACGTATACTTGTTGTCGATATCCTTTAGTAACAGTAATTTTATACGACTTGACAGTTTATTTGCTGGATCTACTAGATTTGTTGAAACAATATAATATAAGAAAATTTAAGTTCTTTTGCGATTTCGTAGTTTTTAAGCTGCTTAAACAATTTCGTTGGAGGTGCAATATATCTATAACAATGTGATTTCTGACTGAGTTTGTAATAATAATAATTGTGCGGGGAAAACTGCACTGTGACCCTTGGGATCTATATTACTCTCTACTAGCTCTAGAGCTCCTTAGCTAGTCCAATTACAGAGATAAATTTAATTATCTGGGATGGCTTTAGTCTAGCGACATCGTGCATCAAGATTCTATGATCGCTGAAGAGGGATCATACGTCACACTCGGTAAATATGTGTTGGAAGGGCTCCTCCTCAATTTCACAAAGCCTACAAGTATTAGAGACTATGATGCCCGTCATGCTCAGGTGTTTTCTGAGCCTGCAGTGTTCCGTAAGTAATCCAGTAAGTACTCCATGGGGATTCTGGCCCAAGTAGGAGAGATCATAGACACCGGCAGCATAGGCAGCGATACCATTGCAAATAAAGCCTTCTATGCACACATTAACCTATTCAGATCGCGTCTGCTATCGATAAAGCAAAAGTTATCCTTGAACAAAACGCTGATAAGGCCGATACTCACCTATGGTTAAGAGGTGTGGACATTAAAGTCGACAGACATCTCTCAGCTTGGAGGGATTCTCCCCGGGCCCGAAATTTTCGAAGGGGCCCGGTGGAATTACTGTCGTAGTTGCGTAAATTTCGCAAAAAGAAAAATAAGTTTTTGCATGACCATTTTCCTAAAACTTTTATCCTACTTCTAAAATGAATTAAAAATATATGACCATCAAATTCATATACAATATTCATTACACTGTTTTTAATTTCCCTGACTGACTATTTTGTCAGTCGCCCCTGGGCGGAGCATTGGGGACCTCTATTAATAACTGTTCGAAAGAACAGGGACCTACGGTTTATAGCCGAATCCGAACAGGGACCTACGGTTTATAGCCGAATCCGAACGGCAGTGTCTTGAATTAATAGAGATTTTTTTATTACTTTAATAAGGTTTTATTTTATATTTCAAATCACGTTTTATATGATACAATCCGAGGGTTTCTATACATGCTAAGTCCTAAAATAAAACGTTAATTGAAAATGGCCGGCCAGCATGAGACGGACATTCGTATTAACGAATAGGCAGACTCGGAAATTGATTCCGACCATTTTATCTATAAAACGATAATGTCTGAAAAGCTTTCTTCTAAGCGTAAAATAATGTGTGGAGAAATAATACATTCCAGTTAAGGATGAAACAATACACACGTTTAACTTGATTTCCAATTTTATGTATTAAATACAAGTTTTGCAGCGCACAAAGGGACTAGCTGCATAAGGTACAGACCCTCAACGATTTTGGTAAACTAATGATACATTTCTATTCATAGGTCAAAAAATGTTTTTCGCAAAATTTTAGTATTCAAACGGCTTCATTTAAAATAAACGTGTTTTTTAATTTTATATTTAATTTTGACTAGATGACTACATATTTTTGAGACATTTTTTTTAATCCAAGTTCTCATTTAAAAATGTTTAATTTTTTTAACCAATACATTTTCTTAAAAAAATTTGAAATACTTGAATACTTAAAAAAAAAATAAGAAAATTTTATTTTTTGCAATTACGTTCCTTAAACATGTCAAACACTATTTGAAAAAAAAAAGATCCTCTTTTTATACTTTCTTTATTTGCTGTGAATATGAATCAAATCGATTTGGTGCCACAATATTAAAAAAAAAAAAACAAAACAAATTTTTTTTTAATAATTAAAATGCTTAACATCATCATCATCATTTCCTTTATCTCCCTGGAGCATAGGGCCTCAAATGCGTAACATTACTCGTAGATAATTTTGTGTGTTAAAGGTAACCCAATAAATTTTTATTGAAATTAAATCATATTATGAAAACAATCAAAAAGTTCCTTTGTTTATCAATGTTTATTTTTTAATATTTAGCTCCAAAATTTATCAATTTTTTGTAACATATAAACAATAAGTTTTTATTCTACTAAATTGGTGCCATGAAAGAAACAAATTATTTTTATACAATTAAAAAAAAAAAACGCTGTCAAAATTCCATTTGAATTAATGTAAGCAATATTTCAATTGCTTAAATTTTAATTTTGGTAGATTCTGATGGGCATACAGAAAATCTGAAGAGGACTAGAAAATGCCATCCCTGGCTTTAGATTTGCAGTATCTTGTTACTCTTAGCATGCAAAGAAAGAAGCACTATTATAATATTTTTACTTCTTTGAACTCTTTTTAAACAAGCATCGGGGCCTTCTTGAGAAATTCCGGGAGCAGTCCCAACCTGTCCCAATGTGCTTGCCTGGGGCTGACTGTTCGCAAGTTGTATGAGTTTCAGAAAGTCAACAATTTTTTTTCAACGCGATTTGTTAAAACCGTACTTTAGAAAACTCAGTTACCGGATACAGATTCATCATTGGTTTAACACGAAACTGTATGTTTTTTAGGGATATAATTGATAATATTTGAAGCCTTTCTTAAATTTTGGGTTTTTTCGTAAACAAAAAGTCAACTTGTGATTGGCTTACTAAGTCCTTAATATTTTTGTGCTTTTTATATATTCACACTTTTAATACGAAATTTACCTTTTATTTAGAGTAGATTGACTTATTTTGGTATTAGATACTTTTCAAGCACTTTTTTTTTTTATTAATTAATATACTAATTAACACCAAATGTCAGCAACACTTGTGGCAAACAACTTTTACACTTTTACGAAAGCAACACAAAAGCATTATCCTGCTTTGACAGTATCCTTGCAACAGCGATTCGCACTTTTTTCCAAAATTTTAGAAACCGACTACGCGCCAAGTCAAAACTTAACCGCTTGAGACGCGAACTTGAACTGAACTCAAAAGTCAAAGATAATCGAAATATTTGGCTACAAAGAGCATCAGAAGCGGCAGCAGGCCTCAGCAGCCCAAGCAGCAGCATTCAATACAATAAACTGAGAAAAGATACGAATGCCCGAAAAAAATAAAATGCCATAATATGTATAAAAGCAGAAGATACTACAACAAAAACAAAAGCAATCGATTGCGTATTATGGTGATTATGATCATGATCGTGATGACGATGTTGTTGTTGTTGGTGATGTTGTGGTTGTTGTTGATGCTGCTGCTGCGGTTGTCAGTTGCTGCTCCGGTTATTATTGTGGGTCTTTGGGGCCGCAATACTACGAAGACTTCACTGCCGCAGCATATTTGGGCAATTTGGTGTAATAAAACCCACCTGCGGATACAACAACAACTTTAATACAGATGAATTTTAATCAAACCGCTTGACAAAAACAAAGAAAAGACAGAAAAAAATTGACCAAAATTCAAGCCAATCATGCAGCTTCAGAGCCCTTTGGGAAATGCATTTAACTGCACTTTCATTTTCATTGCCTCTGTTGTGTATCTTTTTTTTTTTTTTTTGTTTTAAAAAATGCAGCAGATCGAGTTTAAGCCGTGCCTTATTGCTTGGATTTGGTTTATTATTTATTTTAATTTATTATTTATTTAAATTTATCAAGCGCGTTAAATTTTTCAATGTTTACAGTCAAATAAACCAAAAATAAAAATCTAGCCAAAAGCCTTTAACTAGCTGTTAATTTCCGTATTAAATAACACTCCAACTATTTTATCTTTGGGCTGACCCAAATCTTAAATCTTATAATTAAACAGCAAACTTTGTACTAACTATAGTATTAGCCTTGCCTTAATCACGTGTGTACCATCACTTCTAACAAAATCTGCACATGATTAATGATCTATTATTGTCTAATCAGTCACGTGGCTCGTTGTCGCCCTTCCTCACTACTCACATCAAAATCCATAACCCATACATTTAACAAATTGCACGCCGGAGCTTATTAAGTGCACGTTATTGACTTTTCAACAGTTCTATAAATTTGTTTTTCGAGGAACCACAAAAAAAAAAAAAAACGACAACGACGACAAGCATATAAAATTGTATTATAAGCATTTGCCCCTGATCCGCTTTTTGCAAAAAAAAAAAAAAACTAAGCTCCAATCGACAAATAAAATATTAAGCGAGCTATGCTAACTCCAACTAGTTATGCTAAACAAATGTATTTGCAATAGACAAACAAACAGCATTACAATAGAATCTATACAAGTTGATTATTCGACGTTGCAACTGTTTAAATTGGGTCAACAACTTGTTGGCCACCACTATAAAAGGCAGATGCATTGCGGCTTCAACTATCCTCAGACATGTCCAAGTTTTGCTGCACTTTTATGCTCAACGTAACGCTGTTGCTGCTACTGATGTGTGGCCAACTGAAGGCCCTGCCCACACCAGCAGTTTTGGATGCGCCGCAGACCAATTTCGAGCAACTCTTCAAAGCTTTTGTGCAAATGGGCGAGGCGCTTTTCGGAGACTGGGTACCACCAAATGTCAATTTGGAGCTTCCAACAAATTAAACACCACATAATTAAGCTAAACATTTTCTAATATAATCTGTCTTTGTTATTGAAACGATTTTAAAGTTTATATAGAATATCTAATACATTAATTGATAACATTTCTGCAAAATATTAATGATAAACTTGTCAAAAAAAACTTCAGTTTAAGAGCATTTTAATTTTAGTCTGAGATGAACGCGTGACAAAATTTTAAATATATTACAAAAACTATTACATTTCCGGTACTCTCTTTAACTTTCGCAGTTTTTATTCAAGATTAGGCGTAAAGTGAGCCTTCTCGGGCAAATACCCACAAGCTCTCTGCCTGCGCATGACCAACGCCCTCCATACGCTCTCAGAATAGGCCACGGCCAACGGATTGGGAGTCAATCCAGACAAAACAAAGCTTACACTCTTTACCAGGAAGTACAAAGTTCCTGCTCTTATTAAAACCAAGCTCAAAGATATCACCTCGCCATTCAGCGACTCAGCCAAATACCTCGGGTTATTCCTAGACAGCAAACTGGACTGGAACCTGAATACGGAAGATCGAAGAAAAAAGGCCACGATCGCCCTATATACATGTAAGAAAGCCATTGGACTTAAATGGGGCATGTCTCCAAACATAGTTAACTGGCTATGTACTGCCATTGTCAGACCGATCCTTATGTATTGAGTCTCGATATGGTGGCCAACTCTAGATAAGATGACCAACCTAAGAAAGATGAGTAAGGTGCAGTGGACCGCAGAGCTGACCATTAGCGGAGCTCTACGCCCCACCCCAAACGAAGCACTAGATGCTCACCACCTGCCTCTGGACAAATTGGGTAAAAAACAAGCCGGTCTAACAGCCTTACGCATGAGAGAGGCGAAAAATTGGAATGACTATGGCTTTGGTCACGCAAAGATTCTCAAGGGAAATCCACTTATTAACGAGAGTGCAGACTACTGCATCCCACAGGAACACTTCATAACTAAATTCAAAGCCCATATTCCAACCAGGGAGGAGTGGAGTATAGGTGTATCAGCTGGCTCTAAAAAGATTTTCACGGATGGTTCCAAGCTGGACGACCGTGTAGGTGGAGGCGTCTACGTTGAGGAACTCAACGTAAGAACAGCTTTCCGACTCCCGGATCACTGCAGGCAACTATTAAGTCTCTAGCTTCATTGACAACGTGCATGAAGTCAGTGTATAACTGCCGCTTGTCTCTTGAGTTGATGGCTGAGCAGTTTTCAATTCACCTAATATGGGTCCCATGACATAGGGATATCGAGGGCAACTGTATTGCGGATGAACTGGCTAGACGAGGAACTACCAGCATCCTCCTTCAGGACAAGGAGGGCCTGGGTATACCCATGGCCAGCTGCAAGCTGAGAATACGAAATTACTTCGCTCTCTTTGCAAACCAAACGTAGAATCGGACATCAAACACGTGCAGAATCTCACGGCAAACCTGGCCCACAAACAGAAGGAAAAGAACTAAGGCACTTTGCTGTCTGAACAGACAAACCTATAACCTAACCAGCCTTCTGTTGGTTTGTTTCTTAATTGCATTTTATTCATATATTTTTCAACAAAACATCGAACATCATAACTTTCGATGACTTTTTTTCTGACGAAAAATCATCTGACTGTTCTCCCATCCATTGAACGAAAAAGCGACGCTTATAATAGCCCATGGGCTTCAATTGTTGCATCATTTAAATCTTTTAAGCGTGAAAATGCAGATCCGCATGCTTAGTTCGCGCAAAGTGGTCCTAGCAAGGTGTAATTCTTACGAACAATAACGCGTCGATGTTCCCGGTGACTAGTCTACACTGGCCTCAACTATTTTTTTTTCACAGAACGACCATTAACATAGTACGCCGGTACAAATTTTACGCGTTGTTTGCTTTTTAAACGGTCCATGACTAAAATTGAGTAGTTTTGAACTTGACATATGTCGAAGAGCATCCACTTTGGACGGATATATTTCGAATTATGAGTTTTTAGCAACTAAACCAACAAATGGCCCACCCAGGGCCAGGGCAGGCCATAAGCCCGGGCCCTTTTTCTCTCGAAGAAAGAAAACATTTCACTCTTACAGCATAGGTAATACAATCAAGCTATATGACGGATGGGCATGGCTTAATTTTTGTATTCCTCATCATATTTGTCTATTTTGGTAAAATTCAAAAAACCTCTCAATTTCAAAGCAATTGTAAGTTTGTGACTTGAAGCTCTCTTCTAGAAGAAAGCTATGCTGATTCAACTAACTAGTTAAGAATTGCCAAATAAAAAACTTCATAAATTTAAGAACTACTGTATATCCTTAATATATAGCGATATAGTAGGTAGGTCTATAGATGCGTTTGGATACATTTAGCGACGAGAAAGAACTGATTTCCTTTGGCAAATCATTAGGCGAAGTAGCCGATAATAGGTGAAGCGACAAATAACTTTGAGAGAGGTCGGCGTTGCAGCCGACGCATACCAAGGTATACTTACTGCAGGTAGCATACTCTGGCCGCAGCCTCTAAACGAAAGTTACCAATTTTTAGTTTCTTTGCGACTGCATATGAGGTAGCTAGGTAATAGATTTCTCTTGCCGCGCAATTCAAATCTCCAAAAGTAAAATTTCGCCGTAAAAGAAGTAAATATTTTTAAGAACTTTCATCTGTCATGAACTGGCCTAGCACACATTTCATGAAAAATTTATCACAATTATAAGACCTACTTGGAGAAATATTATACCAAGGCTTTTAATTAATATGTTCTCGTTTTGTATGATCACGCATAGCGCTCAACTCTATAAAAGACATTTATAATAGTTATGACAAAATACATATGTATACACATATGTGATGATCATTAACCATGTTTGCATTGCTGAAATCGTTTGTTTTTCCTAATATGTATATATCTGTGGCTTAAGCCTTTTGTACGTCTTATCTATAAACATGACACTTCGAATGTTTCTATTATTGGCAAATTAGTTATTTTTGACAAATCCGTTGAAATCACACAATGACCGCAAAAATTCAATAGCTCGTAGAAAAGAAACTAAATAAATATATGTCAAAAATTAAAAATTTACCATTTTATTTGTGCACATCGATCAATTTTGACTAATCATATTTAGACATTCAATTAACTATCTATATGCAAACCATATAGAATTTAATATTTCATTCTAGTTTTTATATTCACATAATTACTATGTATGTATAAAAATAGGCATTATGCAAGCAAATACCAGGCACTTGCTGTTTCCTACATAGATGATAACAAGGTTTGCCAAACAATACATTTTTGCAATTTCAATTATTCAATTATTTAGCATTCGGGGCCTGTCAAGTGCAAAAAAAAACTAAAAAAAATAATAATACATAAAATATTTTAACTCAAAGCTCTGCAGTTGGCCAAGTGTTTTTTTGGATTCTTTAAACGCTTTAAGTGTTTTCTTTTGTGTTAACATACTCGTAGCATAATATTAAGTAATCCAATTGTTAACGACTGGTTTTCAATATATCCATCGATTTGTGCTCCAATATGGACACATACCACTAGCTCACTTGGCCAAATTACCTGCGGCTAACTACTACATACTATTTGAAGGCGCAATTCAATGAGAGATTTCAATGTGGGCGACAGCATCAAAGTGCGAACAGATTTGCTTCCTGCACGTGGTAAAAAAAAAAAAATAAATAATATTAATATTATTAATGGCTTTTTGTTCATAAATGGGCAGCATTAATTATGGGCTTTCAGGCCCCCCAACTAAGCATTATTCAATGGATTTACATTTAGGCTGCTGGTCATATGATTTACTTAAATTTTCAAATCTTAACATAAACGTATTCAATAACGGATACGACCGTAGGGCGGAACGAAATTATATGGCACATTCTGAGGCGCTAGTTTGGAGCTATTATGTGCAACTTGGACTTCTCTTGGACTAATGTAGTACGCCCTCCAAGCGACTTATCGAGACAGCCTCTGCACCTGCAAGAATGAGTGAATGCCAAAGTGTTAACTTCGCCTAGCAAGAGATCTCTCCATGGGATGCAACGTGGCGTGACCCCAAGTCCTTTATACCAAAATGCTTATCATAACCTCGGGTAGCGATTGAGCCATGTCCGCCCGTCTGTCCGTCTGTCCGTCCGTCCGTCTGTCCGTCTGTATGAACACCTAGATCTCGGAGACTATAAGAGCTAGAGATACGAAACTTTACCAACTGATGCGCATATTTCCTCAGAAGATCAAGTTTGTTGAATCATGTCAATATCTTTCCCCGTTCCCCCGTAGCAGAGTTTCGCGGTTTTTAGCTTAACCGTTTAATATTTTAATCTGAAACTTAACAGAGCGATGTGGTTACATGCATCTGTGTGTCAAAAATAAACAAAATCGGACAATTACAACAAAAGTTATAGTCTAAAATGTAAAAATTTCACCTCCCCTTGCCTATAAACTGTGTCAATATTTGACTCTACGTAATAATAGTAACAAATGACCTAGAACCACCAATTTTGGTTAGCTGATTCATGTGCCTCTAATGAACAAATCCACATCCAAATTTTATCAATGCAGAACCCCCACCCCCCGCAATCGATTTACCGTGTTTTCTCCCACACCCTTCAACATTTCCTCTTGAAACTTACCCCATATACTTTAAATAACTCCTTTGACGTAAATTTCGATTTTCATCAAAATCGGTTAAAATTTGCGGAACTTATAGGTATCAATGTCGTTTTGCACCAACAAAAAAATGTTCCAATTGGAAATTCTTAGTAAGAATATGCAGGAATAAATCTTTTTTTGAGAAAAAAAGGTACAGGGTATTATACTGTCGGGCACCGCCTCGACTGTATTACATTTTTTTGTATTGTGCAACTGTATGTAACTAGAGAACATCTTTTATATGGTCAGAAGACATAAAGAAATTTTCCATAGAACGCCTAGATCTTGTAGATTACGGGAGCTAGGATTAACAATCGTGAAAATTGGACTTATTTCTAGCATAAGCAGTTTTATTTTTGTATTTTAATAATTTCAAAGCGCTGTATATACTAAAGGGTGTTTTTTTAAGAGCTTTCGGATTTTATTAAAAAAAAAAAACAAAAAATTCAGAAAAATGTTTGAAATCTTTAGTTGAGTCCATAGAACGATCTATATAATTTAATGTTTAAAGATGATTTCATGTAAATGTTGACCGCGGCTGCGCCTCAAATGGTGCAAACGCTGGCTCCAATTTTGGCATACTCTCTCCAACATATCGGCTGGTATCTCACGAATAAATTCTTTAATATTGGCTTCCAGTGCTTCAACCGTTGCGGGCTTGTTGCTATACTCATGAGCCTTAACATAGTCCCACAAAAAATAGTCTAAAGGCGTTGAATCGCACGATCTAGGTGGCCAATTGACCGGCCCCAAACGTGAAATAAGTGTTCACCGAACTCGCCTCTCAATTGGGCCATTGTTTCGCGTGCTGTGTGGTATTTGGCACCGTCTTGTTGAAATCACATGTCAGCCAAGTCCAGCTCTTCCATATTGGGCAAAAAAAGTTTGTCATCATCGCACGTTAGCGCACACCATTCACAGTAATGTTTCTGCCCATAATCCACACCAAACAGTGACTATTTGGGGATGCATTGGCAGTTCTTGCAATGCTTCTGGCTGCTCTTCACACCAAATACGACAATTTTGCTTGTTCACGTATCCATTCAACCAGAAATGAGCTTCGTCGCTGAACACAATTTTCCGATAAAAAAGTGGATCTTCATCCAACTTTGCCAGCGCCCATTCGCTGAAAGTTAGCCGTTGTGGTAGGTCATGTGGCTTCAATTCTTGTACCAGTTTTTTTTTAGAAGGTGTTACACCCAAATCCTTCCGCAAAATTTTCCACGTAGTGGAGTTACAGTGGCCTTGCTGCGAACGGCGCCGAACCGATAACACTAGTTTACAAATTTAAGGGTCATCGAGTGAACCTTTATAAAAAAGTGTTTTTTGGGTAATCTGGGATCGAGAAACAAGAAAATGGCAACCTTTTTTTTTTCTTAAGCACCGTTTTCAAGATATTTTGAAAAACATGTTTTTGGGCACTTATTTCAGTTATTTTTCAATATCTCGTGAACAAAATTTTGTATCGAAAGATATTGATTTGTTCTTTACAGTGATATATAATTATGTACAGATTAAGTCAAAATTATAGAAGTTACAAGCAACCAAAGTCGAAAAAAAGTATAATTTTCGACCAATTTTAAAAATTAAAAATTTTCGGCTTGCTTGTTATTAACGAAAAAATAATTTTTTAAAATTATGTTAAGCTTTTAACTGAAAGAGAATTCTTTTATGAACATTTCGAGTCTAAGATCTTTAAAATCGGGTAAGAATTGTAGATGTTATGGAACCATATACGAAAGTTCCAATCTTCACTCATTCACACTTTTGTATGAAAAAAAAATTTTTCACTCAAAGTTTTTTATTTGCGTTCATTTACGTCTTCACGCATTTGTATGCAGCTGTAGTCGTGTTTTTTCATTCATGGTTCCATAACATCTACAGTTCCTATCCGATTTCGAAGATCTTCGACTCGAAATGTTCGTAAAAGAAATCTCTTTCAGATTAAGGCTTAACATATTTTTTTTCGTTAATAAAAAGCAATCCGAAAGTTTGTAATTTTGAAAAATAGTAAAAATTTTCGACTTTGGTTGCTTGTAACTTCTATAATTTTTACTTAATCTGTACATAATTGTATATCACTGTAAAGAGCAAATCAATACCTTTCGATCCAATTGTCTTTCATGTCGATACAAAATTTTGTACACGAGGTATTGAAAAATAACTGAAATATTTCGAAAACGGTGCTTAAGAAAAAAAAAAGGTTGCCATTTTCGTGTTTCTCGATCCCAGATTACCCTAAAAAACACTTTTTTACGAAGGTTCATTTTTCGTGTAAACTAGTGTAATTCACTGTCATCAACAACACTGGCGGATACAACTGCAATATTTTCCTCTGTCCGCCTCTACGTATGCGTATTGGTGGTTTAATGTCCAATAATGTAAATTTTGTGCGAAATTTAGTCACAACATTCCGAATAGCCGCCTCAGAAGGTCGCCAAAAATGACCATAAAATGGAAGGAGTGCACGATGCACTTTCTTAACCGAGCATGAATTTTGATAATAAAATTCAATAATCTGCAAGCGTTGTTCGTTTGTAAGTCGATTCATGGTTAAATTATAGACCAAACTGAAAATGTTTGGCAGTAACACAAGCCACAAAAACAGCTGAGCTGACAAAAACAGTGTTGCCAAAAATAAAGTTGCTAAAAAATCCCCTTTTATATATTACTACTTCAAAGTAACAGCTTAAGTTGCTTTGGGTAAAATGCGTGATATCAAAAAGTCTATCAATTAACACAAAACATAATTATATATAATAGGGCCATCAATTTTCGATATAAACGCAATAAGCGAGGTCAGTTTAATAATTCCGCGACTTTTTCAATTTCTCCCGTAGTGAATATAAAACTACTCCTCTCTAGCTTATGTTTGATAGACATTAAAAATATACAACCTCGAGAATATTAACTAGAATCAAAAAAAGTGATTTTCGATTGCCGTTTAAGCGTCAATATTTGCGCAAAAAACCCATCACTGAAACAAAGGAAAAGCCTGACGAATACTATGGCGAATCCATACCACCAATTTCAATGGTTAAAATGTGTTACAATGAGTGCTGAATGTTCGGATCGCCCAAAAGAAGTCGTCTCGCTTAAAATCGTCGTCAAGGTCTAAGGATTGATATTGAATGAGAGCCAAATAAAAGTGAGTGAGGTGACTAAGGCATATATTTAAGATTACACTAGTTTACACGAAAAATTAGCCTTCGTAAAAAAGTGTTTGTTAGGGTAATTTTGGGTCGAGAAACACGAAAATTACATTCTTTTTTTTTCTTATGAACCGTTTTCGAGTTTTTTTCAAAAAACATGTATTTGGGAACTTTTTTCAGTTATTTGTCAATATCTCGTGAACAAAATTTTGAATCGACATGAAAGTCGATTAGATTATACATATTTTTTTTGGAACATAAGCGCGATCGTAGCCACAGTAGCAAAATTAATTAATCGTCTACGAATTTCTGTACCATTCAGCATACATTCCAAATCTGGCCCCTAGACACTATTTTCTTTTTCCAAATCTAAAGAAATGGCTGAACGGTAACATTTGGGTGGAATGAAGAGGTCATCATTGAAAAAACGCAAATTTTTTTATATTCATTTCGTGACATCCCGAGTAATTTCTTTAATTTTTATTATTTAAAATTTTAGAATGTTACAGTCGCGCCCGTCCGACTCTTAAAAACCCTGTACTAACGTTGTAAGCGCAGTTTTTCTAGGATCTTCTTGGCAAAAGGGTATTAATTTGGTACAATTTCAGCTCCAAAGCTTTTACGGTCTCTGAGATACCTTTGAATAATATTCAGTAGTTTAGTCACAAATAAAAACGAAAAACACGTTTTTTTTTTAAATTGAGCCGTAACGCCTTAAGTTTAAGAACTGAAATTTTGCGAAAAATTTTGTTTCGCCCTGTGAACCGATCTGCATCATTAGCTTTCAAAAATGGCTGGACGTAGTTTCCAGTACCTTATCCAACTAGACCCTTTGGTTATTGTACAATGTCTTCAGAAACAAATGAATTATACATCTAAAACTTTTTATTTTTTTCAAGGTCCTCTGAAACACCCCGATATCAAAAAAATAAAATAATCTTGTCTCCTATGGAAGAATAAGGGATCTGATCTGAAAGTCTTTGCATATTTTCTCCAAACCTTGCCACGTAAAATAAGTTGAAAATTTAAATTGAATTACCAAAGTAGTAATGATTTTTTTTTTAATTTTTTAATTAATGAGGGTCTACTTTGATTATTTTATTAATTATAAGGAAAAAAACAAGCACATTAAAGTCTGCCAAGTCCTTAGGCAACATGTTTATATAATGTTTTTCACATTTTATGTACATATGTTATATTATTAATTTATTTAAATAAAAAAACATCACATTCATATGCTAAATAGTTCATATTGCTCATATTTAATTAAATACCAAACAAAAGCAGGCTTTAATAACTTTAAAGACAGTTTTGCTTGTAACATTAGCTCACGGTAATTATATTATTTATACTATATGAAAACAACTACCTAATATTATTAAGTGTATATTTGTTGCTATTTCTTGTTTATTTTTGTTTTTGTCTTCGTCTATAATGCCCGAATATTTTCTTATGGAGCAGCCAGTTTGGGTGTCGGCCCCGAAAGAAAGTGAAACTCTTTTTTTTTCAACCATCTTGATTATTATAATATACATACGAGAGTATATTACAATGTGTGTGTCTTGGCTGATTTTGATTTTGATTTATATACACGTCAGATTTAAATACTTTTGAAAGCTTTTGAGTTATGGGTTGTTTGACACGCATTCAGAAGCAAACGCCCCATCAGTTTTAAGTGTCTTTTAATTTGTGGCTCTCAATCGGGTTCGGTGTTACTTTGTGGGAATTTGGTTTTAGAAATTTTGATGGCAGTAGCCAATGAATGAATGAAACTGACTCACTTTAATTACAGGTTGATTTTTGGCTACTTGCGTGTTCACTTGAATGGATGAATCCATGAGCTTCGAGCGCCGGCGCTCTTAAAGTTGGTCAAATATGTTTTAATAGAGCTTGATGAGTCTTCACGGAGTTTGAGTTGGCCTAGAGCAACGTGACATATACTTAGTAAGATACAAATATTGTAGACAGATAGATATTTGCATACAATTTAATACTACCTCAGGGTACTAAGCATGCCTTTAAATGACTTTATTGAAGAGGCATTTGTGGCTGTCTCATTAGAGTAAGGTCTTGAGGAAATTTCGTTAAAAATTCGTTGTAATTTATCTTTCTCATTTTTCGAAAATATCACACTACTTTCTATTTCTAATTACTTGTTTTGGTGGGCTGCCATTTCACTTTTATTTAAGCCTTTTGTTTTTTCCCCCCGAGTTTTTCATGGATATATTTAAATAGGTAGGACGGTTATAATAATTGTCCACAAAGCTGGGCCAACTGGGCCAAAAACAAAATGTTAAAAACACTAAAGTATTTTTTAAAAATCTCAACTTTTTATAATACATTGTTTCTGCAGCTTTTTCTCTGTTTATTGGAAATTGCGAACCATAAATCTGAGAAACGAACCTTGATAGAGAACAAGAATTGGAGATCCGAGCCTAACGCTCTACCAACTCAGGTACCCTAATGTATGCAATCATAACCGCTAAAAGTACGTTTCGATTTTAATAATAATGAAAAAATCGATAGAATTCTTAATTCCTACATTTTACCCATACATGCCCTTTCAATAAAAGCTCCCTAGTCATGAACCCAGTATTGTCTAGACAATTAAAAAGGAATTTAAGTGTAATGACTGATAAAATGATGAAGTGCTAAAAAAGACAATATTATGCAAAAACCGTAACTATTGTATTTTCATACTATTTTAAAATATGTAACTTAATTTATTTATAGACTTTGGAATAAAATGATTGCAATACAACGAAATCAAAAAAGGTGTGTATTTACGCACGTACAGCTTTAACAAGTTGTGAATTTTTAGCACCAATAAGTGAAATTTTACCCGCTAGGCTTATAGCAATAGGCTACTTAATCCAGTAGTGAATTATAAGCTTAAAAAAATATTATGTCAATTTTCCTTTTTACTGTATCTTTTGTTGATAAGGCTATATTTAAGTTTGTGCAAGCCTAAAATCTATGTAACTTACAGAATGAGCCCCCGAAATTACATAAAATGTGATCAGTGTGACTAGAGAAGTCGATATAGATAGAGCAACCAAACCTCATGTTAGATCCCTTGTAATATCACCTTGGACAAGTTTTCTTTATTTTTTCTATATCAGCGCTATATTTTATAGCTCCCATAGGAGCTATTTCCTGTTTCGGAGGACCTCGAAAAAAACAAAAACATTAGATCGATAATTCGTTTGTTTATGAAGATATCGCAACCAAATCTGGCGATTGGTATTCATTTAGAGTTGCAGAGCATTTTAAAAAATTTAATCAAAACGGGTTGTCAATATCATATAGCCCCCATAGGAGCGATCGGTGAAAAAAAAAACCTTTATAGGGTACAATTTGTCAGTTAAAGGGGTCTACGCAGTTCGAAAAATTTCGCGCGGAATGACAAAACTTCATATAAAAAAAAATCCCATTTGGGATATCCCATTGGTGCAACCCGCGCTAGAAAATACGATACGCACTCTTGAGTTCCTTTTCAGAACTGCCTTATCTTCTTTTCCCAACTCCCAAAACCTCTCTAAGTTTTTAACTTCTATAGTTGTTGCCACAAGGGTTCCTTTTCCATTTGATTTGGTACAACCCGAGACAATCCACCCAAACTCGGTATTTTGACCTAAAAGGCCATTTTTGCTAACCCATCTTTCAAAATACGCGAGTACAAGTCTGTTCCTATAACCATTTACTTTGGACCGAAAAAAACCAAAATCGATTTTTCATAAATAGAATCAGCATATTAACGAAAAGCAGATAAAGCAATGCAAATTTAATAAATGATCTTTAAACTTTATTATTAGAAAACAAATTCAGAAAATATCATTTTTTTTGGTACATGGGTATAAGCCCCCTTTTTTAAGCATATTTATTTCGATTTTTAGCTTATTTTAGAAACTTTTTTTTGTTAAACTAGCTTCTTGCCAATTTCTGATATCTTTGAACTCTAAATAGTGATTAAAAAAACACTTTAGTATTGTAGTTTTCGATGATTCTGCCAGCAAGAGTTAGGGAGTAATATGTTTTATTTGTATAGGGGCCAGTCTTTACATTAAAAACGTGGGAAGGGAAAACTACTACAATAAATAGATTTAAACATTAAACAATTATTTATTTATTAAAATAGGCGGGTTCTCCTCCTGGGTGCATATGAATTGTCACACACCGATTTCGGTGACTGTGGCTTCTTTATAAACAAGTTTACCTACAGGTTGTTATACCCTGTACCGTATGGTACAAAGGGTATATTGTGTTTGTGCAAGCCGAAAATGTATGTAACGTACAGAAGGAGAAGTCGGAGACCCCCCAAAGTTACCTAAAGTATGATCAGTGTGACTAGAGAAGTCGATATACCCATGTCCGTCTGTCCGTCTGTCCGTATGAACGCCTAGATCTCAGAGATGGTAAGAGCTAGAGCGACCAAATTTTCAGATTAGATGCGTAATTATGTCAGGGGAGACAAGTTTATTTTATTTTTTCGATATCGGGGTTATATTATATAGCTCCCATAGGGGTGTTTCAGAGGACCTCGAAAAAAATCAAAAGTTTTAGATGGATAATTCGTTTGTTTATGAAGATATCATAACCAAATTTGGCGATCGGAAGTTTTTTAGAGACCCCCAGCACTGTACCAAATTTTATCAAAATCGGTTGACTATATCATATAGCTCCCATAGGATCGATCGGTCGAAAATTAGTTTTTTGTACAAAATGCGTTGTGTTTCGTTTATTTGTGAAGATACCGTAACCATATTTGGCATTAAGAAGTTTTTTAGAGTTCCCAAGCACTGTAGCAAATTTGATCAAAATCGGTTGACTATATCATATAGCTCCCATAGGACCAATCGGTCAAAAAATCGTGTTTTGTACAAAATTCGTTGTGTTTCGTTTATTTGTGAAGATATTGTAACCAAATTTGGCAATAAGAAGTTTTTTAGAGGTCCCAAGCACCGTACCAAATTTGATCAAAATCGGTTGACTATATCATATAGCTCCCATAGGACCAATCGGTCGAAAAATCGTGTTTTGTACAAAATTCGTTGTGTTTCGTTTATTTGTGAAGATACCATAACCACATTCGGCAATAAGAAGTTTTTTAGAGGTCCCAAGCACCGTACCAAATTTGATCAAAATCGGTTGACTATATCATATAGCTCCCATAGGACCAATCGGTCGAAAAAATCGTGTTTTGTACAAAATTCGTTGTGTTTCGTTTATTTGTGAAGATACCATAACCACATTCGGCATTAAGAAGTTTTTTAGAGTTCCCAAGCACTGTACCAAATTTGATCAAAATCGGTTGACTATATCATATAGCTCCCATAGGACCAATCGGTCAAAAAATCGTGTTTTGTACAAAATTCGTTGTGTTTCGTTTATTTGTGAAGATATTGTAACCAAATTTGGCAATAAGAAGTTTTTTAGAGTTCCCAAGCACTGTACCAAATTTGATCAAAATCGGTTGACTATATCATATAGCTCCCATAGGACCAATCGGTCAAAAAATCGAGTTTTGTACAAAATTCGTTGTATTTTGTTTGTTTGTGAAGATATTGTAACCAAATTTGGCACTCGGTCCGAAGAGAGAGGTCCGAAGCACTGTACCAAATTTGATCAAAATCGGTTGACTATATCATATAGTCGCCATAGGACCGATCGGTCAAAAAAAAATTTTTGGTGTAAAATTCGACTGATTTCTGTTTATTTTTGAAAATATCGTAGCCAAATTTGCCGAATAAATTATATCTTTTGGAGGTCTTAACCAATATGTCGGACTTAATTGCAATGAGGTGGTACAGGGTATCCCAAAGTCGTCTGCGCCCGACTTTAACGTTCGCCATCTTTTTATACCCTGTACCGTATGGTACAAAGGGTATATTGTGTTTGTGCAAGCCGAAAATGTATGTAACGTACAGAAGGAGTCGTCGGAGACCCCCCAAAGTTACCTAAAGTATGATCAGTGTGACTCGAGAAGTCGATATACCCATGTCCGTCTGTCCGTCTGTCCGTCTGTCTGTCTGTCCGTCTGTCCGTCTGTCCGTCTGTCCGTCTGTCCGTCTGTCCGTATGAACGCCTAGATCTCAGAGATGGTAAGAGCTAGAGCAACCAAACTTTCAGATAAGATCCCTTGTTAATCCATAGGAGACAAGTTTATTTTATTTTTTTGATATCGGGATTACATAGTATAGCTCCCATAGGGGTGTTTCAGAGGACCTCGAAAAAAAGCAAAAGTTTTAGATGGATAATTCGTTTGTTTATGAAGATATCATAACCAAATCTGGCAGTCGGAAGTTTTTTAGAGATCCCCAGCACTGTACCAAATTTTATCAAAATCGGTTGACTATATCATATAGCTCCCATAGGATCGATCGGTCGAAAAAATGTTTTTGTACAAAATTCGTTGTGTTTCGTTTGGTTTTGAAGATATCGGAACCAAATTCGGCAATAGGAAGTTTTTTAGACTACCCAAGCACTGTTCCAAATTTGATCAAAATCGGTTGACTATATCATATAGCTCCCATAGGACCAATCGGTCAAAAAATCGTTTTTTCTACAAAATTCGTTGCGTTTCGTTTGTTTGTAAAGATATTGTTAACAAATTTGGCATTAAGAAGTCTTTTAGAGTACCCAAGCACTGCACCAAGTTTGATCAAAATCGGTTGGCTATATCATATAGCTCCCATAGGAACAATTGGTCAAAAAAACGCTTTTTTACAAAATTCGTTGTGTTTCGTTTGGTTTTGAAGATATCGGAACCAAATTTGGCTGTCGGGAGTTTTTTATAGTTCCCAATCAGTGTACTAAATTTGATCAAAATCGGTTGACTATATCATATAGTCCCCATAGGACCGATCGGTCCAAAAAAATTGTTTGGTGCAAAATTCGACTGATTTCTTTTTTTTTATGAAAATATCGTAACCAAATTTGCCGAATAAAATATCTTTTGAAGGTTTTAAGCAATGTGTCGGACTTAATTGCAATGTGGTGGTACAGGGTATCCCAAAGTCGTCTGCGCCCGACTTTAACGTACGCCATCTTTTAGTGTGAATTTGTGTGTGATTTTGGTTAGCACCGATGTTCACAACCGAATTTAAAAAGTTAACTTCTGTATGATAAGGCTTAAATAAAATAGTAGATAGTGAAAGTGGGGGACAGTGAGGATGACATCCCCAAATGTATAATAATATAATATTACTTTTTTTCACTTGAGTCTACGTTTTGATTTTAGCGACTGTAGCTTCTTTACAAGCATATTTATACGCTGTACCGTATGGTACAAAGGCTATATTGTGTTTGTGCAAGCCGAAAATGTATGTAACGTACAGAAGGAGACGTCGGAGACCCCCCAAAGTTACCTAAAGTATGATCAGTGTGACTCGAGAAGTCGATATACCCATGTCCGTCTGTCCGTCTGTCCGTATGAACGCCTAGATCTCAGAGATGGTAAGAGCTAGAGCAATCAAACTTTCAGATAAGATCCCTTGTTAATCCATAGGAGACAAGTTTATTTTATTTTTTTGATATCGGGATTACATAATATAGCTCCCATAGGGGTGTTTCAGAGGACCTCGAAAAAAAGCAAAAGTTTTAGATGGATAATTCGTTTGTTTATGAAGATATCATAACCAAATCTGGCAGTCGGAAGTTTTTTAGAGACCCCCAGCACTGTACCAAATTTTATCAAAATCGGTTGACTATATCATATAGCTCCCATAGGATCGATCGGTCGAAAAAATGTTTTTTGTACAAAATTCGTTGTGTTTCGTTTGGTTTTGAAGATATCGGAACCAAATTCGGCAAGAGGAAGTTTTTTAGAGTTTCCCAAGCACTGTTACAAATTTGATCAAAATCGGTTGACTATATCAAATAGCTCCCATAGGACCAATCGGTCAAAAAATCGTTTTTTCTACAAAATTCGTTGCGTTTCGTTTGTTTGTAAAGATATTGTTAGCAAATTTGGCATTAAGAAGTTTTTTAGAGTACCCAAGCACTGCACCAAGTTTGATCAAAATCGGTTGACTATATCATAATGCTCCTATAGGAACGATCGGTCAAAAAACGCTTTTTTTTACAAAATTCGTTGTGTTTCGTTTGGTTTTGAAGATATCGGAACCAAATTTGGCAGTCTTAAGTTTTTTGTAGTTCCCAATCAGTGTACTAAATTCGATCAAAATCGGTTGACTATGTCATATAGTCCCCATAGGACCGATCGGTCAAAAAAATAGTTTGGTGCAAAATTCGACTGATTTCTGTTTGTTTATGAAAATATCGTATCTTTTGGAGGTTTTAAGCAATATTTCGGACTTAATTGCAATGTGGTGGTACAGGGTATCCCAAAGTCGTCTGCGCCCGACTTTAACGTACGCCATCTTTATATAAAGTACAGGCAGGCCCGTCGAGAGATGGGAAAAGTGGGGGATTCCCCCAGGTGGGGAATTTTCTCAGGGGCCCGGCGTAATTACTGTCGTACTTACAGAACACAATGATTCAAGCTAAAGGTGTAATAGAGGGGCCGGTTCGTTTTCCCCCCGGGCCTGGATTTTCTTTCTACGGCCCTGAGTACAGGGTATAAAAATGAAATTGTGTTGTACGAAACAAAATATATATAAAATAATATATATAAAATATATATATATTATATATATATAATATTTGATTGGCAAAAACAAAATTAAGTCTCAGCTTTTCCTAACCACTGGCAAAAATCCCTTAACGCACATACAAAAACCACAAAATTGCAATCAAACGTCTATTACATCACACTCAGACACTAACACACACACACAGAAGACGAAGAGACGGCGCTAAAAAACACATGTTAATTTCATCTCAAATTGTATTTTCTTTCTTGCTGTTTCTTTTGCCCCCCCGAACAGATGATATTAATGTACACACACTCACACACACATACAAAAGCAGACCCATGGATCTTTGATTTCTTTTGGCAACGCCAAAACTATAAACTAAATTTCATAATATAACAGCATAGTTTGTTTGCCTGTGTGTGTGTGTGTGTATGTGTGTTTGTCGCTTGCCGGATTATTATCAACGCTATAAATTAATCAACCGACATCCAAAGTGGAACTCAGTGTGGCTCAGTAGTAACGCTTTAGGGGCCCGGTTCCGGCGGGGTTACGTTGGGACCACAAAGAAATGCATATGCAAATGGATAGCGCACGGAAACGCTTTGATTTTGCCGGGTGTTTTTTTTTAGAGTGCCGCCAACTCCATAACATGGAGCAATGTGCAAGCACAGCATTTATTTAATTTTATGTATTTATTATGCATTTTACATGTCTCGTATATATGTTACATACATATGTATGTAATTTAATAGCTAGTTAAAAAACAGAAACAATAATAAAATTCCCGCGGAGAAAGTGAAACTGCAGACGCATCCAGATCTTAATTACGTTGCAATCTACGAAATTTGTATTTTTTTCTTGGTAGCAGAACCAAAATGATTTATTTATAGTCGTAGGCTATGTGCAACATTATCATTTATGTAAATAAAAGATTTCGCGTGCGTAATAAACTTGTAACATTTTGCTGTAGATTTGTAGCATTTGTATATTTTGCATAAATATTAACCAATTAGTCATCAATCTGTCTGCACATTATAAGCTTATTGGCCGTTTTTAACGGTTTACAGCTTTGGCCAAAATGTTGCCAAACTAACAAGCATTGATTTTTGATGTCACACGCCATCTTTCACTGTTTATCTCTCCGACTGTGTCTCCATTGGGTCTGTTGTAAATTTAGAAAATAATGTTCACTAATTTTTATAATGATTTTATTTGAATTATATAATCATTGGGAATTTTTGTATATCTCTTTGATGCCTGTGTGGTTTGCCGCATCCAAGGGGCAGGGCTTTTGGTTATTACACCCATAAATTATAAGCATTGTTTTTCAAAATTAACAATATTTTATGTTGTGTTATTTTAATAGAAAGTTGTAAATGCATACTTAAAAAAGTGTCATGTTTTAAAAGAGGGTTATAAAGGCTGCGAACTAGTTTTTTCTATTTTAATATGCAATTTGCAAGCGTGTCTTCTGTTTTGATTAGGCTCTGGTGTCCAAACATTCACAATTGCTCACTACAATGGCAGCCGCTTACTGATAGAGACGTGGAAGACCATTGCATACTTTCTGGTTTTGAAAATCTTAGAATTTGAATACATCTACATACTAGGTGCGCAACTTAGTTCTTGCTTTTGACATACCCAAAACTTCATGAACCATGCTTAGACATATGGTAAACAAACCGCTATGACACATTAGTGCATTATATACTTTTGGCTGTGTGAAAGGAAGGTTATTCGGCCCAACCTTGGAAGGAGACGTGTATACAATTCAGAACTTGAAGAGCTGGCTAACCACGAAATATTTATACGCTACATAAAATCGCAACGCCTAAGATGGCTTGGGCATGTCCTGCGAATGAGCGATGACAGCGCGCGAATAAAAATTTTAAAAGGTCGGCAATACGGACTCAGAGCGAGAGGTCGCCCTAAAAGCCGCTGGCTGGACGCAGTTGAGGGTGATCTCTACAACATGAATGTCAGAAAGGAGAGGCATTGTGATGGAAGCTTTGACCCACCAAGGGTTGTAATGCAAAATAGAGAGAGGTTGTTTAAAAATGTAAAATTTTGTGCCAAAAAGTCATCATTTGCGGGAAGTGTTCATTTTCTTGTTCCGTTCGAAGAAAACGGCAGCTAAAGCGCATCGAGAGCTCGAAAATGTGTACGGAGATACTGGCGAAACAACGCGCCGTGATTGGTTCCGTCCACGTCAAGGAAAACCCAAAACCTTCCAAGACGCTGAATTGGAGACATGGCCCGATGAGGATTCGTGCCAAAGGCAAGAAGATTTTGCTTCAGCATTAGGAGTTACCCGCCAAGCCATTTCCAAGCGATTGCATTCGTTCAAAAGCAAGAAACTTGGGTTGCTTATGATTTGAAGCCAAGGGACGTTGAACGTCGTTTTTTCGCCTGTGAACAACTGCTCCAGAGACAAAGAAGGAAGAGTTTTTTCATCGCATCGTGACGGGTGATGAAAAATGGATTCATTACAGCAACACAAAGAGGAAAGCGGAAGTCTTGGGGACTACCCGGTCATGCCTCCACGTCGTCGGCTCGGTCGAATATTCACGCTGCGAAGGTTATGCTGTGCATTTGGTTGGATCAGGTCGATGTTTTTTATTATGAGCTGTTGAAACCGAGCGAAACCATCACTTGGGAATGGTATCGAACTCAATTGATGCGATTGAGCCGAGCACTGCGCGAAAAACGACCACAATACGAGCAGAGGCACGAAAAAGTGATTCTACTGCATGACAACGCTCGGCCTCACGTTGCCAATCCTGTTAAAAACTACTTGGGAACGCTCAAATGGGAAGTCCTACCACACCCGCTATATTCCCCAGATATTGCGCCGTCCGATTATTAGTGGTTCTGCTCGATGGCACATGGTCTGGCTGATCAGCAGTTCCACTCATATGAAGATATCGCAAAATGGCTTGATTCATGGATAGCCTCAAAAGACGAACACTTCTATCGTCAAGGTACTCGAGCTCTGCCAGAAAGATGGGAAAAAGTTATAGCTAGCGATGGGCAATACTTTAAATGAGTCATTGGTAATCATTTTTTTTATAATAAAGTTACGAGTTTTAAAAGTATATAAAGAACTTTTGGAACAGTCTTGTTTATAGTAAAGACATAATGCTTCTTGCAAGACTAAAATCCAACTTCCAACGAACGATCTTTCGTATTTCAACACAAATCAAAAGTAAAGTACAAATAGGGATTTTTAACAGGGTACAGAAATACACAATAATCCCTAGTCAGGAACTGATTCACATTTTTGCATTTTTAAATTAATTCGAACCGCGAATTCCTTTTCAACTTTATTTAAATTTTTATTTCAAATATTACATTTTACATAGTCATAGTGTTTTATTGTATGAAATAACATGCATTTAAGTTTGTATATAGACAAGACTTCCAACATTGGACATGATACCTTCATTTTATTTTTTGGGTTTGTTTTTTTTTTTTTTTAAGACTAACAATTGTTACTGTGTACTTAAATATAGTAAATAATAGGCTGCTGTAGTTGCAATAAATTTAACACAACCATTATGCATTGGCTGTATATAAAATAGCTTTACATTTTCCCTTTCAATTTTGAGAAGATTTTGCAAAGTACCAAATTTTAAAACTTTTTGCCTTACTTTTATTTGCAAAATCCCCTAACAAAATAACTTTAAGTTTTGTTTTAGCTGCATGCAAACAATGTGCACAATTTGCATATAGAAATTATAAATTGATTATTAGATTTTTTTTTAATACTGGGTGTGTGAGTTTTAAGTTGTTGAATTTATTTTAGGGAAGCTTATAACTATAAAAGTTTTTTATTATCAAGTCCAAGTTAAATCATGCACATTGTTGCTGCCAATATTATGTTTTGTTTTTTTTTTTTTTGCTTTGACAAAATACATTTTACATAATGCAACTTAACGCTTAATAAAGTGCTGTTTAATGGTCGAGAAACACTGGAAACAAAATAAAAACTATTGTTAACAAATTTTTGCTGCCGTCATGCGCAGTAGTAATAGTAAGAACAAAAGAAAAGTGTGTAAAGTTAAAACAAATTAGAACAAGTAGTAATGCATTTAAACAACACAGTATACATAAATATGTTCAGTTTTTAGTGGCAAAATTGTTTTGATAAGAAAATAAATAAAAACTGAACATTTACAAAATGAATTTTCTTTAAACATTTATGACATATGTATATTAGAAAGATTATGCAAATTGTATTTTATTTTTTAGTGAAAGAAATCAATTGTTTGCCATAAAGTTGCTAAGCAATTTGGTCAAATAATGTGCACAATTTATAGCAACACACATATGGCATACGTTAATTCATCTGGCATTGCTATAAATCGAACACGGTGGGCTAACAAATTTCAAAGGCATTACATTTGATTTAAAAATATGTTACCATTATTATAAATATAAATGTTGACTTGAAATTTGTTAATTGATTTTTACAAATAATTTGTTTTTCAAAATTTTGTTGTAACGCTTATTATTAATTATTTAGTATAAAGTAAAGATTCATTATTAGACGAGTTCCATCAAACATGTGACCACAGGCAGCAGTTAGTTGGCATTAGACGAGTTCTAGTTTGGCTTGAAAAAAATAAATTAAAAATTTGGATACAAATTTTCTTTTTATTTTTCAAAGTTATTGCCTGCCGCGTGGGAATTATAATTATATTTTTGTTCATCAATTCAATTCAAGTAGTTAATACTTTTACGAGCTTAGCCCAATAACATTGAGCTTTATGGTTCCATCGATATTTGTCGATTTTGCAAGCTGTTTTAATTTTTGTTTTTTATTATTCTTATTATAAGGCTATGCAGTTATTGTTTATCTTTGTAATTTTCATTGTTTTGTTAATCGCTTCGTTTATAAATTTCAACAACAAATTAATAATAAGTAAAAGGAAGGCGCACAGTATGCTTTGTTTCATTCACAAGACAAGTAGTTTCACACTGTGATCGCTTCCACTTAAATAAATAAATAGGTATTAACTAATAATTTGCTATTTCAAAACAGTACTGTTCATTTGTATACTTCAATTTTTTATAATTTTGCACACAGGTTCACTTTATTTTTGCGTATTTTTGGAGCTGAAGTTTTATAGTTTTGGACGGGTGTTTACGAATTTGCAATAGGAGAATTGCCATTTTATTTCTTTGCATTGTTTAAGCCCAATTCACTGAGAATTTTTAATGCATTGCGCGCTGCATCATTTTGAGATTCTTCGGAACTTTTGCCAACACCATGACAAATTTGTGGTGGATTTGTGGAAAGCGTTACAATTGTGAGGAACTCATTATGATTGCCTTTGGGGTAGTCGGAGAAATTCACCTGCAAAAGATTAGTTATCATTATTAGTTTCAAAAAATGTAACTCAGTCGTGGAGGTGCCCGACAGTGGAAACTTAAAAAAAAAAAAATATTTAATTGCACATTATTCCATATACCGGATTTGGAGGCTCTGATTTGTTTCTAAATGATACAATTTTGAATGTTGTTCAATACACTTGAACACTTGAAATTTCAATCATCATTTAGATTTTATGCAAAAACCTACCTCGAAGTCCAACAACTTGCTTAAATACAACAACTGCTCCTTCATATGAACTCCACCAGCTACTCCAGTTCCACCGCTGCCGCTGTTACTGGTTGCTGCATTGCTGCTATTGCTGCTCACACCGCTTGTATTGCTTCCTGTAGACGTATTTAATGCGCTCTCGCTGGTGGCTTCAAGTACATTCGGCTCATTGCTTGCACAATCCTCGGTTTGCTCCTCTGCGGTAATTACTGGCTTTGAAATTTCTTCCTTTGTCTCCACATTAGCTTTGACTACAGCTGCAGCCTCCTTCTTTTTCGCTGCTTCTAAAAGAAATTCATTTTTATTATAAAATCTTTAATAAAACACTTATATTTGTCTAACGTTTTTTATTTTGGCGTAGTATTAAAATGCCAGGCACGGGTCCGGCGGGTGTTGAAACCATCGGCACATCAAGGCCAGTTGCGGTTGGTTCAATTGTTGCTCCTGCTGTTGTGGTTGTAACTGCTGCTGCTGCTGTGTTTGTGCAAGTGCTGCTGTTGCTATTCGTCTCTTGTATAGTTTCTGGTGAGCTGACTTGCTCAGTTTCCAAGATTTTCAATAGGGCTTTAAATAGAAATTAATATATTAGGGATTAGAAAAGAATAAGTGGTATAAACTCATTTACACTACATAGGAAGCATTCTGGTTGTTAACTTTCAATAATGTATAATTCTTCTTTAGACTCCCTTTAAATCTCACCTTGTGCAGCATTCCGTTTCGCCAATTTCTTACTATTGCCCGTGCCGCGAGCAGTGCTGCCATTCGCGGACACTTCCATAACAAACTCGCGACGCCTTGAAGTATCATTACCATTCTTGGCTATCAATTCAAATATGGGTTCCTTCTCTTTGCGATTTTGTTGCAATTGTATCAACTTGGTTATGGGATTCTCTGCATCGTCTAACTCGGTAGACTTCTCCTTAACCGGAGCACTAGAACGTTTACGCCGTTCGCCCTTGCCACTGGACGTAACAGACGTTACAATAGCATTTGCTGCAGGCGTGGCAGCTGCCGTAACGGTGGTCTTTCCTGGCGTCTTTACCTTAATGCGCTTTAAAGGCATTTGTTTTGTTGGTGTTAATGGAGGCAGTTTTTGCAGCTCCGCTAGCATCTTTTCGGCCGCACGCTTCTTGGATATCTTCTTGCCATTGCCCTCGCCCTCAGTCACTATGCTGCCCACAATGCAGGCTGTAATGAAGTTTTTCATATGTGCTGGTCCCTCCTCGCGCAGCACCTTAAAATGTACAGTCATATTACGTTTAATGCCGATCTCATGTACTTGTGAAATTGGTGACTTTTTATCGCCCTCATCCATGGAGTCATCCAACGCCTCGTCCGCTGTGCAGTTACCCTGTGTCTTAAGTACTTGCAACGCACGCGCCGCGGCATCATGTTTGGCCTGCTGCAGCGTGCGTCCTATGCCCACAAACTTCTGCTTACCCACAAAGAGCGTAATTTTGCTTGGCGTAGTAGGCAGTGGGGCGTAAGGACCGTGTGGACCGTGCATCATATGTCCGCCTATTTGCGTCGGCAATGCATACCGTGGCGCATATTTAGGCGCATATCCACGTTGATGTCCGTAAATGGCACGCTGTGACTGGAGCGCCACATGTGGATGGATAGGCGGTGCTGGCATTACATAGTTTCCCTGTCGACGCATAGCATACGGCACATGTTGCGGTGGTAAGGGTGGTGGTGGTTGAAGTCCATTTTGTGGTGTGGGCAACAAGGGCGCACCATAATCAGGCGCTAACATGGCATCACTAGGCGGTATTTGTGACGGGTCTAGCAGGTAATAAGTGCGCTGCCCTAGCTTCATGGCCAGCGCATTCAGTTCCACTGTGGGCGTTATATGCGTACGTGCATTACTGTTCTCATCACTGCGTCGTATTTTAGGCGGTGGGTGCTTATATTTGGTCTGCTCTATAGCTTTCGAGGCGGCTAAGTGTTGTGCCTTCTTGATTTTAAAGCCATCTGCAGAATATTCCTCCTCACCTAATTTTAATGTGACTGTAAAGGTCTTGCAGTGAGCTGGACCACGTTCCTCTGTCAAGCGGTATTGATGCGTAATCTTTGGAAATACAGAGAGCTTTAGTTGGGTGTTTTACAGAGCATTGATTAACTTATTGACTCACCTTGTTGTATCTGGCCAATTCATTGACCAGACACATAGGCGTTTTGTCCTTTGAATTGCGCGCTGCGCTGCTGTCCTCATTGGGCAAGTTGCCTACCGCATCTATATGCTCCGTACTGCTATTATCATCATCGGTTTGACTAATTGTTTGACCATTACCAGCAGCTGCTTCGCCAACCCCAGGCAATTCCGCAAGCTGCTCGACAACACTGGCTTCTGTATTAATGACAATGTTATTGCTGTTGCCTACAGGCTGCTCCACCGCAACTGCGACTTCTGCTGTTGCTGCAGGGCCGCTTTGTCCATTGATCTTGGCATTTTGGCGATATGTATTCTGTAGGATAGCTTTCGGCACATGCGTGTAGCTGCTGCTATTGTTGTTAGTGCCGCCACTGATGCTGTTTGCATTATTGTAGTGGCTGTTATTGCTGCTGGTGTTGTTGTTGTACTTTGAAGGCTTATGATTGTTTACATAATAATGCGGTGGCTTTCCGCCCAACACTGGCTGCGGCTGTGCCGCATAGCCGCCCATATGTGCCATATGATGCGGCGGCGGCAACTGATTATAGCCCAGTGGCGGCGGTGGTGGGGGCACAGCATTCGCGGCTATATGATTGTATGTCTGTGAGTTTGGCGGCTGCTGCTGTTGTTGCTGCTGCGGATTACACTTGGTATGGCCTTGGGCGTGTCCGCTATTCGAATTAAGATGCTGATGCTGTTGTCGTATCTTTTGCATTTGGTTTGTGCTGTGCTGATGGTAGGTAGCTCCAACGTTCCCTGGTGGTGGATGATGATGATGGTTAAGGCTGCGTTAAAACAAGACACAAATTAGTCAATTAGATTGGGCTGATAATTATGTATTGCAGTTTACACACTAGAATAACTTTTGCGGTCAAAGTGTTTTTCTTGTTGATGTACTCATATTTTGGGAGTAAATGAAATACAATACGAGTTGTTCGAGCATGAAAAGGATTATGGAGCAGTGACCAAAAAATACAAACCACATGCAAATACACACAATAATATGTACATATATATGTATGTATGTATATTAGAAATTGGACGCATCTTATACAAAGTATATTTAAGTACCTGGACAAAAAGCCAAATACAACAAAAATCTGGCTCAGCAAGATCACCCTTTTACTAAGGTCGATCCCTTTTGTGGTTGTTGTTGTTGTTGTTATTGCTGTTGATGTGCTTGTTGTTGTTAAGTATTCAGACACAACAGCGGTAACCATGAACAATAGAGGAAATCCTAGCAAAGTACAAAAGCCGCATTCTTTTACGCATCGTGTCATTTTTCGCCAACTGTCAGTTTCAATTGAGACACACACCTACCGCGACACTGTGACAACTCGCAAGCCCAAAAAAAAAAAACACACATACAATCGTCCACATATGTCAGATGGTCAGAGATATGACTATTGGAATGAGCAATCAACGCCAGAGGCATGTTGGCCAATAAAAATATGCATTTCATAAATCAGATACCGAGTTATCTGATAAGGATACATTTTATCGCCGAATCAGTAAAAACTTTTAACATTGACAATGGCAATTTGACAATGGCAATGATTTAAGTTTATTTTTTAATTTAACCGAAAATAAAATTAACTTCACAATTCCCAAATCGATATGTCTACATAAATTCAAATTTGTTTTATTAATTAAAAATATTTGCAGATTTAATTTTTACTATTTTTAAAATTGCATAAAAAGTATTGATCTTTTACTTTTCGAAACTTTGGAGTGCAAGGTACATATTTGCCAGAAGAACTGTAACGAAAGTGAAGTACGAAGTTTTGCCAAGATAAATTGATGTATGTGCGAGTATTAGAAGCAAAGGGACTACGGCATGGGGTCAGCACTTTTTAGATTGTTGGACTCACATAAGCCTTCACATAAAATTAGCTGATTTTTTGATACCTTGGTACTTTTACTTCTCTAATGTTTTTCTTGTTTTTCAAGTAAGTATTATGTATTGTATCAAATAAAAGTTGGAAAAGTTTGTATTGATTGACAGTAGTTTAAGAAAAGTTAATTTGATTCTTAAAAATTTTGAAGGTGTTTATTTATAGGGTTGCGGCAATTTTTGAAATAGTTTTAGATGTTAGATTTAAAGCTTTGTGTCTTTAATTGACAACACAATTAACCTATACCTATAGGTAGGTAGGTAAGTGCGGCTGCTGGCTTAGAAAGCTAGCACACTTAGGACAGTACCGGCCCGTTGTGAAACCGTGGATCTCTCTTAAAACCCTTCTCCTGAGTTAAACACGCTAAAAGGATTCCCATCCCGTTGCTGCAATGTAGCTTGCAATCCTCCTCGGACATATAAACGCTAGCTCCGCTAGATTATGAAGGAAGTAATTTCCCAGGCGCTTATTCCTACGTCTATTAAGAGCCTCACAGCAACAGAAGTGCATCTTAAATAATGTAACTCTTCTATTTAAATTGAGCATAACCAAAAAACCGAAAGCTCTTGCAAGCACTAGAATAATCAATAAAGAAAAAGGTTTTATTTGACTTTATCACCGCTTTAGTTTTTTTTCTTCTCAATCTTATCATCTTAACATTTATAAATTAATTGTTTCACGTTAGACATTTTGCTGAGTTAGCAAAATTGCCTCAGACCGCGTTCATTTCACTAATTAAAGCAATTTCTTTTGAACATTTACTTCATCCATTTATGGCTCTTCTCTATATAAGATCACCTTTCACTTTGTGTGCCAACTTAACATTCCACTGCAATTTTCATATGACGATTCTTGTTAAAGACGAGTTAGTTTTCCGCGTCAGACATAAGCGACGCGAACGCATGGCCAAGCGCAACTGAATCTGAAACTGAACTGACTGACTAACAAGGATGAAGAAAAAGCTCGCTTGGAGCGTGTAGTTCAGAATGAAACATATGATCGTCAGGAGTACGTATTTCACAAAACAAAAAAAAAACAAAAAAGCACGCAAGTAATAACTGGCCCTAAAAACGATCAAGGGATCCTAGGAACTGTTGCTGCCGCTGCTCAACGTCAAGGATAATTGCAGTAGCAGCGTAGTCGCTCTTGCTGTCGCATGAAACTCGTTATTGAGCGGAAGTCACGCTGAGCACGAAAGAACAAAGAGCCACTGAAATTATAATTTATGAGTTGAGAAAATGGGATGATGAGTCTCACACCGATTGTCAGTGACAGGAATTAACATAATTGCCGCATCGCATAAAGCTAGACATGTTGCTGACTTCAGGGTAGCTGCTACCATCAACTAATCTTAATAGTAACTTTAATAATGTACATATTAGTTGATATGAATATAGTTTGTATACGTAAGTAGAGATGGATGGTCAGAGATAGATTAACTAAGGGATCAGAGGAGCTACGGCACCGGGCCACGAATTGGTGACCGCTATCCTGCCGATCTAGGTTCAAATTTGGCAAATTGGTAGGTATATAAAAAAAAAATAATAAGCATAAAACTGATGTAACAATTTCTTTATTGAATCAGTAATAGCTGTTCGTATCTATTATCTATGATGGTAACAAACTGCAGTGGAAAAAATTTGTTCGCAAAATTGAAACTCGCCAACTCCAGGTTTCGGACAACTATGTACCAACAATGATAATATGATAAGAATATGACACTCTTTGCAGTTAAAATTTTTTTTTAACAATATTCTAACGTCTTTCTCAAATAAAGAATCTACCAGTTTTTTTTAGCTCGACTGATTGTATGAAAAATTTTATACACATATAGTTATCGTCTTGAAGTTTAAGTTTTTTATTATGTTCAGAATTTTTGTCGGCATAAGTTTTCGGGGGTCCCACATGACGTAGGCGCCTGAAGATGGTAGAGACTCACCGTGAATGATGATGTTCTCGCGTTGGCTGCTGCGACTGTGTCTGTTGTTGGGGCGTTCCGCTAATTGTCGAAGCCGTTGTTGCAATGCCTGTGATGTGCTGTGGATCTTGTTGCAAGACCGGCGCCATGCTTGGATGCAAAGGCATATGACTAATATGATGTGCACGTACTGGCGCTTGTCTGGCTGCATGTACATGATGCTGCATCTTTTCGCCGGCTCCAAACGTTTATGCGCTGCTTGGTTGTCTCTCTGAGTGTGTGTGTGTTTGTGGTATGTGCAACCTTTTCAACCCAAGTCCAGCTGCAAAAAGTGTTAAGGCAAGATGCAGTGAGCGCACAAAGTAATATTTTTATTGACGACACAAAGAGGGCTAAAGGTGTTTTATTGTCTCGCAATTGTGCGTACTTTCAACAAGAACTGAGCAAAACAACATGTATCTGTATGGCATGGACATTGCATGTAAATGCAGTGGCACTACAAGCAGTTCTTCAGACGTGCCTAAATCAAATTGTGACAGGCTTTTTGATGCTACGGTGGTTGTTGGGTCCGACGCTTCGGCAAATGGCAGACCTAACCACCAACAGGGCAGGCGGCCAAGAAATGTGCAACGCATGTTAATGTTGCTGTTTTGAATAGCTTACCTACCTACCTACCTAGCTATATCAAAAGTTGTTGCACTTTTCTAGTTTTTGTGAAATTCGATAAAATGCAGCTGCATTTTGTGTTACCCTTAGAGGGCATTTTTTGTTATTTTTTTGATCAGGTTCTTACTGACGTGCAATGAACTTCTGTTCTCATTTAGAGCACCCCTTTGGTCGACGCCGCTGTTCATATGGCATAACAATTTGTCTCGCTGCAGCCCCTCTTATACACTTACCTTATTTTTGTACTCTGCTTGCATTTGCTGCTGAACTTATTGCAATTTAAATCGATATACTTTTATATATAGCACACTAAATATATGTTAAACTGGCGGCAACGACAACAACGACGGATTTTTAATATGCGTGTGCTGACAACGAGCTTGGTTACCGCAAGTTTTCACTTTTGCCACTTGGAGAACACTTTAAAACTACATTAACACTTAAATTAAATTGATGAACATGTTACTAGAGGACCTAACTTGAATTTATCATTAAATTAAATTGTATTAGTTATGATCTGTCTGGTTTATTTATAATTTATTAACAAGCGGCCATACTCTGCGCTGTGGCTGCGGATGAAACTCGAAAAATAATAATGGCATATGGGTTAAGCGGGAAGCGGGGTGTATTGCGCGCATTAGTGTTGTTAAGTACTGATATTCATACAGGGCTGCAGAATCTTAACCAAACGATTTGCAACACTACAGTTGACATACAGCGCCTTGCCAGACTGAGTGTAGCCTATGGAAATATGTAAACAAAACAAACTGACTAAATGCAATCGTTGAATTATTGGACAAACAGAGTCGAATCGGGCTTTTCCATGGAATTAACAGACCAAATCTATTAGACAATCTTGCTAGCAATGATTAAAAATCTATTTTTGATTTTGGAATTTGCCAAAACAAACCAATCAACATACATTTGCAGCCGGTAGCGTCAGCGCCACTGATAATGACTCACCCGGCAGCGAACGCCAAAAAGTACGCGGACGTCGACTGCGCCGCTGAAGTTTTGTTATGGCCCCAAAATGAAATTTAAAGCATTCCAGTGTACACAGCGGTAAGTGTTGGACGGTCGTGCTGCTGAAATAATAAACGAAAGTAAACATTATCTATTGTTAAATACCATCTGTAGCTTTTACACCCACAAACAAACAGCTACATTATGTTCGATTTCAATTTGGAATTTGCTCGTGGCGGTGCCCGTTTCACCAGCGACCTATTTCAACTGCTCGCCTTAGGTGGTGTACAGCAAAACATTGTCTTCTCACCGTTCTCCATACAATCCTGTATTGCTTTGGCTTTTGCTGGAGCACAGGGCGATACTGCCGATGAAATTGCTAAGGCTTTGCACTACGTTTCCAACTTTAACCCGGAAGTGGCGCAAACATTCAAGTTTGTGTTTGATAAATACAAAAACAGCAAACTATTGAAGATTGCCAACAAGCTGTACGTGCAGGAAGGCAAAGTACTAAAAGCAGACTATGCCGCCACTATTAAGGAAAACTACAACTCCGAAGCTGAACCCATTAACTTTGCATTATCCGATGCGGCAGCTCAGGCTATTAACAGCTGGGTTAGCTTAAAAACTGAAGGAAAAATCACAGATATTGTCTCTGCGGATGTTCTCAATGACAATACTCGTGTGGTCTTGCTTAATGCACTGCATTTTAAGGGCAACTGGGCGCAAAAGTTCGATGCGGATCGCACAGAGGAGGATGATTTTTTTGTTGCCGAAGGCCAAACAGTGAAAGTCAACTATATGCAACAGAAGGCTAAATTTGGATATGGTTACTTTGACGACTTGGGTTGCACCGCCCTTGATATGCCTTATCAAGACTCCGACTTGTCCATGTTTGTGCTTTTGCCTTCGGAAATCGATGGCTTAAAACCGTTGGCCCAAAAGCTAAAGGATGTAAACTTGGTAGACCTGGCGGAAAAGCTGGTTGTCGAGGAGGTGGCTGTTAAGTTTCCCAAATTTAAAGTTGACTACGCCTTGGAATTGGATGATAAACTAAAGGCGGTGAGTACTGGTTTTTGATTACATTATAAAATCGCTTAAATACCATTTGTTTTACGGCCGTGTATCAGCAAGTACATTTTTATTAATCAATTGAATATTTATTGAAGGCTTATCTAGAAAGTTTGAGCATTTGAGCTGGCAGTTATTTTGGTAGCTTATCATTAGCTGTCAGATAAATATTAGCATGTAGCAACGTGCTTTTGGACAGAGATCATGCATAGTCAAAGGAAATTTTCAATCATTTATTGCATAACTTTAGTTTGGTGACACACACTGACTATCTTATCGATCGTGTCGCTTTAAACCATGTATGATCTCATAGCAATTTGTTTACCTTATTTTATGCCTTTCAGCTTGGTATTACAAAAATGTTTAACGATGATGCAGAATTCAATAATCTGTTGGAATCCCCAGAGGGAATTTACGTTTCCAAAGTTTTGCACAAGGCAACCATAGAAGTAAACGAAGAAGGTACCGAGGCTGCGGCAGCTACCAGCATGATTATGATGACGCGTATGATGTTGCTTCCGTTGCAATTCCAAGCGGATCGTCCCTTCCTGTACGTCATCTGGAACAAAAAGAACATTCTTTTTGCAGGCGCTTTTGTCAATGCACCAACTGCTTAAGTAGTAATACAAATCGAAAACAGTATATATTGTAACTAATTAGTATTTAATGCAGCAACCATTTTATCATTTTTTTAAATAAATGCGCAATAATTAATACATTTCCAATTGGGTATCAAAATATTGTAACTAATAAGTATTTAATGCTACTGCATTTACATTTTTTTTTAATCAATGCACAGTGTTTCTCAAATTGGCAATTGGGTTTCAATATTATCTGTAGTGTTCTGGCAGCCCTGGCTTATCTGTTGACAGCTGTCACTACGCAGTTTATAATTCAGTTTATTACGACGACCTTTTCGTTTGCATTTTGGAAAATTTAGATTAGTAATATACTCGCGTTACGTCAAAATGTGTATTTTTGTTGATTTTCTGTGTTGTCCCTATGTAATGTGGCCTGCATTAATAGGGATTGTTGTGTTTATAATAAAGTAAGTAGCCGAAATAGAAAGGGAGTGCCCAGCCCTCGCATACAGCTGTTCGTGTTTTGTTGCGTTTTAAAGTAACATGTTTCAAGTTGTTGAATTTATGAGTTTATTCATTTAATGTTTAATATCTGGTTATCAAACAAAAAAAATATTAAGCAGTATGAGTCTTTTTGCTTTTATGAAAAGCCGGCCCATATTTTGGATTAGTGTAGCCGGCACCACAGTGGGCGCTGCTTGCTGCTTGAAGTCAGTGAAAACTGCTGTTAACCTAAATGTTTCTATTGAGAATTACTAAAATTATAATTACCATCATACTTTAGAGACCAAATGCAGGGAGGAACATTTACGAAGGAGACCAATGAAACGGGTAAAGTAGTTATAGTGACTGGCTGTAATACCGGCATTGGAAAGGAAACTGTCAGGGAGCTTGCCCGGCGCGGTGCCACAGTTTATATGGCCTGCCGTGATATGAAGAAGTGTGAGGAGGTAAGTAATTTGACCTTACTGTATACACAAGCAAAATTGTAATTAATCTACTTTCTGATAGGCACGCGAGGAAATTGTGCTGGAAACAAAAAACAAATATATTTACTGCCGTGAATGCGACTTGGCATCGCTGGATTCCGTGCGTAACTTTGCAGCTTGGTAAGTTGAATTTGTAATATTTAATTTATGTATTTCTATTAATATCTTTTATTATAGCTTTAAGCGTGAGCAGACCAAGCTAAACATACTCATTAACAATGCTGGCGTCATGCGTTGTCCGAGGTCGGTAACAAAAGATGGATTTGAGCTGCAGTTGGGCGTTAATCATATGGGTCACTTTTTGCTTACTAACCTACTACTGGATGTTCTCAAGGTGAATACAAAAGGCAATTAGTAAATAAGATTGTTTTAACTTGGAAGAGTTTTACAAGCGTTTACCTGGTCCTCATATAATATGAGTAATATTTGTTAAAATGTTACGCTTTTTTGTAACCTTGACGAGCAAAAGCCAAAGCTACCACACTTCATTTGACTTTCAGCGCATATAAAAGTTTATTGTATTGTTTTTTTTCCAACAGTCCTCAGCACCCAGTCGCATTGTAAACGTTTCCAGCCTGGCACATACACGTGGTGAAATTAATGTTGCAGACTTAAACAGTGAAAAATCGTATGACGAGGGCAGAGCCTACAATCAAAGTAAATTGGCCAACGTTCTGTTTACACGAGAACTGGCCAAGCGTTTGGAGGGCACCAACGTAACCGTAAATGCTTTGCATCCCGGCGTTGTGGATACTGAACTGTTTAGGCACATGGCCTTCTTCAGTAGTTTCTTTGCTAAGTGAATAAGCCCTGTTCTAAAATTTGTTTCATATATAAAACTGCTACCTTACATACAGCTTGTTCTTCCGTCCGCTATTTTGGCCTTTTGTAAAGACTGCCAAGAATGGTGCACAAACCAGTTTGTATGCCGCGCTGGATTCCGAATTGGATCAGGTATCTGGACAATATTTTAGTGATTGCAAATTGAAGCCTGTGGCTCCTGCCGGAACAGATGACCAAATGGCCAGATGGCTTTGGGCAGTAAGCGAGAAATGGACGCGTCCGGAGACTATTAAATTGGACTAGGTTGAGAGCTGCTTATACATGTATATATATCTTGTAATATCAAAGACTTTATAAAACAAAATAAAGGCAGCAAGAATTGTTTATCATACTATACATATATGTGCCGTACCATTCAAAAGTATAGCAGATGAGAAACTGATTATAATTTTGCCACGTCTCCAAGCATTCAGAACCAGCCTCCTCCGTCTCGTAATTACGCGCTTATATCTGCTCCTCATACTCCTTTTACTTCAATTCTAGGGATGCTGTTATCTTGATTCTTTAAAGACCAATTCCTCTACGCCACTGCGATCCTCAAAAAACGAATTTCACATCTCCTTATAAAGTATCAGAATGTTAGTGGGATTTTGACAAAACTTAACGTTCTGTTTACTAATAGTTTTTCCTTAGATTCACATGTTCTTGCTCTTACGGAGACGTGATTAATCGCGTCAGTTTCTGACCACGAAATTTTATCTGCCAACTTTGTAGTCTACAGGCTTATTCGCCGTAGTAGAGGTTCGGTTGATGCAAAACTTTGCAATGTTGAATTAAGTTTGCATTACTCTTCATGTTTTATAACATGTTCGTACATTCCTTCTTCATCTGCTACTTGAATTTATTTGCAACATTTGGCTGCAGTTAATAATATTTATTCGCTTTTATATAATCGTGACTATCTCTTAGTTTTAGGTGATTTTATTCTTCCAACCATTTCCTGGGTCCCGTCACCTTCTTCTAGCTCTGTAATTTCCTCCTCTTATAACGAATTCCTGGATAGATTGCTCGATTTGCCATTACTGCAAACAAATTCCATCCGAAACTGCTCAAATCGGATCCTTGATTTCGTTTTTGCCAATGTTCTCGCTATTCAGTCCCTAGATCTTTCCCTTTATCACTTCCTGAGGATGTATATCACCCTTCTTTGGATATCGAACCTCGTAGTAGTTCACCTCAACGACTTTGTTCCTCTCCTCCCATTGTCCGTCGCTAACTTTGCAATGTTAAACGAACTTTTAACATCCACAGATTGGTCCTGCTTGATAAGTTGTGTTGACGTCACGATGTAACGGGTGTTACTTTTGGCCCCAAAATGTACTTCAACTCTCATGCCTCCACAGTTGTGAATAAAGCCAGTTTTAGGCTACGTTAAACATTGGTCGCAAGAATTTAACGATCCCTTTACGACCAAGGTTGTGTATTCTGCCCTCGTCCGCCCAGTATTTGACTACTGCTCCTGTGTTTTGGGACCCTAAAAGAAAGCAAATATTGAATCAGAACTCGGAAACAATGTAACCTTAATGCTTAACGCAGTTTAAACTGGGACCCCAATATCTGTTTGACTTCGTATGCCAGTAGAGTTCTCCTAATTGATCTTCAATCATTGGAAAATCGTAGGATTGCCCTTAAGACTATTTTTTGCATAAACTAATAACAATTTTCATTGATTTGCCTTTTTTACTCCGGCAACTAATGTTTAACGTATTAATAGATGCACTACCAACTAAACTTTGAGCCATTTAGTTTATTATGCCCAACATATAGTGACTTGGTGCATATACTTTCTGCTGCTTGATAAAAGCTGTTTTGAACCACCTTAAATCGACTTGACATCTTCGACCACTTTGGTTGTGGTTAGGAGCACAACTTTCATCCGGGCAAGTAAAAATTACCCCATCGCGTCGAAGTCTGTTAGTTGTTCTTTGTTGCTGCAACGAGTAGACGACTGTTAGAGCAATGTAGACGACTGCGCTCGGAGTTTTCTTCCATTCTCTTTGCACACAAGCAATGAAACAACAGTTCACATGACCCGATCAGTGCCGCGAACTCTTGTCATTTCTCGCTGAAATATATTTCCTAACGCCCAACAGTTCCACTCTATTATACTCTTGGTTGCTGGTTCAATTTTTTGCCACTGACAATAACCACAATTGGCTGAGGGTAGGTGCATAGCTGGCCCTGGGGGAAATTAAATTCGTATAAGTTAATTATAAAAAATGTCTACAATTATTTTATAATAGGTTATTTTTTGTACTCTATGTACATATGTAAATCATATTTTAATTTAATTGGGCTAATCAACTGTTCATATAGTATGTTGATCTTTTTGAAATAAACAAACAAAGGTGGACAGGTGAAATGGTGAGCAGAGAGAGCCAAGAGCATAAGCGACTTTAAAACTGAACTTTGTTTTCACGCTTATTTGAGACCCATTGATTAATGATGTCACTCTGCAAATTTTAGTAAGTACTATTGTTAAGTACAGGGGTAATATGTATTTGCTAATGCTTATTGACTCTAATATTTACTCTTAACAGCCATGCCTTACGCTCTCCTTATTCTCTTTATAAAAAGAGAGCTCATAAGATTACCGTGTAGATAGCGCTACCAAAAATGTTTTAAAACGTTATGCATGCTCGAAATTTTGGTCATAAGAAAACCAATTTTAGGAGCTTCAAGAACATCTGATATAATATTTAAAATGTTTAACTTTGATTGTGTATGTAGTTACTTGTTACTTGGAAGCCCCATTGCCGCTATTTTGATTTATATAATAAGGCAAGCTATTTCAAATTATTTATGTTGCAAAACTGTCGTCTAACCATGACTTTGCATTATTCGCCTTTATCTTGCAGGGAATATATGCAAGGTGGTCAATTTACCAAAGAAACCAATGAAAAGGGTAAAGTAGTTATAGTAACTGGCTGCAATACCGGAATCGGCAAAGAAACTATACTGGAGCTGGCACGACGTGGTGCTACAGTTTATATGGCCTGTCGGGATATGAAAAAATGTGAGGAAGCACGTCAGGAAATTATTAACCAAACCAATAACCAAAACATCTACGGCCGTGAATGTGACTTATCTTCATTTGATTCCGTACATAAATTTGTGGCTGGGTGTGTATAATCTGAGCAGTAAGTAGTTCCATAATCTAGCGATAACGTAAATTGCACCTTCTTAGCTTTAAACGCGAGCAGCAAAAGCTGCACATACTTATCAATAATGCTGGAGTTTTGGCCGGTAAGCGTTCTCAAACGAAAGATGGGTTCGAATTACATCTGGGCGTCAATCATTTAGGACATTTTTTGCTTACGAATTTGTTGCTGGATGTACTCAAGGTAAAAAATCAGAGTCCAGTTACATACACCACAGTTGCTGTAATATCTCCAATACATTTTTTAGAACTCCCAACCGAGTCGCATAATAAATGTGTCCAGCCTTGCGCACACTAATGGTAAAATCAACTTTGATGACATCAATTTCGAAAAGTCTTATCGTGATTTTGATGCCTACAGTCAGAGCAAATTAGCCAACGTGCTGTTTACAAGGGAATTAGCAAAGCGTTTGGATGGCACAGGTGTAACTGTCAATGCCCTACATCCTGGTGTAGTGAATACAGAAATTTTCCGGGATGTTAAAATACTTAATAATGTTATAGCAAGGTTCGTACAACATTATAATATATGTATAATCGGAGGCTGATCGTCTATTATGAAATTGAGTATCAAAGATTTTAGTAAAATAGCTTTCATTTAATTACTGTGACATATGTATTCGAATTTTCGTTTTGAGCTTCAGACTAATTTCACCACAGGTTACATCATAAAACGACATTTCTCTAAACAAATAATTTAAATTCCAGCTAGGAATTCTGCAAAATTTTTAGATTTATTTTTTCTTATATTTGCACTGGTATTAATTTTGTTCCTCCTTTCAGAATGTTTCTCAAACCTCTACTTTGGCCCTTTGTAAAGACTGCCAAGAGTGGAGCGCAGACAACCCTCTATGCTGCTCTCGATCCGAGCATTGCCAAACTTAGTGGTGAATATTTCAGCGATTGCAAGCCAAAAAAGGTGGCTGAAGTTGCAACCGATGAAAAGGTGTCCAAGTTACTGTGGGCTGAATCTGAGAAATGGACGCGCTTAGTAACACTTAAATTAGATTAGAACAAAGCTTTAATATTTCATGGTTTCCAAAATACAGTTTCAAATATGTTTATAAATAATAAATGACATACATTATTGCATATTGTTAAGCATTCTTAAAGCGTTAATGTTAGTAAAGGGATAACCAACTCGGGGAAAAATATATGATAGCCAACCAAATAATCTCTTCAGTTTTTTAAGCTAAATACAATTCAAATTTCGTGTATATATACTGTATAAACTATTGTAGAATTGGATACCTGACAATACCTGACTTCTCATGAAATACAGCATGAAGAATAATTTGAGTCTTAAACAAAGGAGTTTACGGGGTTGCCCATCACTAATTTGAATCACCTATGTCAATTTTGAGTTAGTTTTTAGTTGCCCTTTTCAATAGAGCCTGCATTGATATATATCCTAGAGCTTAGCTCATTTGTGGTTGGTTCTTTTTTATCGGACGTGTTCGACACGGTATTTACATAAGTGTACTGTAGATAGAAGCCAAGTTGAACTTCTTCATGCGCTTGCAGCTCAGCTTCTGGCGTGAATTGCAGTCGAAGGAGCACTTTGTTGCCCTTACGCCATACAATAAAAGCCGGTTCTTCAGTTTGCGCCTGCACGTCTTCATCAAACTCCTTAGAATCATCGCGCTGATTGAGCACGAAAGCCGATTCCAGAGGTACAATCTTTGCATTAGCCAAGTCAAGTACTTCACGTTTCACTTCCCTAGTCGACGTTTGTCGCGATAGAGCAGCAGCCTTTAGCAGTGGAGACGAGGTAACGGCCTCCTCTTTGATTTTACAAGCTTGTTGTAGTGCATCCGCGGTAAGTTTAATGCTGTCCTCTGGCGGCAAACTATCCAATATCTTTATGGTCATGTCGTACATGGTTGGATTGCTGAGCTTAAGCAATATTGCATTGTTTTGGCCAGCCCGTAATGGTTGCTCGCAGCGTACCATGACAACATCGGGCACATGATAGCTAGCAAACAGCTGTATGCGATACTTAATTGAAGTAGGATGGTACTCCGGCTTGATGAGATTGTGCTCGCATTGACGACAGCGTAAAGAACGTTTTATCCAAAGCGAGCGCCGTTGTGGATACAGCTCATTGATGCCATTGGGCTGCACAGCCGGCTGACTATGCCTTTGGGTTATTGTCGTTATGTTACGCAGATTTATGGGTTGCGTAAAGACATCAGCCGGTAGAGTTTCAACGTCTTCGCTAGCTTCGGCAGGCGTTATGTTTATCGTCTTGGTTTTCGGCAAATTTTTATCAGTCCAACCTATTTGACGTCGTATAAGCGATACTGTCAGACCTGTACGATCAGTGAGACTGGGAAATTTATGTGGTTTGGGCGTTTTACGTCGCAAGAACTCTTGTCGCTCTTGCTTTTCTTGAAGTACCACCGACTGATAGTACTCCATGATTGTGTTAAAACGCGCCTGATACAAACATTCATTATCTGGCCATGTGCCCGTAGCCACACCTTGGTCTGGAATGCCCACGTCACGAGTAGTCCAGCGGCAGGACAAACACGACAGATAGTACATTTTCTTGGTTGTGGGTGTAGCAGAGGGTTTGGCGCTGCCTGAAGGAGGCGTGCCTTCGCCACTTTCACTTCCCTTAGACTCATCCGTTTTTCTCACAACGGCCACAGTGGCGGCACGAGGGGAAAGTGTATGTTGACAGCAAGGACAATCAAAGCAATTGGCGCAGCAATTCTTTTTGTGACGTGCTTCTGTTGATGGTATATTTTCCATGCAGTTGGAACAAAAGTGTGATTCAACTTCGTGACATACGCAGAAACCACACCTTAGTTTTGGACAGTGGCGGCAAAAAAACAATTTGTTAATGGGATTCAATATGCCACAAGAGCAGGCATATTTAACTGGACTTGGCTGCATGAAACTCATGTTTAGTTTATTTAAACAATTCACTTATTTTCACAATTTTCCCAATATGTGCTTCTTCTTTAACATATGACGACAACTGTTGAAATTTTTACAGCACTACCAAAACATAAGCTATATGGCAACGCTATGAATTGGATACATCGATATATTGCTAGAGTATGACCGAAACTTTTATTATTAATCCCACATTTACTACTGATGAAAGATTTTATAATTTCTATTCAAAAAGTATTTGTATGACTGTTAAATAAAATTAAAGAAGAATCCTCCTTAGTTCTATAAAATGCTTTATAATCTTAAAAAAAGCCCAACAAATTTAATGAATCAAACACTAAATTTCTTAATATTGTTCTTGTCCAAAAACTCGACGCATTTTAAGCTGGGATCCCAATGTTTCCTTGTTTACCTATGCTATGCGACTTCACCTAATACTAATTTCCGATTGCATATTATGTGGTACGATTTTTGAATGTAAATTAGCCTAAAACATCAATTATTTTTTTGATCTAAACAACAAACTTCTGCAGCTTAATAGACTCTTTCGAAAATGGTGTTAATAAAAATTTTAAATGTGGTGGTCAAACATACTTTTATACATATTAGCAGTATTTTTCTGTATTAGCTGAAATGTATGTTGGTTAATTTTGCTTTAACAATACACGGTCACACTGGTTCGCGCTGTCATCATAGTTCGTCGCCGTAAACCAATTGTGCCTTACTTTACACACAACCGTGTGTTTTTTAGCTTTTATTTTGCTTTAAACTACTACAGTTCAATTAATAATTGCGCATAACTGCTATTATTATTAAAAGTTTACACCAAAAGTATTCAAACACGGTTTTTAGTTACTTACAAAGTGCTTTATACCAATAAAAACACACACGTACACATGCTCATGCATTTAATACAACAACAAGTTGTGCTTTGCTTTCGTCGTGGTCTTGAGAATGTATTGAGAGCGAATAATTACGCCGAAAAAATGTTAAATGTTAATTAATACATAATTTAATTAAATGCTGTCTGTATGCGCAACAGAGTGTGTGAATAAATAGTGCAGAAAAATAAAATAACAAGTAAATCCCCAACGCGAGGATCTGTATCGTGTTTGCATAGTTTTCTGTGAAGATCCAAGTGTGCATGCATAATAAAAAAAGTGATTTATAAATAAGAATTAAAAGTGCACTTAAGTAAATAGAACACAACGACTATAAAAAAAAGCTAAAAGCAGGTGTGTAATTTCGTATGACTTGTGCTTAAACCTTCTCCTTCGTCATTCCACCTTTTGTGCTTTGCTTTTATTAATAAGTCATTTCATTTATGACATTGCTTGTGCTTTGCATATTTTGCGTTTTGTGTATTTTTGCGTGTTTTCTCTGCGCCACTGCGCTGTTATTGCAAAATTTCTTTCCCATTGAATTTTGCGCTCTTTTTATTATCTTTCCTTTCTACTTTACACACTCATTAGTATGTAGTAGTTTGCACTTGTTTCAATGTTGTCTCTTTTTTTTATTTAACAAAAACAAATCGAGCCAACTAACAGTGGTCTACAAATACTTTTATCTAAAGTCGGAGGTTTCTGGTTTGGTTGCCAATACCAACAAGCTAACACATACACATACATAAGCACACCTGGAAAGCACTTCGAAGGTAAACTGGCTGTTTGTGACACACATACATATGTATGTATACAAATAAATCGAATGCTTTGGAATGTGCGTTGTTGCTATTGTGTGTTTTGTTTAGCCTCACTTTTCTTATTAGCTGTGCATCGTCAACGTTGTCGCTTATCAGACACATACTCTCCCAATCAATAGCTCACATATTAAGCATATGGTTTGCTTTTGATAAAAGTTTTTAATTTCCATAAGCTGCACAACATTTCCGTTTTTAAAATTTCTGTGTCAATCACCTGTTCTTGCCGCTGCCAGCTGTTTTCAAATGACAACAAAACTAAGCCATTCCTATAAATAGCTCAGCGAATTTGCCGCATTTTAAATTGGCCTGCACAAGTGTTAGTGCGAGGAGGCGCCTTGCAATTTTGGTTTCTCTCGGCGCTTGCACGAAATCGGATTTCTTGAATTGGCGCAATCTTTGAGACTGTCTTTAAAAAATATGTGCAATTAACTTCATCACTGAAGTTTGTTGAATATATTTATAGATGTTACTGTTTCTTTTTTATAAAGCTTTTATAACGTATAACGTAGGTCATAAAAAAAAATTAAAAAAAAAAAATTCGAAAATTGTATCCATGTTTCAGACTATAATTGTGATCATCTCGCACGATATTTACGGCACCATGGTATAAAATCCGCCATTTTGCAATTATTTAAAGTCGAAAATTACAATATTTAAATAAACCTGGCGGTTCAGTAAACTACTGTTGTAATTTATTAATTTACAAAAATCATCTTTTTTGGATCTTCATATGCCCTCAAGGCATTTGTTCTAAATAATAGAACTTGAAAATAATAAGAAAAGCACCTTATTTTTTGTTTCATTTATTAAAATTAAACAAAAAGTTTATATTCTAAAAGCAAGGCAGGCATCATGTGACGTCACTTGCCAAAACTCTTCTTAACGCACCTGCGCAAAGCGTTTCCTAATTTTTTGTTTGTCTTTTGCGCCTTAGCCTGTTCACCCCATGATAACAGCTGTTTATGCGGCCGCTGCCTCAATTCGCCTGTGTTTATGTCCTAAGCTGTGCATTGCCGCTTTCAGTTGCTTTTTAACTTTTGTGCGCGCCGCAAGGACATGCCGCAAGGATAATACGCATACACACTCGCACATACACACACACTCTCACATATATATTCCATTTTGTGTATTGTTGCAGACATTGCAACTACGTGCTTTTTTCAATTATTTAGGCAGCAACTCGACGTGCAAACTTAGTTTACGACGCAAGAGCAGAAGCTGGTAAGCTCGAGGGGGGCAGAGAGAGGGTTGGTTATACACTTGTGCATAAAAGAATAGCATTGCAAATGCAAAAACATAAAACAAATGTGGTAGAGAACTAATGCAAAGTTTACACTGAAATACATTGTGGCAATGTGTTTTTAAAGCTGTGCCAAAACTTTGGAAGTGTTTGTGATAACTGCACAGGAATGAACAAAATAGACAACAATATAAAATAAAAACACAACTGAAAGTGGCATAGTAACTTTTAAAGTAAAAGCTTGAACATCATGATAATTCATGACATTTATCCTGAATATATTGTTAAATTATCCAAATACATTTATGCATACATTTTCAACTGTTAGCTGTTTACACAATTCTTGTCACGCACAAAACAATATTTGTCTTGTCTTGCACTGCACTACGCCGCTGCAAAGTTCAATTGTGCCGAACCGTGACGCCGTGTGAACCCAGCATTAGTTTGCAGCAGCAACAACAAAAACTAGCAGCGTCTTAGGAGCTCAAGTGAAAAAGTGCAAATGCATAAAATAAATAAAATAAACCGACTAATTTGTTATGTGCGTCTTAGTTGTATATAATATGTCTGCGGTTTTTCTTTTCGCTTTCGGCTTAGCCATTTACGCTATTTCTTTTTTCATTTTATAAATTGCATAAGCTCTTAAACGTTTTGTATAAAGCTTAAACTAACTTTGACTTTCTTTTGCCTTGCAGATAACGACAACAACAATAACAACGACCACTACTACTACATTCATATCAAGATAGACAACACAACGTGACGTATTCCCATTCATTTATAATTAAAAAGAGACCACTTACTGTATCTCGAAATGGAATCCATGGAATATGAAATGGCACGCAATATGACATTGCTTTTCTTTTTGGAACGTTTATTGGATAAGGGCGAACCGCGTACCGTGCACGATCTGTCCTGTCAATTTGGCAACAAGGAGTTTACCAAGGAAATGCGTCAAATTGCTGGCGGCAGTCAGTCGGGTAAGTTTAGGTGTCTAAACTCGTTTGTCGACATAAGGATGTTGACATCTTCTGCAGTTCTCCGCAATAGTATTATTGGGCTTACACCCACACCAAAGCCATCTACTATCGCCACTTATTATCTATCAATCTATACTCGTATCCTTAGACAGTCATTCAGAATTCTATCTAAAAATAGATAGAGTGAAAACCTTCAAAAATGCAAAGGTAACATTTAGATTCTCAATAAAAGACAAACAAGTGATACGTAATTTGGTATATAGATATCACAAAACAACTCCAACTATCGACGTAAACCATCAATGCAAAATTTGGCTTAGTTAACACTTTTATATCTTTTAAGTACTTTAAATAAGGGGTATGCAAATTTAATTAACATAGAGAAGGAGACTTCGGAGTCACCCAAACTCCAATAACTACACACCTCCGTTGTTACGTTCGTTCGTCCGTCTAGATCTCGCAGACTATAAGAACTAGGATAATCAAACCTCGAGATTTTAACTTCTTATATGAGCTGGCAGATCAAGTTTATTTTTTCATCCTTCTGCAACGTCTCCTTTTACACCGAAATTGTTTGAAAGAACTATATTTTCTACACTTTCAAAGTTATAGCTTTTGTTAACAGGTATAGACAGATTCATATTTTTCTTTATTCCATTCAAGACTTACATTTTTGTACCAATGCGTGTATATTAAACACTATTGTAAATCGAGCTAATTATTATTAATAGTTATGCCTGATACTGACACCTTTCCGATGCTAAACCCATCGATCCCACGGTTCACACAGTTCCGCATACACTTGCAGTACACGCACAGTTTGCTGACTTTACAAACGTCTTCAATGCCGCGACAAAAAATCAATCTTTCGCTTGTAATACAAAACTTGTTTGGTGAAAACTAATACTTGGCATATTTCTGCACCTGCTGCAGGTCATTGTTTGTTTTACAAAACAACATACATATTATATACATACGTACCTATAAAAATTATGTACATATAGTTACACATATACTAGCTACAAGAGCGTTCGATTTGTTTAGATTTTCTTTAGAAAATCATCGCAGCGACACAGCCAAGCAGCAGCTTGCCCATGATGTCATTGCCACTGTCGCAGGATGTGGCTGGGCTAGTCAGACACTGAAGCTGTGTTTTACACATACATAAACGGAAAAACAAACCCAGTTGGAGTAGACGGCGTAAAATAAATATTTATTGTGTCATTCTTTCGCGTCACGTAGCAACTTAAAAATGCTGAAGAGTTTCATTCGAATCGAAAGAGGCATGTAAGACTAGTTTTCATGCGAAAATTTCCAGAGAGGCTTATTAAATGAATGCATTTATTTCAGTGATTGCAGAGTCTGAGCTGCAAATAAAAAACTCAAACAAACCAATTTCAAGTCGATTTCATGCAATATTTCATACTCTTAATATACCAATTGAAAAAGAAAATGTAATTTTTTTTCTGCAAGTTGACACTAGTTTTAACGAGTCAAATAAAATTTAAAAAAAACACTAAACCTAAATAAATTTTAAAATTATGCATATTTTTTAATGTTCATGCATTCCATTCATTTTTAATTTAATTTTTTCAATAACAGAATTGTTTTCGAAATTTTCAAATTATTGACTAATCTTGGCAGACCCCATAAGATATATATGTATATTATTGATCAGAATGAACTAGTACGCAGATTAAGATTGTTAAATCAAGTCGATATATTGCCCCTTCTGTACAAACTGCACTTAAATCAAGCTATTTGAAAAACTTTATGTGAAGACACCCCCTGGCTTCCACAACAGTTTTTTACCGATTACTTCGAAATCTTTTTAAGTATCATGTTAAAACAAACAACTAATCTTTTATTTATTGCACATCCGTGGAAATCAACTGGAAACTCTTGGAGTTATAATATAACAAAAAAGATCAAGTTTAAACCCATTTGCCTACGAGAGTCTTTAAAAACGGCATGAACTGTATTGGCACAGGATATTCTAGAGCCGCGCAGACACGACTGTAACATTCTGAAATTATTAACAATATAGGAAAGCCTCGGTTATAGAAAGCCTAACGGGGATTGGCGTGCAAAGTTCGCAGGGGGTGGAGCCCTCTAGTTTATTTATAACAATGATGGCACGTAATTCGGCCAGCTTTTTGTTAACCAGATTGACTAAGAAACTTATGGAACGATTAGCTCCTTATCAAGAAGGAACGGGTCGTTCTTAATCCTTACATTGATATCGCACAAAGTTAGTACAATTTGGCGACGAAGATGTATGTTTCAATTTTCAGATTCAAGTAAACTTAGCAGTCTGATCTCAAAGCTAAAAACCGATACGGAAAATCGCATTTAAATTGACCAAATCTAACAGTCTGCTCTTAAACTGGCTTTTGGTTCGTTGGTATGGTTTTGAAAATTAAAGACACCAAAACAGAAAAAAACTTGTTCCAAAAATTCCAATTGAGAAGCCATGAATTTTTCTTGTGTGCTCTTGTTGTATTATTGCTTAACTGCCATCGATAGTGCATATATACTACTATGTGCTTACATTTGTATTATATTGCATTTACACTAAAACGTCGACTCCGCCTACATTTGTTAAGACATCTAAAAGGAAATATATTTTTTTTGGTCATTCAAAAACTTTTGAAAAGCACCTATGAACAGAAAAACACATAAACAACTTTATGTCAGAATAAATTTCAAATATTGTTTTATTTAAAAATAGCAAAACACTTTATAAATAATTTCCACTTGAGACGGTGCATTGCACTTTCCCTCAAATTTCCAATGTTTTTTGGTTATTTAACGGATGGATCCATTAGCATATAATTAGAATAAACCATTGAATGACAGGAAATATCTTTCAATGTTTTTGTTTACATGTGTTAACAAAAGATTAACAGCTGCTGCCACATTATCTTCGAGCACGACAACTATCAATTTAAGTATTGAAATAGGAGTTTTCAATGCTAAGTAATGCAAAAATTCAAATTTTTTATGCTGATTTAAAGATTTAATTACTTAATTTCTAATGTTGGAAAACTAGCTATGCAGCTAATTTATTTCACCATCATATACTATATTTTACTAAATTTCTTTACACATTGTGCTTGCTTTAATTACAGCCAACAAGATTTAACAAATAATTATCGCATTAAGTGTGTGGGCAATTTAAAATACATATGTCTTGGAAACATGTGCGTGACTGTCAGTCACCCACATAAAACCTAATCTACTAAATCAAGGAAAATCATTTAAGCTTACAAATATGTTGTACAAACATAAATTGAAAATTATGTTTTGTAATTTCTAGATGTCTTGAGTTGTAAAATAGGTCAATTTGATTAATTAGAAAAAGTGGCGAACGTTAAAGTAGGGTGCGGTTGCATGCACTATCACACTATAAGCTAATAATAATATATCCGAATGCTTAAAAAAAAATTAAAATTACCTGCCTTGACTACTAAACGAACCTTGATTAACATTCAAGGTCAACCCTGTACCAACTCAGCTACCCTTTTGTATAATTTTGCCACTAAGGCGTTTCGGGCTTTAGCTTTTAAAATACACTATTACGATTATCTGCGATATTTATTCCGATTTGAATTAACTGATAGATATTAATCGAATAAAGTTTTATTTACCGCATAAGCCTAGTACGCAGCAGTGTTAAACCGCCTGAAAGAAACCAAAACTTTTGATTGCAGAAATAATGTCGCGTTGGCAAAATAGATGCACAAATTTTACTAAAGAGCAGAAAATTGTCGTTTAGGGATCATGTGGGGCTCCAACAACGCAAACAATGTCTTGAAAACATCCGAGAACATGTGAAAATTTTCCGAAAATGCCGGATTCTGCACCATGGCTTTGTACTAACAATTTTCCGCAAAATATGAATAATTGAATTGGAATATTAATTCACTTCAAAATTCGTACGTCTCTTCAAAATTTTCCACACTCAGCTCTGCGTATTAAATATGCGTTTACCCACATACTCCGTTTTTTTTTTTGAGTTTCGCAAATAACTAGGCAATAATAATAATAATAAGTTATATTTTCATAAGGCGATTCATTACTGCACTTTTTATTATTTTATACACTTGTAACTTATTTAAACAAACAGCTGATTTGTATATTGGCGCCATCTATTGTTGGTAGCGCCATCAGCATGTTAATTGCCTATACATGGGCCGCACTGTTTGGTCGCAAACTCTACCCACTAGTTCTGGAGAAAACATCGATTTTATATCGATGCATCGATGTATCGAAGTTTAAAATATCAATATATCGATGTTGGCCAACAGAGATGTTTCTCCAACATCGATATATAGATATTTTAAGCTTCGATACATCGATGCATCGATATAACATCGATGTTTTCTCCAGCACTACTACCCACACAATTTTTTTTGCGCACAACATACTTATGAACTTTTTTCTTTCAGGCGGTTTTACACTGCTGTGTACTAGCTTGATTTAATTTTTGTTTTACTAATATCGAGCTAATTTTTTTCCTTCATCTTCTTGTTCGCTTGACTAATAAATGTAACTTTTCTTATAATAAATATTATTTGTGTAAATGTTTAAAAATTTTTCGTAAAGAGCAAAAACCTGAAATTGCGCTGAACGAGGCTTCTTTTTACAATAATCAATTAGATATGGGTCAAACCTCAAGAATCCCACCCATGGCAACATATAAGAGATACGATTTAACCCTTACTACCAATGAACGACTATTCGTATAGACAACTGCAAATGCTGTGTAAGCCATTATCTTTGCACACATAAGCTCACTAGAAATGCTGTCGTGCTACACAACTATACCAAAACTTTAATCCTCCCCTCATGAGAGCAAACTCAAATCCTATAAACATATTTTATTCTTAACCAATTTTTGTCAACGTGTTTATTTGCAAGTTATAAACCATTAAGGCCCAAACTTGCTTATACCCTTGATAATATTCATAATACCCACAGAAAAATCAACTTGTTTTTGTATGTGTATGCATTTGGGAGGGTTCATACTTGTATCCAAGATGATGTGAATGAAATTTGTTTCTATGTTATGCTTCTTTTACTGCAGAGGTAGATAGGCAGAGAGAGAGAGAGAGTGGCATTAAAATTGTAATAGAATAGTGTCGATTACGTGACAAAAATGTTCAATTGAATTTCAATAAAAATTGGCATGAAACCCTATAGCAGCCAAGCCGCCGTACGTTTGTCCTCTCTTGCAACATTTGTTGCTTCAATAATGCATGTAGGTACTATGTGTGTGCTTAGTTCGAAAAACTTGCCACTCTTTACGAGCATGTGGAAGTATTCTCCAGAGTTTGCTTAGAATTGGCACATCCACAAAAAACATTTACAAAATTAATGTTGAAAGTAATTTTTTAGTTATGTGCTAGGTAGAAAATATTCTAAATTTGTTTGCTTTAAAGTAGAACGAAAAACTTTTTCAAGTTATGAGCCAAAGCTGTTAATAACTTAAGTAAATAGTTAACAAGTTTTAGTCATTTGTCAAACAAAAAAAAAAAAAAGGTATTCGTCTTTAATTTGGCAGCCAAATTGAATTTTTTTGAAATTCCATTTTGTGTTATTTTAGTGCCATTATCTCTCTCTAAAACGTTTGGCACTTATTATTTTTTTTTTTTGTTGCAAGCCCGTTTGGTGTTTTTAATGTTTGTATGTTGAAATATGCGTTTATGCGCTCCTTTACAAGAAAATGATTCCTAAGTCGCAATAGTATGTGATATGTGCTGATTTTTTCTTTTTAATACATATTTTAAAATAATGAAAGCATATCGTGCCTGGGATATAAGACATGAATGTTCAGTGAGATTAAGAGAAACGGAGTTGGACAGGGTAGTTGGGCTACAGGAACATTTGTGCACAGTTTACTCTGACGTTCATAAAAATTCTGACGATTCAACATTCATATGCTTGAAATTCTCTTTAACATTGTAACTGGTAACAAAACATCTTGTTTTGAGCACGATTCTAAATCAATCGATACTCAAAAAAAAAAAAAATCGTGTTTTGTGATGTTAGAAGTGAGAACAATTCTGATTCTTAACGGCTCCGAGTGCATCATCCACAAAGAGTTCTGTCCACTATTTTTGGTGCTTCGTATTCGTCAGGAATATCGCGAAGAAGGAAGCTAGCTTTTGTTGCACAATAAAAGGACGGCATATCGACCGACACTTGTAACCGATTTTCTTCCTAAATTTCGCATTCTAACTATTAACCCCAGACCTGTCCTTGGGGCACTGAGTGACCCAGAAAAATCACAAATTTAATTATAGACGTCCCATATACATATAAGAAATCATCGCATGTTCGTGTTTTTTGCGTAGCTAAAATCCATCTCTTCAAGTCTATCTATATGCAAACAGCAATAACCTTCAATTACAAAGGCTATTTGCCGAAATATTGGTGTGGTTTGATAAATTTACTAAGGAATATAGCCATATTCCATACAAATTACACTAGGGGGCACTGAGTGCCCCAAGGACAGTATTAAGTTGATAAGAGGAAGGACGGGTCTAGGGTTAACCATTCGCCCTGGGATTTTTATTTTTTCGGTAAAATGCATTTCGCCATTCAAAGGGCTTGTAAAGACATTTTAACGAGCCATAATTCGGGGCGTACCTTGTATGATCAAAAAATAGTATTATCCACTTTGATTCCAATAATCCGAAAAACCGTTTGTAAATGTAATAGTATGAAGTAAATTCATACGCTGAGGATGTGATGAGGGCGATAGCGATTGAAGTGGTTTTGAGCTGTATCGATAAATTTAAAATTACTTTTTATTTTTAAAGGGCAACAATCCTTTAAAGTATTTCAAGACTCAAATTACTGCCTTTATAACTTTATAACGAGTATAACTTTTGATGAAAATCGGAAGTATAAGCTAAAGTGTTAAGTTAAAGTTACGTTTAAACTGGATATGTTGAGGGGTGTGGGAGAAAACATTTGAATGTGGGTTTGTTCATAAGGCCACATGAACAAGTTAACCAAAATTGGTGATTCTAGATCACTTTTTACCATAATTAACCACGACGCACCGCTCTGTAAAGTTTCAGATCAAAATACTAAACGGTGTAGCTAAAACCACGTAACTCTACAACGGGGGAAGATATTGACATGATTCAACAAAATTCATAAGTTTGATAAGCATTTTGGTATAAAGGACATGGGGTCTGCCACGCATCCTTCTGTCCGTTACATACATTGCACAAATCTAGTAAACCCTTTACCTATCCGTACAGGGTTAACCTACGGGTAAGCAGGACAATTTAATATGTGAAAATGGGTTTTAAGATTGGTCTCAAAACAATACCAATTTTCTGTATTTTAAAACATCTTAAATATCAATATTACATTACTGAGAAACTGAAACTTTCGTTGCGCATATGTATGTTTTTCCGGATACCGATAAAGCTTAACGTGTAAACGTATCGCTATTAATACTCAAACACACGTAATCAAAGCCTTATAGGGTGCATGGAAGGCCTCATAAGCAAATCATTTTGCGTAATCAACTTCCAAAAGTCAATAACAACAATATCAAAAAATGTGTAATGTACCATAGAGTGATACATATTTATAGCCATAGGTATCTATGTATAGATTTGTTTATATATAATGTAATTGAGCAGCTTGTTTGATTTGTTTTCAAACCCAGCTTACAATTCATCAATTTACACAAAACATAGTTCGCTTGATTGCATGATTGATTGATTGAAGAGTTGCTGGAATGGTAAAAGAATCCGCCGGGTGTTTTGTTTCTTTTATCATGAACAAGTTTCAAATGCTTTCACTAATCCTTGCATTTTCTTGGCATATTAGAGAAACTCACAAACTGATACATAAATTTAACGATTTTATGTCAATGCCTTTCTTGCCGGTTCCGTATTTACTCCCACAATCCTTTAAGCACAAAGTTGTTGGAATTTGCGCCCCCAAACACTGCAAATTGCGTGTGCACACATTTTGCGTGTCCTGGCTCAATGTGCGTTACGCCAAGGTTTATGCTATATATATATTTCAAATTCGGAGTTGGGGTTAAATGTGATTTTCTTTGTTGAACATTGATTTTTCAGTTTTGCCGCCAGTTTGTGTAGCTGTCATGTGATGTTAATTGTTTAAAGTTAAAGCTCGTTATGTATAAATCATAAAGAGCATAACATTTTGTACCAGTTGGTGTTAAGCACATGAAATTAATGAATCTATAATAAAGTTAAATGCCCTAAAAATGGTATAGTCAGCACAAAATTTCCAAAACGGAAAGTGTTTCGATTATGAAATATGCATATGGCCTGTCTACAATTAATATAAATATATCCACACACTCACACACTTTACATACACATATGCCAGTTTTAAAAGTCTTACATTTCACTTTCCTTATGAGAACATAAAATCTCAAATTTATTGTCTATAACCCTTTTACCTGGTTCACTTAAGAGTCTAGAACTGCTACAAAACCCCATTCGATACATACATACACATTTAAGTACAACATTTGAATTTACAACATTATATAAGCAACATGTTTCGTTGTTATTGCCAACTGTAAAAAGCATTTCAATAACTAAGCATAAATGTAACATATATAAATTTATTGCAAATGTCCTCAGTGCATTTGGAAATTGCCACAAAATTTTTTGGCTCATGCCATTTGCTTTTTGTGGCTAAATTTTTGTATCTGTATGCATGTGTGTATCTGTGTCTGTCTGTCTGTTTGTCCAAGTGGATACAAGTGGGTCGAATATAAAATGCCGACACCTGCTCAAGAACTGCCTAGTGCAGGGCAAGAGGGAGGGAATGCTAGTACCAACTTAGCCAACAAAAGTGTTTCCCAAAGAAAAGTAGCACAAATAAACAAAAAATACAAAAAGAAATAACGAAAATTTAATACTCTACAAACTATTAAAACTACCAAAAAAAAAAAGTAGGCTTGAGTAGTCAGAAATTTTTATTTCTTATTTTTATTTACAATCTGTCCTAAAAATAACTAGTATATAATATGGAACTAATTAAACAATAACAGGAACAGCTGGTCTCCATTGAGACTAGTTGCCTGGATCGCTATACCTTAAAAATGCATGTTCTTTTAACAACTCTGAAATCCCAGACTTGTTTGGGTACTTTTTTCAAACACCTTCTTTGTCAACAATACCAGCATTAATTTTAACAATCCTTTTAATATTTCTAACTCAAACCTTATTGTTTATCCACAGATCTTAGAATCCGAAGTTTTACAATCTCTAATGTCCATAAAACCTTCCTTCTCTGCTGGCCCCGATGCTACTCCTAGTTCTTTTCTAAAGCATTGGGCCGGCTCCCTTTCCATGCCGTTATCCGTTCTTTTCCGCACTTCCTTCAAATTTTCGTATCTTCCGGCCATCTGGAATGAATCCTTCACTATCCCTTTTTATAAAAAAGGTTCCAAGTCTAATATTGGAACAAACGAGGTAAAAAAAAAGTTTTTGAAAGGATTGTCACTTCACAAGTGCAGCACCACTGTCGTTCTTTAATATCTTACTGCCAACATGGGTTTGTAAAAAGTCGGTCCACCTCTACTAACCTTTTTAGAAAAACGCAAAATGCAAACTGTTATCGTTTGTACTGACTTCAGTAAGGCATTTGACTCAGTGAACCATACTCTTCTTCTATTTAAACTGTCTCGTTTAGGGTTTCCGCCTTGTCTTTTAGAGTGGATCATATTCTATTGGGTCGTTCACTAAGTAATTTAGTTTTTTTTAGTGCAATGTAAACACGATTGTTTTTATTGTGTAAAACATTTTATGAAATTATGTATTCTCCATTTTGATGCAATACTTTTTGCCATCTTTCGGGCAAGAGATTGATTCCACGCTCATAAAATTTTTGATCCTTGCAGGCAAAAAACTGGTCCAAGTGGTTTTTGACGTCCTGATTTGAGGTGAAGGTTCCCCCATCCAAAAAATTTTGCAGAGACCGGAACAAGTAATAGTCCGAAGGTGCCAAGTCTGGAGAATATGGTGGGTGTGGTAGCACATCCCGTTCAAGCTGCAAAAGCTTTTGGCGAGTCATCAAACTTGTATGAGGTCTCGCATTATCCTGGTGGAACACTACACCTTTTCTATTGATCAATTGTGGCCTCTTCTGTTTGAGTGCATCACTTAATTTGTCCAGCTGATCACATTACACTTCAGAATTAATCGTGGTATTGTCGGGCAAAAGCTCAAAATAAACGATCCCTTTGAAATCCCACCAAACAGACAACATAACCTCTTTTTTGGTGAATATCGGCCTTCGAAGTGGTTTGAGCTGGTTCATCCTTTTTAGACCATGATCTCTTGCGCTTTACATTCTTGTAAACAAACCACTTTTCGTCGCCAGTAACAATGCGCTTCAAAAATGGATCACTTTTTTGACGTTTGATAAATAAATCACAGTCGTTAATGCGACGAAGCAAATTTCGTTCTGTAAGAACATGAGGAACCCATATGTTCAAAATTAATCCTAGACGTTTCATGTGCTTGTGAACGGTCGCGTTAGACAAATTTAATCTTCCAGCAATCTCTCGATTTGTTATCCGACGATTTGCATCCACCAACGACTTTATTTTATCCACATCGGCTTCAAGAGGCCTTCCAGGACGTGGTGCATCCTCAAGATCGAAATCGCCGGAACGAAATTTTGCAAACGAATTTTGGCATTGGCGTTCGGTCAACACACCTTCTCCGTACACATCACATAATTTTCGCCTTGCATGAACTGCATTTTTACCCTTTTGATAGTAAAACAGTAAAATATGCCGAAAATGTTGTTTTCGATCTTCCATCTTCGATAGGGCACCAAACAAAAACTATTCAAAAAAATGTAACAACCTTTTTAACAAAAAAGCCTTACTATATCAGCTATTCAAATATATAAAGGTAAAGCGGTTAGGTGTGAAGTTGGCTGCGAAAAAATTCAATAAGATCAGCTGTTGTCATCAAACGAAATTACTTAGTGAACGACCCAATATTTACCTAATCGTGTGCAGATGGTAGTTTTTAAAGTAATTAATATCACGTCAGGGTTACCCCAAGGCATGGCTGCCTCTACTATTTATCTTATTCATTAATGATCTTCCACAATTATGGAGCCCTCAATACCGCCTTTATCAGGACAGGATTAAGTCAATTCAAAAGCAGCTCATCCTCTTGCTATGCACAATCCATTCCGTGTCTTATGCTCTAATTATAATAGCTTTTATAATTTCCTCTCTTGCGAACGGTCTATTCTTTCTATCACGTCTTCATCTTAAGTCATCTTGACTTGCCTCTTCGAGCATCCTTGACCAATCCTGTACTATGAGGCACCTATTTGGTCAACGGTGCTCTTTGGGCTTTTTGTTTCTATTATAATGTTTAATTTTTGATTCACCTTCCTTTTATCCACTTGTTTATTTTATATGCTAGTCTCTGGCCATTTTTTGATGTGAGTCGGTGCATATCATTAAAAAGTTCACCCATCGGTCTAGTGACTCGGATAAGTTCATATCTATTTATTTTCTTCGTTCTATTTTACAATATTTAATTAAATTCTTTTTCTTATAATTAAGGTCAACTTTGCTTTGATGTACCCTTAAAAATAAATCAATAAATAAATATAGCAGTCAGAAATAAATATTTTTGAATTGAAATTTACCACAGAGATCAAGGACATGAAATCTTTTAAGAAGACTTATCTTGTCTGTCAAATTTAAGGCTAGATTTTTAGTATGGTCTAAAAATCTTTCTAAGTAATTGCTAAATTTGCTGACTTTTACAGAAAGAATGTTTTGATCTTTGATACAAATCAGAAATTTGAATCAGTTGCACTTCAGTTATATGTGTAACCTGCATATATTTTTGATCCAAAAAAATGTGTTGACTGGATGGTGAGGGTGGGAGCAGAGAGCTGCAACAGGTATTTTGTTTTTATTTACACGGGAACATTTATAAAACAGTTTTTTGAGACAACTAAGTCAAACGTTTAAACTGGTCGATCATGTTTGAGATTGTTGCACACAAGGTAAAATGGACAACAATTTGACTTTAACTGCTTTAATTAAACGTAATTTTTCCTTTCTTCAATGTCTTTGTTTTGTCTTAAATGAAGTGATCGAACACGACAGACTTCGAACAAAATCAAAACTGTCGAGGGCCCGTTTGATTGGGAGTGAATTTTTAGCAAACATGATTGAGCTAACCTATTTATATTTATTTGTTGCAATTCTTGTAGCTTATTGGAATAATGCAGGGTTTGGGATGGCTTTTATAGTGGAACGGATATTTATACAAGTTAACTAAATTTTAGTAGACCTGTGTTAATGAATGAATCTATATGATATCAGTCGTAGTCATGTTTATTTATCAACTAATTTATAAAGCAAGGCCCAAAGGTCAATTAGTTCAAGCACAATGACGGTTTGAAATTCAAAAAGTGAAAATAGTTTTTGGTGTTTTTCGAATCCACGGGGGATTTTTGGGTCCGGACCCCCCCCAAAAGGTAAAGTTTAAAGTTTTTTATTCAACAGGGTGGGCCATCTGTTGGTTTAGTTGTTAAACACGCACAATTCGGAACATACCCGTCCAAAGTGGATGCGCTTCGACATTTGTCAAGTTGGAAACTACTCAATTTACTCATTTGAGGCCAGTGTCGACGAGTCGCTGGGAACATCGAAGCGCCATCTTTCGAAGGATTACACCTTGCTAGGACCACCTTGCGTCAATTTTGCAGTCGGATCTGCATTTACACGCTTCCAAGATTCAAATGACGCAACAATAAACGCGCCCACGTTCATTATCAGCGTCGCTTATTCCTTCCATGAATGGGACAACAGCCAGATGAGCTTTCGCCAGAAATCATCTTCAGTGATTAAGCCCATTTTTACCTCACTGGTTACGCCAACAAGCAAAACTGCCGCATATGGGGATTTGAAAATCCTAGGGAGTATCACCAGAATCCACTTTATCTACAAAAAACCACTGTTTGGTGAGGATTATGTGCTGGCGGCATCATTGGGTAGCACTTCTTTGAAAAAAAAGGCCGGCCAGGCGGTTAACGTCAACTCCGATCGCTACAAAGCCATGATTTTTCATACATAAATGAGTAGCTTCAAACTTGCATTTGGAATATAAATTTGCCCAATTAGGTTGGAAAATATACGAATAAAATGCAATAAACATGCAAACCAACAGATGGCCCACCCTATAATATCTGTCAACTGTTGTGGTTATACACTTCGAAGTGGAAATCCCCCCAAAGACCAAATCCTGAATCTGCGCCTGGTCGGTAGGTTTTTTTTATTGCAAACAAGCTCAAATACACTCCGAAATATTTGAAATTATCTACAAAAGCAGTTATTTTATTTATTTATTTATTATAATATTATTAAAGTAGCTTAAAAACTAAACTAAAAAGCAGTTATTATAATACTTTCCTACAATAAGCAGTTTTCGAGCAATCTAAAAAACGTGAATATTCGATTGATACCAATAAAAATATCATGTAAAAACGTCTCCAATCACATATTGGCAGGAAAACTCGTTTTTAGACTTAGGGCAGCGTCCCAAATAATCACTCAAAATTTTCTTTAAATTTTACAATCATAGTCAAGTCTTTTAGTTGTACTTCTTTCAAAGTTTTTAAGAATCATCGACTTTACTAATAAAATATTTGGAAATAAATAACTAAATATTGGACTATTTATTTATTACTATTTCTAACCATATTTTTTTAAGCTACGAACTTGTTCATTTGAAGATACATTTTATTGCTAAACGCGTAGAGTATAAAAACAAACTCAAAGAATAAAATATATAAGCATTTACACATATAAAAACATATTGCTTGGCATGAGAGATACATACATTAATTTCATATGAACATGAGTGTATAGAAGAAAATGCAATAAATATTTATATCACTTCCCTTGTAGTAGATACATAGATACAAATACGACTTGCTAGACTTTTTTCAATTGCACATAGTATGTAAACTTGAAATTGATTTATATACATGTTAGTCTTATAAATGGAGAATAATTTTTCTTCGTCTACTTTTTGGGGTGGTTGTTGTTACGCATTTTCGTGGCTCATTTGTTTGACAGTATTTTTATTTAATCATTTAAATCGTAACAGAGCAACATTTTTATTATTTTTACACCGAAAAGAGATGTTAATATCATCTTAATATTTTATTTGATATTTCATAATTTCATTACTCAAAGTGGATTTACATACAATTACATTTTTGAGCTGTGGCCATAACAATTGAATTAATTTGAGCCATATACAGTCTGTATGTATGTATGTATGAATTATTGTATGTAAATACTGCATTATGAAAATGTTATTAAATCAGTCTTGACAATGTCTGTTCCCGGTTGTCGGATATCTGACAGTCGGCTGCCAGTCGGTCTATTGTAGACTGTCTGTTGTCTCCTATCTGGCGTGCAACGTTAACACGCAACTTCGGCAACACTTTTCAACCCTCTCTGACGGCTCTGTCATTTCATATTACATACCATACATACTATTTATGTACATCCGTCAGTATAGTCTATGTAGGAGTATGTATGTTTGTACATGTATATGATGAACAATAGGTAACATAACATTACATACAAATTGTGAATTGGAGTAAGTAGTTGGGTCTTGTCAGCGTCAGTCAGTCAGCAAAAAGTCTGACCTGATTTAACAAATAGAAAGAGCTTATGAAGTGCATTCACTTTTCATTTGATTAAGTTACACTGTAATCAAATGGGGAAAACTAATATGACCATGTTTAAGTTAGTGTGCTACTGCAAGAGTAATTGATGGGTATGGAAAAGATATGACAGCTAACGTTCGATAATTCATGAACCTCCTATGGAAGCCCTTGTAATTTTTTTTTACACTTACATAATTTTAAGGCCCTTTTGACAATGTAGCTGCTGAAACCAAATAGTTCTAGTCCGCCTAGTTGGATTTTTTTTTGTTTGGTAAAAACTAATCATAAAACTAGGGAGACTAGCGACTAGGCGGTCCTGTTGAGCTCGCCTCGTTTCCCTATATTAAGCTTTAAGGAGACATTTTCGGAGCAAGTCTAACTTACTCACCGGTCATTAATGCATGCGAGCGTACACATCTTTTATGGTTTAAAAAAATCGTTACCACATGTTAGAAATATTCTCGAAGTTTTAACTAAAAAACATTTTTTTATTTATAAATGTTGAAACTTACAACTTACCACAATTTGACCAATGTGAAATCGTTGGAAGCGTATTGATCGTCTGATGGTTATAAGAAATGTTCTTTTACATTAAATTGAAAATGGGTATTGTTCGCGGCTCAAATTAATATAATTTTTTAGAAAATAATTTAATTTTTAACAGATTTTAATATATGCCAAATTTTTTTCATTGAAGACAAAAATTAGATTTTTATTCGACAAATAAAAATATCATCCGGACTGTCAAACGATCAATTTGTGATCCTATACAGCAGGCTGCGACTAACCGCATATGACCGTCTGCCGCAGTAGACTTGACAGGCTGTCCTGTCCTCAACTAATAAATTCAAGCTGCTGACTCAAATTTCTTTACCATAAAAAGTTAAAGTGAATGTTGCGGTGTGGTTAAACAAAAGATAAAAAGATAAGTTCTCTGATATGCCCCAAAATTGCAAGTGATCATAAGCTTAAGGGTAGGTGGCATATGACCATGGCTATCCTCTGAAAGTCACTATGAATATGTATTAAACCGATTAAATACACGTTAGATGTAGGTTTAGTAAACGATGAACATAAAATAGTTTATACAAAATTTAGATGATTATATTTTTTTTTTTTAATTTAATTTTTCAGTAGTCAAGTTTTAGTTTTTTTTTGATCTAGCATTCACAACTCAATGTCTTATAAAACTCAAATCATATTTACAAAAGATTGTATAAGTTTTTGACTTGATCTAATTGGTCTTAATCGCCTAATCAAATTCCAAATGTGCTCAAATTTTGAATTAGGTATGACTATAAACAAAAATAATTTTGTTTTAGCTTAAATCACTTAATCCATATATGGCTTTAATAGAAAAATAACCCAAAATGCTTTTAAAATTGACATCTCAATTTGATTCGAAACCTTCTGTCAGTAAGAGATTTATATGTCTTACGGCTGCCGTCAAAAATAAGTTTTTATGGCACTTATCTCTTAAAAGGTTGTAGAAATAAATGTATCAGTTTTTTTTTTTTTAATGAAGAAAGAGAACGCTCGAAATGGAAGAAAAGTTCTAAGATAGGTTTCGAAAAATTATATTAATCCGGTTAACAAACTTTGCAAAATGAAACTTGCTTCATTTTCTTTCAGTGTGTTTTCGACAATAGTTGTTAGTTTATGTATTTATCTTTCTTTTACACAATTGTAACTGAATTTTACTGCATGTTAAAAACTTTGACAAACTTTACTAGTCAGGCAACAATACTATGTATAGTTTTGATTATGAAGCTACCATTTATTTCATTGTGGGAATCCAAACAGGCGTACAGCATATGCAAAATGCTGATAGTAAAAACTTTAATAATTTAATAACTGAGCGTATAGTGAAAAGTTTTGCTAAGAAAAAAAACAACAGAGCTGACACTTTGAAAGCACAATGGACTAACTATAATAGTCTCGAGATTAATGTACTTATGGCAGTGCAACACTTATACTGCATTAACCTCAATGCCAAGTACAAAACACTAATGGCTTACTAATTATAATTGACATGCCGAAAATGTCTAATGCTCTATGCTTCCCTTGACAGGTCTGAAGAAATTTCTAGCACAATATCCGTCAATCTTTCTTGTCGATGGTGATTACGTGCAGGTTAATGCCTATCAGCACAGCGCTGCGGATGATGGCAGCTGCGGTGGCAAACGCGACTATATACAAGAGGCTAAAGACTATTTCAAGAATAAAATGCTGCAGTATGGTGCAGCGGCGGAGGTGCCAGTGCGCAGCTTGCTTGGACATCGCTCCCAGGCATCGCCTCAAGTGCGGCACATTTCTGGTAAGTGCTTTGCTGCATTATAATCAATTTACTAGCTGCTTAATTAACTCTCTCTCTCTTTTGGTTTATCTTGCAGGACAACATATTAAGGAGTTTACGGATTTTCTTATAAAGCACACGGACACGTTTAAGGTGGTAGATGACTATGTCATGCTTGTGGGCTCCGAGAATATGACTGATCTGCCGGCCAGAGATCGTCTACACTTGCCCCAAACCAACATTGATACGCGTGGAACTCAACAAATGCTAGACTTTTTTGCCCAATGCATTGAGCTTAAAGGACCCATGCTGGTGGAGCAATTGTTTCATTTGCTGACCACAAACTTTCCGCAGGATCAGTGGCTGCGCATGTTCAAAACTCCGGGCGATTTAAGCAGCTTTCTTAAGCTTTTCTCCGACTGTTTTCATATACAGGCCAATCTAGTCAGCTTGCTGCAGAAGCCCAAGCTAAGCGATTCTTATATCCAACAAGCCCAGGCCAGATCCCGAGAGCAATACAATACGCTAAACAATAACAATAATCAGCAGCAGCAGCGAAAAGCTGAATCAGGCGCCAGCTCAGTGCAGCATCGTTTGCAATCTCCAGCGCTGCACAGCAATGGGCTTGCGCATAGCAACAACAACAACAGCAGTAGCAATAACAACAATAACAACAACATTGCATCTCCAAATTTCAAACTAAATGCTCCCGTATCGAACATGACCGGCACGGGCAGCAATGGCGGAGCAGGCGATTCCCTATCACAAAACAAATCAGAGCCCAATTCTGGTTTTGACAGCTATGTGCCAATGTCTGAGTTGAAGCTAGAAAATTTATGTGAGAACAATTTCCCCAGTCCCAATCTCTCGTATGGTCCCATCAACACGAATAATGCACAATTACCGCCACAAGTGCAGCAGCAGCATCAGCAACAAGCAGTGCCACCCACAACGACGCACAATCCCTCCGAGCGTCTGAACAGTGCCAACCAGACACTGAAACAGCGCATTAATAGCCTGGTTATACGCACGCTTGCTGAGAACTTGGAAAAGGACAAACAAACGATGGCCAACCAAACAAATGCTGCTGCAGCATTGGCTTATAACGCGCAGAACTCGAACAACTCGAGTCCTGTTCATTCCACAAATGCAGCCTCGAATGCTACCACAAACAATGCAAACCATTCGCCTAGTCACAGCTATTTTGTGGGTGACACCTGGAAAATCAAGGTGCTGCAAAATACCAGCGTGATTGCCAATGTTAAGCAGTCATTGTTTGTAACCGAAGCTATGTTAAAGATTGCTCAAAATAATGAGAACATTGTCATATCACTGGACTGTGAGGGCATTAATCTGGGACTGAAAGGCGAAATAACGCTTATTGAAATCGGCACTACGCGGGGTGAGGCGTTTCTGTTTGATGTACGTTCCTGTCCGGAGCTGATTAACGATGGCGGTTTGAAAACACTGTTGGAACATGAGCATGTTATCAAGGTCATACATGATTGTCGCAACGATGCGGCCAACTTGTATCTACAATTTGGCATACTCTTGCGCAATGTTTTTGATACTCAAGCAGCTCATGCCATACTGCAGTATCAGGAGAATGGTAAGCAGGTCTACAAAGCCAAATATATATCGCTCAACTCGCTGTGCGAGCAATATGATGCCCCCTGTAATCCCATTAAGGATCAGCTGAAGCAAATTTATAGGCGCGATCAAAAATTCTGGGCCAAAAGACCACTGACCCGAGAAATGATGCTTTATGCCGCCGGAGATGTGTTGGTGCTGATCAATGAACAGTTGTTTGGCAGCCTGGCGCGCCAAATAAAACCGGAAAATAGGCAATTGTTCTCCGAGCTGTGTACGGAACAAATACTTATGCAGATCAAGCCAAGTGAGGTAAAGATTCGCAAGAAGCAACGTAAACTAAGCACAGAAGTGTCCGATCTCAAGCAGAAATTGACACAGTCTAGCAAAAGCATTGTTCTTTCCAATCGCGAAATACGGCTCTTGCGGTATGTTTTCAATTTGGTTGCGTTTGTTACAATAAACATATTATTATTATAACAGATTTATGGATCTAACGGAGGATGAAAAGGAGCGGCTGAAAGGTTACTACAAGGTGGCTAAAAAACTGGAAAAAATGGAATCCGCTGGCAATCCAAACAAGTAAGTTATACACAGACTAGTATTCGTTGAATAATTATAATCAATAAATGTATTTGCAGAGATCAAAGTGACTCGGAGGACGATCAGGAGCCCAACGAAAATGATAATTTCCCCAGCTTGGATTCTGTGCCATCGGATAATTCGCTATCGGGCACATTTTCGCCACGTTTTAGCTCAGAGCCACCAAGTTTGACCGAATCTATGCAAATGTTAGAGGAAATACTATCGAATAAATCGATGGATCGTCTAGCGCGTATTGATAAAATCGAGGCAATACTATCGACTGCATCGTCGCTGCCATGCGATCAAGTGAGCATTCTCTTGGAAGAGGGGACTCAAACCAAAATTTTGAAGCAGTTATAGTTGAGTTGTTTTAAAAAACATGCGGAATATCGTAATATACATTAAATTTGTCATTTGAATGTCAGAAACAATCGTTTAATTTTTAATTTCTAAAATATTTATTTCGGTTTATATGTGGTATAATCCACCATTATGGATAATGCATAATTCAGTTTAAGTCTTTAAAGTATTACATCACTTCGGGCCTAGAGCTGGTTGCGATCGTTTAGCAGATCATCATATCTGTCTTTAAAATAAACTCAGTATGCAAAATCTGTTAATTATTAAATCATTTCAGTTACACTGTATTTAATTTGAAATAGTGTTTGGGTTTTGGTTTGATCCCTTGCTCTTAGTGTAATAAAACTTATAAATACTCATGTTAAAATTTTTCGCCGCAGATAATTACTTCCAGTTCAATGCATGAACAATTGGGTTCCAGCATTGCAACCACAGAGAACCTTCAAATCATACGCGAAAAGTCCAGAAAGTAAGTATAGGTATACAACACATCGACTGAAAAGTCCAGATATCTTTAGAGCGTCGGCTATACCCTTCAACTTACCTTTTTGGTACGTTAAAACGATTTCATGGACTTTTTTCATATTTTCCGGTTAAACTACCAATTTTGCGCGCTCAGTACGTGGTGGAATATCGCTGTCTGTGCGGTGACCTTTAATGTCAGCAAACCATTTCTCCATCATTTGTCTAAATGGAGCGAAGTCCGAATAACACATATCAAGCCAAGGTTTGGTGTCTTTCTCATCAAAAAGCAATGATAAATCCACACACGAATTTGCTTTGAATCCATTTTTTTTTTAGAGTCGCAAAAGTAGCGTCACTAAAACCAATGTAACTTGTGAACTAAATATCAGATTGTCAGAAAATTTTCACGGGTTTTTCTAAATTTTTTTGTTATTTTCCAAAAATAATGCGGGTACAGCGTGTACTGCGGTATTTATTTATCATCCTACGTACTTTTAAGCCGATGTGTTATATGTATGTAATACCATGTTTACAAAATTAATAATTATATTTGTATATTTTCCGCAGCATGAAGAACTGCAATTGCCAAGGTGAACGCAGCGTAACGCCCATTTTGCGGCAAGGAGTTGGCCATGACAAACGTGTAGTTAAGCTGGTCGATGCCGAGTCGCAAACGTTGAGCACAGGAGATGTGGTCATTACCAAAATCTTCTTCCAAGACGAACATGAAAAGGCCAATGAAACTGTCTTGAACAACTCACCTAAACGTGTGGCTTCGACTTAAAAAAGACAATTTAATTAAAAGATAAGGTGAATTCTTGTGCTGGAAAATATTCAAACAATGATTCCTACAATTTGCGGTGTATTATAAGGAAGCGAAGGACAGGTTTATGTTATGTATTATTTCTTAACACACACATGTTATCAAAACGGGTTCTACCTATTTTCACTTAACTATGCAATAACTTTTTATATAATTAAAAGCAATATACTTTGTGCCTAAATGTTGATCATTGCAATATCTATACGAATATGTTTCAATTAACTGTATAATACTTAAATTTTGCTTAAAATAATATATTCGTTGTTGCCTTAAAGCATTTTATTCAAATTATTTATACAACTTAAGGTCAAAAACGAATTGTATATTGTGGCAATAATGAATCGCACTTCTCAGCGTTGGCGTTTGAGAATTTGTGTTGTATTCTGTATAATCTCTTATAAAAACCATTATGCATGTATATCATTGAAATTTTATTGCAATAACTGAATTGAAAAAGCTTTCATTATTAGAAGACATCGCAAAAACAATCATTTGTAATGCTTTATTAAGTATAGTAATTAAAGGAGTTTTAATAATGAAATGCTTTGGACCAATGTGCATGAAAACTTTACACTTTAAACGATTGCAACATATGTTATATTTCTTATTTAAAATCTATACAATTTGTAGAGGTTTCTTATAACATCCTTGTCGCCATATCAAAAGTCAACTATGTATTTTTTTATTATAAACAAACGAAACAAATTTACCCAACTCAATATGTATTTAGCTTAAACAATTAAAAAAAAATTTTCTTAACTATTAACAATTGTGTAGTCAATAAAGTAAACGAAACTTAAATGAAATTGTAACAATATAAAATACAACTAAATAAAATGTATATATACTCATATCAATTAAAGTCTCTGGTATTGTTGGTATTGTGTTGGGGCCAAAAGAAACAAGTTTTTTGTAGTTTTGCAGTTTTCTTTAATAGACATCAAACATCAAGAGTTTAAAAATTTGAAAGAGTTTTGATATTTCTTAACTTCTATGCTGTTTTATGACAAAAATATTTTAAAGTTGATAAATTCTATAGCATAATGTATATTAATTGTTAGCTAGTAAATGTATATTCATATATTTCAAGCACACTTTAATTTGTATTTTAAATATGTTTTAATGTTTAAATTGCCTACGTATTTACTTTTTTACCAGCAGGTGCTCTTCCTTATATGTGGACACCATTACTTTGTTTGTAACGTCTTTACCAGCTGATCAATTTTTTAAAAACTGTTGAACTATGTCTAAGTTTAATATTAAAGATAATATTTGCACAAAGGACAGAAAGCGATTAAAAAGAAGCGGTAGGCGTGCAATATATGTATTATACCCTGTACCGTATGGTACAAAGGGTATATTAAGTTTGTGCCAGCCGAAAATGTATGTAACATACAATCGGAGACATCGGAGACTCCCCAAAGTTACCTTAAGTATGATCAGGTTGACTTGCCCAAATTTCTCCCATAGGGGTGTTTTAGAGATATAATAATAATAATTCATTTGTTTATGAAGATATCGTAACAAAATTTGGCGTTCGGAAGAAGAGAGAGGGGGCAAAATGGGACTCCCCGGGCCAGGAGTTTTCTCAGGGGTTCGGTGTAATTAATGCAGAACACAATGATGCAAGCTAAAGGTGTATTAGAGGGGCCGGAACATTTTCTCTCTACGGCCCTGACTATTCCCATAGAACCGATCGGTCAAAAAACCTCGTTTGGTACAAACTTCATTGTATTTCGTTTGTTTATGCAGATAATGTAAACAAATTTTGTAGTTTGGTAATTTGGTAGTTTTTTAAACACCCTCCAGCACTGTATCAAATTTTATCAAAAATGGTTGACTATATCATATAGCTCCCACAGGACCGATCGGTCAAAAAACCGTGTTTGGTGCCAAATTCGTTTTGTTTCGTGTGTTTATGAAGATATCGTAACCAATTTTTGGTAAATCAATATATTTTAGAGTTCTGAAGCAATAAATCGGACTTAATTGCAATGTGGTGGTACAGGGTATCCCAAAGTCGTCTGCGCCTGACTTTAACGTACGCCATCTTTTTAATCTAATTTTAATATCTCATTTGTTGAGGATATTTTTGATAAACTATGCAGCACTGTATTCACCAGAACACTCTTTTACCCAATGAAATTTGTTGGCATTGGTTTGCTTAACGTTTTTTCGAATAACATCAGATTGTGACGTTAGGTGAAATTCGGGTGCATATAATATAATTTTTTCCTTATCGGAACTATTACTTGCTGTGCGTTCTTGATTCTGGCTATTATAGTACATACTCTATATAAACAATGGGACAATATACAAATAAGTATGTATATATGTATGTGTATTAGTACTTTTCTATTAAGATTAAGCTCTTAAATGGACATTTACTTAGTGTATAATTTAAAATCTTTTTTGGTCTAATTTTAATTAACTATTGCTTATTGGCAATGTAGACACAGTTGAGTAATACATAGGTAGCCGACTTAATCTGTCAATGCAATTAAATTGCGTTTCACTTAGGGCTACTTATAAATTCGTTTGATTTGCAATTAGATACATGTACAATTGTTGATTTTTGTTTTTTATCTACAGATTCACACCAAAAAAGTCCTATGTAAATAGCTTTATGTCTCTTAAGCTATCCTTATCAGTACATATTCTAAACATACGTATACATTTATCTAACTAAGACAGCCTGTATTGAGCCTTTTAAAACATAGCTTTCACCTTTCAGTTTTAAAATCCGTTCCATTTATGCAAAATAATTCAAAAATTTATGCTACTTTTCTATACATAATACCAAATATACATACACTTTTATATATATGTTATATAGTTTGCGACTGATATTCCTATATGTTGCATATATATTTGATTTAATCACAATTTGAATGCTTTATAGCTTGTTAGCATATTTACAATTTATCTAACTCGCTTTTGCGTACTTATTTATTATAACTATCATTATACATATATAATATTATGTAATACATATTTATGAATGCATGACTTATATTCTCTCACATTGATTCGTTTTAAGGAAACCTGATTCAAAACATGATCATTTGCATTATTTACATATATTAATTAAGCACTATTCTAAGTTTTATTTCAAAACACGTTTTTATGCAATTGGATTTAGTTTAATGCTGCAACTAAGCCCAAATCTTATTCATAAATGTTATTTTTATATATTAGTATTATAAAAAAAAGTAAATAGCAAAATATACTCCAACTTAGGGGATCATGATGAATATAAACCAATTACAATGTTATCGATGAATTGTTATTGTGTAACGTTGACATAAGAACCATATAAAAAGACTAGAGGTGCCCAGGCTCCATTGCTCAGCTAGCTCATTTTGATATTGTTGTTGCTCTTAGGCAAGCATACATACATATTTGTACATGCAAGGATCTTTAAGATGCCAATGCAAATTACTCTACGTCTCTTCGCCCCTTGAGCTCATGAAATCTTTCGATAAAAGCAATGCATGCGTAATTGATTACGTAAAGGGCGCAGACGCCGTAGCAGCGCGCTGGGAACCCTTGCGTATGTTGGTTGTTGGCCCACTGATTTTTAGTTGCTCTCTGAACTTTTTCACTTAAGAAAAGGGTATTGATCGTGGACACGAAATTTTTGTGAATATTAAGGCTCAGGCCTCCTCAAGGAGCGGCAGGTTTTGTCGACTTGAGCCACGCAAAACTCTTTGTAGTGTTGTTCTAAAATAGTCCATAGATTCAAAATTATCAAACCTCAAAATCGTACCTGCTTCGCTTCTCTAGAAATATACATATATGTAAAAATCACCGTAACCAGTCTCTATTTTTATTTCCATTTGAGTTATTCTTTGATTCAGAGCACACATATATAATAACTAGGTGCTCCGCCTTCAGCGTGCTTCACACGCCAACCCCTGGTCTTCGTGATTTAATTCAGATCATCCAGACTTTTATATAGCCTGTACAATTCTTTATTTCCATAATGTTCATCCCATTGCCATGCAACAGTCAGTCCCGCCCGACTTTACAATACTCTGGAGTAGCAGCGACCTGCATGCTGCTCTGAATCGCAACTGGAATAAAAACTTAGACAACGGCTCCTTTGATACTGTTATGTTTTTTTTTTGTCCTAATGACTTAATTATCAATTCATTTGTTTGACTCTACTCCAGTCTTCGGACTAATATCCCATTAGTATTTGGTTGAAAATATATAAAGGGAGCACCAAATAACACCCAAGGAATCATTAGAAACATCTATTCCTTTAAAACTGGAGAACCCAGGATGTCAATAGATTGTTAAAAAAATGTATTAAGACATTGCTTGAAAGCCTTTATAAAACCTTTTAATTGCTATACAGACACTTTTGTGTTAGCTCATTATAAGTATCATATTGGTTTTTCAAAATTTCAAAATGGCGCCCCTAAGATATGTTTTTCATTTTTGTGTTTAAAGTTCGAGCTGGGTATGTAAATAAGGATTTTCGTTGTCGCTAATTACGAATCTGGGGTTAGAATTTCAAAATTACAAAACGGCGGACCTAAGATAGGCGCCGAAAACCTAAGAAATCATTCTTATTTACATACCCAACTCGAACTTTAAACACAAAAATTAAAACCATATCTTAGAGGCGCCATTTTGAAATATTTATTAGTTATTTGGAAATTCTAACCCATCATTTAAAAAGTAAACGAGAAGACCAAAATCTCAAGCCCAAAAACGTTGATTTCTCTTAAAAATTTAATATAGAATATATTCTATTATATTATTATCTATATATGTGTTCTGAATCAAAATATAACTCGAATGAAACTAAAAATAGAGACTGGTTATGGTAATTTTTGCTGAACATAAATATAGATACATTTGTATATTTCTAGAGAAGCGAAGCAGGTACGATTTAGAGGTTTGATAATTTTCAATTTGGGGATTATTTAGATCAAGTCGACAAAACCTGCCGCTCCTGGAGGAGGGCTGCGAAGGCATTGCTTGCAAACAAAAAATAGTTACAAAGAAAAACAAAACATTTAGGAGAATTGTATATACTATTTTTTTCAGTGCACATAATAACATGAAAAAACGGTTTGCTTTAGGTATGTAAGTGTTTTTCTTTCATATGTATTGGTTTTTGCACCGCCATAAGCAGCGACATTAAATGTACAATACATTTAACTTATAATTACAACATTGGAGTTGAGAAGCTAATTATTTTTTTTTAGCTTAGTTTGATGAAGGCTGTCAAATATGTTATCTTAAATATATCAAAAAGACCATGAATTAAAAATCTAAATTTATCAAATAATGCTAAATGGGAGCGAGAACCGTATCGGCTTTGAATACTCGCATGTAGCTTCCGACAGTAAATACGTTATATTATTATTTTATATTCACTTAGAGATGGGTAGAGAGACGTTTTCAACATTTCTTGTCTAATTATAGTACTCTTTGAGTATAAAATTTTTAGAAAAGTTATAGTTTTAAAAAAAAGTGCTTAAAGTTAGTGCTAAAAATTTTCGCTTTTATTTGTCTGCATATGCACTCATTTGAAATATTTTTAAGACTTTTGATAGCTAAGCTTTATTTTTAAAACTTTATAGTTCACCTTAGCGCTAATATACTTATTTTATTTTACTTAAAACATTTAGTTGGATTTTAAGTGCAAATATAAATACACTTTTTAGACCAACTTTGTCTAAATACGGCGTTTCAACCGTTGAACCTTATTATACAATATTTATCTTGCATAATACTTGCTTATGTTTTAAGACTTAATGGTATTCGAATATCAATTTTTTTTTAATGCAAGAATATGCCATAAATGCAGCTAGGTACTTACATCCAGTAATGAACCATATGTTTCTTTATTGTTGTGTTTTGCAGTGACAACTCAAAATTAAAAATGTTGCTCGTAAATAATACAAAAATAGTTATAATGTACTAAAAAATTATACAAACCATGCCTACAATTAACTGTATATTAATACTTTTAATAGTGTTCCAAAAAAATCAAAAAAGTCTCTCATTACAGTTCGATTATTATAAATTTTATCAAAATACTAATTTTTTATTTCTTTATAAGAAAAAGCTCCGCATTTTCAAACTTAGTTTGATTTTAATTCCCATAAATGTTTTTTTTTTATGAAAATATTTTAAAAAATATCATATTTATTTCAAAAGCGAAAGCTCAGTAAACCGCCAAATTTACTATCCATAGTTTGCGGAAAAATTTGGTGAAACCCTTCGATCTAATCTATCTAATTAAAGTAAATCGCATTTTTTAGATGATGTTGACACATTTCATTAAGCCTTAATTTGGTATCCTAGCTCTTAGGTTTCTAAGATGTAGGTGTTCATACCGACATACCCGAATCGGCTCTGTTCACTTTGGAATTAGCAATTTTGGATGTCTTGCTTATAAACATTGACCTAATATGTCGGCGCAATTGCGCAAAATTATCATTGGCTACATTTTGAACAAAAATTAAATTGACAAAATGTAAACTTAGTCATCCAAGTAACGTCAAAAATATAAGATTCAAATTTAACAAATATGTGCTTTTGTTGCTAAAAAAAAAATTATATAAAAGCAGTCTACTATCATTTTTTTTTAGGTAGGTAGGTAGGTAGAAGTGGTTGTCTTCCGACAAACCTAGGCCTGCAAAAACCGCGTTGTGACGCCACTTGAGATAGTCCTTACTCTCCTGTATCCTCTCTGAACCAACCTGTCGATTTAACGAACGAATTAATCTTATTTATTCTGATTCCTGCGAATTCAGTAACATTCCCAATAGTTTCGGAACGCAGTGTGTTCAGTCTCCTCCTGCATAGTGCCATGCATCCACACAGGAGATGCTCCACTATTTCCACATCTACTACCTCCTTATTTTTTTTTTATCTGTAACGTTCCTTTTTATTTTCGATTAATTTGTGAATTTCCCTAATTTGTTCGATAAATTCTCCTGTTGTGTTGGCGCAAAATTATTTTTGTTTGATACAAAACAGCTGACATGGTTGCCGCACCTATCTATTACTATATGTTCACATTTTATTTTTAATAAAATATTGATAGTATAATACATACTTTGTTATTCTGACTTTTAAATAAAATTACAAAAAAATTTTACTTTGGCAACAATATGCATTGAAATTAAAAACGATTTAGCTATTTTTGCTACAAGCTCGCGTTTAACGCGAGAGCCCTGTCGCACTTATCGGTCCCATACACAAAAAAAAAAATCGTTTTGCACAACGCATGCTAATTTTTGGGTTTTCAGAAAAAAAATAATTAAAAAAAATTGTTTATAAATATTTGCCTTAAAGTTGGCATAAATATAATCTAAGAATATCAATGAATGTTTAAAAAATTTTATCAGTATAAAATAAGTGCTTTTTTGGCAATTCGTTTTAATTCCTCTTGCAACAAAACATTGAAAACTTCTGGTGGAATTGGGAGCATCAAACATTCGTTTTCAAAACGAATCCGAATAAATTGTTCGGATTAATTTTTCGGAGCACAGCTGAATAAATAGGATTAAAAATCGGAAATTATCGATATTACCAACATATGGTAGTTTCAAGGTTATGTGACACACAAGATCGATAAATTTACAGATGATACCGATTGCCAACCCTATCGGATTCTATCTCTTTTTTCAAAGTTTTAAAAAGAATATTTTCCAGCATAAGTTTGCTAATTTTAACTTGTGAAGTCGGAATCGCAGAATCTAAAAATTAGCATTATTATTGAAAATAAAAAAATGATTTTATTTTACTAAAATAATTAAACAAAACATAATACATTATTTACAGTGATTATTGCTTCCACGTAAAAGAAACAGAAAATAAATATACATTAATATGAGTGTTTCATTTTGACGCTGTGTTTTTTGAGTTTGATTGATTTGTTATTTTTGATATTCAATAATTGCACAAATAAATATTTCAGTGTATTTAGTGTATTTGTATATAATAAAGAACATAGACATCGACTATTGTAATTGAATTTTTCTACATATTTTTTTTTTTTAGTTTAAAATTGGTTTACTGTTGCACACATTTATAATTTTAACAATTACAATAAATTTAATATTGAATTTTAAACATTACAATTGGACACCTATAAAGTCTAAACCATTTAGTGATAATTACTACTGTATAACGCTTTGCTTTTTAGTTAATTTCATTATGTTTTTATATATAGATCTGTATGCATGCCTGTTTATATGTTTTATAACTATGTATTTGTTTTTATTGCAAATTCAGCATTTAAATATTTATATTTGTTCTGTAAAAACGTCTTGTACGTACTTGTAATTTTAAAATATTTCATTAAATTTTGTCAGTACATTTTTATGTCGACTGCTTATATGTATGTTTATATATATATATTATATGTTTGTATGTATATGTTCGTATTGTATGTAGTTATAGATTTTATTCTTATAATGAGATCAAGTCATATAGCGCATTATTTCGCGCAAAGCATAGAGTAATTCGGCCTGATTTCGGGCTTCCATTATCATTAGATTAACATGAACCTGCAAAGAATCAATATCAATGCAAATATATACATATACCATATAGTTTTAACTAGATAATTACTTTTTCACTATCCTGCAGCTCAACGAGCACACTATCGTAATCCTTAGTTGTAATACGTTCCGGAAAACAACAGGCTGTCTTTATAAACATTTTCAAGGGTCGCACCAACAGCTGTAAATAAATTTTATACAGATGTATTTTTTTTCTTTTAATTTGAGCTTCAGCCAGTTTCTTACCTGATTCACTTCCCCATAATCATAGTCATCATGCCGTATGCCATAGATGCATTGTATATAATTCCATATAGCGCGTCGAAACTTTGATGTATCGACATTTTTAATACCGCCCATGGTAAAATAAGTTAGATTATATGCAGCCCGAAATTTTTCATCCAAAAATGTGCCCACGTCATTGTACAAACTGCAATTATCACGAGGATAGTAATAAGTAAATGAAAACATGGTAAATGTAATGCAATTTTTGTGACTCAATGGATACTGGGTATAAACACATAAAAATGTGCTCAATTTTTTTTACTTAAACTTGTTAAATATACATTTCTTAGATGCTATGAAATATGAAAAAATGTACGTGACGTAAATTTAGATTTATTCGATTTTGATCATTTTTATACGTTCTGGGGAGTTTTAAGCCACTGCACAATGGGTCCGCGTAGCCAGATTTTGACCGAAAGTCCCCCAAAAGAAAGTCAAACTTTGGACAAAACGACAATTTAATATGATTTTGGTTTTTAATATATTCGAGTAGTTATAAAGATTTTGTTGTTTTTTTTATCATTTGGCTACTTTGCTTTAAGGGTACCTCCGACTACCACTCGATATTTGATCGAAAATAATTTTATGAATTTCTTCACATGTTTTACAACAAAATGTAATTTCTCCCGATTTTCGGAAATTGAATTTTGTATTTAAATTTTAAAAATTGACCCCCCAGAAATTTTTACTATTTTTTGAATTTCTTAGCTACCCAAAAGTAGCTTTAATAACCATTTTTTCAAAAGTTGTACTAAAATGTACAAAAATTTTACAATTTGAAAATTTCATAGCATACTTTCAAAGACGCAAATCAAAAAATGATTAATTTGTCAAAAAAAACGTCAAAATTTAAATATGGATTTTTGAAATTTTTTTTTTTTTAATTTAAAAGAGTATGCCTAAAAAAATTATAACTTTTAAAAACCAGATTGTTTGGTGGTGTCGTACTTTTGTAATTGGCTTGGAAAGCTAAAATTGTTTGGGGCTATACTAACTCCAAAACCATTCTATTTTTTGGGTATAGGATATTTTTCAATGTGTGTGGAGCTCATATCTATCTCTGTTTGAAATATAGTCCAATTCCAATCAACAGTTTTTTTTTTAATTAAGTTAAATTTGTTTTTTGGTTTATTTTAAAATTTTTCTAATTTCGGACTAGATTATCTATATCTTAAAAAAATCTGAGGAGGCTCAAAGTTCCCAGAAAAAAAATCAATCCTTTTGGAACAAGTGTATAAAATTTCATCGCTCTAAAAAAATTATTATGGAAATGACAGGGTTTTGGCCAAAATATGAAAATCTGGGCCCACAGTGCACTGGTACAAAATAACAAAATTTTGGAAAAAAATGTAGAAAAGCTTGTAAAAAGCCAAGACTTAGTGGATGGGATAATAATAGAAAAAGTAAAACAGTGTGCAATGAAAAATTTTTACATTTTTTTGAGTTCTCCAAAAATAATGAGATATATTTTTTAATTGAAAGAACTTTTAATTTGGGTTTGTAGCTTTATTTCTTGAATTTTAGATTCACTAAAATTTTCATTGAAATGTAAACAAAAAATTTAATCTTAAGAAGGGTCCCATAAGAAACAACAAAATCGTTTTTTTGTCAATAAGTTTGGTGGTAATTCTACTGCATCATATGCTTTATAAGCTTACCCATCAACTAGAGAAAAACCATGGTCATCCCAGGAATAGTCCTGTATACGAAAAGTATTCGGTATATTCTCAGCACCGCGTCTTGCAAAATCTTCATATGTGAAATTTGCATCGTCCACATAATGTGATATATTTGGGGGAACGGCAACGGTGGCTTCCGGGGATACGGCTGCAAGCTCAGCCGTTTGCATTTCCACATTCTTGAAGCGATTGCTTAGCTCGGCTTCGCTACATTCGTCCTGTTTCTGGGAGAGCACCTTCATGCGTTCCATTAGCGCCTCAACGCAAATGCCATGCTGCTGTGGTTGTTGTTGTGCTGTAGCTGTTGTGAGTCAGAAGAGGAAACATAATACCCAAGGAAACACACAAAGATAAACAATAGAGCGATAGAGAGTTGTTTGCTAATGAGAACACAAAATGCGTGAAATTAGTTACCTAGATAATGTTTGCCGAAGCCATTGGAGTTGTTGGCGCTGCTGATGGCATCCTTAGCAGTTGCGAGGGGTGCAGTGTTGGCAGCGGATACAATAGTGGCAGCATCAATACCATTATCTACTGTCAATCCAGTGTTGTCTACTGCTGCTGCCCCATGTTGCATGCAGCTGGTTTGGTTATTGTAATCCAGCTTTGTGTTGCTACTATTTAGTGTGATCTCACCCAGAATAGTTTTTTGTTGTTGTTGCAGCTCCAGTTGCTGCTGTTGCTGATTCTGTTGCTGGTGTATGGGACTTGTTGTAGTTTGGCGTGTAGCAACAGCAGCAGCAGAAGCAGCAGCAGGAACGTTGGCGGTGGCTTTGACAGTCCCCATATCAATGGCTGCTGTTGGTGCATTTCTCAATTTGGGACTAGACAAACCATCCAGCTTTTGTGTCAGGCCGCAGGAGAACACAAACGAAGATAGCGAATGAAAGTGGGATAGTAAGACCATAGCATGAACAACCTCTGACAACGACCAGCTATTTTTTCCTTTTGTTAAACACTGCAAATACATAGAGTACGATATGGTCTTGTAGTAAAGTAAGATAGACAGAAGACTGCTGCTGGTAACTGTGGGTCATTAAAAATGTAATGGCTTGTAAGTGCATACCTCGATATGTTCTTTGCGTAACAGCCATGGACGATGTGCTAATATTTTATTTATATCATATATGGCACGTAATTTGGCGGGTATATAGTCCAGACCATTCAGCCACTCGCTGCTTCCACCCTGATTAATGAACTCCTTTTCATAGCGTTTCACCAAATAGGGACATTGATGACGTGCGGCAGCCTGTAATGTGAAAAAGAAACAAGAAACTGAAAATGTTTTTATAGTAAAATAATTTTTGTATATCTAATTTACTCAATATACAGATCGAGGCGTTTATAAGTTCCATTTTTAAAAGTTATTTCTAAGCACAGTACTCTAGGCTTAAAAACACCTATTGTATATTTGTAAGGTTTCTTTAAAAAAGATGGCGTACGTTAAAGTCGGGATACTCTGTACCACCACACTATCATTAAATCCAATATATTGCTTACGAAATCGAAAGATATTTCTTGGCAAATTTTTTTATTGATTGGTCCTATGGGTCCTATATGATATAATCAGCCGATTTTAATCAAATTTTGTAGAGTGATGGGAAACTCTAAAAGACTTCCAACTACCAAATTTGGTAACGATATCTTCGTTAACAAACGAAATAGAACGAAGTTTGCACCAAACACGGTTTTTTGACCGATCGGTCCTATGTGAGCTATATGATATAGTTAACCGATATCAATAAAATTTGGTACAGCACTGGGGATCTCTAAACAACTTTCGAATACCAAATGTGGTTACGATATCTTTATAAACAACCGAGTTATCTATCTAAACCTCTTTTATTCGAGGTCGTCGGAAATATATGGGAGCTATATAATCTAACCCCGATATCAAAAAAAATAAAATAAACTTGTCTCCTATGGAATAATAAGGGATCTAATCTGAAATTTTGGTTGCTTTTGCTCTTACCATCTCTGAGATCTAGGCGTTCATACGGACGGCCAGACAGACAGACAGACGGACATGGGTATATCGACTTCTTTAGTCACCCTGATTATACTTTAGGTAATTTTGGGGGGTCTCCGACGTCTCCTTATGTATGTTACATACATTTTTTTTAGTATATGTTCTGCCGAAGCAAGAACTATGTTACATTCGGCTATAAAACTGATCAATATCGTTTGGGGTATTGATATAATGTCAGTTAGTCTGTCGTTTCTCATTTATACAGGGTTCATCGATGACAAAATAAATAGAGGCATCGACTTAGCTATTTCGGATAAAAAAGCAACATACGGCCGTGCTCCGGAAAACGAATCCGAATACTTTATTCGGTTTCTATTTGTAACCACATGTTTATTGGATGATCCCAATTTCACCTAATCAAGATTTACGAACACGAATAAAATTGGTTCGTTTTCGTCTTCCTTTTCGGGAGCTCGCCTGTTAGTCGATAATCAATCAGTCCTACAATAGGTATAAATAGGTTGTTGGTACCAAATGTGCTTACTGAAAAAATAAGTTCTTTAATAGATCTTATAAATTACCTAATTTTTAAAAATTTTACAAATTTTGCTTGTAATCCTAAAATATTAGACTTTGTATCTAACAATTAGACGGTGGTTTAGGCTGTTTTATGACTCAAAGTAAACTTCTCTAAAATTCTTAGACTGCACTTTGATTGAGGCCAACAAGAACAAAATATATGCGGAACGAAGGTAAAGTTATTTATATTGAATGATAAAAAAAGTTCGGTAGCGTTTAATGGTGCTTCAATAAATCTTTCACCAAAACTAAAATCTTTTCTGAATTCCGCAAAATCAATAATAAATTCTTATATTTGAAATTACGAAATACATTTTAAAACAATTTTTTTTTTTTAACCATGTTCAATGAATCTGTAAATACTTAAGTTAAATAAAAGTATGGCATTGTTCCAACAATGACGTAATTTGTTTTTTAACCTTGACCTTATATAAAGCGTAGCTATATTGTATGCCCTAGAAAAATATGGCAGAATAGCTGAATATAACTCAATAAAAATAAATTAATGTACTGAACCCAGAGCACAGACAATTTTGACCCTCATCAAATGTGAGCACACTCAAATATGTTCCTACATACCTAGATCTATATCTCTCTACCCCGTCCTCTCAATATCACTCTTATGTGTAAGATATTAAAATGGTCGCATGGCGCGCAGATTATATTTATATGGGTTACCCTCCTAACAAAAAATATCAACACCTGAAAATGTGCTAAAATAAAAAACCATTTTATGATTTGAATTCTTTTATATTTTATGCATATGTGTGTGTGTGGGTATGTGTGTGTGACCCAAAACGTCAAATATTCAAAGCGCAGTTCATTGTTTTGACTTTGCTTCTTTTTTTTAATACACTTTCTGAGTCGAATGTGTATTGAGCAATTGGTGAGCTTTGCGACTTAGAGAAGGAACACTCCGCGAAAACGAGTAAATTTTGTTCGTTTTCGTTTTTGCGTGCTGCCAATTCCGCGTTTATTGCTGTCATCTTCTGAATTTACTGTCTCAACTTTTCGATTACTTTATATCGTTCTGCACTCATGAAACGGGTGTTTAGTAGTGCTGGAGAAACATCTCTGTTGGCCAACATCGATATATTTTTTTTTTTTTTTTTTTTTTTTTTTTTTTTTTTTTTTTTTTTTTTTTTTTTTTTTTTTTTTTTTTTTTTTTTTTTTTTTTTTTTTTTTTTTTTTTTTTTTTTTTTTTTTTTTTTTTTTTTTTTTTTTTTTTTTTTTTTTTTTTTTTTTTTTTTTTTTTTTTTTTTTTTTTTTTTTTTTTTAAAAAAAATATTTTTTTTATTTTTTTTTTTAATTTTTTTTTTTTTTTTTTTTTTTTTTTTTTTTTTTTTTTTTTTTTTTTTTTTTTTTTTTTTTTTTTTTTTTTTTTTTTTTTTTAAAATTAAAATTTTTTATTTTAATAAAAAAAAAAATAAAAAAAAAAAAAAAAAAAAAAAAAAAAAAAAAAAAAAAAAAAAAAAAATAATATTAAAAAAATTTAAAAAAATATTTTAAAAATAAAAAAAAAATTTAAAAAATTTTAATTTAATTTTAATTTTTTTTTTTTTTTTTTTTTTTTTTTTTTTTTTTTTTTTTTTTTTTTTTAATTTTTTTTTTTTTTTTTTTTTTTATTTTTTTTTTTTTTTTTTTTTTTTTTTTTTTTTTTTTTTTTTTTTTTTTTAATTTTTTTTTTTTTTTTTTTTTTTTTTTTTTTTTTTTTTTTTTTTTTTTTTTTTTTTTTTTTTTTTTTTTTTTTTTTTTTTTTTTTTTTTTTTTTTTTTTTTTTTTTTTTTTTTTTTTTTTTTTTTTTTTTTTTTTTTTTTTTTTTTTTTTTTTTTTTTTTTTTTTTTTTTTTTTTTTTTTTTTTTTTTTTTTTTTTTTTTTTTTTTTTTAAAAAAAAATTATTTTTTTTTTTTTTTTTTATTTTTTTTTTTTTTTTATTAAATTTTTTTTTTTTTTTTTTTATTAATTAAATAAAATAAAAAAAAAAAAAAATTTTTTTATTTTTTATTAATAAATATTTTTTTAAAAAATAAAAAAAAAAAATTTTAATTTAAAAATTAAAATTTTAAATTTTTTTTTTTTTTTAATAAAAATTTTTTTGATTGTTCTTAATAAACTTTTTTTTTTCTTTTATATTAAAATTTTTTTTTTCCTTTATTTTTAAATTTACTTATATAGATTTTAAACTTCGATCATCGTTGTTTTCTTCAGCACTAGTTTACATTTTCGTTTGATTCGTGTACTTAATATTTTGTTTTATAAAAAAATTTACACAGTAAAATAACTTTAGCAACAATATTTATTAAATTCACCACGATTTAGCTATTTTTATTAGAAGGGAAATTTTTGTTAGTGCAAGGCATAACCCATTTATGCAACACATGCAAGACATAAACCATTTTTTATGCAAGACATGAACCATGTGTGTGTATGTGAACGTATGCCAAAAATGCGTTTTGAATTGTTGATTAGTTTTTTTCATAAAATAATAATAATAATTAAAAATAATAGTCAATAAATATCGAACTTGAAATTGGAAAGAATATTTAAAAAATTATTTCATTTTAAATTACGTGCACTTTTGAAACTATTTTTAATCAACACAGTATAATATGTAATTTATAGAAAGCAGCATTTGAGAGAAAGATTCTACGGAGAATTTACGAACCGTTGATAGATGGCAACATCACATCATACACAATGAAACAATTGTGCGCTTTATCGAGTCCCAGCGCCTACGGTGGATCGAGCATGTACTGCTCATGGATGATAGATCCACACTAAAGTTAATCCTGAAAGGGCAACGACATGGAACGCGAGTAAGAGGGCGACCAAAAAACCCTTGGCTGGATGCGGTGCTAGCAGATTTGAGTATAATGAATGTCCAAAACTACGAAGTCCAAGCAATAGATCGAGTGATATGAAGGGGCATCGTGAAGGAAGCTTTGACCCACCTAGGGTTGTAATGCTATGAATGATGATGAATAATTTTCATGAGCACATGGGAGTAAAATATTGGTTGGGCATATTCTTTATACAGCAATTTATTAGACAAAAAATTTGTAGTACGAAAAATTTGACGATATTTTTAGACCACTCACATCTGTTTTCTTTTTTTTTCAAAAAATTTAGTTAGTAGGCTGGCGTGTTCTCAGGAATCGCTATACCAGTACTTTAAATATAATTGCGAAAACATATATTTATTTTTTTATTTTTATAGTGTATTTAAACGGCGATGCTCGTAATAGTAAATATTGTTTTTCTACTGTATTTCGTTTTATTATTGTTTGTCATGGTTGTGCACATTGTTTTATTGTTGTTGGCTATTGCTGTTGACGCTCTGTCATTAATGAGGCTTGTACCATAATCATGCCATGCCCTGACATGCCATCGTAAATCTTAAATAATTTTACATTTCTAAGACTAAATATACATATAGTATGCATGTATGTTTATATAGGGGTGTGTATGTGTGACTACTTGCCCCCTACAATTGTGCAATTAAGTCGACTAGGCTAGTGCGCTGCATTTTAAGAGCTTGTATACAATACTAATTCGAAATTTTCAGATAAGCAAAGTGCTTTGAAGGCAAAAGAACCGACAAAAAAAAAACAAAGTCTCTTAAATATGTTGGTTGCTTTAAATTATGTCGAGTGTTAAGATTTGGATGCTCCAAACTCAGCACAAAGTAGCTCAATACCATTTACAGTGTGGATGGGAGTGTGAAACCGATTCTTATTACCACATGGACGGCACTAAGCCATTGTGTTTTGAGAGTCGAAACGAAGCGTAACAATGCAAATCGTCCCCAATTTTTGTTGGCATGGGTAAAACGCGTATGTTTATATTGTTGACTTAATTTTTTGTTTTTAAAGAAACACACAAAGATTTTTCGGCTCATTTATGATTACTCATATAGCATTAAATTATTCGAATTTAACAGGTTAAAAGAAAATTTGAAGGACTGTGCTGCATTTAAAGCGAACTATGCCGTGTTTAGCGCCCTTAATACCTATACCGTTGGATCTTGATTAATTTGGTAAATCTTTATTATATATATTTATTCCTATTACTCCTGTGAGAAGCACAAAATTCTTAAATCTAGTTCTATCTAATGACAAGATTCTGAATTCGCTCAAACTCTTTCCACTTTTTTCTACGTCTATCTGAATTTGACTTGTCCAAGTGTGCGCCGTACGACCTCTTCTGCGGCAGCCTTGCGGATTCCAATCAATGGACTGTCTAGCAATGTTGTTAAGGTGCTTTCTTAGGTTAAGTAAATCCTTAGAGCAACATTTAATAATCATTACACTCTCGCTTTATTGTGAGCGTATTCGTGTTCTTTTCATTAACTCCAAACTGGTACTATAATTTTTAGAAAAATTAAAAACTAGTTCCAATTCAATTATTAAAATCACGCTTTTTTTTCAAATTTGATCAATCCGATCTATAAGCCTAGCCTCTAAATTAATTATATGCTTGATAGTGCTCGCATAGAGCCTTTATAGCCTTTAAAAAACGTGTAGTAATTGGCATCCCTTAATCCCAGCACATACAAACAAAGTTTATATTCTTAAGAAAACATCCAAAATTCTTATACACCCTATACCGTATGGTACAATGGGTATATTAAGTTTGTGCAAGCCGAAAATGTATGTAACATACAAAAGGAGACGTCGGAGACCCCGCGTATGATCAGGGTGACTAGAGAAGTAGATATGACCCATGTCCGTCTGTCTGTCTATCCGTCTGTCCGTATGAACGCCTAGATCTCAGAGATGGTAAGAGCTAGAGCAACCAAACTTTCAGATTAGATCCCTTATTATTCCATAGGAGACAAGTTTATTTTATTTTTTTGATATCGGGGTTACATCATATAGCTCCCGTAGGGGTGTTTCAGAGTGCCTCGAAAAAAATCAAAAGCTTTAGATGGATAATTCGTTTGTTTATAAAGATATCGTAACCAAATTTTGCATTCGGAAGTTTTTTAGAGATCTGCAATACTGTACCAAAAATTATTGAAATCGGTTGACTATATCATATAGCGCCCATAGGACCGATCGGCCAAAAAATCGATTTTTGTACAAAATTTTGTATGTTTCGTTTGTTTATAAAGATATCGTATCGGAAGTTTTTTATAGGTCCCAAGTACTGTGATCAAATCAAAATCAAATTCGGTACTATATCATATAGCTCCCATAGGACCAATCGGTCAAATAAAGTTTTTGTTTTGCTTGTTTGTGAAGATATTGAAACCAAATTTGGCATTAAGAAGATTTTAGAGTACCCAAACACTGTGCCAAATTTGATCAAAATCGGTTGACTATATCATGTAGCTTCCATAGGACCAATCACTCAAAAAAAACATTTTCGATTTAAAATTCCTCTGTTTTTGGTTTTTAATGAAGGTATCGTTTGGTGTTCTTAAGCAATATACCGGACTTAAATGAACTGTGGTGGTACAGGGTATCCCAAAGTCATCTGCGCCCGACTTTAACGTAGCCATCTTTTTATGTAGACCTAAAAAGATAATACTTTTTTACATGCTAATATAAATAAAAAACCACACAAATTTTATTTGTTTTCATTTTTACGTGCTCCCAATTTCACATTTTTTGTTTTCGATATCTTATATTTCTCCAGGGTATGATATTTCATAGCACAAATCTGAGCCTTTCGATTACTTCATATTATTTACATTTTCAAAATATTGCTAGTACTTTATTAATCTGATTTTAAACTAAATGTACACAATAATATTAACTTCAGCAACGGTATTTATTAAAATACACCACGATTATCCTTATTAAAGAAGCAATGAACCATTAATGCAAGACATGAACTATTTTTTATGCAAGACATGCACCGTACGTGAACGTATGCCAAAATTTCGTTTTGAGCTTGAATTAAAAAAAAATAATATTAAAAATTATGATCAGTAAGTATTTAAAAAAAAATTGGCATAAACTAAATCTATGAATAGATTAACACACGTACTTCACATTTTTGAACCTATTTTGCCAATTCGTTTTGATTTGCAACAAAGCAGTCGGATTGAAACAAAATAGAAATTGGTGAAATTGTTGTTTCAAAACGAATCCGAAAATAAATATTTGGATTCAAAACAAATCCGAAAATAAATATTAAGATTCATTTACCGGAACATAGTCTTTGACTTTTTATTTAAAAATGACGAAATGTCCGAAATGTCTTTGAATAACCAAGAATGATCTTCCAAAGTCTAATCATGGGTTTCTTAAAAACAAATTTATGCTGTTCCACAAATTCTAAACGTTTTTTTTAATGCAATATAAATATAAAACTAATTTCTAAAAGCTATAGTACGAGGCTAGGGTATCATCATATTTGTGACCTAGTAGAGGAAAGTGGGGTGAGTCATTGGACACCGATTTTCAAATAAACGTCATGACCGACGATGGTTTTTGATAATACTCCGACGCGAGTGCACGTGTTTTACTGTTCAGTATAATTTTTCTAAAAAAAAATTAGCTACCTTGAAAGTGGAATTTTAAGTTTTTGTGTCGCTAACATTTCAAAATTTTCTCGAGTAAAATCAAATGTAAGTAGGTATATCCATAATAATATTATTTAGACTTTATACTTAAATGCTAAAGGGTTCGTTTCAATTTATGCAATGAATGACGCTACTCCGTTTCGAAAAAGTCGCTTTGGGGTGAATCCGGAAGTATCGAAAAGAGCCAAATAATTATTTGAATATAATTTCGGCACGGATTTCAACTGCTTTTGTGTCGAAACGCCGTGAACTTACAAAAAATCGCGAATTTGGCATTTTTTGCTGGGAGATCAATCTACATGACAAAAAATCTCTTCGTATCGATCTAAAATTTTTATACAATGTAGCTTGTTCAATGCCCTGAACATCACAACTTTCAATTATGAAAAAATTCATCCGAATTCACCCCAGTTTATTTCCAATTTTTTTATTTTTTTGTATTGCCAAAATATAAAAGGACACTCTCGTACTTTATGAGACAGCTTGTTGGACTTTTGGACTTCTCAAAAATTTTTAAAATTCTTCGTTGTTGGACAGAAATCAGCAAGAACAGAACTTTTGGCTTTTAAACAATGAAATTGAAAAATATTGTTTTTCATTTTGCCAAACAACAGCGAGAACAACAACAACAAATACCAAAACAATGGCAACAACAATTTGGGTCGGAACACAATCGCATTGTTCGTTAGCTGCTGGTGGGCTTGGAGGCAACTTTGTCTGTTTGTGCAAAGCGTCCTGGGGGTCCGTACTCGGCCAGAAATCACACTGTGAATGAAATTTGAATCCGCTTTTGGTGCATGCACATGCATGTATACCGTGCATTAATATACGCATATTTGGGCCGTGCATTCATCTTGTTCATGTAGGTATGTACTACATATAGAGTACCTATATATGTAGTATCTTGTTTGCTGGCGTTGAACCAAATTAACGCGCAAAATAAAGAAATATTTAATTGAGTGCACCATAAATCAATTTTAATTACATTTTTTTTTCTGTTTAATTTGCAGAACTTTTGTTTTTCTTTATTTTAAAATTCGTTTTTATGCTTGTTAATACATTTCTAGGATTTTGCGTTTTTTGAATGCAACCGGGCGTATACGCAATATGCATAAATCCAACAAGTGGGGCCTGAATGTGTTGTACAAATTTAAGCTTAACCACAATATTTAAATTTTCAGCTTCAACTGCAAAAATTAAATTCTATTCAAGCTAAATTATTCGTTTAATGTCCATTGCATAAAAGATACATTTAATGTTATACCCTCAAAATAGTTTCACACAAAATCGGCTTTAAAACCAACAGCAACATTGACAATGTATAAAGTGCATTTTTAATAACTCTTTTTTAGAAACAGCTTAATATAAATATTTACTATTTATAATTTACAAAATTATATACAGGCATTAGATGCTTTTATATAGAATTTAATGCCTAAGATTTTGTGAATAAAATTTAAATTGAAATTGAATATAGAATTTATAATTATCCAGCAAACATTTGGTGAATAACTTGGGCAAAATGATATGTAATTAAGACATAATAATCGAAAAGGAAACTTAACGTAATAAGCCAACTTTTTTTTTAGTTTGTTTTGTTAGTTTAATGCTGTAAATGAAATTAAGTTTTTGGATAAATCTTCCGTGGTATCATTGCAATTATGATTTACACTACAGATGTGGCATTGGACTAACAGCTTCACAAACTGATGATTTTACTACACATATTCGAATTTAATTTGATCTGCCCAAACTCCTTAGAATAAAGTTAGCTATTAGGTTAATAACACTAGTTTACAGCAAAATGTATCCTCAACATGTTTTAGTTGTTTCTAAAGTAAAATGGCCCGCTAAACCGAAAATGAAATCCAAAAATTTTTTCATGGAACGGTTTTCGAAATATTTTGAAAAAACCATTTTTCGAAATTTAAAAAAAAGTGTCTTTACTTAAAATCAAATATCTCTGATTGTACTTAACTGATTTTAATCATTTTTTTACCTATCAGTAGATAACACTAGTTTACACGAAAAATGAACCTTCGTAAAAAAGTGTTTTTTAGGGTAATTTGGGGTCGAGAAACGCGAAAAGCAAAAAAAAAGCATGTTTTTCGAAAACATCTCAAAAACGGTGCTTAAGAAAAAAAAAAGGTTGCCATTTTCGTGTTTCTCGACCCCAAATTACCCTAAAAAACACTTTTTTACGATGGTTCACTCGATGACCCATAAATTTGTAAACTAGTGTAATTGAATTACGCATCGATGATACTTGGAACATATTACTGTCATATTTATGGTTTGGTCGCTATTTATGCATTAAAGGGAAATTTTTCGTAATTTTTAGCAAATTTTGGACAAAAATTCAACTTCGAATGTAATTTAAAAAATTTCCAAAAAAATTTTCATGCTGTTTTACTTATGGATCTTAAAGAACTATCAATTACGAACAAAATGAGTGGTTGTTCATCAAAATCGGGCAAAAAATGTGGAAATATCAAGTATTTTTGTAAAAAGTGAAAAATGTAAATTTTTTTGAAAAACAAAAAGTTTTAGATGAATAATTGATTTATTTATAAAGATATCGTTACCAATTTTGGCAATCAAAAGTTTTTTAGAGCTTTCAAGCTCTGTACAAAATTTCATCAAAATCGGTCGACTTTATCATATAGCACCCATAGGATCGATCGTTCAAAAAAACGTGTTTGGTGCAAAATCCGGTATATTGCTCAAAAAGTTCTAAAGAAACATATATATTTGCCAAATTTGGGTCCGATGTTTTCAGAACCAAACGAATCAAAATGAATTTGGCACAAAAAATATATTTTGACGAACCGACCCTATGGGCGGTATATGATATATACAACCGATTTTGATCAAATTTGATACAGGGCTTGGGAGCTATAAAAACTTCGGACCACCAAATTTGGTCACGATATCTTCAAAATCACGCGAAACACAATGAATTTCGTTTGAAAAACGTTTTTTTTTTTACCTATTTGTTCTATGGGGGCTTTATGGTATAGTCAACCGATTTTGATAAAATTTGGTTTGGTGGTGGAAAACTCTAAAATACTGCCAATCACAAAATTTGGTAACGATATCTTCATAAACAAAGGAAACACAACGAATTTTGCATCAAACGCGTTATTTTGGCCGATCGGTCCTATGGGTGCTATATTAAAAAATCAACCGATTTTGATCAAGTTTGGTACAGAACTTAAGAGCTATAAAAAACTTTCGATTGCCAAATTTGGTTACGATATCTTTATAAACAAACGAATTATCCATCTAAAACTTTAGGTTTTCAGAAAAATTTACTTTTTGCTCTTTTTAAAAAAATTCCCGTTTATTCCATACTTTTACTCCGATTTTGATGAACAGCCACTCATTTTGTTCGTAATCGATAGTTCTTTAAGAGCCATGAATAAAAAAAAATCCAACATTTTTTTTAAATTTTTAAATTTACTTTCGAAATTGAATTTTTGTCAAAAATTTGCTAAAAATTACGAAAAATTACGAAAAATTTCACTTTAATGCATAAATAGTGACCGAACCATAAATATGACAGTAATATGTTCCAAGTATCATCGATGGGTAATTCAACTATCTACTGATTGGTAATAAAAATTATTAAAATCAGTGAAGTATAACCAGAGATATTTGCTTTTAAGTAAAGACACCTTTTTTTTAATTTCGAAAAATGTTTTTTTCGCAATATTTCGAAAACTGTTCCATAGAAAAATTTTTTGACTTCATTTTCGGTTTTAGCGGGCCATTTTACTTCAAAAATAACTTAAACATGTTGAGGATACAAAATTTTTTTTAAATTTGTAAACTAGTGTAATTAGGTTTTAAATTAGTTACCAACTATGGGTTTATTATTAATTTTTTACTCTCTGACATTATTTTGGTCATATTTGTTCTAAGCAGAAAAGGCTAAACTCTTTATTTTATATTATATATTAGATTTCGCAATTTATGATATCTTATTTTATGAGAATAAATAAAAATAAAAAAATAGTTATAGGAATAAACAAGTAATAAAAATAATTTTCTTCTATTTTACACCTGGTTCGTTTTTTACAATAAAAAAATTTATGAAAATATCTTTGGAAAATTAATGCATATTTTACAATTAAATACCCTTTATTTTTTTAAAGCGCGTCCGGATTTTAAACTTAAATAAAACATAGAAAAATTAATGTAATGACCCAAAATATGGTTTTATTTGATAGATAATTTCGTATCATTTAATATTTTAAAAAGATCTCTGGCATGTGACCACCACGACTACGAGTTACAAAGCGCATCCTGTGGGTCCAATTTTTGACCACACTATCGAGCATTTGGGGCCGTATTTCAGTAATGACAAGTTTAATGTTGTTTTCCAAGTCGTCAATTGTTGTTTGCTCGTCTACATAAACCAACGACTTGACGTACCCCGATCACCGTTGACGGTAACACGATAAATTTGGATTTTCCTCTACACTGGCCTCTACAACAGCGATATGTTCTTCGGACCGTGCTGTTCTCATTCTGATTGGTGGTCAGACATCGTGGAATGTCAAATGAGTTCGTACATGATCAAGAACACGACGAAAAGCACGTTCTTATGGACGATTATTCGGTCCATAAATTGTACAAAGAGCTCTATAAGTTTTTACAACAGAACACTGGATTTGATTATAAATCTTGAAGATTTGAAGACGTTCTTGAGGTGTTAATCTTGCCATGATTGTTAGTCCTTACTGAATAATATGAAATTTGTCAAAAGTAACAATTGGTTTTAGAGATATCCCTTTCGGAAGATGTTAAAAAAACACCCTTTACAAACAGGATTCTGAACCCTTCAAGGCTTTTTTGACTTATTTATTTAAATCGGAAGTTAGTAAATTTATGAGCATAAAGCCCCATGATAAAGTCAGGGTATAAAAAATATATTCTGTAACAAACGAATTATATCTTAAAATCTTTTTTTCATGACAGACGTACATATCTATAAATCGACTTTCATAGTCAAACAGATCATACTTTAGGTGGCTTTGGGGGTCTCTTTTGTCAACATTCTCTGTTTAAAATGTCCTTAGTACCTTAGAGATTCATCTTATGAATCTTTTTAAAAATAAAACTTGTTAGTCTTATACGTAGGTATGTATATTAGATTGCCAATCAATCTAGGACAGGGATTCTCATACAGACATTTCCAGCCCAACTAAACTGTAAAGCACACAGGACCCCTACTTTCACTTTAAGGCAAATAAATCAACTGCCAAGATTTTATAAGCCACTTAGTTAAGATGAGCATGAAATGTCATCAACAATTTTCCAACTTTATCATATTGCAAGCAGACACGTAAATACCATCATATACTATACTGTGTATGCACTATGTGATTCCTACGTATGGATGCGTGTGCATGTATTGATAACTTTGCAATAAATGTCACCAAAAGGTTTTTAGTTGCCCACCCTTGCAGCTTGATTAGTACACATCCAATCATATACAAAAGTGACTTCAGTAACAAGGTAGTTGCAAGAACTATGCATACGTGCTGTCGAGAACAAAAGGTTATTTGCACTAGTAGTATTATAGCACAGTTTGCATATATGTATGCTTTATATGAAACAAAGTCTCCAAAACCCTGGAAGTAATTGGATTGCAGCATTTGCACAGCAACAAGTTAGACTCGACAATATACATATATCGTAAATGCTGCTGCCAGCGATGCTATTGATGATGAGTTTTGAAACAAATATGTTCAGGACTGACTGTAACAAGCAGAGTTCAAATTCTTAATTCGCCTCCAGTGTCACATAAGCTATAGATGCATATATGCCGTAAGGTCGAAATTTTCATAAAAACATATGCTAACTTTAGCTTTAGTTTTTTAATGAGCTTAGTAAAAGAATTTAATAAATAAATGTTATTCGATGATAATGCATGGGTAGCGTAGTAGTAGCGTACTTGCTTTGCAAACCGTCGCGACGGTCGGTGGTTCGACTCCCCGCAGAGGCACTGATGCATTTGCCTAGCACTGGCATCGCTACCAAAAAGACGCTATTTGCCAAGAAAATCTCTATTAATTCAAGACACCGTAGTTCGGATTCGGCTATAAGCTGTAGGGTCGCTGTACTCTTTGAGCAGTAGTTATTAATAGAGATGCCCATGCTCCACTTAGGGGCAACTGGCAAAAAAATCAAGTCAGGGAATTTATTTATTATAATTTTCAAACGCACAGGACACTATATATGACAGCAATTAAATGCATGTAAGCGTGTGTGTTTGGTGTTCTACGTCTGTTTTTTTTTGCCAAAATTGTCTTCTATGTACACATGCTACGTTTGTTATGTTATAATAATTTTAAATAAAAGCCAATTTATAGTTAAAACAGTAAGTAAACTTGAAAAAGAACCATTGCCAAATAACTCTTTGTGAATACAGAATTAGACCATAGACACGAATAATTCAATTTAAATTCCACGTATAATTTAATTCCTCTTTACAATAGGATTGGAAACAATTAGTTTATTACTATTGTGAACGATTTAAAAATCTGTTGCAGAGACTATAGGTAATTTTTCAAAAAAATAACAATTATACATTTCTCGAATTTATTTATAGCTGTGCTCCGTTAAAACAAAAACATATACAATTTTCGGATTTGTATTCACTTCACATGTTTGGTGCTCCCAATTTCACCAAAACGAATTTTTTATGTAGTTTGAATCCGACTGCTTTGTTGCAAAAGAAATCAAAACGAATTATCAAAATAGGTTCAAAAATTAAGCATTTTGAACTGAAATAATTTTTTTTAAATATTCTTGGATATTCTTAGATACTATTTAAGCCAATTTCAAGTAAGATATTTATTGATTATAATTTTTAATTATTTTTCCATGTATTTATGCCAATTTAAATTTCAAGCAAGCAATTGATTGATCATTAATTTTAATAATTGTCTTTCTAATAGCTATCCACGAAGCTATGAAAATAGTTTCAAAAAAACGTGGCAATTTTATCAACTGCTCCGACTCACTCTCAGCAATCAAAGCAATTCTTAATGAATTCAATAACAACTTTTACGCCACTTTATAATGAACAAATTCCCTAAATTTAAATTACTTTGGGTTCCTAGCCATTCAGGCATTTCAGGCAACGAATTAGCTGATAGATCAGTAAAATCTGCTACTAATCTTCCTCTCATTTACACTCCCAACCATTCTTATAACGACGTCTCTTTATTTCTAAAAAATTATTCCAATAATAATCATAAATCTCTACTCCAACAGACTTCGAACTGGTATAAACTAAAAAACAACGGCCATAACACTTACCCCATTAATTATAATAATCTTTTAAGACTTGACCAAGTAAAACTTACAAGAATCCGGCTTGCTCATACAAAATTAACTAATGCTTACTACATAAACTCCACACTTAGCAACACCTGTCCTCTATGCAACAACTCCCCCATAAACATTAAGCCTATAATTACATCCTGCCCAGCCTTATCCCATCACCGTTCTTCCATTTTCCTAAGCCAGAACCCCCTCTCTGTTATCTCGTACCCAAACCAAAGCAACTCTAAACTAATATTAGACTTTATTAAAAAATGTAAAATTTACCACCTAATTTAGAATTAAATAACATATATTAAAATATTACACAATTAATTTTAGTAAAAATATTTAACTATAACACAATTTTACACTCTACACTTTTAGAATTGGTTAGCTAAAGGCCCTGGTAGCCATGGCTTTCTTTCGAAATTGTTAGTTTATATCTTTTAAGTGTAAACTAGCTTTATATAAATAAATAAAATAATTGTCTTTCTAATTGAAACTAAAAAGGAGCATAAATCGATAACTGATAGGTGCGACAGGGTTGATGTTTTGCTCAAAAAAAATTATCTTTTACTAAAAATAGCTAAATCGTGGTTAATTGTAAAATAAAAACGAATTTTCAATAAAAGACGTTTAGCTGTTTAGAACAAGAGAAATATGACAATTTATCGAAAAGAATAAGGGAAATATGGAAAGTTATCGATAGCAAAAAATATAAAATGGAAACAACGCAAAAACGAAAATGTATAAAATTTATACGTTTTGTAAAATTCGGAGGACGGCTAGCTATTAATTTTTGGGTATACGAGGTTTTTTCAAGAAGTATCGCGAATTTTGAATTCGATCTTTTTGTGGTGTTATGTTGGTACTCATGACCCTCACTTATGTTGACAATCTCGGCCATTTTGAATGTTCAGTCAATTTTTGACAGCTATTGTGCGTTGACGTGTTTTAGCTTGTCTATCCCGAAAAATGGATCAAAGAATTTGTATCAAATTTTGTGTGAAGTAAAGTGCGCGGAAGTATTCCGAATGTTGACTGTTGCATGCGGCGAAGCTACTTTGGACAAAAGCAACGTTTATTGGTGGTACAAAATGTTTTCAGGTTAGGTTAAAGTGGTTGCCTGTCTTGTAACAGCCCAGACGCACGTAAGCACAATGAGGCCCTTTGTGATGGCACAGGTAACGCTGTTCGAGAGCTGACCAGGGATGTCTTTATAACTGCGTATACAGGCATTCATGGTCAGCACCCGGTCAGCTCTGAAGAAGAACAGGCACGACTGTTCAACTGTAACCATATTATTGCTGAACCAGCCTGAAAGTTCAATGAACCTGGCAATATCCCTGGGACAGTGATTTGAGACGTCAGTAAGGCCGTTCAGAAAAGGGGACTCTAGGGTCCTTAATCTTTCAATTTTTTCAGAGGGCCGAGACGATGTTAGCGACGAAGGGTGTTCCCGAGCACGTCAGCAACAGATAAAAACATTGATGATGTATAGAAACTAGTATTGGCCAATCGTCGAATCACTGTCAGAGAAGTTGCTGAGGACCTAAATATATCGATTGGCTCTTGTCATTCGATTATCACCAAAATTTTGGGCATGAGGCGGGTCGCCCCAAAACTCGTACCAAAATTACTCAACTTCGACCAAAAACAGCATCGCATTAACATTGCTCAGGAGCTGTTGGATTCTGTACGTGAAGACCCAAATATGCTGCAGAGAGTCATAACTGGTGACGAATCATGGGTCTATGGTTATGACGTAGAAACCAAAGCTCAATAATCCCAATGGAAGCTGCCGCATGAGCCAAGACAAAAATCGAAGACAAGCCATTAACGTACAATAGCTGTTCAAAACTGACTGAACATTCAAAATGGCCGAGATTGTCAACATAAGTGAGGGTCATGAGTGCCAACATAACGCAGCGAAAATTCAAAATTCGCGATACTTTTTGAACAAACCTCGTATAAGGTAAGTTTTAAGATTTTTTAGTTTTATAAAATGTAAATAAATTGTGGAAATTACAGCCAATCTCAAACAATGAATGTGGTACTTTCCAACACAAAAAATAGTTGCTAGCTACGGACAGACAAGCGTATAAGCCTTAAATGATTTTGCGTCGTAGCTAGTTAAAAATATTAAAATTAAAAAAAAAGGAAGAAAATTTAAGAAATGGAATAGAATAGCTGATCAACAAACAAAGCAACTACAAGAATTTTAGGATGCTTTTTTGTTAGGCAAATAAAATAGTATTGTCAAACTTGGGCTAGCATGCTGAAAATTGAAAGCTTTTTACCTTTAAATTCCGTACATTTTAAAGGCTAAGAATTCAAAAAGTTGGGTCACATACTGCGATCAATGCTTAGATATGAGTGATCAAAGAGCTACAGAGGCAAAATGTTACCACAATAAGTGCATAATACATCTTTTGAGATGCTAAGAAAGCAAGCAGTGCAATCAGTTTGGACTTGAATACTTAAGTTGCCATATTAAAGAACGCAGGAATAAATTTTCCTTGGCAAAAAATGATGATGTGTGTTCCACTTTCAGTCACCTTTTCAAACTTATCGCGTTTTTTTCTCTCAGTGCATGTGTTTGTTTTGCTGTATGTTAATTATAGCTAGCTCATACTATGTATGAATTTATGTGTGGCATATACTATACAAGAAGTACATAGTAGCAAAATATAATAATAATATGCAAGTGCTATCTATGTTGGCTTGTTAGTTGTTTAGTTTGCTGCGTTTTATGAAAATTAAGCGTCCGTAGAGATCGTTGAAATTAATAACGCGCATCCAATTTATCAAAATTCAAAAAATGTACAACAACCGCAACAACAACAGTCTTTATAAAAACCATGGCAACACAATAACTTAATTAAATGCATACGAGCTGTAATAAAAATAATAAAGTACATATGTACATGTGCATATATATATATGAATAAATTTATATATATTTGCAACTGGCTGAATATAAAAAAAATTAAATGCAATTGTTTGTAAGAGGCGGCTCTTGCATTAATTTCAGAGCTATTGAGTAGCACGCTTTATGCACCAGTAAAAACCAAACAACAACAACAACAATAATTATAACAATAGGGCAAAATTAAACATTTGTTTACGTCAAAAATAAAAAATATTAAAATAAGAGTAATGTAAATTTTATAATTATTACAATTATTAAAGCCAATGAATGTTAAATTTCGCTACAAATTCATTTAAACAAATTTGCTATAGTTAATTTTTCTGAGGTATAGGTTTTGTAATTGTTTTAAAGCTATTGTATTATATATAAAAAGTGTATTACTTACTATAATGGCCAAATAGTATCTATAATCGGAGGGCAATGGTCCATCGCCTTTCATGATAAAATTTTGCGTACGTAAAAAATGATCACGGAAACGTGGATGATAACCAATCACCTGAGTAACTTGATCTAAATCATCGAGATCATCCATATCATAGTCTGTTATGGGGCACTGTAAATTAAAAAAGTAAATAAATAAATATAAAGTGACATATTTTATAAAGGCTTTATTAATTTAGTTAAGCTTTTAGTGTAGGCCAATCTTAATAGTTCCTGCACATTAATGTAAATCAGTTTGACGCTTACAGCCAGGACACACCGTCTATGATACACCCCACACCCATCTAATAGATGCAGAAAACTGAGGTGTGGTACTCTTTTTAAGTCTATATAGCGATTTTGGTGCCTATATTTTTTTCAAGTGTAATATGTTGTTGTACATTTTTAAATATTAGCTTTCCCATTTTTGTATTATTTATTATGACAGTGAGAAATTCTTTTGAACAGTGTATTTTATGCATCTGTGAATAATTTCTAGGCTTTGTTTGCATCAAAGCAAGTTAAAAGCTATTCTACATTGACAGTCTTCAACTTTTTATGCAAACAAATCACCTTGACGTCTATATAACAATAGCTAAGGCCCCAGTGATCATATAAGCCTAGCATTGATATTGCGCATACGCCGCGTTGCACACCAGCAAACCAAGTGTAAATGATTTGAAAGCACAAGGCATGAACTAATTTGATTAAAACAAAACTCTCAGCATTAATCAATAAAAATCGAAAACAAAAAACTCTATCGCACAATTATTTATAAATGAAACTATGCGATTGTTTTTGTTTTCATAATCTATGGTCGTATAAAAAACACAATTTTTTTTAAATACAAGTAGTGGAATTTTGAGTATGTATAATTAAATGTATTTGCTGTATGACAATATGTTCATTGTGTTATATATTATAATTAATTGTTGCTATGTATGTGTATATAAAAATAATTGGAGAATAATTTATTCACTTAGTTAAATAGATGTGAATTTTATTGATCAACTGATAAAGGATGTATGGAAATTACGCGTAAATGTTATTTTACATTTTTATTGATAGGTTTTTATACCCTGTACTTTACGGTAAGGTGTATATTCAGTTTGTGCAATTGTATGTAACATAGAGAGATAAATTGAGCTATACATCAACGTCTATCTGGTTCTTGGAGACTATAACAAACTTAACGTTTGGACGCATTATATGATTAACCATATCAAAAACAGACCAGATTTAACTTTTGATTTATGTTAATATTCGGATCAAGATATTGGAGATAATCCCAATGTCGGTGGCTGAGTTGGTAGAGTAGTGGCCTCAAAACTTAAAAGTTTTTAAATTAACTAATGTACAAAATTGAACGGTCGAATAAAGTTTTTTTTTTAAGACATTATTCGTTTGTTTATATGGCAAATAAATTCGGCAGTCAAAATATTTTTTAAGCAATATGCCTAATTTGATCGTAATCGGTTCATTTATTTTTTACTTCTTTATAAATATATATTAAATAGATTAAAATATACAATAGTGGTCAAAAGTGTTTTGACATAAGTAAAAAAAATTGATTCGGAAATTTCTTATGATTTATTTATTATGTAGCTTTTAATAAATTATTTTTAAGAATAATGATAAATTAAGCTCCTCAAATATTTTACCAATTTTTTCTATGTTTCCTTTAAAAAATCCATTCAACGCCTTTTTTCTTTAACAATTGTCTCTTCTCGCGATCTAGATCAATTTAGGCATCGTTTTTTTTTTTTTAATGGGCTGATGTGAATTAAACTTTTCTATTTTGCTGAGATCCAAGGTGGCCAATTAAATTTATTGACCTCTCTCAAAAACTTGGATCATATGGGTATTGTGGCATAAAGTATTATCCTGTACCATAATAAAGGATTGTCCAATGACTCTGCAACCGGAAGTGGAAGCCCGGTCATTTAGGATGTGTAAATATTTGTCTTTATTCATTGTGCTATCAATTGGTAGTAAATCGTCCAAGCAAATGAAGCTTAAACATACTCAAAAGGTAACGAGCCTCCACCATCAGTTACACGTACCCATACAGGCATTGGTTTTTTCCCAAACATTCATCAATTACCTTCAATAAACTTTATTTTTTCGATCGTAATATGTCCATAATTTGTGTTCCCAAAACAATCGTGTCTTGTTTTTATATTATTTAGCAAATGTTAACGTTATTAAACCTATTTTTTGATAAAATTAAAGAATTGTACGAGCTACAGAGGTAGTAAAACTGGCCACCTTTAGCTGTCCTCTAACTTTTTTTCTACTACCTACTACTACTAAAATTCAGTCCTGAATTCAGGCATGAAAAGAAAGCGAATGCTCATGGCTTTGTAGGAAAAACAAGGACAAATATAAAATTTCTCTTTCTATCTCTTTCTTTTGACAGACAATTGACAATTAAAGCAAAAAAGAATAGGCAAAGAGAAATAAGAAAAGTCAATCGTATTTTGTAACTTGACTTGTATGCGTAGCCATTTCTGACGTTTTCTTTATAACACAAAGAAATTTTCCTGTGAAAATTTTAATTTCTAGGTAAGTATTTATTAAATATTATTATTTAAAGTATTATTTTTTCTTTATAAAATTATTTTAAAGGTATTGCCAATGTGGAGCAAAAGACAACTGCGTAAGTTTGGGCGAACTGGAAAAATAGAACTGACTTTTAAAAACGAATCAGCACTGAATTCATGCCTAAGTCTTTAAAAATTTCATCTGTGATTTCAGGCATGACATTATAAAGTCAATCAGCACTGAATTCATAGCTGATTGTTACGGCTAAGGTTGAGGCCTGAACGCCTAGGACATGCATGATGTTAATTTCAGTGACAAATGAATGCGCTGCGATTCATGGCTGGTACTGAAAATTCAGGCATGATTTCATGACTAATTCAGGCCTGAACCGAACTAAAGGGTAATTAATATTTTGTGCTGTTTATAGAATTAATTGATAAAGCTTTTGGTGTAATTAAGGCATCTTTAAAAAATGTTCTTAGTTTAATGCCTCGATCCATAGCGTCCTTTTGCGTGTTCTGCCAGAACTGGCTGTATTATTTATAGAATAAGTTTTGTTTTGCCTCATAATTTGTTAGTAAATGGTTTGGGTTTGTCTAGGCATTATATTATGTGACTTTTTCATTTTGAACAAGTTGACCGAATTCATGTATTTTGCCGATTATATAAAAAAAAACCAAGGGCAAGAAAATTGGATATTGTTTTAAAAATGAACAAAAACAACTTTTAAAATTGCCATACATTACTTGTACCGCACGAGAATTAAAGAAATTGCAATTGAACGCAATGTCAAAATACTTTTTTCCAGCCAAAAATGCATCATCTCACCTTTAAGATAATATAGAAACAAAATGCAAATGATTATCAGTGCAATTTTTTGCTCACTTAAATAATAATAGATTCTTTTTCTCAAAAGTAAAATGGATTCCGTTACTTCTCTCAGTTTTTAAAAATAAGCGATACGATTGATACAGTTTTGTCAAAATACTTTTGGCCACTATTGTTAATAGATACCTAAAACTAGTCTTACTCTACTCAGCATTGAGTGGTCTATTGTTCGAGGGACACAAAAAATATTGGTTTCCTTTGGCCAACAAACAAATATCATTTTTATATTCAAATTATATTTTTTACTTTTTTGACACTTTCTATAAGTAAAGCTTAGTGTCAAAAGCTTCAGAAATGGCTCAAATTTTTCATTTAAAGATTTCATATTTGTATATACTATAAAAGAAAAAAGATTTGTAAAGCATTTGCAAATGTATCTAGTGGAAATTACGCATACGCTTATTTACCCATAAATAAAAGCGTCTGTTCTTCTAAATTAATTAGTTTCGCAGCCAATTATTTATGTGTAGTTTTTCTAACAGTGTTTCATCATATGTTTTTCGGTTTGTATCTACAAGTACTATTTACGTATATTTGTATCTACAGCTGTCTGTGTCAACCCATTGTTGCTTTAGGCTTAAGTATTTAATGCTTGAGTATGTGCGTTTGTCTGGCTGAAAAAATTAATCAAAGCTTTTATTATTTTATTTTGATGTTGCTGTATCTATGTATGTTTTTTATTATTGTTACTTATATTTCTTTTTATATTCAACTAAACTAGGGCGATGTTATTAAACGTTCAATGACTTGTCTGATGGCTGTAGGATATATGTTTGTTGGTTTTTAATTGTGTGCAATAAGTATTCGTAATCAGTTAAATGTTTATAGCAAAAGGCATTAGAAATTTTGCAACGTTGCGTATACAAAATTTTCACAGTAATTTTTACTTTTTAGGTAAGAGAACTCAGTAGGGCCTTATAAAAACAATATGCGAAATATATCTTTTATCTTTTAATAAGCTATGCACTGCTAACTTTTATTCGTTAATACTCAGTAAATTTTATCAATTGATTTTTTCCTTGTAAAAGTCTATTCATTTAAACGAATTTTATCAAGTAAATACAAAAGAAAGTTTAAATCAAACTGGTTAGGATTTTTCGTGACACACCGCTACCTATGTGAAGCGAATTCAAAGCTGCTTAAGAAAACTTAAAAAGGTCTGAATTACTAATTCAATCTACAAGTTTACACATGAATAAAAAATACCCCCAAACATCAATAATAAAAAATTAAAATATGCCTATTAAATTTGATATTTTATTGTATGCCAGACGCCTACTGAAAACTTTGTTATACCATTTTAGGAAAGAAGTCCTATAAAATAAAGACTCTCTAGTCGCAGTCGTTTGATATTATAAAAACGCCCACACAATTTAATTATAGCTTATTTCAGTAACCAAATTCTGAGTTACAATGCGGCATAAATTTTCTATAATAAACCTAGATAAAAGTTCCAGCTCTGTTTTGCATTGATTTCTGAATTTTAATTATGCCCCATTAGTTTGTTTTTTAATATGCAATTTTTAATTAATATGTAAAACAATGCGCAAATTGGAGTTAAAAAAAAATACATAAATGCATATATACAAACTATACTATTGCTTTTTATTATACAAAAAAAAATCTATTGTGTTTTTCTAACTTTAATATTTTGATGTGCTTATGATGTAGATTTATTTGATATTCTTTCTTTTTTGACGAAAAACAAAAACATAAACCGCCACGCAACTGTCAACAATAGCTCTTAATAATCTCTACATATATATTAATTTTGTATACATACTTGTACAATAAAATATATTTTTTATTAAACAAGCAAAGCAAAACAAAATTTAAGATAAATGAGACTTTGTTTTCACTCGGTTCGTTGTCATCGTTGTTGTTTACATAGTGTTAAAAACTTAACAGATTACGGGGCTACCAGTTAAAGCAAAAAAAAAAAAACTAAATAATAACAACAATAAAAGGCTTTGTTGTTGTTTTTGTTGGAGCATATTAATTGACAGTTCTCTAACTGGCGCCAGCTTAACTAACTAATTTAACAAGCTGAGCTATTAGCCATCTGCCCGACAGATAAATAAACAATATTCACGCTTAATTTTGAAGATGAAAAATGGCTCTAACGAAGTTTAAAATGCAAATTTCTGATGTTAGCAGAGCAACAACAACAACAGCAACCACACTAATCAATTAAAGGCAGCACGTCGCATGAGTAATGCAAATAATTTTTAACCTTTAACTTGACATTTAAGTAGCTGAAAACAAGTCACTTGAAATTAAACAAAAAAAAAAAACATTATAAGAGTATTTAATATATTATCAGTAACAAAATCTGTACAGCTCCTACCCCAATAGAGTAATTATTTATGACTGGGTTAAATGTAAACAAATAGCTATATGTACATTGTATGCATAGGGGGTGGGCTAAGAAGTAAAATACTGTTGTAAACATTGGTTTACTAACATATCTTAACAAAATCATACCTAGATTATTATATATATGAAATCATTTTGTTTTTCAACTCAGTTGCCAGCTTTTCTCCAGCCAACATTTTTTTTATTTCGGTTATTACCCTAAAAACTTTACCTTAATAGCTTATAAAATAAGTCTATAAGCATGGTTCAATATTTTTTTTCCATTAAAAGTCAAAACATTTAGAGTCTACACCAAAGAGTGCGTTTCTTCGCATGTAAGGATGCAATGGAATCCTCTTAATATTGCGATTATTTTGCCTGCGAAGAAAGCGTTTACTCAAAAATACAATTTACCTCTACACGAAAATGACTTTAGAAATTTTAGCTCATTTCTAAATGCTACTTTAAAAAATATCGATACATTGTGATAGTAAAACATTGACTAGTAGAAAAGTAGATTACAAACTTCCGAAGTTAAAGAGTTGCCAATATGTATAAACAGAGTTGTCTTGCCTTTTTAAGCTTACAACGATTGGTAGAAAATTGCTTACCTAGAGCTTTTAACAATTTTATATGTATTGCGATTGTTCAAATTGTAACAGTTATATACCTTACTTAACCTTACCCATGGTCCAACTCTATGTGTATAAAAATTTGATTATGTGAAAAAGTTCTTCATATTGTTTTCAAAACAAACAGTAGCCGTTCAAGCGTTTATTGTATCGAATGTAAATATTTGTGGGCTGTCGATTACTTATCACGCCACCCTCGCATATTTGCGTGTACGAGTATGTACTTGTTTTATATGGGCATATAGACAATTAGCACACCCACACCTACAACTATTAAATTATATAGACTAATACATATAGTAAACCTGTTGAGTAATAAAAAAAAAACAAAAAAGTAAAATAAAAACAAGTTCGACTTTTGTGTACAATGCACGGCCATTGCAATAAAGTTTATTGCATGTGCAGCAGCATATACTAGTACCTATCTGTGTGTGTGTGTGCGTATATAGATACTCGTATACTATGAAGGTGCTTAGGCCAAGTTTAATGTACCTGTAGATTGGCAAACAAGCAGCTAACTAACCAAGCAAGCTACAAACTGTTTGTTTATTTATTTTTTGCCTTCTACTGCTATAATAATATACTATATAAAACTTGTTTACCAGCACTACGCTACGTATACGTGATATGCTCAGGTTTTGCTTGTTTTTGTTATTTTGCTTGGCACGCTATAACTGACAATGTTGAAAAATAAAAGTAATATTGTATGTGGGTGCACTTTTAAAAGGCTTCAATTTATATTATGTATAAAAAAAGATACTAAATAATTGTTTACTCGTCGCACTGTCAGTTTATCATCAAGATCATCATTAATAATAATACAAAATAAAGTGTTCAAGTACATAAGGAAACTCTTGGTACTAATGCTAATTTAAATGCACTACACAAATCATGTTAATTGTAAAAAACTCATAAAAAAGACATAATTGTATATATATATATTTTTTTTTTTGATTATTATTTCAAATGTGCTGAAGGGCTGGCTACCTTTCGCATTTTATGCTGCTACGTGTACAAAATCTTAGATATATTGAAATCAAATTTGTTTGCGTGCTTCAAATTACAACTGCAACCATACAAAGCCCTAAAACTATAACAATAAAAAGAAATACAAAAAATATAGGAAACCAAAATTAAAGTGGAGGTCAACATGTTTAAAGACTCTAGGTTTGTCTTTATAACAATAATATCTATACGTTTACATCTATGTCTTTGGCCATGTCTACGTCATCATTGTAGGAAGTGGCGCCGTCTGCTCAGTCTTGTAACTTGTGACTGAGCATAATTTGTTGCCCAATTTTGATTTTTGGGTCTTACTTATCATAAACGTAGGTATACACATAGAGAAACCTTTTTGAGCATAATTGGCAGAGCTTAGTTTTTATATGCTGACAGACAATCAACAAGTAACTAAATACGAGCAATATTCAAGAAAATTCTGGTAGCTTTGTGATAAAATTTTTTGGTTTTTAGCTCTATCGTATTCCCTTATTATTTCGATAAGTTCTAAGGTTGTGTTGGCGTGAAATTATTTTTGTTTGATTCAAACAGCTGACATGGTTGCCGCACCTTTCTATTACTATATGTTGTTAACACTTTACTTTCATTTGCTATTCTGTCTTTTAAATAAAATTACACAAAAATAAAACACTATTTATTGAAATTAAACACGACTTAGCTATTTTTGTTGCAAGGGAAATTTTCTTTGTGTAACGCACACTTTTGAGTTGTGCATCCTATTTTTTGGGTTAAGTCAAGAAAAAAAATATAGAAATTGTCAGTTAATATTCGCTTTAATCTTCTTGCAATAAAACATTCGGCTAATAAAAAATTAGTTTTGTTTAAATTGGGTGCAGCAAACATTCGGTTTCGAAACGAATCCTAATAAAATGTAAGGAGTCGTTTCTGGAGCACGGCCGAGTATACTTCTAATATATGCTTGTATATTAAAACAAACGAAAAGGTTTTACTTCTACTTGATTATGGAAAATTAAAAAAAAATGTATTATAATAACAAATTATACATAGAACAAGTCTTGCGTAATAGTCACAAGCATAAATCTCCTGGCCCTTATATTTATAATCCTACCCTTGTTAAAAACAGAGTGCGAGTTTTCTTACAGAATTAAATCTTTTCAAAATTTCAATTTATCGTTCAAATAAACTTAAAGCACTCAACCACTTTGCAAATGAGTACTCTAAGTAGCTCACTGCAAATGGTAATCAAGAATTATTAAATTTTACATTTTACAATGTAGGTACTTTGCATCTAAAATGAAAAAAATATTAGCTGATAAAAAATAGTTTATGAAGTCTAGACGCAGCGCTTTTAATTACTATTGTATCATCATATAATCGATTTGTCTGTGCACACTTGTTGAAAATATGTATATGCATCTATAAAAATGTATATACTTTTTTTTCTATGTATCTAATCTGTTTCTGTGTTTTTATTTTAAAGATTGATTTTAAATTTAATGAAAATGGATAATTGGGATACTGAGACAATAATTTGGATTGTCCGGCGTTATCACGCACTAGAGTCCGTAAAATTGGTACAAAGAGTATATAGGCGCACGTTTGGAGGCACTCCTCCGACGAGGAGGCACATTTCGATCTAAACGGCAATGTTAATAAACAAAATTGTCGAATATGGAGTGATTCTAACTCACAGATACTTCATGAGACGGGATTGCATCCACTTCACGTCACATTGTGGTATGCAGTTTCAGCGAGGTTCATTGTCGGGCCTTACTTTTTCGAAGAGAACAATGTTACTGTTACGGTCACTGCAGACTGATGCTTAAAAATGTTGAAAAAGTTTTTTTATCCAGAACTACGCCGAAAGAGAGTCGCTTTCAAATCTGTATTTTTTTAACAAGATTGTGGCAACTTCTCAAACAGCCAGGTCTGTTATGACAGAATTGCATCGAAAATTCCCCAATAAGACCAGACCTTACTGCGCCTGATTTTTTTCTTTGGGTATATTGCAAATATGAAGTTTACAAAGTAAAACCAACAAATTTAAATTATTTGATGCAAACCATTCGAACGACAATTGAGGCAATTCCCGCTGCAACCCTTCACGAAGTCATGAATAACTTTTGTTGCTAAGATGTCGCACATGCGTCACTGAGCGTGGAGGCCATTTAAGTTCCATTATTTTTAAGATACATTAAAAATAAACTTGATAAAATTTAATTATCTTTCAAATGAAACAAGAAAAAATAAATTAGGTGAATTATACAAAAAGTTATTCGAGATTCTTAATGTAGCAATATTCATCAGCAACCCTGTATATCGATGATTTTTATACCCTGTACCTATAGGTACAAAGGGTATACTAGATTTGTGCAATGTATGTAACGGCAAGAAGGAGGCGTGGCAGACCCCAAGTCCTTTATACCAAAATGCTTATCATAACCTCGGGTAGCGATTGAGCCATGTCCGTCTGTCCGTCCGTCTGTCCGTCTGTATGAACACCTAGATCTCGGAGACTATAAGAGCTAGAGATACGAAACTTTACCAGCTGATGCGCATATTTCCTCAGAAGATGAAGTTTGTTGAATCATGTCAATATCTTTCCCCGTTCCCCCGTAGCAGAGTTTCGCGGTTTTTAGCTAAACCGTTTAATATTTTAATCTGAAACTTAACAGAGCGATGCGTTGTGGTTACATGCATCTGTGTGTCAAAAATAAACAAAATCGGACAATTACAACAAAAGTTATAGTCTAAAATGTAAAAATTTCACCTCCCCTTGCCTATAAACTGCATCAATATTTGACTCTACGTAATAAGAGTAACAAATGACCTAGAACCACCAATTTTGGTAAGCTGATTCATGTGCCTCTAATAAACAAATCCACATCCAAATTTTATCAATGCAGCCCCGCCACCCCCCGCAATCGATTTACCGTGTTTTCTCCCACACCCTTCAACATATCGCCTTGAAACTTACCCCATATACTTTAAATAACTCCTTTAAATTTCGATTTTCATCAAAATCGGTTAAAATGTGCGGAACTTATAGGTATAAATATCGTTTTGCACCAACAAATAAAATATTCCAATTGGAAAGTTCATAGAAAGAATATGCAGGAATAAAACTTTTTTTGAGAAAAAAAGGTACAGGGTATTACACTGTCGGGCACCGCCTCGACTGTATTACATTTTTACATATGCGTTAGGTCTACAATAGTAACCACGTCAAATTTTATTGCGAAATTCTGATTATTTATCGAATTATCGTTAACTAAATTCGCCTTTTATTTAAAAAGCCAAGATATTGACGGAATTTTTGTTTTTAAAACATTAGTCATTTACGCAAATATAAATAGATTTGTATTGTAGGGTTTTCAAGCACTATTAACTTTTATCAAAATTGGTGGATTATATACGCAACTTTATAGGACCAATCACTACAAAAGCTACCCGGTCAAATTGTACACAGTTCTATTCGTGACACTAAGAATAGTATACCGCAAATAAAATCGGGTGAAAACTTTACAAGTTATAGGTTAATGAAAGTTCTTTTACTCTCAGGGTTTTACCAATGACCATCCGTGGATGCAAGCTTTATTAAAGTAGCCAAAAATTACTATTTCACCTTCACCTTTTGGATTAGCTAAGCACAATTTTTTTGTTGCGCTGCTACAGGGTATCCCTAAGCCGGCGCTCCCGACTTTAACGTCTGCCATAATTTATTTTTAGATCCATGTTCATATAGAGGAGAAAATCTTGTGCATTAAACAATAATCGGCTTGAGAAATTACTTAATTATATGGCTTGCTCTTTTAATTTTTCTTTGTTTGGTTGCTTTAATGTTCATTATGTTAATTTTCGTAATCTATTTTCATTTAATTTCGTTTTAGCTCGATAAACATTTTATGAAACGCCCATAAAATTGCTTTTATATACAGAATTCAGAAGGGGTTATTTCTTTTATAGCTGGTTGTAAAAATAAGAAATTAAGTTAGTTGAAAATTTTACCTAATACATTAACATAGATTATACAAAATTACCAAATTGCTACAACTTAATGTTTAGATGCTTAAGTAAAAATTTGTTATTACAATATATCGCATGAGCATGAGTAAATACCAAAATTATATAGAAACCCGTCTAGGTGCTTGTTTCTCAAAGATCGAAATGGTTATATGGTTATGATAAATCTGCAAGAGTTATGTGCAAAAATGTCACAACAATATACCAAATACTATTATACCCTGTACCTTAAGGAAACGAGTTATTACGTTTGTGCAAATGTATGTTACCTCGAGAAGAAGACGCTAAAGCTACCTACAATATGTTCAGAAGGCCACCAAAAATTGGTACAGACATGTCAGTCTATGCCAGAACTTGAAAATAACCAGAGCTAGGTTAACCCAATTTAGGATTGTGACATTTTCCATATTGCCACTACCCCTACCACCTTCAAAATTTTTCACAGCGCTACATTTTCTAAAATTTCAAAGTTATAGCTTCGTTATGTGCCTAAGACAAATAGGTGAATGGCTTCAATTACATTTATTTCTTGAAAGAAGGCATAATATATATTTTTGGTTGAGCTTTAAAAAAAACACCAACTTAATTTTTTATTTACATTTATTATAACGCAGTTTTCTCTCCATAGAAAATAATTATAGTATGTGCATAAACTCTAAAAAAACTACTCGATATTGCTTATTTCCACAGCTTAAAGCAATGTAAGTTAAATATAGGGTTTTCCAACAAGAGGTGTTATTTTGAATCACCCGCTATTTCGGTAGCTGTCACTTTTGAAGCTTTTATTCTTTGACATTTGACAAATAGAAACTACGCCATTACTAAAAATTATACACGCTTCAACAACGCATTGAAATTATTAAAATTCATTACAAAAATGGTGAAAATTTTCCATCGAAAAATCATCTTGACTGATGAGGCCCATAAATTATGGTTTTGGAGCTTCTGCTCCGTGGTTTAAAGCATTAGCAGACTGAAATATCTCGTTGAGCCAGGCAGATCCTTCGGATATGGTACTAAATCGCAGCTCATATAATTTTATATTTTCCTGTGCATATATGTGACCGGATAAAAAGCATTTAGGACCATTGCACATGCCGCTAGGTTAGGTTATGGCGGTAGCTGGCTTAAAAAACCAGCACACTTAGGCCTAGACTGGCCCGTTGTGATACCGCTCGGTTCTCAATTTAAGCCCTCTTCTCCAGGTAAGTGTTCTTAAAGGGAATCCCAGCCTGTTGCTGCGATATACCTTGCAATCATTCTCGGACATATAGGACCTAGCTCTTCAAGGTTATTGAGGAAATAATTTCCCAGGTGTTTCTTCCTGCTTCTACATAGAGCTTCACAGGAACAGAAGAAGTGCTCTACTGCTTCTACCTCTTCCTCGTCTCTGCAGCATTCATTCTGGTCGCATGTGCTCCGACAAGCCGGTGATCGCTTTAACAACTGCCGAACACTGTTAACAAACTGACTGCCAACGAGTTGGAACACAACACTCGTAGTGACTTTATGGCTGCCTGGCTGTTGGAGTATATATTTATATTCCCGGTTTCCAGGCCAGCATTAAGTAGGCAGATTAGAGCCTCGTTTATGGCTAGGATCTTCGCCTGAAAAATGCTGCAGTGGTCCGGTAGTCGAAAAGACTCCTGGATGTTTCGTTGCTCCGAGAAGACCGAAAAAAAAAATTAAAAGTTGAATATAAAGGGTATTTTATAGTCGTGATGTCTCGAATGTTACCACTTTTTTCTCTTTTAATACTTTTTTCTAAAAAAAACTTCAAAACAAGCATTGTATCGAATGTTATTTGTCGTTTGCGTCTAGACAAAGCTACTTAAGTACTAACATAACCCTTTGATATACTTTTTATTATATGGTACACGCTATATATAAACATGATTGGGTGCATGTGCTTTCTTTTTTGCCATATCATTGTGCCATTTTTCAAACAGCTTTATGTATTCTGTTTTTTACTATAATGCTCTTATGGTTTTTACGTTGGACACAAATGTAAGTACAGAAAATGTGTATTTGATAGCAATTTGATTCTGTACTGTTTAATATTATTTTTAAAGTTTTATTTTTTTCGAATTGGAAATTTTTTTTGCTCTTTTCACTTTCCGTGCTTGCTATGAAATCCCTCAAGCTCTTTACCATTATTGTTTTTCTGTTTTTACTCGCTTTTTAATTTCTGTGCGTTACTTGACGGCAACAACAATGTAATATTTATGTATATAATTGTACGTATATATGTGGTCTGTACATATACGCATGCAAATTTGTATGTAAACAAGAACTGTATAGTACAAGTGGCAATATTGACCAACCTCAATATGTTTTCTTGTGTCGATGTGTCAGTTTGTTTGTTTGCAATGTTCTTCTGCTCGTCCGTATAGTGGTTGTTTGTATGTATACGTTATGTATTTATGTACGTTTGCGTGCTCTTTGGATGTTCTGTCGTTCTCTTCTCTGGAAGAGCACAGTGCGACACTTCGTCTGCTGATAGCATACAACAGACTACAACCGTACTCATACTTTTAATAGTGCAGAGTTGACAAAAACAAAACAATGATAATAAAAATGAGAATCAGTCGTGACGACGGTGCTCGACAGTGGGATACCCTGCATCTACTGCACCCGGAAAAATTCGGAGCTAAATTTTCCATTCAGTTCAGAATTGCAGCCCGAATTAGGAAAAATTTTGCAATAGATAAGGGGAGCATTTAGCTTACATAATACGTACATATATTAACAAATACATATGTGTAAATATTGTTGGAGTTCAAAGGCAAAGGGTCTATAATAATATATAATAAAATTTATATATCAAAATTTTCACCTGCTTACGAATAACGTGTAACTTTAAGTTAAATTTTATGCCCCTCGTATGGAATTTGCGATCGAATTGTTTAAAGCAGCACTTGAGAAGCATCTGGGCTTGATATTTTTTTTGGTTTTAAGTTTGTCCATTCAATATATTACTACAAAAAACTCTGCCAAGATACAGGCCAAAAAATAACAGCTGGCTGAAAAGACGTATTAAAAGGCCCTTTTTTGGTTAAAATTTGTGCACTTAGGCTCTTGTGGTCTCCGATATCGTGGTGTTCTAGATGTCAGCCATGCCTCCGTCTTTAAAATATTTTTCACAAATCTATAATGCCTTTGACACTTTAGATACAGTGTATAAAAACACAATTACAATTAAAGAGTAAAGAAAAGAAACCAAAGAAAAAAATGTTTGCAAAGTTTTTCTTTGAACATTTTCGTTTGGCATTATATACTTTACATTATGAAGCATATAATTGCTGCCTGCCATGGTTTGTGTGTGTGTATGTGCTTGCGTATAGTCTAATACTGATAAGATTAATTGATAAGACCGAAGCCAGACAAACTGCAGAGTGTTTTGGGAAACAATATTTGTTTTGCCTAAAAGACTCTTACGTAGTATGTATGGTATTTAAATTAATACCCAAGTATAGAGTTTAGCCTATTTAGCATTTGAGACAAGTAAAATTATGTAAAAAGAAATCGCCGTATATTTGGTACTCTATATCATAAGATTGTTTTATTATTACAATATATGTATAGGTCAAGCGGTTAGAGCTTCGGAATTGGTGGGAACCAGTGTTTGAAAACTTTTAAGAGCAAAACTTTACATAAAAGTATGTACCTAATGCTTACATCTATCTAGATTCTAGAAATATCTAATTAATATACAATGAGGCTTCTGATCTGATATTTCTGTCACCCTAATCATACTTTATGTAAATTTGGGGGCTCCGACGTCCATAAGGCACAGGTTTCGAAAAGATTATTTGGTTAAGGCCCATACGCAGCATGCAAAATTTACAAACGGAATGAAAAACTTACGATCAAAAACTTTTGGCAAGTGGACGCAAAACAAAACCGTGTTGTCTTTTAACTTTAAAAATGCTTAACGTTAGATGGCGCCACCATTTGACTTGGTGTGGTAGTTCCCTCTAAAATAATATGCAATAATTTCTATATTTCAATTTTCGAACTGCGTATGGGCCTTTAGGTGAAAAAGTTGTTAGTTAAAATTTGGATGAAATGTAGGGCACACTCTGAGATCTGTGGTTCCATCAAATTTTATAATTGAAAAACAAAATGAATCTTAAAAGAAACCACTTATTATTCTAAGAAGTTCATGATGTGTGCAGAGTGAAGAAAGCGAAGCAAGTAACCTCGTAGTGCTTTTAATTAATAAACTTTATATGTTGATTTCTTGGCAAATTGAATGCTTCAGTTGAGAGTCTGACTTACGATAACAGATTCAATCTAATTTAAGACCCAAAATTATCCATTTATTCTAGTTCTAACTAGTTTGCAATCACTGCCTAGTTTTAGTACCATAGAATTCGTTATCTGGATTATTTTATTTGCAGTAATATAATATACCTCTTATACAAAGAGTACATGAAAAAAAATAAACAAAAGCACAAGGTTATTGAACTGGCAAGAATTTTTTGCAAAACAAATAAACAAATATTTTATTTGCAATTAGTTATATGTATTTTTTTTTAATTGCTAAATTACAGGCCTAGACCTGACATTTATGAACTTTGTTTATTTCTTTCTTTATTTTCTTGTATTTATTTTTTAATTTATTTCTATATACTATCAAGAGCACCCACAAAGTGCTATTAAGTTGTACATATTTATAAGATTCATAGCAGATATTGTTGCTCTTTTGTAATAAAATTTGGCACACGCGCTCGTCATTTATTTGGTTTCACGAAACGATTTTTATTGCCTGCCTTTTGACAAATTTGAAAAAAAAATTCTTTAAATAAAATGTCTTTGTTTATAAATAGAATTTGCCATTTCCGTATCTAGAATGTAGCAACAAATAAGCCGTAGCCAGCGCTGGCAATGAAAAAGCCTAAAATGTTGCCATAATTTCAATAATATATTTTTTATATATTAATAAATAAGTAGAGAAGCAAATCTTTTTTTCGCGGCATCAGAACTACTAACCTTATGCACGTACGTACAATAATAGTATGCACCAAACTAAAGTGCAAACAAAATGCGATGATTTCTAGCTATTTGAGTATATTTCGTGCTTGGCAGCTGCATATCGAAAAGTGACTTGCTTACTCGGTCATATAGTCACTCAGTCATCTGGTTAGTCATTCGGTGTAAACAAAGGCAAATGGCTTTTTGGATGTATGCCAAAATAGAGCACATCTGTTTATTTGATTATTTCTTAGGCCACATTTCGGTTCACTCTAGTGTGGATGCAAGTAAGCACGAGGTCAGCCTGAAAAATAATCTTTTGTAGTGATTAGTGATGCTAATTTTTTTCTTTTTCCGAATAGATTTGTAGTTTTTATAAAAACGCTTCAGCCGAAAAAACAAACATAATACAATAGATCTACGAGCGTTGCAACCTTAAAGCAATATCTCTGAGAGGTCAATTATAAAAGAAAATGTTGTGTTCTGATTTTGTTGATATTTTATAACAAATTTTTGGAATACTTATGCAACATTTTTTCTAAATGTAATACTTAAATATATAAATTCGAATCAAATTTTTTAAGGAATAATTTTAAATAGTTGACTTTAAGTACGATGTTTCTAAAAAAAGTACAAGGCATGCTTAAGGAAATGGCTGAATGTGGCATTAAAATTAGTCAAATCGTTTCTAAATCATACTAGCATAAAACCACCAAAGCTAACTTCCCTAAAAATCGTCAGTTTGGGACAAATCATGCAAATTGGCGGACCTATATACATAGAAAGCCGCTGTAATAGTCAAATATTTCCTTTTGCAGCCCAAAAGAAGAATATGTCCAAGACGGATAAACCAAATTTGAAATGTGAAGAAACATTCTTCCAAGGAGTTTATTCCTAAGTTAAGGAAGCGCCATGTAAGCACCCCTACGGCTTTTGCTGTATAAATAAATATTTTGAAGGGAAGCATTCCAAAACTTTTTTTTTGGATACAAAAATTTTAATTTGGATGACCCCAGGAATATTGACGAGATATTAGGCAATCGCGGGAGACATTCTACAAGCGAAATCATGGTGGAGTATTGCTACCAGGAAAAAAGCGTGAATCTATGTACGTGGACCTTTTTATGACCTAAGAGCATTATACGGATAATTGGATTTTTCAACAAGATAATGCCCCAATCCATACAGTTTACAAGAGACAGGCCTTCTTTTTCGTCTAGAAAATATCATTATTGGAACGGTCGGCAATGAGAATTTTTTTAAAAACTGAAAAGTGTACCTTTCATTGAAAAAAACTATTTGAAAATAGTTTTATTTGCTTACAAAAGAAGACGTATACCCAAATATTTGACTATCAATTATAAATTTGAGTTAAATTTAATAGCGAGCTATTATTATTAGATTTCTGTATTTAAAGCAAAAAACAAATGTTTCACCAATTCTCTACACGATAATCGAATGAAGAAAGACACTTTCTGCGAACAAGTTTCAAAATTTTATAACGATATTTGGCTATCTGCCAAATGCAATGTTTTAACACAAGAAGAAGAATACATTTTGCCGCCTGTTTATTATCTTGTATTATCATTTTCCAAACTAGAAAAAATTAGAAAATTGTTTGAAAAGTTGCCTAGAGAAATATTTATTTATTTATTTATTTGTTTGCCCTAATATTTTACATATTCACTTACTGACTAATTACAAAACATATATAGAGTTTAGCCTTTTCAGCTTTACAACTAAGATATTTGAATTTTAAAAATAAAATTTTTTTTATTTTGAGGTCTTTGCTGATTGCTATTACTTTTCGACCTGCCCTCGAATGTATTTTTGTATTTTTATACAATTTTATTTCATTGCGTAAATAAATTTTTGGCCTGTTGCGTTTTATTGTGTTCTATTTATGTGGCTGGTCCCCAAAGTCATGACGTTTATATGAGTTTTTTACCATTTCGAAACGGAAAAGTCAGCCTATAAGATGTGCAAGTAGTTGTCATAAGCATTGAGAGCCAACGCAAAATCCAAATATAATGACAACAAATTTCAAAAATTATTGAAAGCTGAAACTTAAGACCCAAGGAACTTGTAATAATAATGATGATTACGAGCTAATGCCACTCAAACGACACTTGAATGACATCCACGAAAACATCAAAATGTCTTAACAGCATCTGGGGACACCACCTAATGCAATGTACTTATGTACAGTAAGTATTGATTCTATTTATGTTTGTTTTATTTAAATAAATAGTTCTTAAATTGATCAATTCACATTGAAAGCTAATAACACGGATTCATATCGTCTAAACGAATATAAATACATACTACATACACATACATGTATGTTTTTCGTTGAAACCCAGAATTTCTTTGTGCATTTGATTATTAGCTTCTTACTCAGAGCTTTTGTGACTGTCGACGGGCTCTTAATATCAATTACAATCACATTCACTTAGTCAATCATTCACTCGTTCAGTCAGTCTGTAAGACAGTGAAAACAGATGAGCAGTGCAATCAAGTGCATAACCCTTGCACAGAGAGTCTGGCATTTGAAATTGAAATTGATAAGATACTAAATTTGAAAATTACTTGTTCGAATGTAGCAGATGTTTCTTTCGTTCGAGCCTGCAAGTCCCTACACAAATTGATAGCCACTTTTTAAAGTATATTTTAAATTTGTCAGTTCTTAGTGAAAAACTTGGAAAGTTTTGGTGAAATGAAGTGCATGTTAGATTTATCAAATAAAAGGTGTTTTTTTTAGCAACTTTCTTTTTGGCAACACTGTTTTTATCAGCTCAGCTGTTTTTGTGTCTTGTGTTACTGTCAAACATGTTTAGTTTGGTCTATAATTTAACCCTGAATCGACTTACAAACGAATAACGCTTGCAGATTATTGAGTTTTATTATCAAAATTCACGCTAGGTTCAGAAAGTGCATCGTGCACTCCTTCTGAGGCGGCTATTCGGAATGTTGTGACTAAATTCCGCACCAAATTTACATTATTGGACATTTAACTACCAACACATATACGTAGAGTGCAGATAGAGGAAAATATCTCAGCTGTATCACCCAGTGTTATTGATGACCGTGAATTATCGATTCGGCGCCGTTCGCAGCAATTGGGCACCTTTTACTCCACTATGTGGAAAATTTTGCGGAAGAATTTGAGTGTAAAACCTTTTACAACGGCTAAGTTTTGGTGAATGGACGCTGGCAAAATTGGATGAAGATCCACTTTTTTATCGGAAAATTGTGTTCAGCGACGAAGTTTGTTTCTGTTTGAATGGATACGTGAACAAGCAAAATAGCCGTATTTGGTGTGAAGAGCAGCCAGAAGCATTGCAAGAACTGCCAGTGCATCTCCACAAAATCACTGTTTGGTGTGGATTATGGGCAGGTGGCATCATTGGACTGTACTTTTTCAAAGACGACGAAGGCAGGAACATTACTGTGAATGGCGAGCGCTGTGCCGTCCGATGATTACAATCTTTTTTTTGCCCAAAATGGAAGAGCTGGAACTGGCTGACATGTGGTTTCATCAAGACGGTGCCACATGCCACACAGCACGCGAAACAGTGGCCCAACGCCTTAAGACTATTTTTTGTGGGACCGTGTTAAAGCTCATGTCTATAGCAACATAGACTCCAACTCCAAGCCCGCAACGGTTGGAGCAGTGGAAGCCAATATTTATTTATTCGTCAGATACCAGCCGATATGATGGAGTTCGCCGAAATTGGACCCACCGCATGAACCATTTAAGGCGCAGCCGCGGTCAACATTTACATGAAATCATCTTTAAACATTCAATTATATAGATCGTTCTATCGAGATTTCATAAATTTTTCTGAATTTTATGTTTTTTTTTTAAATAAAATCCGAAAGCTCTTAAAAAATCACCCTTTACTTCAGAGCAAAAGTTTTTTTATAAACGATATTTACTCTTACTGGCGCCTACAAATGATAGAGTATTAAAGAACCGCCATGCCGTCTTCTTAGATTTTGGCTTCTGTGTTTTATTTCAAACGCAATAGCTTGGGCATTATCATACGACTGATTAGGTGACCCAGTTTAAAACTATTTATAAGTAAAAATAAGCGCATAAAATATATAGTATGTATATACAAAATGTAAAAAAAAAAGAAGAAAAAAATTAAGTGAAAAGTAGACCTATCAAACTGCTTTTATTTTTATATTTGCTATCTTGTTTTTTTACAGTTATTTTCTTTCTATTTTATGTACAATACATTTGTATATGCATGTTATGTACGTAGCTTGTGTGCTTGTACTTGTATAAACATTTATTATGAATTTTATATGTTTATCAAAATTATATTAAATATTGCTGCTATACGTAGCTGGTAAACAAAAAAATTGTTGAAAAGAAACAAATTACGTTTTAATTGAATATTAGTTTAATTAGCTTAATTCAATTTGCTCGAGTATTCAAAGTTAGCGTACTAAAGTTGATTTTCGCATTTGGTTTTTTGTCAAAACCTAAAAGTTAATCAAATGTTTTCAGTTATTATATTTTACACTAGAAAAACAAAAGTTAGTCCTGCTCCGTAAATTCCACGTACAAATTTAATTTAATTTAATAAGCAAACCAAGCTGCAAAGTGCATTCCAAATCAAATTAACTTCTTCATGTGCAAGGTTTATAAAATGTTTTTCATATTATTCGTTACGTATACGTAAGGAAAAAAAAAACAAAAGGAAAAATTCTGCTTTCATGAAATCATAAAATAAACATTTCCATGGCAACTTTTGCGCCAGTACAATAATAAATATTTTCACATTTCTCTTGTGCAAAAATTATATTCCAGCCTTTGTACGGATCGAGCTCCAACAGCTTATCATTGTATTGTATGTCCGTATAATATTAATGTACAGGTGTATAGTTGGATGTAAAGCAGGTAAAAAGAAAAGAAAACAAGGAGTAAATTATTTCACACAAAGGTAAAATTTTGAACGTGTTGGAGCGTGCTTCAACTTCACCATGCGCACAGTTTATTTTAGTATGTATTATAGAATTTTGGTTTGGTATTAAATTATTTACCATAAATGTAGTAGTACATAATGTCATAGTAAATTGCATATGTAGTATTAAATTTAAGGAACAAAAGAACTGCCTAAAGTTATTAAAGCAGATGTATACATATTGATTTAAATTACGTTTGTAAAAAATTATAGAAAATTAGGTGAGAGATTCGGAGATTTTTAGTTACACCTTTTAATATTTTCATCTAACAGAGTGATGCGTCGTGGTTACATGCATTTGTGTGTGAAAAATGAACAAAATCGGACAAATACAACAAAACTTATAGTCAAAAATGTAATAATTTCACCCCCCTTGCCAATAAACTGAAAAAATATTTGACTATATGTAATTATGGTAACAAGTGACCTAAAAATTGGTGATTGGTAAGCAGATTAATTTACCGTGTTTTCTCCCACACCCCTCAACATATGAACTTGAAACTTACCCCATATAGTTGAAATAACTTTTTTCACATAAATTTCGGTTTTCATCAAAATCGGTTAAAATTTACGGAACTTATAGGTATAGAACGATAGTTCGGCACCAAAAAAATTCAACTGGAAAGTTTTTAAAAGGAATATGCAGGATTGCATTTTATTTTCTAAAAAAAAAGCCACAAAGGCACAGGTGTTACACTGTCGGGCACCGCCTCGATTGTATTACATTTTTTGGTTCAGCTTGATAATAATAATTTTTGTTAGTTTTTACCGATTTTAATAAGGTTTGAAAGCTTATTGAAAAAAAGGATTTATATTCATTTGATCTACATGATGCTACATACAATTTGGTGGTATTACAATTCAGTCAAGTTTTGATTCAGTTTAACGGAAAGGGAGTTTGAAGCTAGCCTTTTTTTGCCTATAACTTTTGGTGTATTTGTGGGTTTTTCGAAATTCTCCTAGCGGAGCACCAAATCTGCAAACCTACTCTGAAGAGAGATTATGAGCGACTGCTGGTAAATTTTGAGGTCACTAGCTCTTGTTTCTTCTTCACCAAGAATTTGGGAACAATGGCAAAGTGGTTCAAATTTGATAATTTTAAGGTGTAACTTAAAACTTTCATCTTTCTGGGTGGACAATGTAACAGTGTGGGCTCCTATTCTCCTACTAGGTAACGGCGCAAGAAATTGACATGAAACGATAAACCTGATCTGCCTGCAGTAACAAGCAGCTCTGGCCGCCCGTGACAAATTTTAAATCAAAAGTTTTATATAGTCAATTTTTTCAGAGTATTAATCAAATTATTCACAAGCACAATTTGTAACTTAAAGCTATAAAAGCTTTGATTGGAAAAAAAAACCCGGAAGCGCAAACGAGCTAATTGCATTTTTTTCACTCAGCTGTAGGCGTTTTAATGCAGACACACACACACTCATGATACCTGCACCATAGTAAATGTCTATATATAAGACTATATTGAGTTTGTGATGGTATGTGTGAAAATGCGCCTAAAAGCACTCAACAACAAATTGCACTTAATTAATTTCCCGTTTGTGGCACTTTGCCCAGCAGTTGACAGTAGTTTGATGGCTTTTGAATTGCGTAATGAAAATATATTTTACAATGTGTGATATTGACATAGAAGGCAGGCAAAAGTGGACAATGAGATATGTTGGGAGGTCTGTTTGTAAGGTAAGAACAGAATTTTTGAATTATTGGACAGTATTTTAAAACTCTCTTATCTGATTTGTAATATATTTCCTTCGACTGATTTAAGCTATTCGTTGTGTCCGATGAAAATTTTATATAAATAATTGCCAATACAGGAAGCTTCTATGGAATGCAGCCTAATTTATGGAGACAAAACTTTGAAGGGCTGAATCTGACAAATCGAACCATTTTTAACCACCATTTTTAACCAGTTTATGGATGATCCCTTGGGAAAACATCTCTCAGGTCCAAATAAAAGCACTGTACGACAGTCTACCACGTCGAATACTTGCATTGTATGACGCTAAAGGTAAACACACGAAATATTAAAAAGATGTTTCAAAAAATTTGAATTTTTGAATTTTCCAAAAAGTCAAAAGAAAAATTGAAAATATGTACATTTTGAACATTTTTTTATATATACGTTAAAATAGTTACTATGTATGTAAAAAGACATCCAAAAATATTTGCAATTTTTCGGGTTTTATTGAAAAAGCAAGTGGCTTTAACCGTTTTTCGCGCATTGTACACTATACGGTAGTGCTGGAGAAAACATCGATAATCGAAGCTTAAAATCTCTATATATCAATGTTGGCCAACAGAAATGTTTCTCCAGCACTTCTGCACTCATCAAATGGGTGCTGGAGGAACATCTCTGTTGGCCCACACCGATATATAGAGATTTTAAGTTTCGATCATCGATGTTTTCTCCAGCGCTACTATACGTCAACACGTCTGTTTATCGAACTGTACGTTTTGCACCCAAACGATGCGTCAAAATATGCCACCTAGTTTCAAAATATTTTTAAATTTGTTGCATAAACGTTCAGCTCTGACGCGACCGGTATACTCAAGCAATAATTTGATCATAAAATAGGCCCATAAGAAACTTTTTGATTTTTCGTACGACCATCATGCGACTTCATACGACGGCGCCACACACAATGCAACCGAAATACGACCTGCTCGATAAACAGTTGCGCTGTACGTCACGTCTAGTGTCGTATAATGTATGCCTTGCTTTAAAGAAGTGCATTCTCCACGGGGATAAATTTTCACGTTAGCTACTATAGCTTATGAAAAAAACTATCGATAGTGCACTCGTTGTAAGGTTGTACGACTTTAAGTATTTAAATTTTTCGATAAACAAGCGAGTTGTAACGTGAATGGTGTGAGAAAGACCACAATATTTACTCAATTATAAAAAACAGAAACCCCAGAACGGTTTATTGATCGGTCCACTTATGTTTGACCAAGTTAAACAAATTAGGGTGTCACTTGTTGTCCTCAAATTTCACATCTGGTGAAATGCGCAAATTATTTTGATCCAAAATGAATTTTATATATTTTATTAAGGACTATTTGTTACGTTTATATCTTAACATCTATATTGATGTAGATGGTATAAGTGCTTTCTACTTACATCTTGTGAGATTTGTCCCATATCCGCGTAATAATTAACAGCGGAGTACATTGGTTTCTGTTGCAGAAGAGTTGTGTGTGCTTGTTTGTTTGTGTGCTCGTTGATAATAAAGAAAAAGAAAAATACCAGTTTCTGGCACTATATATGTATCTCTATATTGTTTATATTTTTTTTTGGCCTTTATCACAAGCTCAAGCTCAGCAACAACCAAACAACGAAAAGCCAAAACAAAACTCTTAGCTGGAGCTGGTAAACTGGATGGCTGCAACTACAAAGTGGAGCAGCAACTGACGAAGTCTTATAGGCCTGTCTTCCCCGGGTCAGAAACCAGATTTTTACTGGGTTTCTTGTTGGAATCAGCGCACGTTGCAATTCAGGGTCTATGTCTCGCTCGCTCGTTCGCTTACTCTCTCTCTCTCTCTCTGTCGGGGGCTCTTTAGCTTTTCACTCGAGAGGCACAACTTTGTTGCTGCTTATTGTTTTTTTTTGTATACACAATGTATAAAGTTTTATTTATTTATTTTTTTGTTTAAATTTCTTTTGTTTTTGGCTTTATAACGTCCACACTTGATGTGGTCGTTGTTGTTATTGTTGCGACTGTTGCGGTTGTCAGAGCAATTAAGGCGCTGCGGCTGCAACTGTGGCTTTTGTGCAACAGGCACTTGCAACAAAAATAATAGCAACGCAAAAACAAAATCCAAGTAAGAAACAAAAGTTAACCAGTTAGCTCGTTCGCGGCTCCGCGAGTTCGTTCCTCCGCTCGCCCGCTCTTAGCTCGGTGGGTGAGTAGTAGTACCAGGAGTAGCTGGTTACAGTTGTAGTGGTAGTAGTAGTAATATTTATATAGTGACTTTCCCTGCACTTTTTGAAAGAGCAACTCTGGAGCTCTTTCTTCGCAAATGCAAAACGTAAAGCCCTCCGCAAATGTCAAATGTTGGCTTGAACTTGTCTGTTTGGCTTTGTTTATTTTTTGTCCTTTTGTTTTGATGTCTTCCTCCTCGTTTTGTTTGCTTAGTTTCGCCTTAATGCACAATTACTTACAGTGTTGTACGTGTAATTCGTGATTGTTGTTGTTGTTGTTGCTACTACTTATGTACAGGCGACAACTTTTGGCAGAGATAAAAGTTCGTGTAGCATGCAACTTGAGTTTGATGCACGTCGATGGTACGCGTCTCGGATTGTGATTTAGGCGTTTGTACGTGTGACTGTGATGCCTGATTTTGTTGCAAGTTAGTTTTTGTTGTTGCTGTTGTTGTTGTTGTTGCTGTCGCTTTGCAACGTTTGTAGTATTTATTCGCAATGGCTTGTTGGCGTAGTTTTTGTTGGTTTTCATTGGTGTTTTGCGTTCAAAGTTTCTATATATTTTATAGTGCTTAACTTTCTTACTTTTTCGCAAATGTTGTCGCGCGTAGTTATTAGCTCATAAAAAGAATATATAGGTATATATTTGCTTGTCGAGAAACAACTTCCAGTTACAATATTACAAAGTACGTGATTTTTAATTTGTTTTTTGTTTTGTGTCCTTTGAGGGTTTCATCCAAAAATGGCTCAAGGTAGTTTAACTGCAACGAATCAAGATTTTGTACAAAAACTTATTAAAATGATGTAAAAAGTTCTGTTATAAGTACTAAAATATTTATCATAAATAGTCTGTTTATGAATTTCGAAAACATAACGCCCTAATTTGTTCCTAAATATATTTTAATTACTATGTTCTCCAATGAAGGCACGTTTGCCAAAGAACTTTCACACGTACCAGATGAATGCTTTCTATCGGAAAAGCTTAACACGTATGTGTGAGCGAGCTTTACAATGGAACGCAAGGCAGAAGAAAATGCCAAAAAATTATGGAACCAATTAAATTTGCACCTTCAGAGAATAAAAAAATGTAATACAGTCGGGGCGGTGTCCGACAGTGTAATACCCTGTACCTTTTTTCTCAAAAAAAGATTTATTCCTGCATATTGTTACTAAGAATTTCCAATTGGAACGTTTTTTTGTTGGTGCAAACGATATTGATACCTATAAGTTCCGCAAATTTCAACCGATTTTGATGAAAATCGAAATTTACGTCAAAGGAGTTATTTAAAGTATATGGGGTAAGTTTCAAGGGGGTATGTTGAAGGGTGTGGGAGAAAACACGGTAAATCGATTGCGGGGGGTGGGGGTTCTGCATTGATAAAATTTGGATGTGGATTTGTTCATTAGAGGCATATGAATCAGCTTACCAAAATTGGTGGTTCTAGGTCATTTGTTACTATAATTACGTAGAGTGAAATATTGACGCAGTTTATAGGCAAGGGGAGGTGAAATTTGTATATTTTAGACTATATTTTTATTTATTTTTGAAACACAGATGCATGTAACCACAACGCATCGCTCTGTTAAGTTTCAAATTAAAATATTAAGTGGTTTAGTTAAAAACCGCGAAACTCTGCTACGGGGGAACGGGGAAAGATATTGACATGATTCAACAAACTTGAGGATTCAACTTCTGAGGAAATATGCGCATCAGCTGGTAAAGTTTCGTATCTCTAGCTCTTATAGTCTCCGAGATCTAGGTGTTCATACAGACGGAGAGACGGACAGACGGACGGACAGACGGACATGGCTCAATCGCTACCCGAGGTTATGATAAGCATTTTGGTATTAAGGACTTGGGGTCTGCCACGCCTCCTTCTTGCCGTTACATACATTGCACAAATCTAGTATACCCTTTGTACCTATAGGTACAGGGTATAAAAAAAAATTTTAACTGATCGGTGCGATGCAAAAATTTAAAAGATTTATACTTCACAAGTACAAGCAAATATGGTTTGAAATTTGCATTTTACTTATGAGATATTAGAAGAATTTTGTGTATTTATTGCTAGGCGAGAATCTTGTATTTTGGAAAATGTACAAAATTAATATAAAATTTTCAGACCCGAACGAAATATAATATATTTAGTTATGCCAATAAAAACCAAATTTGTCCCATTGTACCTCGGTCATTTTGTCGATTACGCGCACAAGCATTAAAAATCGCATTAGTAGTTTTTCCCACCGCTATTTTAAACACAAAAATTAATCAATTAATTAATGTCGATAATTAAGATCGATATATGTGGGTCATCTGTTGTTTGTTAACTGCATTTTAATCGTACTATATATTTTCCAACAAAATTGGCAAATGTATATAACAAAAGCTAGTTTGAAACTTCTCATTTATGCATGAAAAATAATATTGCCCAAATGGGCTTCAATTGTTGCGTAATTTGAATCTTGTAAGCATGTAAATGCAGATCCTCATGCAAAGTGATCTTAGCAAGGTGGGATTCTTGCAATCGATGACACGTCGATGTTCCCGGCGACTCGTCGAAACTGGCCTCAACTGTGTCTTTTTCACAGAACGATCATTTTCGTAATACGCCTGTACCACTTTTACGCGTTGTTCGGTTGTTAAACGATCCATGACTAAAGTTGAGTAGTTTTCAACTTGACATATGTAGGTATGTCGAAAAGCATCCACTTTGGACGGGTATGCTCCGAATTATGGTTGTTTAACAACCAAGCCAACAGATGCTCCACCCTGTATAGGTTGTTTAACAACCAAGCCAACAGATGCTCCACCCTGTATAGGTTGTTTAACAACCAAGCCAACAGATGCTCCACCCTGTATAGGGTGCGCCATCAATTGTGTCAGTATGTGAACGAACGTTTCTACAAACAATATCTTCGACTGGACGACTTTATTTGCCATACCAAAGTGTGACATTTTTGCTCATTTTTTCGCCTTCTCTAAAGAAAACAGCCCAATGATTGCTTTTGGCACAAAGGCCAGCACAAATAGTCTCCTTTTTGGTCATTTAATGATGTTTTTATTGATCTCTTATGGATTCTTCATTCCCTAACTACAAAAAGTCTGTCATTAGAATTAACTTCCAAAAGTTACATCTTCCTTAATATACAACGTCCCTATTTCGACACTCGTTTTGGATTAAACCATTCCTGGTTAAAAATGTACTGAAAGGACCTTTTAAAAATATGTCTATTCAAGTCAATCGGTTGATAAATCTCATTGCCATTCAATGTTTACATACCGACATAAAAAATTACGCACCCTATATATTAAGGCAAACATAAACACGATAAAAGATGACTCTATAAGGAAATTACCATTTTGTGAAATTTTTTTTTTTAGAGTTTCATTATAAATTGAAAGCAAGCTTCTAAAAAAATGAGAATGAAGCTTTCAACTCAACTCAAATCTCATTCAAATACTTTTATTAAAATTTAAACAAATTTAATGCATTTCAATTGGCCTAAAAACAATATGTATTTTTAAGATTTATCAAAATGACCAGCATAGTCTCAAGTATCAAGGGAATCATGGCCGTCTTTCCTCCCGAGAGTACACAGGCCAACAAAAAAAAAATGGTGTATACTTCACATGTGATCTGTATGGCTTTTGAACTGCTTAACCCCAACACGTCAAGAGATGCTGGGTATCCTAACCGTTGGGTATTATTTATTATCTATTTTATTTTTTATTATTTTATTATTTCTATCTTTGTAGCAGAAATTATAATGTTCTGCATATTTTTTCCATTTTTATTTGACAGCCAACAAGTTTTTGAATTAAGCTTTGACTACTATGCAAATTTAAAAAAACTACAAAAGGTAAAGCATATGCACTGTTCAAAAAAAAAATGCTATCAAGCTATAACCAAAAATATTTTTAAACCCTAAAACTTGAATGTTGCTCAGATTAAATAAATTAAAAGTTTCATATTTTTAGAAACATTGAAAAAAAAAACGCACAGAAACAAGAATATACTAAAAAAAATGTAATTTAGGAATTCTAAAAAACCAAAAAGTGAATTTACCTCATAACGTAATAACGAACCATTCTGAACATTTCCTAATAATTTGATATAAAAATGTAGCAATTAAAAATACTTTTATAAGCACATGTTTGCACAATTACTTTTATGTAAATACAAACAATAAAAATGTAAGCAGTCGTTAGATCTTTTTCGTATAATATGTTTCTTTTAAATCACAAAAAATTTTTATAATCTTTTAACGACTTATATACACATCAACTTTATAAAATTTATTTTTATTGCTACAAGTATTCCATAAAAAAAAATTCAAAATATTCACCCAGTAACAGCCAGCCACTGCAATAAATATCATAAAAGATTGCCCCTAAAATAATAAAAATAATCATATAAAAGAGCAACAAATAAAGCAGCTTTTTTATTGTTGTTCACTTCAATTAGCATTCAAATGCCAGCCAAAACATTCAACAACAAATTTGAACTAGTAAAATTGAAAAAAGAAATAAAAAATTGTCGCGCAATGCCAAAAATAAAAAATAAAAGTAGAGATAAATAACAAAGCGGAAAGACAAATATGGCAAATACTATATAAAAGAAGAAGATATTTTTTTTTTTTGTAATTTGAAAACAAGTTTATGCGTAAGTGGCGCTTTTGCTTGAAATTCCTTAGCAAAGTAAACAAAGTTTTTTTCCTATATATTTGTATATATTTTGACATAACAACGAAAAGTGCAAAACAAATACGTCCGAGAGGCCTTCCAGTGGCCGAAACAGTATGAATATTGCGTTAAAAATCGCAGATCCAAACTAATATTCAATGCACAGACATTCGGTCCAAAAGTTGCAACTTTTCAGTATGCCGTAAACACAAAAAAAAAACCTTATACAAAGTATTTTAGGTTTAACTTATAAAAGTGCTGGTGGGTGGGAGGGGGGTAATAGGAATCTATAAATTGGGACTTATATAAAAACTGTGAATATAATAAAAACAGCATTTCGAAAAGTGGGCTACGCAGAACTCCAGGACTTTTAAAGCCTCTGCAGAATCTCCGAGAAATTAAGAATTTAGTTGCCTTACCTGGTTTCAATGTGTGTTTAATGCGTAAAGACGCAAAAACGCAGTGCAAGTGCGATAACTTTACAAAAAAAAACGAAATACAACGAATTTTGAGCAAAAAACGTTTTTTTGAACGATTGGTCCTATGGAAGCTATGATATATTCATCCGATTTTGATCAAATTTGGGACATTATTGGGTAAACATAAAAAACTGAATTTGGTTACGATAACTTCATTAACAAATAAAACACAACGAATTTTGTGCAAAAAACGTTTTTTTTTACCAATCTGCCCTATTGGAGCTATATATGTAGGCAGCCGATTTTGATCCAATTTAGTTTAGTGCTTGGGTACTATAAAAAAACTGATTAAGGCCAACTTTGGTTATGATACCTTCATAAAGAAACGAAATACCACGCATTTTATTCAAAAACATTTTTTTGGCCAATTGGTCCTATGGGGGCTATATGATATAGTCAACCGATTTTGATTTGGTACAGTAACAAACTTCCGAATGCAAAATTTGATTACGACATCTTTATAAACAAATGAATTATCCATCAAAAACTTTTGGTTTTTTTCGAGGTCCTCTGAAACACCCCTATGGGAGCTATATAATGTAACCTCGATATCGAAAAAATAAAATAAACTTGTCTCCTATGGAATAATAAGTGATCTAATCTGAAAGTTTGGTTGCTCTAGCTCTTACCATCTCTGAGATCTAGGCGTTCATACGGACAGACAGACGGACATGGGTATATCATACTTTAGGTAACTTTGGGGGGTCTCCGACGTTTCCTTCTGTATGTTAGATACATTTTCGGCTTGCACAAATTTAATATACGCTTTGTACCATACGGTACTGGGTATAAAAATCAAGGATAATATATGCTAGAACTGAAATTCAATAAACTTTCATAATCAAAAATGGTTTTGGGACACACAGTAAATAGGCACATTTTCTCCAAAATGGCTTCAAAAATGTAAGTTTTACATCAATTTTCATTTTTTTCCATTGCTATGTTATTTATATGACTTTTTTATTGTGTGGAATTATCATTGAAACTAATTTGAATTGTTTTTAGTGCATTTTTCTGCCATCTTCGGATATATTTTTTTCAATATTTTCCGTAACAATTCATTTTTGGCGACCAAGATCCCAAAAAACTACAACTTTGACTTCTCTGGAAAGTTACATTTTTCTTGTTTTTTTTTCAATTCAATTTAATGCTCAGTTAAATTTGAATTGTACCGGCTCAAGTGCTGAATTTTTAAGCCAGCTGCCGCACTACATTAAAATTTTTAAATTTAATCTATCAAGCGTTTTTGTTTCAGTTTTCTCCAATTTTGAGCGATGTTTTCAGGTATGGCAACTTACCAGCCTTTTTTTTTTGGTGGTCGTTTTCAAGACCTTTAGAAAATTGTCTGTAAAATGCTTATTTTTATATAATTCAAATGATCTGCTTATTTTGGATTATAGCTATTCTTTTTTTGCCTGTTTATGCCCATGTGTATTCAATCTCGAGATATAGCCAAAAAAGCTATGGTATGGCAACTTACAAGCCTTTCCCCTACAAGTTTTATTAAACCTGTTAAAATTTCACAATCTCAAAATTTCAGATTACGAGTATTTTATTGGGTCGAGAATCTTAACACGGATAAAAAAAATTGTTCCCATTGAACATTCCAAAACGTATTTTTGATATAATATCGCAATTACTTCCGATGTTTATTTTTGTGGGTGTGAAATTATTCTATAAATTTGGGAAAAAAATGCAAACTATTGTTACCACATCAAAATATATAGAATCTTAAAATGACTGTATTTTTGCCCTTTGTTTTCTAACGCTTGTTCATCAAAAAAATTGTTTGAAATCTCTAGCTCAATTCCTTGTTAAAAGACCACTAAAAAAAAAAAAAGAGTTAATATAACGTTCTTAAAAATTAATTCTTTCTCAAAGTTCTTAAAATTTTGGTAATATTTGAGTTTTAAAAAACTTTTCTCAACATTTTGAAAAGTAATCAATTAAATTTTTTGAAACTACTAAAATTAGTCAAGCAAGATACATTTTGTTGAAAATTTCTCTTTTGTTTCTATCAGATACAGATATAATTGTTTATTTGTCTTCAACTTTTAAGCTAATACAGCTGGTAACATTTGTTTGTTGTATATCTGTCAGTGTTCGACATGTTGCCCTTCTTTCAAATATTTACACAAAATTATTCACACATATGTAAACACAAATATATGTTTACCACTTAATATGTACAAAATAAATATATATACAAATGAACATACATACTCGTACTGTGTCTATGCAGGCAGCTCATGCGTATACGTGATTTTTAAAAGAGCCAACGCCAAAAGCAACCAATGTAACTTTTCAAAGCGGTTCAATGTCACAAGCCTAGAGTTCATTTGTCTATAAAGATACACACACATAGATACACACACACCCAAACACATATGTATTTAATTTAACGTTTTACACAAGCCTCTTAAAAAAAATACACTCAAAGCGAGCTTAAATATTTTGTATGGTTTACTGCTCTGCATTATTCAAACACAGAATTTCAATTTTTTTTTTTAAATTAAAATAATAAATAAAGCAAAATGTTGGCTGGGTATGTTTGTTTACAGAAACAATACAATTTAAAGGCAATGACAATTGCAGGGAATTGTATGTACAGTATTTTTAACGTTTTAATGCCAAGTTAATGGGTCGAAATAAAAAAAAACGAACAGCTGCAAGAGAGCCAAAAATAATAAGTTGTATTTTTTTATTATTTCAAACTGGCTCGTTGAAAATACGAGGGCAGAATGAAAAGTAATCGGCCTAGCTAAGAATAACGTTATTTGCAACTATTTTTTTATTTATTTATTTTTTCATTTTTTCTTCTCATTTTCAATCACGTTTTGTTGTTTTTGCTGGGGAACAACGTTAAATACTTTTAATATTGTGTGGTCATTCGTCAGTCAAATTATTAGATCGAAATCTTAACCTTTTTGATAAGGCCGTCTGGCCGCTGTTTCTTTACTGCGATTGAAGCACATCGAAGAAGAATTTTTTTTGGGAGAATCTGGGAGTCTACCGCATATGGTGTAAAAAAAGAGATTTATATTGCGAATTGGAATCCTGCTAGTACTTATAAAGGCTGCTAGGGCGTTTACTTCTAAACCTTCTAAAACCCGTGTATACATAATTTTTAAAAACGCTACACTCGGGCAGGACGGACTTTTAGATACCCTTTACTCAGCTTAAGTTCCTCAGATTCTTTTAAAGCTGAAGGACAAGGTAAAATAGAAACAGAAGCACAGATAGGCTTTGAACGCTTATTCTAATTGAAGTCTTCCTTTTTATCTTCATAAAAATTCATTTCTGCATAAGTTACATATTTTTATACAGCTTACTATTAGAAATTTTTTTTTAATGGGATAGAAAGGACCATGTTGAATTAAGTGTTCGGGGAACGGGGTAATTATAAGCGTGATTGCGGCATTGGTTAGGTGTGGCCTTCTTAGCTCTTGGGGTTACCCAAGTAAAAGCTGCGCATGTTGATAAATCAAAAACTTGTAGTATCACATGTCTCTTTAGGCCGATTACATACTCTTCTATTGAAAACCTTTGTTGACGTTGTTTTGGTCTGGTTAGGACTGCTTTGAATATTTTGCTATTATTTAAGGTATTATCTTATGCGCCAACAAAGTCACGTTCGTTTGCTAATTGTAATTCAAATGTTGTTGTTTTTATACCATAACCGCATAGACGAAGTCAATGCAAATGAAGCAAACACATTTTAAGATTGATTACAAATCGTAACAATAAAATTTGTATATGTACCCTGTACCGTATGGTACAAAGGGTATATTAAGTTTGTGCAAGCCGAAAATGTATGTAACATACAGAAGGAAACGTCGGAGACCCTCCAAAGTTACCTAAAGTATGATCAGGGGGACTAGAGAAGTCGATATATCCATGTCCGTTTCTACGTCTGTCTGTCTGTCCGTCTGTGCGTATGAACGCCTAGATCTCAGAGATGGTAAGAGCTAGCGCAACCAAACTTTCAGATAAGATCCCTTATTATTCCATAGGAGACAATTTTAGTTTATTTTTTCGATATCAGGGTTACATAATATTACTATATCATATAGCTCACATAGGACCAAACGGGCAAAAATTTTTTTTATACCCTGTACCGTATGGTACAAAGGGTATATTGTGTTTGTGCAAGCCGAAAATGTATGTAACGTACAGAAGGAGACGTCGGAGACCCCCCAAAGTTACCTAAAGTATGATCAGTGTGACTCGAGAAGTCGATATACCCATGTCCGTCTGTCCGTCTGTCTGTCTGTCCGTCTGTCCGTCTGTCCGTATGAACGCCTAGATCTCAGAGATGGTAAGAGCTAGAGCAACCAAACTTTCAGATAAGATCCCTTATTAATCCATAGGAGACAAGTTTATTTTATTTTTTTGATATCGGGATTACATTATATAGCTCCCATAGGGGTGTTTCAGAGGACCTCAAAAAAAAGCAAAAGTTTTAGATGGATAATTCGTTTGTTTATGAAGATATCATAACCAAATCTGGCAATCGGAAGTTTTTTAGAGACCCCCAGCACTGTACCAAATTTTATCAAAATCGGTTGACTATATCATATATCGATCGGTCGAAAAAATGTTTTTTGTTTAAAATTCATTGTATTTCGTTTGTTTGTGAAGATACCGTAACCAAATTTGGCAAGAGGAAGTTTTTTTAGAGTTCCCAAACACTGCACCAAGTTTGATCAAAATCGGTTGACTATATCATATAACTTCCATAGGAAAGAACGGTCAAAAAAACGCTTTTTTTACAAAATTCGTTGTGTTTCGTTTGGTCTTGAAGATATCGGAACCAAATTTGGCATTAAGAAGTTTTTTAGAGTACCCAAGCACTGTTTCAAATTTGATCAAAATCGGTTGACTATATCATATAGCTCTCATAGGACCAATCGGTCAAAAAATGTTTTTTGAACAAAATTCGTTGTTTCGTGAGTTTTTGAAGATACCGTGACCAAATTTGGTGCTCCAGGTTTTTATAGTTCCCAAACACTGTACATAATTTGATCAAAATCGGTTGACTGTATCATATAGCTCCCAGAGGACCAATCGGTAAAAAAACGCTTTTTGCTCAAAATACGTTGTATTTTGTTTTTTTGTGAAAATATCGTACCCACATTTGACAATAAATTGTCTTTTAGAGTGCTTAAGCATTATATCGGACTTAATTGCAATTAGTGGTACAGGGTATCCAAAAGTCGTCCGTACGCCATCTTTTTAATTTGAATGTAAAGTATTTACTTTTTATATTTTTGTTTATGTGTCTAGTTAATGTGCACCAGTCAAAAAAAAATAATACAGATTTGTTTAAAAAAATTGCCTTTCTTGAGAGGAAATCAAAATTTTATGAATGAACAATTGCATTTAATTTTGAAGCACCGATAAACGATGTCTTCTCTTGTCGATTTCTATATACCCTTCCATTTTAAGTCACTAAAATTTAAATTCAATTAATTTAGTTTCCAAAATCAAGCTTTTGCTCTTTCGGCCAACTCGATCTTTTCCTTTCGGCTATTTCGTTTCAAAATGTGTACCCCAGAGTGCTGTGCCAAGAAGCGTAAGGTTGTAAAAGAAATTGTAGAAGAAATACCAAAAGTTGTTTTACCCACACCGGAAAGTATATTATATACCTATGAGGTGATAAAAACAATGGCCGATTTCATTATAAAAAAAACTGAAGTACGTCCGAAATATGGCATAATATGTGGCAGTGGCTTGAGCCATCTAGCGGAGCTTATAGAAAACCCCATTATAATTAAATACCAGGACATACCAAATTTCCCTGTAAGCATCGATACAGAACTAAGCTACTGGTATATAGGCACAATTAATGGCGGCACTGTCATGGCGCTGCAACAACGTTTCCATAGCTACGATGGATACACACAGGCTGCGTGTTGTCTGCCCGTGCGTATCATGAAACTGTGCGGCGTACAGTATCTATATGTAACAAATGCAGCCGAAGCCGTGAATGTAAAGTACGGTATAGGGGATATAATGCTCTTACACGATCACATCAATTTTCCCAGTTTAATGGGTGTGTCACCGCTGCAAGGACCCAACGATCCACGCTTTGGTAAACGTTTAATTAGCTTGGAGAATACCTATGACAAGGACTTGCTGAAGAAGGTAGTTAATATAGGCCAAGCGCTGGGCATAGAAAAATTTTTACATGTGGGCGTGTATGCTTGCTTCGGTGGTCCCGGCATTGAAACCGAAACGGAGAGGAAATTTCTGAGCCACCTAGGCGTAGATGCGGTGGGCATGTCTACCGTCCATGAGGTTATCACAGCCCGCCATTGTAATATGCACGTTTTCGCGTTTAGTCTGATAACAACACCTAATGTTGGAAGACTTTTGGCCTCCAATAAGCCATATTCTTATGACGAGCCCGTTCAAATACCCAAACATCGTTTGAGGGCATGTTCTGAGCTAGTCAAACGCCTGATATACCAAATAGAGTACGAGCCGGAATAGCTGTGTGTATTGCCTTGATCAAAAAACAAACAACAAATAAAAATTCAATTTGAATTAAATTGATTTTTTCTATAAATTTAAATGTCAGCAGAAACCAAAATAGACCCCCAAGTACAATTGTTGTTCAGAGCTTAAGTGTTGCCAAGAAAAAAATTGCGACTTTGTTGGAGCAGTGCTTTTTTGGGGTATACAAAAAAATGGGTGACGATGGCTGGGAAATTAAGGATAATCTTTTAGAATTTTTAACTCATCTTAATAATTAGCAGCGTGTGAAATTTTCTAAAAGGACAAGCAGCAGGATATCGACATGAATTGATGAACATTACCTGTTTATTATTTAACATTTCTTAAGTAACCTGTGTTTTCTTGAAGATCTAGATAATCATAAAAGAAGCACGCTAAGCATTTGGGCACATACCACTTATTACACTGAACAAATCTATAATACCCTTGATACTAAACATACAGGGCAAAGAAATCACAGAGCACGGCAAGAGATACGGAAGAAAGCGCGCTGAGGCATGCATGCTACCACGAAAACCACGACAGGTGTTTTGGGGGTGCAAGGGACCTTTAAGTGTGCTAAAGTGAGAACGGAAAATGCGGGTATACAGGCGGTATGGGGTACACTGCGTGCCAGTGCACAATATATGCCACTGTACGCGGTGTCAAGCTGTCTAACACAGCAACGAGTAGCTGCGTGTGTGTGTCTCACATTCATGCACGAAAATTTCTAGTATATTACGTATACGTAATATTAGTTGTTTTTTTTTGTTGCCAAAACGGCCCCAGGCCGCAAAAAGTTATTGTTGCTAATTTTATTATTCTTTTATGGTATGCATGTTGTTGTTGTTGCTATTGTTATTGTTGTGGCTACTGTAGTTCCATGTGATGACGAATGGTTCACCCGTTTTGGTTTGACGTTGATATGATAGCCTAGACAATTGCACGAATTCACTTAGTTCGCAATGTTTTGGAGTGTTTTGTTCAGATCTAGGCAGACCGTACTTCAACCGTACTGCCACTACCCCTCTGCTTGCACATTGTTTGCCTAGTGCTGTTGTTTATTTTTTCAAGTGTAAGTCGTGTGTGTGTATTTCTGTTGTGAATATGTGCGTTCATGCATATTTTTTTTTATTTTTTCTACGATTTTCCGTAGTTGTTTAATGCCATTATGTTCATACACTATATCCATGAGGTGCATAGGGTATTATAGATTTGTTGCTTGCATATTTAACGGGCATAAGGAGAATAGCAGGTAATAAATTAAGCAATATACGTTTGTAAAGGGTCATCAATCTTGAGGTTTTTTTCCAATCGAGTTTTTTTGTAAATACGCGTGAGTACTGTCAAGTTACCATGTGTTTTTTATTCAGTTTTCATTGCCATTTCATTATGGTAAGACTTACACCCGAACAACGTTTACAAATCATATTACGAAAATCGCGTTCTGTCAAGAATGTTTTTCGCGCGCTTAGGCCATTTTATGGAACCAATTCGGTGAACAATTAATTTCAAGGTCCGGACCGGTGAATTGGTCACCAAGATCGTGTGATATCACACCGTTAGTTTCCTTTGGGGCTACAATTGAAGCATTACCCTTGTTATTCGCGAGATACCATCGATTATGCTCAAACGCGTCATCGAAAATTGAGGCCTCCACTTGCGCCATGGCGCAATTGCGGCCAACATTTGAAAGGGATTAGCTTTAACATGTGAATGGCAAGAATGATTGATAATAAAGACATCCGATACATTCGAAATTTTTGTGCTTTTTGTATTTAAAAAAAAAAAACGTCTAGATTGATTGCCCTTATATACCTTGATCTCAAATGCCGTAAGTTTTGGAGACAGAAAATTTTATCGAATGTTGCTCAAATTCCCACTTCAGACGAATTTTTTTTTTGCCAGCTGAATTTGGTATATAATCAAGTAGTATACAAGCAAATCGATTAAAATTTATGAAAGATGTTAATAAAAATGTCAATCACTAATCTAATAGGAAACTGCTTGTTGAACTGCTTACAAGAAAAGATAAAATGCAGATATTAATATCTTTTTGCAGGGTATGCCGCTGTCGGTTTACGCATCGACTGTACTACAATTTTTTTTTGTGCATTTCATGTTTGCCGCTAGTTGCTTTTGCCAGATTTTTGACTAACTGTGTGTTTGTGTTTTATTTTTTTTTTATTTGTTTGTTTTTGTGCCGAGTTCATTGACTTTTTTTAATAAACATATTGGCGGGCATAAAAAAAAATGTTCTATATATTTAAATGCTTATTTATTGCTAAAAATAGCTAAAAATAAATATTTTTTTGCAGTGTATAAATAAAATCGAGAATTTATAAATTTGCCTTTTTTCATAAACAACTATTTTAAGAATTTTTTATATTCAACATCAATTATAAAATTAAGACACTCACAGTAGCATGCAAGAATATTTTTGTTTTAGCCAACACAAATTAGGTTTATTACATAATTATTAATAATTATGTTTTCAGTTAAACATATTTTTAGCAATTCGAACAGAAATTATACATTTTAATTTTGCAAAAGGCATTGATCGGCTGAAAGGAAGTTTTTGGGAAATTGTAGTAAAAGATTAAATGATGGAAGCAAAAAAAAACTGTTTTCGACTGAAAATTCATATGATAGAGCAAAATGCAAGAGGTACAGCGATGCGATAAAATGAAGTGTAAGTATATTTTTTTATATAATACTCTAAAATTTCATACTACATATTATTCTATCTAAACTTACTATGTACATACCAACATAGAAAACCATTGAAGCTTTATTGCATTTTTATCTGCTCTCCAACTTAACTAATGCGCAAAATATTTTAATAATAAAATGATACCAATATTGAGTTTTTCAAATTCCTAACGCAACTGTAACATAATATAAATGTTATCAAGTATTTAAAATATGCTAAATTAATGATAATAATAATAATATGATGTGTAAGAATTTAATTGGCTTTATTAGTTAGAAGTGGAAAAAATGCAACAAATTTGCAAATTTGTTATTACCACAATGCGTTTTTTGTTGATGCAATTGAAGGCAATTTTTATTTTAGTACAAAATGAATCATGAATTTTATTTAGAATTAAATTCACAAAATTGCAAAGTGATTTGGTTAGCGCGCAGCTGTTTGCCATTTAAAATCTGCATTCAAAATATAAGATACATTGAATACTTGCTAATATATGTATACCTACGTACAGATGTATAAATAGTTTGGGTTTTGGGACAGATGTGCAATGTTAATCAATTCAATTCGAAATGCTAAACTATTTGATGCATGTGTGTTAAGCATTGCGTGCATCTCACAGATACACACATACCTAACTAAATATATTTAGTATCTGCCTGTGTGTGTGGGGTAGCATGAGCCTGACAATCAGCTATCAGCTGCTTTGGCATAGGCATTTAGATTGTTGGCAATTGGTTGCGACCATGCTCAAATACTTAGAATGTTTTAGTCTTAGACTTTTACCATTTAAATTAATGAAGAAGTCAGTCAGTGCATAGGTATTAAATAGAACCATCTGCAAACACATTAAAATATATATGTAGATACAAATGTATCTAGTATGTGTGTCGTCAGGTAGTGCACTGAACTGCCGTAGCTTTGACTAAAAGCTTGGGTCACATTTCAATATACGCTTTATATATACGTTTTGATACCATGAGCTTTTGTTGCGATTAAATGGTCATAATACGGTCTACAGCATAATGAGAAATTTTAATGCATGAATTAAAAGGTCGAGTTCGAATCTAATATGTATTATAAAACATAAAGTAGCATAGATTAATAATTTAAAAAGTGATGTTTGATTAAAATTAAAACAACAATTCAAAATTGGTTCAGGAAACAATTCCTGGGAATAAGGCACAAATGGTACTGCGAAACCATGTTTAGATCCTGGAGATATGGTATTGGAAGACACACTACCAAAAAACAGCTAAGAGAAGCCAAGCATCTCCTCAGTTTCTACACCTTGGAAAGAAAATATCAAGAAAATATCCCAATTGGGAATATACCCAATAATACCCATTTGATATTGACGGGACTTACGGGACACTGCAGACTCGTAAAACTCTGATCTTTGGGCAGCAGTGCAAGCTGCACTATTAGATACTTTTGTTTTTTTTGGGGTACCTATTCTAAAAAATTTTAAGGTACGGTTATAATTGTATTTGCCAAAACCCGATTTTCGCGACCATTGACCTTCAATATCTTCAGATACGATCATGATATTCTTTGTTACTTTTAAAAATCTTTATAAAATTTCAAAATGAACAACCACAGCAATTTTGAAGTATGTAATTATATTTATATTCCAAGGAGTTTTGCTTAATTGTCACTATTATTATGAGGTACTGTGTACCTTGGTAATTAGATTAGAGGTGCCATTACTAAAATTATCATAACTTTGTCAATTGTAGAAGTTACCGATTTTTAATTTTTTGCAGTTTCTAAATATGCTTATTTTTGCTCAAAGTTGAGCTCACTTTGGAATTTTTGTTAAAAAAATTTTAAAATAAAAAATTTTTAAAATACAAAAAAAATTTTAAAATATAAACTTGTGTCTTCTATTGAAAAAAAAATTGTTCACATATATTTTTTTTTCGCTTGTCAAATACTAAATATTCAGTTATCAGTAACTTGACAAAAACTCGTAATTTTGCAAAAAATAATATTAATATTGTAGCTAGTACCTCTATCATCATAATCAAAGGGATCGACCTACGGAGTGGCCCACTTCACTTATTTTCGATTTTGAATTTTCGCAACATTTTGTGAGTTTTTCTGGCGGCGCTAAAAATTAAAAATATATGTCAAAAATGGTTTCCTCGTTCCCAAAAATCCCCATACACACATTGGCTAAAGAAAAAATAGCGTTTTTTGGCCTTATGAATGCAATGTCAAATTCGATTTTTAAGTATTTTGAAAAAACCCATTTTGAAAAAGTGGGCGACACGAAATTTGTTTTTGACCTAACGTTTCTTGGGAAAAGTTGCCTAGAATGACCCATAGAATCAAAATCGCTGAGAGCCCCAGAACGTTTCTTCGGCCCCACATAAATTGACCCACCCTGATGTACATATATGTATAGATAACATATGTCTCTACCTTATTGACGTACTAACAATGTAAATATTCTGCACCTCATAAATCGTAATATGCTAAATCAAACTGGATATTTTTATGTAAGCCCAGATTTTTTATTTTTTTTACATTATTTTTTTCCATAATCTAGGATCTACATTTTAATGTTTTCCATTTAACCTTTTCTTGCTTTACTAAACCTTTCTTGTTAATTACAAAAAAAAAAAAACAAATTTTATACTGATAATTTTTTACATCAAGAGCTTCTAAAATTCTTTTTTTTTAAATACAAAAAAATGTTTTCTAAAATCTTTTTATGCACTGGGCTGTCAAGTTTTTGAAAATTTAAATTCATTTTCAGCTCGTTGCTTTTGTGTGGCCAAAAGCGAGATACTTTGTACACGTATGAATGTATGTCAATATACATCTTTATACACATTTAAGAAAGTATTGTTGGCGCTTTTGTTTGTTCACATATTTAGCTTAAGCAATTTGTATTTTGACACATTTCATATTTCAGCTTGAGTGCAAACTGTTTAAATTTGAACAAATTTTTAAAAGTTACCACTTAAAATCTATCTAACTCAAGCGTTTAATGTTTTAGTATTTGTCAGCCAAAAAGCTGTCAATAATATTGAAAAAATAATCCATATAGATTTTCACCTGTTCGGAATATGTTAAGGCTAATTTAATTGCATTAAATATTCAAAATTTGTGGCGTTTCTGTTATTAAGTATTTAAAAATGTAGGACATACCGAGAAAGGCTTAAAATATAATATTATTAAGTCAATATATGTATGTATAAATGTTTTGTACAGACATACGAGTATTTATGCAAACAACTCTATTTAAATAAAGACCTTTCGTTAATGTATTTGATTTTAATTTTATTTGACTGCAAATTTATGTATCAATTAATAAATTAAGCCATATTGTTTGGTTTTTAAATGACAGATACAATACTTAAAATTCGAGTATGTAAAAAATACGTTTGTACAGACATATATAGACCAGTTTACTCTTTATAATTAAATTAGTATGTGAAGTTTGAATTAATTACAATTTGAACAATTAAATTTAAAAATTTTGTATTCACAAGAAAAATATTATCGTGTAGCTAATAAAACATTAATAATAAGTTTCTGACTTAATTTTTCGTTTATATACTTGTACTAAAACGATCAAGCGTATTGCGAATTGCAATGTATGTAAGCGACGGACAAAGGCGTGGTATATATATATATATACCCAACCAATTGATTATACCCAGCACCTTCAAAGAGGTTGAGCTATGTCCGTCAGTCCGTCAGATCTCATGAGTTAATATCTCAATCTACCAAGCAAAACAAGCGATACTAATTTTGATACCGAATACGAATCTTTATACTTCGCCATGATACTTTTTTACTTTTTACGCAATTATAATTGAGTTATGGGTGCTGAAACAATCTATAAAATATTAATCTATTTAATGAATAATAGATTAATAATGTTATAATACTTTTCAATTTTTAAACACATTTGCAATCGAAAGAACGGTAGAATGGTGCAATATTTCGTCCAAACGTTATTTTTCGACAAAAATAATATAAAATTAAAAAAGCGATTAAATTTCGTATTGTAGTTATTTAATTGATTATTAAATTATTAATTGAAGTCGAGACGTCCTCATTGTTATGATTAAAAAAAGTGACAGCTTAAAAGTTCAAAAATCTACTTTGCGTGCAGATAACAAGAAATTTTATTTTTTCTCGCAATATAGTTTATCAGGATTATGTATAGGCATACTGCCTTGTTTTGAATGAATGAATTAAGAACTTACAATTATTTAATCGTCAATGTTTGCACAGAATTCCCAAAAGCTTAGAACTGTAAAGAAAAGAAAAACCAAATATATAGGTACATATTAATATTATTGCAACTGAGTTATAATACATATTTACATACATACAAATTATCAAAATATGTTGACCTTCGCTTTTAAAAATCATGCTATATTATTATATATATTTTTTACTATATATATTTCATTTATTCCTATAGAGGCCTATCAGACTAATAAACCTTTTGACGTCATTTTATACTATGTACGCACTGATAAGCTAAATAATTTAAAAAGGCAAAAAATAAAAGAGGAAAAGTATAATAAAGAAATTATAAATAAAATAACAAGCTGCCTTCATTATGTAAATTGCCACAAAACAAACTTTTTGCCGTAAATAAACCTTAAGTATTGCCCTTTCTTAAAATACTGAGGAATTAACAATTTATGTTGTTTTTCGGTCTTTACAGAATCAATTTTTTATAAAAATTTTTAAAAACTAAGGTACAACGATTTTACAAGATTGAAAACCCCAATTAGATAAAATTTAAAAAAGTCAACCATATTTAAAGTATGCGTACAGTTTATAAATTTAACGACAACAAAACTATGGATATTAGATGTTTAACAAAATTAAATGAGGATTAAGCATACATTTTTTGTATCTGCACGAGCATGGACGGGTAATAGGTTGCTAGTCTCTGGACTGCACGAAACCTCCTTGAAAGCGGACTATAAGTTAGCCACATTGGGCATGATGCGTTGAGCTTAAGAAAATTTATATTGATTTTTGTATTACATTTTTGGAAAATATTGAGTTGTATTATTCCTTGAAGGAAGCTGAATCAAGTAATGAAGAGGACGCTGTCTTGGCCGGAGGACCACAGCCTCAAACTCGCGGCCGAAAAAACTGAAGTTATCCTTCTAACGAAAAGGCACATCCACGAAAAAAGTAGTGAAATACTTGGGAGTCAGAATCGACTCTACAGCACGCTGCCACAAAAGCAGCTAAGGTTACTGGCATTCTCAGCAAACTAATGGCAAACCTGGGCTGACCAACGCAAAACAAGCGCAGGCTTTTAATGGCAACTACAAACTAAATTTTACTTTATGGCAGCGAGATTTGCACTCCTTGCAGTACAACGCATGGCCGCATCGCGGGTGGCTTCAGCATACCGCATTGTGTCTGAAGCAGCAGTTTTAGTTATCAGCGGAGCGATACCCGTCGACATATTAGCGCGAGAGCGAAAAAAAACTGTGGGAAGCAAAGTAGCACGAAAGTAAAAGACTGAGCTAAGGCAACAAACTCTCCGAGATTGGCCGCAACACTGACAGATGGACAGCGACACTACTCTCCGATATAACGCGATGGGTTGAAAGAGACCACGGAGAGGTCAACTATTACCTCACGCAGATGCTCATGGTTACGGATACATCCGAAAGTTCCTTTTTCGTATTGGCAAAGCAGAGACGCCCAACTGCATCTACGATGACGCTGTCCAGATGATGTTGATCATACATTCTTTCACTGCGAGAGGTGGAAGAGAGAACGAGTGTCTGTAGTCGGACAGCTCAATGCAGAATGTGATCGATAAAATGCTTCACAGCTTAGAAATCTGGAACACCATATCCAGGTTTGCCGAAAAAGTTCTGAAAATTAAAAAGCGAGGTCTTGACAAGAGAGCAACAATAGAAAATCGACGAGAATCCAGAACTGCGAGTACCGAAGAAAGGCGAGGCCTCGACGGAGGCTAACGACGTATATTAATAACCAATAAAGAGGGACCCTACCCCCTGATGTAATAATTCAGTTCGATAGCTTGCCAGAGGTAGATAAGGTCCAATAACAAGGGGTGGAGGTTTCAGCCTGTGCAAGACGGGCTTTCACTTTCGGGACGCTGTTAGTGAATGTAATTTAGGTTTTTTAATGATAAACTCAGTGTAAGATATGACATCCATAACTTTTTTTTAAAACTAAAATGTATCTGGTAGTTTTAAGTAACAAACCCAATGTATCTCAATTTAGTAGTATGTATATTGTTTAATCGATTTCGTTGATTCCGAATCCGGCAAACCGTTTCTGAGTTATCACCGAATATTCAGAACGAGCATAGCTTGTGAACTGTTAGTCAAATTGGGATCAACGAATAGCTAACATTAAAGCTCTTAATCTTTACAATACAGCTCTTTTTATAATTGTCAACAAACAAAATGGCCACATTGAGAACGCTTTAACAGAAATATATGAAGATAAAAAAATTTGCAAAAATTGAAACTTTCATAAGTTCGTATTATTATTATTATTATTTTTGCTGGGCTTGCCAGACGAAACGGGCCGCGTTGTTGTCGACCATCAAGAATAAAATTAGCAAATTTATAAGCAGCAGTTTCTTGATTAGATTAACAGTTTTTGTTGTTATATTGTATAAACACAATACAAGTCTATACACACAAACACCAGGCTTATTATTTAACTTTTTGCTTTATACTTATGGAAAGTCATTCAGTTTTTATCACCTATTTTAGTTTATTGCTAAATAAATTTGATATGTACAATTCTTATTAGTCATCCCGAGTCTACAATATTTGAACAGCAAATTAAATTTCTTGATATTTATCTAATTGATAAATTCTATAAGGCAAAACGAATAGAAAACATTATACCGCAATATGATAACATCTCTCAACTAGTTATCATGGCAGTTGTCAGACGCGACCCTTGGAAGTGCTGTAAAGACAGACAGTTAATTTAACTAACTATAAGTTTCTCTAACTGTTTGTTTATATGTTAGCGAATTGCGAAAGCTTAAAACAAAAACCAATGTCAAAACCACAAGCAACCAAACAATTACAAAACCAAAGTTACAACTAAGTGCTGGTTTATATGTAAGTACATTATATGTACATCGTACTAAACCATACAATATATAAGGCTACAAACACATTGTACGACTATTAAAGAAAAACTTTTGTATTTGCTGCAAGGCCTGGAAAGCTGATTACAACCAAGCAGTGTGCCCTGCAAGTGGCAGGCAAAAAGCTCAAATCGTGCCACAAGCTGCCAAAACAAAACTAAATTTTCAGGTGAAAATGCAACAACTTTCAAGTGCAAAAATAATAATAACAACAACAACTACTCCAATACAAACAGCTACAGCTAAGTGCAGTCCAAAAGTTTTTGAAGATAGTAGTAGAGTAAAACACAACAAACAAAGAAAAACAAGCAAAAAAAATATAAAATTATATATTGCATAAAGAGGGAAAAGTGTTAGTAACTAGCTAGATGCTTTGCTTTTGCCAGTTTATGCCATGCCTAATTGCGATATTTAAGGATAGTGAAGTCAAGCTGTTTGGTCAGAAAAAATGTGTAAGCAGCATTGAACTCGTTAAAAGGAGTTCTTGAATACCAATATATTCCATGATACAATGAATTTCATATTTCTGAAAAAAGTAACTGAGTTACCATTCAAAAAATTTAACCTTTGCTCTCTATTTCAATCGAATCCGACAAAAAAAGTTTTTGGTGTCCTGGATTTCTATAGAGGTTTTTGTATTTATGATGCGTCAGTCTAAGCCAGGGATCGTCTAAAAGGAAAACTGTCTTGGTGTACTTGCCGTGCAATGGAAACATGATTCGATGAAAGCGTTTTGTCTGTCTCAGCAGCAGGACAGGATTTCGGCATTCGCTTCGTGTAAGCAGCCGATTATGCTCGTCCCCTGCGTAAAGAGTTTATAGGTCCAGACTTCTTTATATTGCGCCAGTACTTGGAGCGCTCAAAAGCGTCTTTTTTCAAAAAATAATACTTAGTACAAAAGCAATTAAATAATTCGTGACTTCAATCCCTGACCTTAACCATTGAATTCAGTCGTATATGATTATAGTATTTCCAAATTGCATGTTTAAAGAAAACATCTAACTTCACTGACTTCCGGCAACATGTATAATTTTTCCGGCTCAACTTTTCGCAAGGCTTTTATTTAGGATTTTAAATAAAATTGTAAGTACGTACCGACATATTCGTAATAATCGGCGACTCATAAACTCGCAATATATATCTAAGCGGCTGACTGTCTGACAGTCTGTCTGGCCGCATTGAGAGACGTTTGTTGCAGCTAAAGTTCAGTCACCCCGTTTTGCGCCCATAGTAGTGACTGATATTTAAGTAGTAATTGTTATTGTTGTTGTGTATCTGTTGCTAGCATTGAAGTCTTTTAGTTGTTGTTGCTGTTTATGTTGTTGTTGCATTGTGTAAAATATAACTTAACCGCTACCTTGCTATATGAATAGCATTTCAAATCAATAAACATGCTGTACCTATTTATAATTTACAACATGTCGTATACTTAATCTACTTGGTAGTTTCCGCCTACATTTCTATAAAAGTTGTCCTTTTTTTAAGAGCTCTATCTCGTCTTACTATAAGCAGCTTTTATAGCAGTCTGTAGCGCAGAGTCTGCTTTAGACACAACTGGAAATTTCATAGAAATTTGTTTTAATGGCAAGAAGAAAACTCTTCATCTATGCAAAGTCAAACAGCAAAAGTTTCTAAATCAAAATTGTTCCTTGTTGTTGTAATTGTTTATAGTACATGTTTTGTATATACATATGTGTAAACGGTTCGTTAACTGCCTTTTGTTGTACAGTCAAGTGAACTGTTATTTATATTGTATGTATGAAAAACAAGAATATATATTATATAATAAGCAGGTCAACTAACATAATGTATCGGGACAGTATGAAACAAGTTAACAAGTTAACATACTTGAGTTTCGTTTTGTACTCTTACAAAGGTTATAGCCATGTCTAATCGTTGGCACCCAAAAATTTATATTTAGCGTAATCTAATTTTTTTTAAAACTTTAATTTAGCTCAATGCATTAGTACTAGTGCTGAGCGCGGGTCGGGTATAATATTTTATGGCCGAAAGAGAATATAATAAATAATATACTATATATGCTATGGTATGATCCCGAGAGCGAAGCCGGTGGTAGAATAGCTACCAGTAGGGCCTCCCATGCTGGCAAGGTCAAGGGGAGCTTTCGAAGCTAACTGCAGCCCACAATAATCGGCGACTTATCCGGTTGGTCCTTTGCCACCTCGACGTCCCGGGATGTAGGTGAGAAATCAACATGTAATACCTCTCTGCTAAGAATGCCGCCGTTCCGACTCTTTGATTCGGTTTGGAACAATCACACACTTATCTGAACTCTAACCTGGTTCCTAAAACTGAATCAGCCCTATATTTCTTGTAGGAATTTAATGGATTAGATATATATATGACATATGCATGAGAACGGCAACTTTTGACCAATACCTCAAGAAAATCCAACGTTTGATCTTTGTGAATAATCGATTGACCGATTGACTGCATGGAGGACTAGAAGAATAGGTGGCTCTTGTGACATAGACAATCAAGAGAGATAACTTTGATGGGGACGAAATTAAAATCTGTAAAATATTTTGTTTGCTAAATAACATAAGCCAGGGACATCTTGTGTCTTCATCTCTAATACGTTTTGGCATCATGTTTACGGAGTTTTATATTGATAACTAATTCTTTAGCTTTAATACAAAAGCTCAATAATACCCCCCACAATATTAAAATGTATATAATACATGAAGTTGTTTGTCATTATTGGAATTCTATTTTATTGTTTACTTGTCTGCCACATCCCTCATGCATCACTGCCTTTTTGTAGTATATTGTGTATCGATAGACTCATACTGCAAATCAACAACAAATTACCCCACTTAAAATCCGCTTAAATTAAGTGCAACATTCAGTAAAATATACTTCAATGGGCAACTCTTGGAGCAGTTGAAGTGATTTTTTAGTGCATATAAAGCACACTACACCCTCAGCGACACTTTCCGCACACAGATACACGCACTTGCACACAGATACACAAACACATACAATCACACACACAAATATATAAGAGCTTTAAGCAGACATTGTTGTTGCCCATTGTGCGCTTAGCAACAGCAACGAGCAATGAGCAAATCAACAACAAGCAACAGTTGTGTATTTGCGCTCTCTCTTACCCGCTCTCTTACTAAGTGTGTGTGTGTGTATGTGTGTGCCTGAGTGAGCACTAATTGATAGCCGTAAAAAAAAAGTAGTGTGTTTCCTAGGCAACCTTTTATATCATAATTGGCATTGCCGTTAGCAGCACCTCTTAAATTTTTCTTTTGATTTTAGGGCAGTGTATTAAGTATACGCCATGCTGATACACGAACTAATAATAAACGGTTGTTACTTAATGGTTACCATACTAAAAGTAAAACTAATATTTGTTTGACATAGTACTTAAAAGAATATCTGAAAGCTGAAAGGAACATTTACTTTTTGTAGTTGTGGCTACTTCGTAATTTTTGAATAAATTATTGTATTAAGTTATGAATAGCGCTCATGAGAAATTACTTTTTTAGCCATGACGTCTTTCTAAAAGATTTGTGATTCCATCAACATGTCTGTCTTCGTTTTTAAACTTAGGAACTATTAGTTCAAGGGTATAAATATAATAAAATATAATTATAATATAAAAACGCAATTTATGCGTGCAGCCGGACCCCAAGTTTTTTATACCAAAAATGTTGATCTAAACAACCTGAATACCTCGATCTCAGTGATGACAAGAACAAAACAGAAGAGTCGATATTTACCCAAAATTTTTCCTTTTTTTTTAATGTTTACGATGTACTTGCTCTACAGTATTATCGAGAAATTGAGAGGCCACATGTAGGCCTAATGAACTACTCACTTCGTCATCTCATCGATGTAAAGCCATCCAACTCCCCTAATCCATTTATCGGGTCCGCTTCCAAACTCGTCAGCATGTGGACTTAATATTGTAATATGTATACGCTTATTCTTGATTGTCCTAGACGCTGTCATGGAAAAAGTAAACACAGACGCAGCAGGTGGAATCCAGTGGCGGCTTTTCCAGAAGCTATGCGACTTGGATTATGCAGATGATTTGTGCTTCATGGCACATTCATTTGAGGAAATAAAATCGAAATTGGAATGCCTGATGAATACGGCTGGAAGAGTCGGCCTCACAGTCAACATGTCGAAAACGAAATCTTCAAAATTTTCCGCTCTGGAAATATCACTAGAACCACAAAGCTGAGGATATTTAATGCATGTGTAAAGCCTGTTCTGTTATATGCATCTGAAACCTGGAAAGCTACTGATGCTGTGCACAGAAAGCTACAAGTATGTATATATAAACTCGTGCTTAAGAAAAATATTGCGTGTATTTTGGCCAGAAACTATTTCAAATATTGAACTGTGGAATTTATATGGTTGCAGGCCGATTGCTAATAAAGTCCTGAAAAGAAAGTGGTGGTGAATTGACCATACTTTAAGAAAATCCGAAAATTACCTAGCGAGAATGGCATTTTAATACAATCCGCAGGGGCAGACCGAGAATGACGTAGAGAAAAAGCGGGCAAAATGAACCTAGGCGATTAGGATCCTGGAACGAGGTGAAAAGTATTGCAAGAAGCAGAGATGATTGGAGATGTTTCGTTTCCACCCTATGCTCCACCTAGGAGCGGCCGCAGCAGCGACCAACGAACAATACAATACATTGCGACCCTTAGGATCAATTTCATAAGTCCGAGACAAATTTAACAACAAATATTTTAAAACCCCATTTTGATTTAACTTTCAAATGGTTGGTAAATATTTACGGAACTTATACTTAAAAAACTTTTTACACCCAACACTTCTATTTTTTTGAGCAGCAGAGTTTTTGTGTATTTTCTTAATTCGTCACAAATAAAACTTTTAACGCAAAACGATATTTCTTCGATTTAAGATTCTTTCTACGCCACAAAAATTTGGGACACATTATCAATATAAAAATTTGAACAAGCAACAAAAAGTTTTTAATGATTGGGGGGGATATCCCAAATGAGATTTTTTTTTATGTGGTTTTGTCATTCAGTGCCAAATTTTTTTGCATTCTGCGTATACGCCTTTAAACAGAACTTTTGCTTGTGACAGAGTTATAGTATTTATCGTCGATATAAAAATGATTTTCTTAAAAATAAGGTCATTTATTTGCTACAATTAAAAGTTAACACATAATACACAATATTCATTCGTTTACCAGACTACAAAAAAAAAAAACACATTTAAAAAAAAAAAAATACCCTTAAAAAATGTTAAAATTCATTTGTTTTCATAATGACTAACAACATCAAAAATAAATACTAAGACACATCTGACTTATTTGTTTCCATTTCAATAAATGTTAAATGAAGGGCCAAACAATACAATAAAACTCAATTGTGAAAAGGAAAATTACTCGACAAGATTCTAAACAATAAAAATAATTCTTATAAATTCTTTCTGCAAAAATGCTTGCGTAGAAGTGTATACATATGTATATATTTAGGTCTCTGCTTGTTTTGCTAGATAAACGTACATATGTACATAGCATGTATATTGAAAGCACTGGCAAATAACAAGAAACAACAGCAAAAAGCAAACATCCAAAAATGTTGCTTAATTCAGATTTCCGTGTGGTAGGTCAAGTGCCAATTTCCTCAAAGTATTTTAGCCACTTGTCATGCGTCCAAAATGTTCGCAACGTAACTAAAAAAGAATCTAAGAAATGGGAAATAAAAATAGTAGTACACGAAAAAATTAAATTACGTATCTTGAAGCTGTGTTCTGAGTTTAAAAGTTAAGATATTCTAGTTTAAAGAAATTAATCATTTTTATTAAAGACATTAATAGTGTGTAGTTAAAAATTTCAATAATAGAAAATATTTGAGGCTCAAAATCTGAATAGAAATATAGACTTGGCTCATATTATTGAATCATTATTTAAATATGTAACACCTTAAGGGCAAAAATCGTGTGCCCATTAACACATTATGTGCTTTTCAACAGCTACATGATTATATGTATGTCTGTCTTAATTATTTGATAAACACACATCGGTGGTTTCATGGAAAATTAATTAAATGCATATGAAAATATAGAGTGCGTTTTAAGGTGGTACCTTTTAAGCTAGCATAAAAAATAAATAAAAAGAATAATACAAGAAATTACCAAATTTTATTAAATGTTGCAGACATAAGCGAATTAGTAATTATAACACTTCTGGCATAGAAGATTTCTGCACGTGCATCTTGCCCATAAATCGTAACAAGGTACATCGGACGTTCGTGGGTGGCTTGTATATAGCGTAAAGAGAACTGATGTCAATTTGATTATATTTGGAAACCTTGTGGGTAATGCAATTCCATTCATGATTAAATGGTAAACAATACCTTTTATAATGCGTATCTATCTAAACTCTTTAAAAAAAACACCCTATGCAAGCATGTACTTGGTATTTACTTGTCTGTGAGTGATGTCGTATTATATTATGTCCAAATGTATGCTGATGCCACATGTCTTGTACTACAATAATACATGTTTACTATGTTTGTCAAGCCAAAAGACAACCACAACATTTTATATTCAGTGGTTAATTATAAACTGCAATAAGCAAAACACACGACACAGACTACACATGCCCAACATATTGATTCATTTGTGGTCTATAAAATTTCGAGTATGAGATGTGGCCAGTATGGCTACTTTTTGTTTGAAAGCAAGACTATACACTTGCATACATATGTATGGGCACACTAAAGTATATCCCACTATGGATGTATGTACGTCCAGCTGTCCTATCTGATACTACATGCTAACTGATGCAGACAAATTGAAATATGTTTGTGTGTAACTTTACATAGGTGTACGAATGCATCTAGTATACGTGGATTTTTCTACAATGCTCCCGCACTTTTTGCTCGTCAAGCATATTGGAATCCAGCATCTACCCTCGCTTACGGAATAAACATTTGGGGCATAAAACAGCAAAAAAAAAAAACACTAAAACTACAAACATTATCTATGAGCGTTCATAGTTTCATGATTGACCGTCGAGCTTACAACAAAAATTCGCAAAACTCGATGATTTTAAAATTCCGGCCATTCATTTGTCTTCGGCTTAGGCTTATTGGAAAGCTGCTTACTGTTTTTCCCCAAACACAACAACACTGGCAAGTTTTTTACAGAACTGCAACTGTACGCATTCGTAGGGATGCATTTAATGGAACACCCCGTCGGGTTGATAGGATTTTGTGAGTACGTGAGTCTGCATTGAAAAACAGTTGCAGAATTGGCCACAGTCTGGCGTCCAAATTGATGTATTGGGTACAGCATAGTTGTACAGCATAGTTGAATTTTGCTCTGGACGGCTGAAAGATTGCTAATTGATGTGGCTTAAAAAGGTATTAGTTCTGGCATAGAAACATACGTACACATGTACATATATAAATACATAGTACGTGTGTGTACCTGTGAATCTAATCGAACCAATACTTATGTGCCGAGGGTAGAGTTCACATTGTGTGAATAAAAAAAAATAATAAGATTTTAAGTACACCCAATTCTGCTTTTACACGGTTTTTCACGGCAAGATATAACACGGTCTAGAAAAAAATTTGTTGTACAATTTTATTCGATTTAGCACGATTAAATAAAGCTATTTGATTGAAATTATTTTTATTACCCTAATCTTTATACATTTTTATGTCTTCTTTTACACGGTTTTTTCTGGAAAGAATCAGTATCAAGCTTCTTGTTTCCAAACCTGTGAACTTGTTCTATTCAGCCAAGATTACATTTTTTACGAAAAATTATGGGAAAAAAGTTAATTGCATCGAAAAAGGTTAGTCGCGACGTTTTTCATTGTGACACAAAGACCAAAATTTTCAAATTAATTTAAGAGGTTTCTTACATAAAGGGTCTAGCTGGATAAGGTACTGGAAACTGCCCCCAGCGATTTTTGAAAACTAATGATGCATTTCGATGGAAATGGCAAACAAAAATTTTTCGCACAATTTCAGTTTTTAAACAACGCGTTACGGCTTAATTTAAAAAAACGTGTTTTTCGTTTTTATCTATTTGTGACTAAACTACTAAATATTTTTAACCCAATTTTTTTTTTTAAATCTCAGTTGGCTACAGGGCTGTTTAAAAAAAAAAAATATTTTAATTATTTTTAACCAACTTAATTTCTTAAAAAAAAAATATGAAATTTTATTATTTTTTTTTAAGTATGTTCCTTAAATATGTCAATCACCTTTTTTTTTAAAACGTGTTCTTAAACGTTCTTTGTTTGGTGTTTTTTCTTTTCTTTTGTCAAAAGATGGCAAAATTATTATACATTTTTAGAATATTTAATAGAACACATACTTGTTTTTACGATGGAAAAAATAGATTTATTTTGTAAGTAAATATAAAAATTTTAAAATTGCAAAACAAACGCAAATCACCAATTTCATGTGGCATACAAATTTTCAAATACTTATTTCAAACACATTGCTTGAAATAAATTAGAAAAGAATAGCCTTTCAGTATTTTAGGAGTTTATATGCTCAGACAATTTGCTTGTATAAAAAATAGCGTAAACACAGCACCAAACCATACCAAAATATACGAATTTATTTTTAGAATGCATTTATTTTTACCTTGCCTTAATTGCAAGCATGTAGTAAGTTTACAATTTAAATGGACTTTATGCATTATCAGCCTCATATAAAAGATGTAAATTACAATACCCATTTTTGGAAACTGGTTTTAGAAACAACAATAAAAAATAAAAAACAAGATAACGTCAATACCAACAACAATAAAAACATTCAGAAAACTTACCATAGCGGCTTTAGAGAGACAAACAGATCATGGATTTTATAAGGTATATATGAGTCGAGCCGGTATCGGTGTCAGATTTGGAGTAGACGATTCTGGCTGGTCTCCATTAATGTCAGTTTATAGACTTTGTTGACGTTGGAAATCGACATAACAACAATGACGAATAAAAAGCGCGGCCCTTTAAGGTCGTTGGGTATTGTGACGCCGAGCTATAAACGCAAGTGGCTGATAAAGCGACCGACGCTAAAATTTCACTTACGAATTTATTTATATAAACAGTATATAGTAATTAAAACGATCACTTTTAACAATTTCGAACTCAAATTGTTTAATAAAGTTTCAACAGTTGAATGAAGGTTAAAGCTTTTTTGTATAACACAATTTAGCAAATTCGAAAACGTAAAACAAATATAAAATTAAAACACTGTAAAAGATATATAAAATAATTACATTAAAGACGTTGTTGCTTTTCAAAATATTTGTGAAAGAACTACTATTTCTAAGATTTATGTTTTGTAATACTATTTTATAATTTTTATGGGGTTTTCAATTGGTAAGCAAACTAAAAAATTCAATGTATGAATTTTGGCGGGTTTTTTTTTTTTTGTTGCTCAGCATGTGTACGGAATAAAACCGAAATTCCGAAATTGCTATAAATTATATGACTAGTTTTGTCAAAAAAAAACAAATAAATAAACAACAACAACAACAAACGCCGGTCTTTAAATGCTGGTCGAGCATCTTGAATTTTGGCTTGTTTTATTTTATATTTTTATTATTATTCTTTGATTTGAATTTTGTATTTGATATGCGCGCGTTGAACAAAAATAAAACTTTCCATAGTAATTTTCCATGCAATAACAAATGATTTCAACTTTTTTTTTATTTCGTTATCTGTGCTGTTATTTTTAACGCCGCATGCTCTTTGTTTTCTAATTTATTGTGCTTTTCTTTTCTTTTTTTTTTTTGACAAAAACAAAAAAGGAGCAATACGGTATTTGTGTTATTTTGTAGTTGTTGTTGTTTGCTTCATATTTTATTATTTCGTATTCTTAGGCGCACCACACAGACGAGGATCAAGGGGAAATAAGTAGTAGTAGAGCAAAGTTAAGCAATTTACCAAAGCAAAGTGAAAAGAACGAAAAATTTGAACGAAAACAAATTGAAGTTTTATTCGTTGCTATCTTGTTGTTGAAACTAATTCATCTGTTTTTTTTTTCTTTATGTTTTTGTTTTTTAACTTGTCACAGCTACAATTTGTTTAAATAAAATAACAACTAAACCAAAGCTAAGCTTTGACGCGACACACGACAACCCAAACCGTACCCGCACGCGGCCACTCACAAAATCAAACTAACTGAAAGCAGCAGCTATTAAAACGAAACTGGCAGGCGACAACCAGCTGGTTGGCTCGCCGACTGCGCTGCTTTTGCTAGTTAGTTCGTAAACAACAGCAACAGTGTGCACAAAGACAACAACAACGACAAAGAGGAGCAACAACAACGACACGAAGAAGAGCAACAGTCGGGCGGGCACCAGCACAGCAACAACAGCTGGCAACGCAACAGCAACAACAACATGCCACACGAAAGCTAAGCGAAAAACGAACGCCAATACGCACACACACACATACTCACACACACAACTTGAACAACTCACAATGAGCTTATAACGCACGAGTGAGACAGATTGCATATTTGTGCTCGTCAGTAAGTGTGTATGAGAAGCTACGACAAACAAGAGCTAGCGGTATCCAATAAGCATATACAAATTATTTGCTTTGGCTATTCCAGCTGACGTGCACGCTACATCAGCTGAGTTTGCTCAAAACTTATTTGAGCTTTTAATTCCATTAACATATACATATGTCTCTGATAGCTTCATAATTTTGTAATCTCATATCTCCCTACTCTTATTTGTGAACTTTCAGTTTGGGCACTTTTCAAAACGTTTACAATACAAAAAAATCCGATATATTGCTTAAGAACTCCAAAAGTTATTTATTTGTCATATTTGGTAACGATATTTTTATAAATATGTGACCGGTCCTATGGGAGCTATATGATATAGTCCACCGATTTTGATCATATTTGGTACAGTGCTGGGGAACTTAAAAACGATCAAATACCAAATTTGGTTATGATATCTTCATAAGCACACGAAACCGTTATCGTCGATAGTAATATAATTTAGGTCTGGTAAACACCTGGCATTTTTTACCGCTCAAAAACTAAAATCATCACGTAATCTTAATCTGTAGAAAAATTCAAAGGTTCAAATATTTCATTCGACTTTAATGTCATGTTGGCAAGAGTTATTCTTCGCTCTTTTTCTAGGCTGAAGTAGCGCCAGCATAAACAAATTTCTTGACAGACTTGAAGTTATAGCTCTCTGCAGTCAAGATCCCGCGAACCTTTATTGGAGCAGACAATAAACTTGGTCTTGCCCTCGTTTACCGACCGTAGACCCACTTTCAATAGCTCCAAAGGCACCAGTACCGCTTGGTGCGGTCAACAATATCAAAGTCGTCGGCGTATCTCAGGACTTGGACACATTTGTTTTGGGTGTTACCAGTGGGAAAACTCTTCGAAAAGAAAATTCAGGGTCGATGAGAGAAACGTAGGGACCCGATGTTAATTAGCGACAGTCCCTATATTCTCTTCCTTTTTTTTCAAGAAATTTATAAGTTTAAGGTTTTTTTCAAATCTGCGGGCCTTTTAGAAAGCTCCGGGCACGGGGATAATCGCTCTCCTAATACTGCGCTGATAAAAGCTTTATACCTACAAATTAAATGCAGAGTATTACTGGGACCAGTGTGGCTGCAACAAGCAAATTCTGTATTTTTTTTATTATTATACTATATTTGTTGTTTTTTATATGCATGTGCTACAGCAACAATAAAAACAACAACACTCGTTGTTGTCGTCGGCAGTGTAAAAAAAAAATAAAAAGCGAAGGCGCAGCTCGCACGACGACGCTGCTCATATGATTGAACTCTTAAATGGCCGGCCCTCAGCGGCACCCGCCGCTGCCGCGCTCAACCACTTCAAACACACCATAATCTCGCCCACTCCCACTTGCACTCACTCACATGGGCACATAAAGCGATATAGCAAAGGCAAAGGAAAAAGCATAAAGTGAAGCCTATGCCGCTATATGCTGTTGTTTTTGTTGTTATTGTTTGTTATTGCTGCTGTTCTTTGCTGTTGTTGTTGGTAGACGCGCTGTTTGCCGTTGTCGCTGCGTCTACTCAATTATCAACAGTTTGTTTGGTCGTCTCCGTTGTGTGTCGCTGCCTTTGTCATTGTCGTAGTCCATAGTCATCGCAGTCATCGTATCCCAGCAGACCAAATGTTTCAAATATAGCAAACGATAAACACTGGCATAAAGCCAGCAACGCACAGTGGGAGAAATGGCTGATTTAGCGGCGATTAATTATTAAATCCTGAAAGAATGTTAATATTTTTGTTCGGATAATTTTATGTTGTAGACACAAATCAAAATTTATATAATAAATTTTGTGTTTTATCTGAAATATTTTTATTTTTTTTTCATTTTTGCATAAAACTGCTTTACTCGATATCTGACAGGTTTCGGTCGAATTTAAAACATTTTCCGCTAAATTTCATAAAATTTATTTATTTTAAATGTTTAAGGAATATATATTCACATCTTTACACAATTTGGTATGAAGCGGACAACTTTATAATTTCAAAATAGACACCTGACATTTTGCCTGCGTATGTACTTGTTAGAGAAATAGTCAATCTAGTAGAAATGTATTTATAAAAAAAGTTTCTTTTTCTGGAAGAATAAACCACACCGTTTAATATTTTTATTTGAAATTTAACAGCGTTGCGGGTTCTTCCATATGTGTGTCAAAAATGAACAAAATCGGACAAATATAACAAAAGTTATAGCCGAAAATCTACAAATTTCACCTCCACTCGCTTATAAACTGATTCATGTGGCTCTAATAAACAAATCCATATCCAAATTTTATCAATGCGGGCACCTCCTCGATTGTATTACATTTTCATCATTACATTGAAAGTTATCAAGTAAAGTACACATTTACAAATATGATTAGGTATAGTTTTGAAGATTACTAGCTAATCGGGAACGGTATTTTTCGCGATAATGTTATGTATTTTATTTCCAATATAATGCCTCGTCAGTAGAACACTTATTTTTCCATTCCAAATTTACATTCAGATGAGCTTCACTTATTTTGTGCCTTAAATTTATTATTTGACTCAATCTGCATCACTAGTTTTTTTAAATCTTTAGCAGCACCTGTTTATTCCTAATTCAACTAAACCCTTTTCCTCTTCTTGCTGGCCGCAACAAACAGTGGTGTTGTTATTATTACTGAAAAGTTTTTGTATGCGAAATTGCAGAAAAATCTGATCTGCTATACGCTTTTTTTTAAAACGTATTTTATAATATAGTTACCTGTTTTACAAAATTTGAATTTGAAAAGTACTTTGTTGCAAGTGCGCGCATGTATACGTTTAAAATTTATTTAACAAACCACGCCTCGCACTTAAACAGCCATTTCCAACATGTTTGCTAACATGGTTAAAAGAAAACAGAAGGACAGGATGCGATACCAACGATATGAAAAACGGCTTAAAATTCGGTTAATTCGTTTTGTTATTAACGCTTGTGTTTTGTTCAATTAATGATCGTCTCCGATCATTTTTGCAAACATAAAGAGTTAATTGATTTTTCGCTTTTTTTTGTACAACTTTAACGCTCATACAATATTTCACTGCCTTAAATTCATTTCTTGGTTCTGGTTGTGAATATGTTTTTGTAAATGTTTGCTTGGGGTTTGCTCTTTGGTCCGCTGGGTAGCCACCGCCTGTGTGTGTGTCCATATATATGTAAAGCGTTAATGCAAAGTGGCAAAGCAACAACAGCTTCAAAAATAGGCGGCAACGATTGCAACAACAATAACAACAACGTTAAAGAAGCAGCCATGTTAAACAAACAAAATATAGGGGCAACAATTTTACTTTGGAGCACATTGTTTACGTTTTTCCGGCTCGCCTGCCAAATTAGCGTACAAATTTTAAGCTTAAAAAAAAGAAACAAAGACTAGACTTTTTTTTCTTTATTATTTTATTATGTAACCTTACAGCAAAGATATAACTAAGTTCACTAATTAAGTCAACTAAATACAAAAAATAACAGCCTACTTAAAGAGTTCTTTTAAATTCATTTCAATTCAATTCAAAGTTAAACGATTTGCATTTTGCGCAAACACTCACACAAGTGTACGTCGTGTGTAAAATGTACATACATATGTATGTACATACAGTGAGTCAAAAAATTCGTCATTGCGCTACTTAGCGGCAACTTAACTTACATAACTTTCTACTTACTTTTACTAATTTATTCTATAATTTTTGCTATATTTGTAGAATTTGCTTTAAGTCAAAATGAAGACTGAAAATAAAAATAAATGAATAAAAAAATATGAATTATTTTAAAACAAAAAATATATCAAGCTTATCGTTACCAATTTGCATCATGGGCTTAGGCATGGGCGATGACTCATTCCCTTGGTGGGTTTGGTAGTTAAGTACTCCGTAAGAATTCGACTTTTTTTGGAACACTGAGAAGGGGTAAACATGTCTTGGTAGAGGGCCCACTTTTGTATCTTGCTAATTATCTTTTTGTTAACAAAAAGATTCTACATCCTACGAGGAAAGGTTTTGTGGTACGGTCTACATAGTCTGTATTCTCCTCACAAGCACTAGCAAAAGCTTTTAGTGCGATATTTTTTTGGCTGTAACTCCCAAAGTTTCCAGCGTTTTCCAATCTTAAAATCATGTGGGAGTATATATAAGGGGAAAGAAATGTCAATATAGACCATAAAACGCACATAGTTTAATATTTCATACTTCCAGCTCTTTTGCCGTGCTCATAGTTTCGAGATAAAGGTTTTGGTGTTTTTTTTACGTTCTCTTCGAAGTAAAGGGTCATCAATCTTGAGGTTTTTTTTTTTTAAATGCAAAAAAAAACACAAAAATTTCAAATGAATCGGAAAATCTTTATTATCAGTAGAAAGTACCATTCTTTCCATTCACTTGTTAAAGATAATCCCTTTCAAATGTTGGCCGCAAATGCGCCATAGCTCGTCCATCTGGAGGTTCCACTTATCGATAACATTCGTTCGAGCACAATCGGCGGTATCTCGCGAATAACAAGGGTAATGCTTCAATTGTAGCTGGCTTATCCACAAACACTTTGGACTTCACGTAGCCCCAAAAGAAAAAGTCGAACGGTGTGATATCACACGATCTTGATGACCAATTCAGCGCTCCGGAGCGTGAAATTAATTGTTCACCGAATTGGTTCCATAAAATGGCCTAAGCGCGCGAAAAACATTCTTTATAGAACGCGAATTTTTGTAATATAGTTGCACGATTTGTAAACGTTGTTGTCTTTCCATGATGAAATGGCAATGAAAACTGAATAAAAACAAATGGCAACTTGACAGTACTCACGCGTGTTTTATCAAAAAAACCCTATTGAAAAAACCTCAAGATTGATGATATATTTTTGTACACTCATGTGTGTCTACATTCTAGTATACATAAATTTCTATTCCTCCCCACGCCTTTGGTGAAATCCTTTAATGACGATTGAGAATAAGTTTTCAAGAGACACAATAAATGTTTCCGGCTGTTGTCTTATTAAAATAAAGATGGTTTTAATCTTTCAACAGGTTTAAAAAGAAGTACGAATTTGTCAATATTTAAAAAAAAAAGTCTCCAGATGTACATTTGTATTTTGATAGGGTTGAAGTCATGATACTTACTACATAAAGTTGTTGATATTAATTCACTGTGTATACATATACAATATGCTGCTAGTGTGACTTACTTATTTCAGTGCTCAGCGGTTTTTTTTTTCATTTGCTTATCAGCTATTTAACTGATAAGGAAAACAGCACATATTTATGTACATAGTTTGAAAATACATACACATACTTACATACATGCCTACATATACAATGAGCAGACATAAGATTACAAACTTTCATACTTACAACTATAATGTACGTGGACTTCATAGATTATTATTGATTTATAAACGATTTTCTCATTCAATGATTAGCTGACTTAGTTTCGAGCTATCAGTTAAGCTGCCTCTCATTTTTAGTAAATGTTAACACATATCAGCAGCAATGGCGTCGACAACTCTCTGATAAGAAATGACCGATTTAGTTCTAAATACTATATACGTATGTACTCTATAGTATGCACATGTAGCCTCCATATAGTGATAACTACTAATACTGTTAGCTTCAATGATCCATTTAAAGCAGGAAAAATATAAAATCGTGACCAAAATCTTAATTTCGCATTTGACCAATCTTAAAACAAGATTTTTTGGCTGATTTTGAGAACAAATTGTTTAAGACTAAAATAAGACTGTAAACTTAACTTACTATGTATAAAGAAGCTTATTCAAACGAATTGAACTGTTAAAAGCCTACCCGACTCAAAAATACACATTACCAATGCCGCTCGAATACGTTCCTGATAACTTGGGTACACCAAAATCATGCCATTGTGACTACAATATTGACTTGAGATGTTTAAAATGTTCTTGGGTGGTTTCCCCAAAAACTTATAAGAATTTGTATATATTTAATTTACATTAGTCTATCGAGCTTGGTGACCATTACATTACATTAAATTACAGAAAGCTTAAGAAATAAATTTGTTTAAATGATCTTCTAGGTAATGCGGTTTTTGACTATAACTAGCAAAGTTCCCATTTGATTAAACAAAAATTGCATCCACATATATATGAGTATGAAAAAAGTTAGATACCTATGTGGCGATAATGAGCTAAACAGAAGGGCTTCAAAGTAAATACGAAAAAACTGTTGCATTTGGCCGTGCTCCGGAAAACGATTTCGAACATTTTATTCGGATTCGTCCTGAAACCGAATGTTAGGTGCTCCCCATTTCAATAAAACAAATTTTTCATGTGGTTTGAAAACGAATGTTTTGTTGCAAGAGGAATTAAAACGAATCGCCAAAATAGGATTTTAAAAGCCCGAATTTTATACTGAAATAATTTTTTAAATATTCTTTGATATTAGATTATATTTATGCCAACTTCAAGTTCGATATTTACTGACAATTATTATAACCAGTACCTATAGGTACAAAGGGTATAAAAGATTTGTGCAGTATATGTAAAGAACAGAAGGAGGCGTGGCAGACCCCAAGTCCTTTGTACCAAAATGCTTATCATAACCTAGGGTTGCAATTGAGCCATGTCCTTCTTTCCGTCCGTTCGTTTGTCTGTATGAACACCTAGATTTCGGAGACTATTAGAGCTAGAGATACCACCTGATGCGCTTATTTCCTCAGAAGATGAAGTTTGTTGTATTTTATCAATATCTTCCAATACATCCCGTTTGCCCTTAGTAGAATTTAATTTAAAATTCAATGAAATTCATGATTACCATATGTAATTAGTTTTCTGTAAATTTATTTAAAAAAACTTTTACGAGTTGACGATAAAAAAAATTTATAAAGTTAGTTAAGTTATTAAATAGGCCCTGACTATTATTTGCAAATAAAACAGTGAAAAAACGGTGGAATAAACGTTTCGAGCTAAGATTCTCCAAGAATTCAAATCTATTTTTTTATTCTGACGGTTAAAAGTTAAGTTTAGCCTATCAAAATACTAAATAATAATATTACTTCGATCAAGTTATGGGGATAACATAATGTCATTTAGCAATAACACTAGCTTACAAATTTATGGGTCATCGAGTGAACAATCGTAAAAATGTGTTTCTTAGGGTAATTTGGGGTCGAGAAACACGAAAATGGCAACCTTTTTTTTTTTCTTAAGTACCGTTTTCGAGATTTTTTTTTGAAAAACATGCTTTTGGGCACTTATTTCAGTTATTCGTCAATATCTCGTGAAAAAAATCTTGTATCGACATGAAAGATTAGATCGAAAGGTATTGATGTGCTCTTTACAGTGATATACAATTATGTGCAGGTTAAATAAAAAATATAGAAGTTACAAGCAACCAAAGTCGGAAAAATTTTCGACCATTTTTACTAACGAAAAAATTTTTTAAAAATTATGTTAAGCTTTAAACTGAAAGAGAGTTCTTTTACGAACGTTTCGAGTCCAAAAAAAAAAAAAAATCTTTAAAATCGAATAGGAATTGAAGATGTTATAGAACCATGAACGGCAGTTCCAATTTTCACTCAATCACATTTTTGTATGAAAAAAAAATTGTTCACTCAATGTTTTTCATTTGCGCTCAGCTACGTCTTCATGAATTTGTATGCAGCTGTAGTCGTGATTTTTCGTTCATGGTTCTATAACATCTTCAATTCTTATCCGAACTTGACTGAAATAAGTGCCCAAAAACATGTTTTTCGAAAATATCTCGAAAACGGTGCTTAAGAAAAAAAAAAGGGTTCCCATTTTCGTGTTTCTCGACCCTAAATTACCCTAAAAAACACCTTTTTACGAAGGTTCATTTTTCGTGAAAACTGGTGTAATCTGTTGAATTCCGTGCTCATATCACCAAAAAGATCAAAAAACCTAAGGACCCTTTCGAATCTGGTTTGTAGCTAAAAAAAAATAATTGAAAAGACTTCGAAATTTTATTATTTGCTTATTGAAGTAAATGTCATTCCATTTATACCTCACAGCCCGCATTTCCAGCCAATTGCAAGAATAATATGCTCCATTCAACTTCTGCTCCTGCCTCTTGAAATAATTGCAGTCATTTTAACTGAACAGTATTCTGATTCGAATGTCATTTGTCAACATTTTTAACATGTCGCAAAGAGCACAATTAACTCAAGAGAAAGAGATAGCACGCAAAAAAAGATACAATGAAAACGCGAGAAGAAGAGATAGCATACAAAAAAAATCTGTAAAGCATCCGCAGGTTGCCAATTAATTGTGCTGAAAATACTGCTGAAAGGCATCGCAAATGACTGTGCAACAACATATCCGTGATGATCCTGCCTGTGGGTGCTCACATGAAAATCTTTTTTTAGCTCTGTATACTCTTTACAAAGCATAGAGGCTTCAAAGAGTCTAGCCGGATAAGGTACTGGAAACTGCCCCAGCGATTTTTGAAAACTAATGATGCAGTTCTATGTGCATAGCAAAATAATAATTTTTGGCAAAATTTCAGTTTTTAAACTTAACGCGTTGCGACTTAATTTAAAAAAACGTGTTTTTCGTTTTTATTTAATTGTGACTAAGCCACTGAAAATTTTTGAACCAATTTTTTTTATCCAAGTTATCAATAGGGCTATTTAAAAAAAAAATATGCAGATTTTTTTAACCAACACATTTTCTTAAAAAAAAATAAAAAATTTTCTAATTACATATGTCAATCACCATATTTAAGCACGTTTCTTACACGTTATTTATTTGGTGTGAATATGAATCAAATCGATTTGGTGGAACAATGTTAAAAAAAATAAAACGAACATTTCTTAATATTTTTTTTTTTAATGTATGAAAAAAAATTTTTTGGTTAAAAGATGTTAAAAATTATAATCAATTTTTGTAATATCGTATAGTACATGCTTCTTGTTTTTATGATGAAAAAATCCATGTTTAAAAAAAAAATGGTGACTGACATACATAAAAATATAAAAAAATTGCATATTTTTTTTAAGAAAATGTGTTGGTTAAAAAAATTTAATATTTTTTCAAATAGCCCTATTGCCAAATTAGATAAAAAGAAAATTGGCTCAAAAATTTTTAGTAGTTTAGTCACAATTAAATAAAAACAAAAAACACGTTTTTTAAATTAAGCCGCAACGCGTTCTGTTTAAAAACTGAAATTTCGCCAAATATTTTATTTTGCCACAAGCATCGAACTGCATCATTAGTTTTCAAAAATCGCTGAGGGCAGTTTCCAGTACTTTATCCGGCTAGACCCTTGAAGAAGAAGTTTGTAGCACATGCATGAGTTTTACCTTAAAGTTAAAGCATTCGTAAAATATTGTTAACTATTATAAGATTCTTGTTCAGCATGCAATGTTTAAAGTTAACAGTCACAACAAGACTGAAAATTATGCCGCTCGCATGAGCGGCCGCGGCCACTTTACTCTACCTTATTAATTCTGTTCTGATGGTGGCAAAGGGTCACTTTTTAGCGATGCACCACAGGTCGTCAGACAATTTGCTAAGCAACAGTTATGCGTACCCTCGCCGAGCGGGGAGGTATCTCTATCATGGGGGAAAAAGTTAAAAAAGGAGAGACGAAACGAGAGATTTCTCGTTTGTTATGAAAACATACAAATTTGAAGTTTGTGTGTATTTTAAATAATTATGCTTCTAAGAATGCAATTTAATTAGGTACATTACGAGAAAATTTTAATTATTCTTCTTCTGTCATCCTCGACAACCTGTGGAGCATAGAGCCTCGACCATTCCCTTGTAGCGAACTCTATTGCGGGATTCAAGGCCTATATCATTCCATGAGTAGCTGGCGGCTTGAAATTCATGATCAATAGATATTCTCCATGTTTTTGCTGGCGCACCAACGCGATGACCTCTCCCTTAATGAATGCCTGAGAAAATTTTAATTATTATACTTTAAAAATTATAGCTGACGAAGTTACAATGCAACTTAATATTAATGGGGCTATGGGCAAGAAGACTCCATTTTTATATCACATTTCTTGGTAAGGATTTATAAAAATCAAATTTTTTCTTTTTCAGACTCAATCGGCAGAAAGAAAACTGCGCGAAGCGATGCAATTGAAAAAGAAGCGCATTATAAAAACTCGAATAAAAAAAAAATAAACTGCTTTTCAAACGAATTAATGTTTTTATTTGTAGTAGCCAAAACGCAAGCTAATCTAATCTAAGGAAACCTTACGACCTTGTACTAGCTAAGTTCCTAACGACAGGTAATGCAGTTCGTGCTAACGAATCACCTAACGTCCTGGTACCAGCTAAGTCGCTAATCCAAGCGGCAACATATATTCCACTCAATCGGGTAAGACGCCTAGGTCAAATGTCACGCACCTTCATTTGTCGGTCGTCTATGACTATTTTATAGATTTTGTCAACCATTCCCGGTGTGGGGACCTTTCAAGCCTGGTTAGTCCTTATGCAAAATGGTTGTTCGTAAGCACTTTAATAAAGCCTGCCAATATTTTATGCTTTTGATTTCTGTTTAAACAAATTTGCCTCTATTAACTCCCCATAAACCAGGGTGAGACAAGTGACTGGAACTCTTACGGCAATAAGATGGAAAACAATAAGAAAACATTTGCATTTATGTAGTTTCCGAGTCCTAAATGCACGCATATTTACTGGCTTTAAAGAATAATCTTCCATCAGAACACAAGTGCAGTCATTATTTAAAAAAATCCATAAACTGGCATCCGAACTGCTCATGTGGGGCATTCTCAAGATTTTTTCCTCAGCGACTTTTCTTCTTTCCAAACATGAAGAACTGGCTTAGTGGTCAGAGATTTGGGTAGAATAAATTAACTACCACTGAGACAATCGCCTATTTTGAGGACAATTTGGAAGCGATGAAAAAAGTAAAAGAATTGATCCAAAAGGACATGAGAATTTAAACGCATTTTAATCGTCAAACTGCCCTAATTTCAGCATTACAATCCAGGGAATGGAATTAAAATATTTATATTGCATCAATACCCAAAATTATATTATAGAAAACAGATAAAAACTTGACAAATCAAATTTTATGTTGAGAATTGATGTAAGTATTTTTGAAAAAGTCATCTCTTGATTGCTAGGCTGATTAGTTATCAGAGTAAAAGGAGAGTATACGAATTGTGACGCCATTTTTTTTTTTAACATGCATGTGGCATTAAAGCCATCCACCCGGTAACACAAGTCACCCACACGCACACACAATTACACACGAAGCACATGGGGCACACACAGACAGGACTCACAGACAGGACACCTTTTAAGTACATAGTTTGCCGATAGCCAATTCATGTCAGCGATGCGTTAAACCGCCGCCCATTACGTATCATTGCCATCCACAGACACCAGACACAGGTAGGCATAATGGACACTGGGACAGGGGACAATTCGTTGGGTTTTCAGGAGTTTTCTGTTGGTACGTCAACGTGTGTGTGTTTGTGATATATGCTCTCTGCCTGCCTTTTGCTGCTTGAATGCGATTGATGACACTTAAGTAGAGTAAGAGCAGAGGAAGGGTTTGCCAATTTGGAAATGACCAGCAACAGCATCTTGGTTGACTATGGCAGTGGGCCATTAATCTGTAACGCAAATTGGCCACAAGTAGATTTAAATCTACTGACCCTTATATAATTGGCATAAGTAAAGGACTGTTATTTGCAATGTGTTCACATGATTGCGGTCTGAATTCCGCTTGTACTTGATTGTCGAAATTTTGTAATAAGCTAAGCTATACACACAGTGTATCCGATTGAGCCTCATAGGCTCACGGAGTCACATTTTTCGAGCATCTTTTTTTTTAGTCACAATTAATCACAAAAAGGGTGTAGGTGCTGGAGTTGTCGGACCCAGCACCAGAATCTCTTTTGCAATGGGTATCTGGCCCAGTGTTTTTCAAGTAGAGATTCACGTCTTAGAGGTCTGCGCCCACAGTATCCTCCTTAAAGGTACTAGGGGTGCTAACATTTACATATTTACAGATAGCCAGGCCGCTATCAGCGCATTGTCTTCGTGGAGAATTTCCTATAAGCTGGTAAGGGAATGCGTGAACAAAATCCAACTCCTGACCTTCCGTAATAGCTAATGAGCTCGCGAAACTGGGATCCTCTTCGCCCACCACTTGTCCTGCGTCTTTTTGTGGCATTCGCTGGTCAACAAATGGGCCTTAGGTGAACATAGGAGATATTGGTTCTTTTTACCGAATTTAAGACAAGCTAAAATGCTTGTCTTACTCTCGGATGCCAACAGAACTATAGGTCTTGGTAGAGCGGACCTAAGGTTCCTGGTAGCCTACTTATCTGGGCACCATACTGTAAGTCATCACTAAGATAAAATAGATCTATGGGACTCTTCAGAGTGCAAGCTTTGTTTTGAAGACAACGAGACGACCAAACACATCTTGTGTGGCTGTCCAGCAATAGTGTGGGACAGAGTCACACATTTGGAGTTGAACGGATAACCCCGGTCCAGCTACGTCGAATCCCAACGAAAGACTACTGCTCTTCATAAAGGAGACAGATGGTCTTTTGTCCTAAAAATGGGTACGGTACAATAGATCTTAAGTTCGCAGTGCCCACTCTCTGTTGTGAGAGAACCCAAAAAAAAAAAAATCACAAAAAACTCTTACTTCTATTGGTCAGTTCAAATTTATGTCATGGCCCAACCGATACTCCAATCGATGTGTATCCCTGTACCTTGTGGTAAAAAGGGTATATAAAGTTACCTAAAATGTGATTTGGGTGACTAGAGAAGTCGATGTACCCACGTCCGTCTGTCGTCCGCGCCCGTCTTTAAAGTACTCCATTGTGAAGTTACCTAATTTAAATGTTAGTCTTTGCCAAATACAATTCAACCCCTGCTAACAATTTTTGCCCATATTTTTATTCGTGTTTTTTTACTTACAAATTATTAAGGTAAACTTAATTAATACTTCTTTAAATTATTTTTTAATACTGTCTGAAATACTTAGGAAATCAATTTGAGATAGTTTCGAGGCAAACTTTGCAATTTACAAACTTTAGTTGTAAAAACAATAAAGAAACTTATTAAAAGCTCAATTTTAATATTCGCTACACACTAAAAAATTATCTTTATCATTTTACTAAACCAAACATAATATTAAAATATCAATTAAGCAAGAACAAATAGGCATAAACAAATATTTGATAAATTTATCATATGCCACGCATGCAAAACCAAGAAACTATATACTCAGAATATTTCTAAGCCCGAGGCAAAATTGTTTTATACATATTATATTTGTAGTTAAACTTTAACATTGAGTGCAATAGTTTCAAATTACAATTAAGCATAACAAATGCATAAGATTTAATTTTACTTTAATTAATTAATTTAATTTAATTTAAAAGGCAATTTGAGGGAACTTATTATTAAAGCCTTTATCGTTATCTTCAATGCAGTTACAAGTTTAAAATGTCATTGACCAACAAAATTTCACCGCCTATCAGTTATAAAATGTGTCAAAGATATGAATAACTTCTAAATAAAATCAATAACAAATAAGTGTCTCCGTCATATCTGTAGCGCATCAAAAGTTAAACAAATTGTATCTAAAAAAAAAAAAAATAAATAATATTAGTAACTATCTCAGATTTGATGGCTGGTTTTATAAATCAGCAGTTTGTTTTTCAATCGGGGCCAATTAGATAATGACTTGCCTTCTAAAATTCCCAAAGAGAAAAACTTACTTGATAGTACCACAATATTTAATACACTATCTGTTCATGAAGAACATTGTATCTTCTACAACTTATAGATTCGCAAGGGTTTGTAAACATACTAGAATGTTTACTAAGTAGCACTTTCTTTTTGTTTTAATTCTGAGTCCAGAAGACGTGGTCGATATGTAGGTATCGAAAACTATTTTGATTGAGGACTTAATTAAAATTGAACTGAATTATATTGATACATTGAATGAATTGTTTGTAAAACTCTCTTATCACACAAATGTTTCTCTCAAAAAAAAAAAAAAATCATCCAAATTTTAAGCTAAAATCACATCAGCGATATTCAAATAAAAATCACTTCTCAATCAATTCTTTTAAAACGTTGCACGTTAAAATTCAACTTTTAGATACAAAATTCAATTTCCGAAAATCGGGAGGGATTGCATTTTTATATATTTATATAAATTCAAAAAATAGTAAAATTGACTGAGGGTAAATTTTTAAAATTCAACTTTTAGATACAAAATTCAATTTCCGAAAATCGGGAGGGATTACATTTTGTTGTAAAACATGTGAAGAAATTTATAAAAATTTGTTCGATCAAATATCGAGTGGTAGTCGGAGGCACCCTTAAAGCAAAGCAGCCAAATGACACAAAAACCAAAAAAATCTTTTTAACTACTCGAATATATTTAAAACCTAAAAGGTTTTAAGCAATTTTTTATTTTTTCCTGATTTTATACTTATAAATAATAAAGTGAATGAAGATTTCGTAGCAACATGTATCATGGTAAATGCAGGTTTTTTTTTTCTGAAAATGTTCGCGAATGCTCATAAAATATAAAATGTCAACTTTGATTGCCAAAAACTTAAAAATTATATTATAATTTAAATTTTTTTCTGCACAGAATACCTTAATATGTTTTAAATAATATTAAATTGTCATTTTGTCCAAATTTTGATTTTCATCAGCAGGGCTTTTGGCCACAATCTGGCCACGCGGGCCCATTGTGCAATGTAAAAAAATGTACATTTTAAAAATTTAATATCATACTTACTGTTAGATTAACTAATATTTTTTATGTTATGTTGATGTTATGCTATGTTATGTTTTTATTGGGAAGCTGCTGCTCCCAACACTTACAAAGATGCAAATCAAAAAATGTAAAAATGATAAAATTTGACGAAAAGACATAAAAATTTAAATGTGGATTTTTCAAATTTTTTTTTTCGAAAATTAAAAGAGCATGGAAAAAATTATAGCAGTTGAAATCCAGATGGATTGGTGATGTCGTCTTTTTGTAATTTGCTTGGAAAGCTGAAACTATTTGAGGCTAAACCAAAACCATTCAATACTTTGGGTATAGGTTTTTTTTCAATGTATGAGGAGCTAATATCTACCTCTGTGTGAAATGTGGTCCAATTCCAAATAACAGTTTTTTTTAAATTAAATTCAAAACGTTTTTGTTTTTTTTTTTTTAATTTTTTTACAATTTCGGTCCGGATCTTTATATATCAAAAAAATCTGAGGTGGTCAAACTTCCCAGAAAAATAGTTCAATCCTTTAGGAACACGTCTGTAAAATTTCATCACTCTAAAAAAATTATTATTTCGTTTCGACAGGGTTTTGGCCAAAATATGAAAATCTCGCCCCACAGTGCGTTGATGCAATATTCTAAAATTTTCAAAAAATTAATTTTTCCGCACATAAAGGGATGACCGAGAAAAACACAATAATAAACTTCCCAAGCAAATCGGAAGCTGCGTTCTCGAGATATATAGTTACAAACCATATTACAAGACAAATAAAAATATTTTTGTTTTTGTAAATTATAACGCTGAGCAACAATTTCCGAACATTTTTACCATGGCAGGCTGATTCAAATAGTGTATGACCCACATAAATGCGAGAACATAAAAATCTGTATTTTTTTAAGATTTGTATACCCTGTAGGATCAATGTGGGCAATTGTAAACAAATTCTTGATTTTTTAAAAATGTTGACTTTAAATTTTTGTTACTATTTTATTGCAAAACTTAACGAAAAATTATAAATGAGAGTGTAAGAAAGAAGTAAGAAATTAATTTTAAAATTTTGTAACTAAGGTTAATTACACTAGTTTACAAATTTTAAAAAATTTTGGTATCCTCAACATGTTTTAGACATTTCCGTAGTAAAATCTCGTAATCGATCAAACTTTACGAGCCATGAAAAAACCAGCATGAAAAAATTTTTTAAAATTTTAAAATTTACGTTCGAAATAGAATTTTTTCAAAAATTTGCTAAAAATTACGGAAAATTTCATATGAATACATAAATAGTGTCCGAAACGTAAATTTGACAAAAATATGTTCCAAGTATAATGGATAGGTAATTCAATTATCTACAGCTTAGTAAAAATTGTCAAAGTCGGCTTGGTAAAACCAGAGATATTTGCTTTTAAGTAAAGACACTTTTTTTTATCTCGAAATCCATTCCATGAAAAAATTTTTGGACTTTATTTTCGGATTTAGCGTGCCATTTAACTACGGATACGAGTAAAACATGTTGAGGATACATTTTGCTGTGTTATACATAGTATGTTTACATTTCCCCAAGCTTTATTTTTTCAAAATCAACAATTATAGTTTCCATGCAGCATACTTAAAGTTTTGATAGAGTAAATGAACACAAATGCAACTATTTAGTACTGTGCTGCGGGAAAAAGGCATACGCAGCATGCAAAAATTTCGCACGAAATGAAAAAACTTTATATAAAAAAAAAATCCCAATTTTTTTATATGAAGTTTTGTCATTCCCACTATTATTTTATATGAAGTTTTGCATTCTGCATATGGGCTTTTAAAAGGAAAACCATCCAAAAATTTCTGTTCTTATAGGATGTATTTATTATTAAAAGTTAAGTTACAAAATATAATGGAAGAGGGAAAACTATAGTTTATGTGTTAATTTTCTTGACTGGGACAAATTTGTCAAAGGTGTTAATGGTGGTACCGTTATCCTCCAATGTCTGCTTTGGTGGTGGAAGCATTGCAACAACTTCAGATAGTTTGATGAAGCTGATATCGTTTTGAATGACTTTAAATATAGTGTTCGCAGGATTAAGGGCAGCGAGACCTTGAACATTTATTTCTGCATTTCTAATATCTAATACGCATTTAAAAGATATCGAGCTTTATTTTCCCCCCTTGAACCACGCTCAAATGAATTCTTCCACTTAAAGTCTTCAATTTGTTTGACTTCCATCATGTCTACTTCATCAGGGTCCTCTCGATTTCCTTCATCGCCCCAGTCTATGTCAGCTTAATCATCATCTGCTGGTGTGTATTTTAGATTTTCTTCTTCAAAAGATGAATATACAAGCAACTTCTTTTTTGAGGCTGAAGATTATTACGTCGTTGTATGGTTTTTGTTCAGGCTCTTCTTTTTTGGCTCACTTTGTAACCTTTTCTTTTTTTGAGCTTCTTTAAAGCGTTGTAGAACCTCGTCAGTTGTCAATATTTCTCCATATTTTAATTGCTTCAAACGAAGAGTGATTTTTCTTTTAGGAGTTGTGTCAAGTGAATTAGGAGCAACTGCGAATAAATCGCCAATTTCAGCATGAATGGATGAAGCAGCTAAGGGTGTACAAATAAAAATTCCCGATCGGATTAATATGGTTTTAAACAAGAAAATTTAAATATACCATTTCATACCTTTGGATGTCGAAGGTATCGGTGAAAAATCGGTGGAACCTAACCAATCTCCTGGTAATGGAAAAGTACTTTGATCGTTGGTTTTTCGAGACACTGCTGAAAGTTTTTTATCCGTAGATAGGAATTAAAATGATAAGGTATTTAACTTTAAACTAAATTTAAAGTTGCATACCTAATTGCTCCGGTTTCTTAAGGGATAGGGTAGGATGTCTTTTCATAAAGTTTCGATACCACTCTTCACCGGGCTTGGAGTTATTAAATGGTGTCTTTAAGTTGTTATCAATAACGTACTGGGAGATCAAATCTCGCAACTCTTCTTTATCACAAGGGTAACCATTCGAAGATCGTTGAAGGAGGCACTTAACAATTTCGTTTTCGACTTCTAATAGCAATGCATTTCCACGACCTTGTCCAATTTTCTCAAGCGAGTTTTTTCTGCCACTTATCCTATTATAAATAACAGATACAGGTACTCCATAAGCCTCCTGGACTGCCCTGAAGGTCATGTGTTTATTTTTCACATCATGGACTGCTTTGGCAACGTCATCTAATGAGTATGACGGCTGTGGTTTTTTTAGAATATAATTTCGAGGCATTTCAGTAGCTGAAAATTTATTTAACAGCATTATCTTTAAAAAAAAACCGCATATTTTATACATAATATATGTTTACATTTACCCCCAAAGCACTGTTTACATTTCCCCACAATACAATTTTTTCTGTGGTAAATTTTATTATTAATTTGTGCTTTATTCCCTTTAAATATTTTACATTTTCACTAAAGGTAATGAAAAAATGTAATCAAAAGAAAATAGATAGATTTGTTTTTAAATTTCTTAAATGTTTTGCTTTGACAAGAATACAAATCTAATTCTATAATTAAAATATATTCCATAATAGACTTACCTGATAAAAGTTAAAAAAAAAAATGTATTTTTCTTGATGCCTCCTGACTTGTACAACACTTCAAAAACGAACCTCTCACGAAAAATGCCGGCGCCAACTGAAATCAGTGTCCGTTGTTTTCCGTTATTTCACATTTGAAAGCTTATAATTGTGTGAAATCTGAGCCGTGTTTACATTTACCCACATTGACGCTACCATAAGATACAGTGTATAAAAATAAAATAATATTATGCATTAAGATATACCTTGACCAAAAACTTACTAAGAATTGATTACATATATTTACTGACGCTCAGTTGTCAAAAACTAATAAACTTTGGACATAAAACCAACATTAAGTCAATCGGTCGATTTATCTTAATGTTCAAATATTTATCGAATTCGCGCCATTGAATAGGGTGTCATCACTAAAAATCAACAACAGCTGTTCAATATGCGTATGCAGCCCTAGTTTTTCAAAGCAACAACAATTTTATTGTCCATTTTGTGGGATTTTAAAACAAGTAATAAAACAACTACGTTGAATAAATGGCACCACCAAAAACTAATAATCGTTCAACCGTTCGCCGAAAAAAACCAACTAGTTTTTTACAAACCTTGTTCGATAAATATTTTAATGTGAACTTTGTTAAATATCTTGTATTCGAGCCGGCCGCTTTACCCATAGTAGGTTTACTGATTGTGTTGGTCGAGGCTGTTATCAATGTAGCGGTCATACAGAAAATTCCCTATACGGAGATTGACTGGATTGCCTATATGCAGGAATGTGAGGGTTTTCTAAATGGCACGACCAACTATGCTCTGCTACGTGGTAAGTGCACGCTTTTTGTGGTTTATTTTTGGATGCCAGCTGTCGCTGTGCGAGACATTAAGCATAAATAGATATGAATGTACATACATAGGTACATACGCACATATAGACAGACGGTTTGACCGTAATTTGAGTGTCAATTCAGTTTAATTGTGTTTTGTTTCATTTATAATTATGCTTAGGCTGCACACAAATTAACAAAACTTATTTTTAACTAAAAACTTAACAATTCCAAGCAAAACTTAGTTAAACATGGATTTGATTTTGTTTAGGAAGCCTCCGCCTTGCTGCGTTGCTGTTGATTCGTCTGGTTTTGACCGTTCTTCCGGATTTTTCGCTGTTTTATTTCCTTTTGCTCCGTGTTCCTGTCCGGAGTTGTCCTTTGCTCCACATCCAGCTGCTTCACTCGCACCTGTGCTGCAACGTGTGGTCAAGCGCATGGAAAAAAACAAAAAAAATTTCATAATAAACATTGAGTATCAGTGGCAGTCAAGGCTAGGTGCATATATTTTTTAAAAACACATGCTATTTTCCGCATATATATTTTTGCTTAATTATTATTATTACGTTGCTTTCTTACTGCCATCTTTTCTGTGCGCCATGCCATGTATTTGTCCTGGTGTATCTGCCTCCAGCTCAGCATAGGCCTCCAAAAGCGCACGTTGCTCCTTACTTAGTTTTTTGGGAACTTCAATCTTTATGTGCACATAATGATCACCATGCCCATGCGCGTTTACACGCTTCAAGCCTTTGCCACGTATCATAAGCTTGTGATGTGATGAAGTACCCGGTTCAATGTTGATCCACTGATCCTCATAGACACCTTGGACACGCGTTGTGCCGCCCAATACAGCCTGTGACAGGGAAATAACCGCATCTGTGTGCACATCAGCACCGTCGCGTCGAAAATAGTCGCTGCGTTCCACTCTAAATGTCACAAAAAGCTCCTTATTTCCAACTTGCATTCGCACAGTCTGGCCATTCTCAATGCCTGCCGGCACTGGCACCGTTACCTTGCGACGCTGTACGGTTTTTCCCTTGCCTTCGCACTCAGAGCAGGGATACTTGATGTATTGACGGGTGCCTTGACAGTAACGACAGGTGGACCGCATGACAAAGGGACCTGTGGAAATAGTTTCAAAGCCTGTACCATTGCAGTATTGACAGCGACCGGGCTTAGTGCCTGGCTCACACTTTGAGCCACTGCATTTCGGACAATTATCTACAACGTTCACATTAACATCCTTGTTGACACCGCGAGCTGCCTGTGGAAAAGTTAAATCCATGACCAGTTCTTGCGCCTGTCCGAAGCCAAATTTAGAGTCCGCAAAATCATCGAAACTGTTTGTGCGAAAGTTGGCCTCCCCAAAGATTTTACGAAAGAGCTCCTCCGGATCTATGGTGGAGCGAAATTGCCAGTTTTGTGCATATTCATCGGCTCCAAATGGATTACCAGCGCCGCCAAAGCCCGCACCACCCTGCCGATTCATATTCTCTGTTGTTTGTCCATAAGTATCATACTCCCGTCGTTTCTGATCATCACTTAGCACTTCATAGGCCTCGGAAACTTCTTGGAATTTTTTGCCCGCATCCGGATCATCTTTATTAGTGTCTGGGTGGTATTTCTTAGCTAGCTGATAGTACGCCTTTTTTATGTCCTTGCCATTGGCATTTTTGGCTACGCCGAGTATATTGTAATAGTCTTTGGCATTAAGGCGACTGGAATTGTGTAAGCTGCGTGTGTGTTGCCACTGGTTTGTTGTACTTGTTGTTGCCTTGACTTGGACACCTCGCGTATTTTGTTGCCATTTCCAGTTTGCGGCAGGCGCACGATTTGTAAGTGAAACACTGCAGCCCAATGCTGCGCGTAAGTTTACATGATATTGTCGACCACTTTTGAGTGGTAATTGACAAACCACTAAGAAATTTTTACACGAAATCATTTTTTTTTTAATATTAGTCGAAAACGCAGCTAACAAAATGCCGTAATAACCTCCATGCTGCTCTGTGATAATGTATTTCTCTCTCGTTTTTTTCACTTTGACATTTGACAGTCACAGTCTTGCGTAAGCACGTCATGTGTTTGTTAATTCACAATGAACTGGTAGTTGTAAAACAGCTGTTTGCATTTAAATTTAAATAATGTTTTGTTTGGTCTCTTGCAGGTGATACGGGTCCCTTGGTTTACCCCGCCGGATTTGTGTACATCTTTACAGCTTTTTACTATATAACCAGCCATGGCAACAATGTGCGTCTGGCTCAGTATATATTTGCAGGCATTTATTTGTTGCAACTGTGTTTGGTGTTGCGTTTATATGCCAAGAGCCGCAAAGTGCCACCTTATGTGCTGGTTTTGAGCGCCTTTACCTCGTATCGCATACACTCCATTTATGTGTTGCGGTTGTTCAACGATCCTGTAGCCATATTATTTCTCTACGCAGCCTTAAATCTGTTTATGGATCACCGCTGGACTTTGGGTAGCATTTTCTTTAGCCTGGGTGTGGGCGTTAAAATGAACGTGCTGCTGTTTGCGCCTGCGCTTCTATTATTCTATATAGCAAATCTGGGCTATGTAAAGACCCTAGTCCAGCTTAGCATTTGTGCTCTTATACAAATACTCTTGGGCGCACCTTTTCTGGTCACACACCCACTAGAGTATCTGAGAGGCAGCTTTGATCTGGGCCGCATATTCGAGCATAAGTGGACTGTTAATTATAGATTTCTACCAAGAGCCTACTTTGAAGATCGCACGTTCCATGTGTGCCTTCTGTGCGTGCATATATTGTTGCTATTGTGCTTTGCAAAGCCTACTTGGACTTTTTTCAAAAGCTACGTGCGTCTGCGTGAGCTACAGAAGCAGCTGCAACCACAATTGGCACGCAAAAACCGGGAGCAGCAGCTTGCCAAAAGCAATATCAAGAAACAAATACCGATTAAGGCTGCGAAACATATGGAGGAGGAGCAGCTCACCAGCGATCAGCAGTCTTTTTTGAAATCGTTTGAAAAGACGCTGCAAAAGTCGAGTGGGCAAAGGGCACCCGCCAAACCCACTACCGAAGTTACGCCGGAACCTGTCGGAGTGCACTTTGACCAATGCACGCAGCTGGCCTTGCTGCCCTTTTTTCTGTGCAACTTCATAGGATTGGCCTGCGCGCGATCTTTACACTATCAGTTCTATGTGTGGTACTTTCATTCACTACCCTATTTGGTTTGGTCCACGCCTTACTCCTTAGGCGTGCGTTATCTTATCCTAGGCATTCTCGAGTACTGCTGGAACTGCTATCCCAGTACTTACATATCCAGCGTAGCCTTGCATTTGTCCCACCTGCTGCTGCTTGCTGGCCTAGCGCGACAAATTTGGCAGACGCTTCGAATGAACGCAGCTGTCAGGCGACAAAATGTCAAAAAAGTGCAATAACTTAAAAGTGCTTTCAATGTTTAATATAAACAGCGTATATAAAAAAATTACTTAATGGTTTATATTTAGTCTTTTGCATTGGTACTGTACAGCATTCAAAATTCGTTACCAACTCAACCAGACTGTATAGCAGTGGCTTAATTAACTAAAACTACATAAAATACTTACAAGTGTCCTGATTAAACTACAGATATACACTAATACTAACTTACAGAAGCATTCAAAAACTAAAACTAAGCTAGCTTTTAATCACTGCCAACGGTTGTGGGCGTGCGCCCTGTTAAAGGCATGCTTTGACCAGGACTCGGCGGCAGTGGCTGTAAATCCTGGTTATTGTCCACATCTCCTTGCTCTGCAGACACGCTACTGCTGCGCTGTACGCTAAAGAAACGGAGCAATGTGGTTTCACTGTTTCGCCTACTAGAAGTGGGGGTGCGAGGATGTGTGGAGTGTGCTTGTACTGCGCCGCAATCAATGTGGGAGATGCGTCGTCGCGGCGTGGCCTGCAAGCGCGGACTGCTCTCGGAATGGCGCAAACTTTGCAGCCGCGGTGAGGCCAATACATCGACGCTGTTGCCATTGGTGGCATTAGATTGGTCCTCATTCATTTTCTCACTAAGCGAAACAGGTGCGCGGCTGCTGGACATGAGTTTTTGCTTCCGTATCTTGGTCAGCCAATCCACTTTCTCCTTGGCCTTGCGCTTTGGTGACATTATACCCAAATGAGGTGCCTCGCCATCGATCACATAGTTGGGCAGGTTTGAGGTGGGCGAGTAAATCGCAGACGCGAGGGCTTTGGTTTGACTGGTCGTGCCGCAGCTGGGTGATAAGGCTGCCATGCCGCCGGTGTTTGCCGCCAATGCTGCTGCTGCAGCTGACGATGTTGTTGGCGGGGAAAAGTACATTTGATTAAGGTTCTCACTTAGTGGCGATGGTGTATTATGGTTTGGCAGTTTGTTTGCGGCAGAATTCTGCGGCGAATTGGTTTGCAGCGAGTTCTCTTGATTGCATACAGTATGATCTGGCGTTTTGCTAGGCGAGGCATCATCCTCGCCAATGCTGGGTAGTGTTATGTGCCTACATGTAGACTCACTCTGGCTCGTTGATGGACCAAAGAGGCGCCGACCTGACAATAATTAGTAAGTTGTATAAATAAATAAAATGTAAAATGCATGCGAGTGCCAACATACCTCTTGATTCCAGCATCTTAGGTCTTTTCAGTTCCTGATCAGTCTCATTGCCAGCGTTGTTTGCATTACCAAGCATATCCAAAAAGGAGCGTTTCATTGAGACCTTCTCCACAGTACCCGGCGTGCGTTCATTCTGCTCCATTAGACGTTTCAATGATCTGGGCGTGGACTCCAGATCTCTTAAATTGTACTTGTGTGTGGAGCTAGCAGGCTTCTTATCAAATTGACGCACAAAACTAGCCTGGCCACGATAGTTTTCCGTGCGCTCAGCATCCGTCAGGCAATCGGGACCAATGCGCCAGATTTTATGGCGCGCATCATCGCTGCACGTAACAATCGGACGATCATGCGTGGCGCCCCAAGCCACACAGGTAACCTCCACTGTATGGCCCGATAAAGCCACCAAGGGTTCATCCGCGTAATCCAATTTCCAGATGTAGGCACGTTCATCACTACTACCGCTTAGCAAGTATTTCCCATCTGGACTTAGGCAGGATTTAATATAGAACGTACAGTTAAGTAGACCTTTATAGCATGCCAGCGGCTTGGGTGAGTAGGATACAAGGTTGTAACAGTAGATATTGTTGTCCATGCAATTTGCATATAGCCGCGCACCTGCTGCATCCACAATCAAGTTGGTAAAGCCTTTGAAGGTGGAGTGCCCAGCATAGGGCAGACTGTGCCTAGGGAGCGGTTCCTTTTTATAAGCCGAGTAATTACGGCGCAGATCCCAGACCTTGATAACACCGTCTCCAGCACCGCACGATATAAGCGTGTCATTGTCCTGAAAAGCCAAACCGGTAATGCTGCTGGAAGTGGCATTCGGAGGCATTTTAGGCGTGCGTGTGCGTTGTTTGCGCTGCGACATGGGCGTCCCTGGACCACCCGTATGACCACTATAAATGCAGTTGTCTACACGTGAAGTCATGTCTATATTAAGATTGGCGCGTATATCCCAAATGAGTATGGCACCGTCCCGACCGCCAGTGGCAAAAATAGCTGGATCAGTACGTTTAAATGCAGCAGTCTTAACCGAACGCGTGTGGCCCATGTAGGAGTTAAGTCCGCGTATGCCGGAACCCGCCACTTCCCAGAGACGTGCCGTGTGATCTCCAGAAGCTGAAACAAATCGCATTTGGCCAGGCGCCCATTCCAAATCGAAAACGGCATTGAAATGACACTGTGGCGCACTCAAGGACTGCTCCTGCAGCTCCGTATTGCGCTTTGTGGTGTCCTGCAGTGCAATTTTGCCATCCTCGTTGGCAATGGCCAGTATGTGTCTATAACCATCGCAGTTGGCAAACTTGGCAGAGAATATAGGCGGCTCCGGATTGAAATCAGTACTGTAGTTGGCTGGCGCTATACCACGCCAGCTATCATCCTTGGCCACACACAGACGATGCAGCGCAAAGTCATAGCAGTGCTCGTTGGCTAGTAAATAAAAAAAAATTACCATAATTAGTGAAAATTTGCAATGGGCTTTGTTTACGTGCGCTTGTTTCACTATTTTTGCTGTTGCAGCAATTTCTATGTATGCGTACTTGAGTTTACATGTTACTCAACTTTTGAAATACCAAATGGTTTACATTATCTATGCAAATTTTAGATGATTTGTTATATTTTACATTTTGGCGCTCGAATTTCGCGCGAAGGAGCTCTAACTTTGCATTTCGAGCGCCAAAATGCAGCGCGGTGTGTTAAGATTCTCCCGCGTAATGCGTAAAACTTACAAAATCCATGTTCTCTGTTACGTAATTTGTTGTAAATATTCATATTAACTCTAATAAGTTTGCACGCTTTTTTTTAAGACACAATTTGAACTTCTTTATTTAATTAATATAGGATTAAAACAACTTTGCGCCTGTAGCTAGAACATATTTCTGCAACGCAGCTGGATTGTGGTATAGCTTGTAACTATTACTGACAGATGGCGCCATTTGTAGTGTTGCCAGCATAAATTTTTTGCAATTAGCGATGCGTCTTTTGAATATCGTTTCTCATTATTAAAAACAAAACCAATTTTGTCCGTCTTAATAATTTTTAGTCACCTTTATGACTAGGTAAAAATTACTTACGATTTTGCAATTGAGCGGTCGCAACATAACATAATAATAATGGTTTAAAAACCACGTATTAAACATTTCTCTCATCGATGACGACTGCAAAGAATCAACAACGACACATCGGGTATTCCAAAAATATCGATGTATAAAAGGAAATATCGCCTTAGCAATGAGTTGCATCCATGTCATTACGTTTACAGCTGTTCGCCGCGTCGGTCTAATTTTAACCGAACTATTTTGCATATAAAATCACAAAAAAGAAGTGCCGCTGCCAATTTGTTATAAATCGCGAAAACTACCACACATAAGCGCATTTCACTTGAAAAATCATTCACATAAATGCGGTATTAAGTGCTCCTTTAATATATTTTGTTAGCTATGCCATACACAATAGCAACACATACTTGCACATAAATACGCATATAATAAATAAGCAAGTACAAAAATAAATGAGCAAAAGGTGATAACAGAAACAATTTTAAAGTCTCTCTTCCCGCAATTTCAAGTATCGGTTTTATTGGAGTGGCCTACGTGATCGGATTAGAAAAACAACAAAAAAAGTAAAAGTGATCAAAGACAAAAAATTATGTAAAGCCAAAGCGACAACTGGCTTATCTATCTTTCTAGTACATATACATGTATATACTTAAATGTACATAGTATGTATCAGTAAGTGTACTACCGTGTTCGCCCCGTGTCCAACTTTCTTAACGCGGTTGCCCGTTTAATGGAGGCTGCGCCGGCTATGTTTTGCCAGCTACACCCACAGTACCCCCAGCAAAAACGACAACAACAACTGCTAAGGCGGCAAAAACGTGCGGCATATCAAACTAAATCATCAACTAGTCGGCGCCTTTTATTGAGCGCCACTTAAAATGTAAATTAAAAAAAATGTTATACCGACTGTAGCATACCCTGTATACGCTTCTAAGCAAAAAAAGTAATACTTTCCACATACATACATACATTTCCATACAATTCCTAATTGGAATTATTTCAATTTTCATTTGTATAGTCCGAAATTGGATGAAGCATTGCTTATTAGACGACCTGCAATGGTAAACCGGTACCACTTAAAAACTAGTTTGAAACAAACTCTTTTTCATACATGCTCATTTTTAAAGCACATCAAAAAATGATGTGCTTTATTTTTGCAGTAGTTGCGTTTTGATGTTGATGATGATTATAAACACGGTATCATTTTAATACACACCTCAGAAATTATTTGGTACGTTTTTTTATGGTTTAGTTTTTTTGCAATGGTATTATCATGCAGCATTATTGTAACACAAACAACCAAAAATATAGCTGAATACATTAACTTTGATTTATTATTGTGCTAAACTAGACTATTTGCTTCTTGCTTTTGTTTTTTTACTTTGAACCTTTTATAAACACTAACAGAGCTGCTGGTGTTTAGAATAAGTTGAATCGTAACATAAGAGAAATTATGCCCTGAATCCTGGTGAATTTTTGTTTTAAATATATGGTCTCTTTATGTATGTTCGACTTTGATATTATTTTTTTGTATATGCCTTTACAAAATGCAGCTGTGTACGTTGCTTTGTGTAGTTAATTAGTGTGAGATCCTCTAGCCACCCTGCAGTACTGCGCACTAGTTCGGAAGTGCTGAAATGGGCCACCAATGCAATGCTTCATTTCGTTTTTTTGCCAGAATGTCCTAGAACATGGGGACCGGCGACACCACATCGTTTACCTCATGGGTAGTCCAAATGGGTACCCATGTGGTGGGTAGTGCAAATGGGGACCCATGTGGTGCATAGAGCGAAGGTTACCCATTTGTTTAATTCGCTCCCTATGCTGTTAATTTGAGCCACACAAAATAAAAAAAATTTTAAATACTTTTAATTTTTTTGAATGATAATTTATTTTATAAATAACTTAAGTCATACATTATTTATTATTATGGGTGCTACATTTTTTACGCCGGTTTTTGATTTTACAGATCCAGTGCATCTAGAAAGATAATATTTAAATATATTAAAGCAATATTGATATATACAAAATTAAAAAAAAGAAAACTTTCCAAGTGATTCGACATAGAAATGTATTAAATTTTTACAAGTGCTTTTAGGTGCTGGAGTGTAGAACATGAACAATTATTATTAAATATATTTTTTTTTTTTTTAAGAAACCTTATCTGATACTTACAGCTGATAGGTAATGCAGCACGCTTAGTTTTTTGTGAATTCATCTTACGAACATGCCTTTTGCTATACACTTTTATATACATTGTATTGTTAACTTACTTTTTATTTTATTTATTTGGTATTTCACACTTTAATTTTATATCTTTGCTTACACACTTTTAAATATATGCACTTTTTATTTTGTCTGCTATTTAATTGTAATGCTGGACAACAAGTGAAAAAAATAGAAAAATAAAGATATTACAAAAAGCGAGCATGCGACAACAAGGGGGATTGTCTAAAAAGCAGAGAGACAAAACATGTTCTCCTTTGTCTTGCCAGCCGAAAAATAACAAAAAACTATTTTATTTCGGTCTTTCTCTCTAACAAAACTAAGCGGAGCAAAATCTATTTTCGTCCAGTGGTTCGGCGTTCGCATACCTGCGAGCTAGTGCATTGGGTGGTGGGCATAGGGTTACAAAAGTAGACGGGACTAAGTTCGTTTTTCCAGTTTTGCTATCTCGACGTTCGTTCTTCGAAGGACTAGTTCGTTGGGTACCCATACGAGAACCATCCAAGTAGGTAGCTCGAACCTTGCAATCGCCACCATCAGTACTGCAGGGCAATTAATGAATGACACACATTAACCGGTCCTCACAAATCTATACGGTACTTATTTAAGTGGTTTCCAAATTTTCTGCACAAAAAAAAATATATACATAAATACGTTTAGTAAATGCATACCGGCGTACAGCACGCATTATTATGGTGCCTCTAACGCATACGGAGACCAAATATAAAAGAAAGATACTGAATTTTAAAACTTTCCTGAATTAAATCAAAAGTAAATAAATAAAAAACAGCAAGCCCACATCGATCCTATCAAAACTTTACACACATACTACCATTCGCACTTAGTATATCATCAATAAATTACAAAAGCACAAACTGAAAACCGACACTAGTCAATTTTGTGTAGTAGTGTTTTTGTGATGTATCATTTTACCACAAATTACTTTTTTGAGTGTGCTACATTACTATTTTTAGTAATCTTTTGCACATTAGTGCCATGTGTTTAGTAGTACTCAAATCGTAACCACTTTTAAGACTAGTAACTTGTAGTGCCACTACTTTCAGGTCTCTGGTAAATACCATAGGTAGCAAGTAGCTGGCTAATAAATAAAAAAGTCAAAAAAGAATTTTAATTTGAAAAAAAGTCACTTTCATTTTTTAATGTAGGAATCAAATTTTGATACTCTTTTTTAGTAGTCTTGTTGATAACTTAAAAAACAAATCTTTTAAAAATATTTAGTAGTTTAGTCACAATTAAATAGAAAGTGCTAAAACCTGTTTTATATCTGAATTTTTGAAGAAAAGGTTTTTTTTATCGCTGAAACTATCAATATACTTTTTGTTTGGCAAAATATAGAAATTTATTCTTGTATGAAATTTCTGAACATGTGCATAAACGATGACAACCATAATTAGCCCAATGCGTTTACCTAACGCCTTTAGGAAGCCAAGTTTCTGTTTTATTTGCATGTTTTTTGGTTGACAACTGATACCCAATCATTTTGATACACATTAATATAAACCACTTATGCCAAGCACCTTTAGGCTCTTACATACATTGCACAAATAATACCCTTAACTTAATAGATAGGGTATAAAAAAAAATAAACATTTGCATTCTTGTCAAACATCTCTATTGTTTTTGTTATTGCTTATAAACTAGTTCACCTTGTTAATTCGCGGTAGCATTGGCAAAACGCCATTATTTCAATGCGAGTATAAAAACGCAAAAAGAATATAAATAAAATATTGAAATAAAGATTGAAATACACATCATACGCCAGAAATTGTTTATGTTCAACTCAAATAGGCTTTCCGAAAATGAAATTTGAAAGATAAATAGCCAAGTAATAGATTTTCGGCATAAATATTTATGCAAAAACCACAATGAAACTTACGAATCATTTATCGACATAAATATTTACCTTAACAGAGCCTAGGGAATAAAATCAAATAATTTTATTTATTCCATAAGATTTAAAAAATGCGCAATAAAATACACTTAAAAACAGGTCCATTGTGTGGGAAAGGATAGAGTAGTTTATGTAAAATAGAAGGAGGGGCTGCTGGACAGTCTGAAATAAGTATAAAACTGATTCAATCGAATTTCAAATTGAATAATTAACAATAAAAATAGCAAAAATCTCGGAATTCATGAAATATGGTAGACTAATATAAGCTTAAGATTATTAAAAACCTTTGATTTAAAGGCTTTTTCGAATTAAATAATGTTTCAGTTTATTGAAATGTTATATGCTTGGTATTAATCATGAAAAAAGCTTTTGCCCTTATAACCTACACTTTTTTAATAAAAGACCTATTTAATGCCCTTTATTTATACGTTGTAGTCTGGGTGTGTATCATCTATCTATCCTTTACATCAAAATGATCAGGTCAACACAAAAATCAGATTAGTCGACTTATTGTTACTTGAAAAAAGTGGGAGTAAACTGCAAAATCCTTTAGGGGCACAATATAAAACACGGATCGCATCAAAATGCGCACGACGCTTCATTCTGCGAACCAACATATGATAGTACGTATTTTAATGCACTAATAGATGGATACTATGCGCATTTTGTATTGCTGATTTTTAAAATAAATTTAGTTCCATTTTTTCTGCTAAGCAGTCCAAATCCATTTTAATATAGTTTTCATTGGCAAATAAAAGGGTTTTTTAAGCTGCGACATTTAAATACTCTTCCAAACTTTTAAAAGTCCTATGGTGATTACTTAAGAGTAGATTTCAGTCATTTCCCTTTTTTTTGTTAAAAAAATTGAATTAAAACTGTCATATTTAAAATTCAAAAATCCGAAGCATATGACTTCGTGACCAAAACGCGGTAAAAAGATTAATACAGTCGAAATCATGTCTTTTAGACATGCCAGACATTTTAATGTCGTTCTTTTTATCAAGTCTAAACTGCTAACCTGTATTTTCCAATGGCAAACTTTACTTAACCTTTATACATTTTAACCGGTTTCGGCTTGTTCGGATCGACACTCAATCCAAAATTGTTTTTGAATAGGTCCTTACGTTGCGGAGTATGGTAATAAAGACAGGAAACTGGGAGAAGTATGGGGTTTCATCAACAAAAGGTCGATGTCTTTTTTCGTATTAAGCTTTCATAAGGATAAGTTCAAAATTCACGGATCGCAAGTAAGAGTTATGGGGTTGAAAAAAATCGGAGCGAAAAAAATTGCTTTGTATGAAGGTGCATTTTTGAAAGGATAAACTTTTATTTTTAATTAAATTTTATTAAAAATATCAAAAGTAATTCGTATTTTTAGACTTTAATAATAAAAATTGTGACATAATATTTCAATGAGTTATTTTGTACTTTTTTAAATAAAAATTTGCATTTAAATATTATTTTATAATTTGCATTTTTTAATTTGAAAAAAGAGTTATTCTGCAAATATTTATTATCTAAATTGAAAATAAAAGTTATTGAGCGATTTTTATTTTAAAAATTGAATTTAAATACAACTTTCCATGGATGCCTGACATATACCATGTTGAAATAGCGCATAACACTTGTTATAATTCTGTTAAAGGGATTTTATCGTATTTGGAAAACTGATGCTCTTAACCATAACTATACGATAAACTTCGTTGGTAACTTTTTATGTCTATCGCTTGTGGTCTTTGAGATGTAGGAGAGTTTAAACCTCGCACCAACGGATGTTTCGATACCCTTCGAACCAACGGATGGGGTCTGGCTAGACCCCTATGTGCTTTCATGTACTTATTTGGGAATATAAGGTTTTTAATTATGTTTTCTAACTCATTTTTTTAAATGGCAGTCAGATATTTTTAGTCTCTTATTTTTCCATTTGCGTTTGGCATATCCTCAACTAGCTAAAAAGGTAAAAACCTGGAAATTTTCGATATGTAAAAAAAAAAACTTTTTTGTTTGGTTTTTTCCCCCTTTATTTTGTACGTACGAATGTTATTTGAAGCATATAATATAGGATTTCAATTGGTTTTAAAAACTAGTATATGCGACTCTTGAATGTTGTTGACAAACTGGACATTTGCAAATTGAACAAAAAAATCGAGGTTTACGTCGCAGCTTATCCTCTTCTTGTAAACAAAGTTTTCAGTCTTGTTTACAAAGAATATAGCACAGTAAACGAAGAGTTTCAGATGCAAAAAACTACTTACATAGTTTCAGAGAGTCTAAAACCGCCCCCTGGCAATATAAGTTGGTACGGTTTTTGCATGATATATTTTTTCTATCAAACTTAGAGTCATGGTTCTTAATTCGAGATTGTTGCCAATAAATCTTATCTGTCATAAAAGTCTTAAATCAAGTTCGTAGGTCAATTGGATTAATTGCAATGACCGCTCAAAGTTCAAAGCTGGAAATGGTTTAAAAATAAAGAATACGCATATGTGTGAGTGTGTGTGCGTGCTAATAGATACTTATATGTGAGCTAGGTTTGTATATGTGAATATAAAATTACATATTTTCAATAAAAAATGAAAAAAAACACGTGGAAGACTCAAATTACATGCATTTTTATACATGTTTTTCAAAATGTCCTTTTTGCACCAATTGCAAGGACCTTTTAGAAAAGGACATTAGTATAGATCGATAGCCAATAAAATTTTAGGAAGCTACCTTAAAGGCCAAGTCGCTAAGTAAAATAGAATAGCGTGATTGAAAATGAAAAAGGTCTGGCCAGAACCATCCGTTGGTGCGAGGGTTAAGGACGGAGAACCAACTGAACAAGCATCTTATGATCCGCGAGCCGAGAGCATAAGATAATTATATTTAGCATATTTTTAACGCATTTATTGCAACTGTACATTTAATTTAACTTTTCAAAACAATGAGTATCAAGTTACTAAGTGAAAATATCTAGAAATTTAAGTATAGTATACAATAGTATACTTAAGAAACTAGTGTACAAGCAAGAATGGCCTAATCGAAAAAAAAACACATTTATTGTAGCTACTTTATAGTTTAAACGTGAAAAAGGTATACACCAAAGAATAAAATAATTTCGGGGAAAGAGCGTTTCTATTGTCTTAGCAAGCTAAGGCTTTTAAGTGTAAAACTCTGCAATACTGGCTATCTTTTGGCAAATAATCTAGTATCCTTTAATAAAGATAGCTTATGCAGCGGTCTGGTTGGTTGACCGTCCAATTTTTATAGAGTCGCTTTTTAAAAAAGCTTTGGAATAAAAATATAACATGTAATTCCATACACCCTCTAGAAGCGTATCACAACTAAATGTATGCTAAATTTGCAAAAAATCAATCAAAAACTTATGCATTCATATTTTAAATGAAAAACATTTCTCTTCTAGTTCTTTGTTTCTTTAATTTGAAATACCAACAAATGGATCGCCGTGATAATTATAAAGGACAAGATTTACGTGCAACATGAAGATAATAAAATATATACAATATTTAATTAAATTTTGTTTGGGATGCACATAAATCAAGACTACCGCTAAAACTGAAATTAAGTTTCCCGTGAATACATAATAAAAGACTTAAAGAGTTTCATATTTAACTAACGTATTTTCAACAATTCTACAATACTGGAGACCTCACTGACTTTAAAACGCATTTTTGCACGAAAAATTGGCAATAAAGCCAAAACGAAATCCATAATAGCGGCCATGCGAACGAAACACTTAATATTAATATTAATCGGTGTGATAATCGCTACGATCATATTTATTATTTTTGGACCAGCCGGTGAGCCAAACGATTCTTTTAAGAATATTGTGGTACAAACGCATCAACAGCTTAAAGAGTTTCAGGTGAGTCATGGCTTCACAGGTCTATTCCTTTTTTAAATCTTATAGATTGTGTGCTACGATTGATAGGCAGCGCCAAGTGCGAGTTGTTATCACAGCTAAGTTATCAATGGAAATTTTTTGGCATAAGTTTTAGTCATAAATTACTTTCAGTGACTCATAATGCTGGAAATCGGGTTGTTAAAATCATGGATTGGTAAAATGAAATAGATATGATATATGAATGTAACACTACAAAAGCTAAGTATTCAGTTTATTATAATTCTTATCTCTTGCCCGAGGGCAATGTGAATTTGATCAAAATCGGTAAACTATATCATATAGCGCACAAAGGATCAATCGGTCAAAACACGTGTTTGGTTTTTAAAAATATCGTAGCCAAATTTGGCAAAAAAATATCTTTTAGAGTTCGCAAGCAGTATATCGGTAGTACAGGGTATCCCAAATTCGTCCGCTTGACTTTAACGTACGCCATCTTTTTTTAAATTGTAATTGGTTTTATTTTATGTTTAAAAATTTTTTTTTACAATTTTTTTTTATATGTATGTATAATATATAATTTATTTTTCTAATCTGATTTGTTTGCTAAAATTCATTCTTTTAACAGTCGATTAAATAACTAACACTAATATTGCATTTGTCTCAAAGATTATTTTAAGTGGTTGTCAAATTCATGTATTAGATTATTTACTAACTTAACTTAATTAAAGTTTTAATCTAATGAACTAATAATTGGAAAAGCCAATAGTATCCAATTCAGTAATAAGACAGAATCAAGTGCTTTGACGAACTTGAATATAGTAAGCAGACATAACTTAGACTTAAAAATTTAAGAACATATTCTATACAAACATTTAAGTACATAAAATCTAGTTATTTACTTTATAGATTTGTCTAAACGAAGTCGTATCTGTGTTGATTGCGTTGGAGGTTGCACAATGATACTCGGGTAAAAAGTGTCTAATGAAATAACATTGCGTATACTTAATCTGACTACAAAAATATTTCATAAATAAGATCAATTGTCGTAGCGGCAATCGATATTATGGAAAATAAATAATAACATTTCTATGAGAATGGAACAATGCCGAAACCTGGTTGTCAATTTGTTTGTTTTTTTTTTTTTCATATTCATAGTAACGTCCTTGGACAAGTGCGCGTGAACACCAATTTGCGCCTATATAAAAATAATTTTTAAACTGTGACCTGCTACCAAACCAACAATAGCAACATTCTGCGTGTGTTTGTTTCTTTGAACTAGTTTTAGGCTCATTTTACGCTTTTAGCAAATTGAGGCACGTCCAACAAACGCCAGGCTGTCTGGCTGTTTCGCAAAATATTAACAAGTATCATATCATCTTTATTTGTATAGTATAAGTGTGAGCTAAAGCCTACGTAAAGCGGAAAGTTACTGTTCCATCGTCGAGGTCAACTTTTACTTGTTCTTTTAGTTTTTCCTAGATAATAAAAACAATACTCTATTTTTAATGGCGTGTATAAAACTGGCAACATCTGCAACATATTGCCAGCCGTCTTTGCACACTTTGGCTTCATCGTTTATTCATTATTTCATTTTCTGATTGTTTGCATTATTGTTGGTTCTAGAATTCAACATTTTTTAGTGTTTGCCTTAATTATGCTCCGCCACGTAAATATTTAAAGTACCACAGACCGGCAACAAATGGAGAAGGCACTTTGTTTTTCTGCTCTAAAATCTAAATATTGAATTTCATATTGGGATTTGTTTGTTGTTTTCATTATACCCTTTGTCCATGATGACAAAGAGGGTGTACTAGATTTGTGCAATGTATGTATAAGGTCAAAAAGGGCGTGGCTGACCATAAGTTGTTATCGTTACCTGGCGGATGTATTTATAGATCTCCGAAAACGTAAGAGCTAGAGACACGAAATGAGTCTTTGGTGCACGCAGGTAAAGTTTAGAAAATTTTAATGTTTTGAATTTTGCTGTATAAGATTTGTATCAAAAACTGAAATTTTTTAAAGTGCTCTTATGCTCTTAACATATACGCATAAAACGACATCAAAATACAATATAATACATGCATACCTAATGAATATATTTTTTCGCTTAAAAGTTAACATGGTATACTACTACTACTGTTGGGCATCGCCTCGACTCAAAAATTTCTTATATCTTTTCAATACCATTAGTATACATTTCGGTTTGGGAAATCGAAACCTAAATGGGAAGTTCTTTAGTACACTTTATAGTTTTAAGAATTTATGTTGCCGGTCTAATCACTTAGAAACATGCAAGATTTCAAAACATGACTGCTGTTCTCCAATATTCAGGAATTAAGTTCAGTTTATGAATAAATGATAGTGATGACAGATTTTTGACGAGTTACCAATCATCGCCCCGATAAATGCTAAATTTACTGAGCGCTAAGTGACGGATCCCTCGGTTATAATTTTTGGGGAGTCAAAGATAAATCCATCAGATGTTGGATTTTAGACAAATTTCCTTTACAAAGTTAACTAAATTACTGCAGGCGCATAGGAACACCATTTTCCTATTGGAAATATACCTTTTAGATACAGTTGCAAAATCATTAATCGATCGATTTTATATACCTTATTATATTTTTTTACATCCTACAACTTAAGGTACAAACGGTATAGTGAGAGTCCAAAATGTGTGTAACGCAGACACCCCAAATAGACATGTCCGCCTAGGTCTCCGAGCTAAAAGATGAACCAAATTTTGGATTTAGTACCCTTATTATACCAAGGAAACAAGTTAATTTTATTTGTCGATATCGGCGTTACATTATGTAGCTCCTAAATGGATATTCTATAGTACCTCAAAAAAACCAAAAGTTTTAAGTTTAATTCGGCTATATCAGCGTTCATTTTCAGGGCATAATTCATATGTTTTTTGTTTGTTTATGAAGATATTTTTAGAGTTTCTATGCACTATACAAAATTTAATCTAAATCAGTTTAGTTAACATATAACCCCAATAGGGCCGATTCGTCGAAAAAATGTTTTAAGATTATCGTTTGTTTTAGACTTTGAAACCCCGTAACCAAACCCTTTTTTTGGGTCTTATAAATTATGAGTGCCGTCCCTAATATACCATTGTTTATAAATGTTTACCGTTTTTGGAAAACCTAAGTTTAAAGTTTGGTGTTATTACTTTTTGAAATTTGTTTTCTCTTACTAGAGAACGCTCTCAGTGAACTGGCCGACATGGAAAAAAATTGGTCATCGTTATGTAATGAAAGGCCTTAGTGCAAGCAATATTAAAGCTGAGCTGGACTCTAGTATAGGGGATTTTGCTCCTTTCTTTACAACGGTATAATATTGGGTGGCAATATCAGTAGCTGAGCTACAGCGGTGACCACGCTAGAAATGGTGAAATGGTATTGGACGAACGTCTAATTATACATACACTTCAAAGAGTGCTGTAAATCGATTATTGACTGATATTGGACATATTGAAGATGAAAAGAGTTTGCACAATATGGGTGCCGCGTTTGCTGACAATAAAACAAGAAAAAAATCGTCGTGAGCCTGTTTCCGTCATGTTTTTGGCGAAATAAGGGTCCATCACTTCAAACCTGAGGCAAAGGTACAGTCAAAATAACAGACTAAACACGAAGAATCGGCACCAAAGAAGGCGAAGACAGTTCCAACTGCTGGCAAGGTCATAACTTTATTTTTTTGCGACATGCGTGGCATAATTTTCATTAACTTTCATCAAAATGGAAAAACCATCAATGACGAATATAATGAAAACTTATTACAGCGTTAAAATTAAGAAATTAAGAAAAAACCACGCATTTGGTGAAATAGAAACTGTTGTTTCATCATGACATTGCCCTAGTTCATACATTCCCTATAGCAATGGCCAAAATCCACGAACTTAAATTCGAATTACTTCCACACGCACCCCATTCACCTAATTTAGCCCCTCTACTAAATTTTAATAATTGGCTGGTTGAAAAAAGATCTGGCAACAATGAGAAGTTGGAGCTGGAGGTTATGCTTATTTTGAAAAGCTTCACGGTTCTAAAAAGGTAAAGAAAAGGGTAAAAAAACTATTAAACTTTGCTGAAAAAATTGTATTGACCTGAAAGGAAACTACGTAAAATAAAAAAAATCGTTAATAATTGTATTTTAAAAGATTAAAATGATGTACGTTAAATTCGGGCGTGAACGTCCGTGGTATACCGTGCAAATTTCTACGATGTTTTCAAAAACAAAAAAAAAAATGTAATACACCTTTTTTCAAAAATATCCCATATTCTTACTAAGAATTTCCAATTGGAATTTTTTTGTTGGCAAATATGTACCTGTAAGGAAATTTTAACCGATTTTGATGAAAAGAAATTTACGCAAAGTAGTTATTAAAGAATATGGGGTAAGTTCACGGGGATATGTTGAATATCGATTAAAACTTAATCGGGGGGGTGGGGGCTGCATTGATAAAATTTGGATGTGGATTTGTTCATTAGAGGCACATGAATCAGCTAACCAAAATGGGTGGTTCTAGGTTATTTGTTACTATTATTACGTAGAGTGAAATATTGACGCAGTTTATAGGCAAGGGGAGGTGAAATTTGTACATTTTAGACTATAACTTTTGTTGTAATTGTCCGATTTTGTTTATTTTTGACACACAGATGCATGTTACCACAACGCATCGCTCTGTTAAGTTTCAGATTAAAATATTAAGTGGTTTAGCTAAAAACTCTGCTACGGGGGAACGGGGAAAGATATTGACATGATTCAACAAACTTGATCTTCTGAGGAAATATGCGCATCAGCTGGTAAAGTTTCGTATCTCTAGCTCTTATAGTCTCCGAGATCTAGGTGTTCATACAGACGGACAGACGGACATGGCTCAATGGCTACCCGAGGTTATGATAAGCATTTTGGTATAAAGGACTTGGGGTCTGCCACGCCTTCTTCTTGCCGTTACATACATTGCACAAATCTAGTATACCCTTTGTACCTATAGGTACAGGGTATAAAGATGGCGTACGTTAAAGTCGGACGCCAATATATTGCTTAAGCACTCTTAAAGACAATTGATTCCCAAATTTGGGTACGATATCTTCACAAAAAACGAAACACAACGAATTTTATGCAAAAAATATTTTTTTGACCGATCTGCCCTATGGGAGCTATATGATACAGTCAACCGATTTTGATCAAATTTAGTGCAGTGTTTGGGAACTATTGGTTACAATAACTTCATAAACAAACGAATTATCCATCTAAAACTTTTTGTTTTTTTCGAGGTCTTCAGAAACACTCCTATGGGAGCTATATATGTAATTGAACCCCGATATCAAAAAAATAAAATAGACTTGTCTCCCGTAGGATAAAAACGGATCTAACCTGAAAGTTTGGTTGTTCTAGCTCTTACCATCTCTGAGATCTAGGAGTTCATACAGACGGACAGACGGATAAGGGTATATCGACTTCTCTAGTCACCCTGATCATACATTTGGGTACTTTGGGGGGTCTACGACGTCTTCTTCTGTATGTTACCATACGCAACAGGGTATAAAAATTCGTTTTTTTGACTAATCGGTGCTATGGGGGCATATGATATAGTCAACTGATTTTGATCAAATTTGGTACAATGCTTAAGAACTCTAAAAAATCATCTGAATGCCAAATTTCGTTACGATATCTTCATAAACAAATGAATTATTCATCTAAAACTTTAGCTTTTTTTGCTTTATCATATAACCACGATGTCAAAAAAATAAAATGAACTTGTCTCGCCTTACATAATAAGTCATCTAATCTGAAAGTTTGGTTTCTCTAGTTCTTAACATTTCTGAGATCTAGGCGTTCTTTCGGATAGACATGGGTATATCGACTTTTCTAGGCATCCTGATCGTAGTTTAAGTATCTTTGGGGGCTCTTCGACGTCTCCTTCTGTATGTTACATACATTTTCGGCTTGCACAAACCTAATATAGCCTTTGTACCATAAGGTACAGGGTATAAAAAGACATTTTCATAAGTACTTAAATCTTATCTATTAAAAATGTCTTAGTTTTTTTAAGCGAATTTGCTGGTTTTGAAAATTAAGGAAAGTACTTGTACAGAGTTTTATATTTATAACTACTAGTAGAACAGAAAATTTACCTATCTTATAAACGCATAAATAGTAAATAAACAAACTAGCGCGACTATTTATCAGTAAAGCTAACGAAAACTTTGTCTGTTTATACATAGATTAACAGAACTCAATTCTTATCAGCTGGGCTCGACGGCTCTGTTGATACATTAAACAAATTATGAAATATCATACCAAAGTAGCGAGTCATTCAACTTGACTCGAAGTTTTATAGTTGAAGCGACACACGAAAAAGTTTAATAGTCTGCAAATAAACCAAAATTGAAAAGCAATGTCAGTATGGCGTTATATGTATTGTACATTATATATTAGACGTCGTTGCTTACTCATATGACTGACTTGATTTGTTGCTGTCATTTTGCAAAAATATATGTATACAAATAAATAAAACTTGTTCTCACAATCAAAGCAACAACATCTGAACGAGCTTATTGCTTTGAATTGTATTGTATTCCACATGTTTAGTATTTCATTAACCTCCAGTCAAAACTGGTTTATACGGTGCAATAACTTGCAATACAGCTAGACAATACAATTTTCACTATTCCATTGCATTTTTTTTTTTGCGGTGCTCTTATAAATATTTAAAAGCAATTGTCAAGAGCTAGCACATCCTCCTAGCCTGATTTCAAGTCCATGGATAGTTTGCTGATTTTGTGACGACAATTGTTGATAAGTATTAGATATGCACAAACACATTCACGTGTAGTTGTTCCCTGCCCGGAAACCCACATATGAATTTTTTTATTTTCAGTATCTGCATGCAAATATGTGTTTATAAAGTGGCCGCGAGGCAATTGCGCCCCGCCCGAGGCGTCGTCAAGGGTTTTAAGCACTCCTAGGGGAGGCTTGATTTGAGAACCTGTCAAGTGATACTGAATATAAAAAAAAAGGTTTTTTTGCTTGTTGCATGTCAGTGGCAACTGAGATACTTATACCCAAGTGCTTATAGTATATACTGGGGCGGTATTTTTGGCTAACTTAAATACCACATAGGTATCTATATTAAAATTAATTAGCTATTAACTTATTAATTGTTGAGAACTTATCCATATGTTTTTGTTTTATTTATTTTTTCTACTGCACAGTAGTTAGCGATTCATTATTTATTTTCAATATTATGCGGGCTTGACCAAATTTATAATAACTTTCTATTTATAAGCACTTACTAAGCTCAAATCGTTGTATATGTATATAAGTTGCTTAAATATATTAAGCTTAAACGTTTTTTTTTTTTTTAATAAATTTATTGTGTTTTAATTTCATATGGAAATATTCGTGAACTCATCCATTCAATTTATTTACACAAAGCTCTCTACTTTGTTATACCCTTTAACCACAAGTTAAAGGTGACCGTAAGAATGAAGCTTGGCAGATCTTCAGTGCCCGTTGCAAAATATTCCAAAGAGTTCTTGTGTAATATTCTATATGTCGCAACAACTTTCCTTCCAAGCCCTTCCTTTTGCTTAATAACTCCCACTCATCTTATCTATATTAAACTTGGACCACGTATTTACCTTTTTTTGCCGAAAAAGCGTACAGGGTATTTCTGCGTCGGTTATCGCTCCAAGTAATTTAAATTTTCTACAACGCAATTGGTCTTGCCAAACACTTTAATTCAATTTAATAAGCAATTAATGCGAATATCTTTTCTGACTGTAATCTATGTGTAGTCTATTATGTATTCCTGGTATTTAAAACTGGCCCACAAGAGTTGAACTATGCCATTCAACATTAATATGTGATCTATGTAATAAATAGATATACTGGGGTGCCATCATTTTTTGTAAAGAGAACATCAATACAATAAAAACACTTTTATACGAAGGTTCACTCGATGACCCTTAAATTTGTAAACTAGTCTTATTTCTAAACAATAGCATCTTAACATTCGGAAACAAATGTCCGAAAAATTAAATCTTTGAGATTTCTGTGGCACCTACGGGTTTTTTAAATTCTTCTTTTTAATTTATATACAAATCGTTGGCAAAATCTTTTAAGATAATAAATTTAGATTATCTGGAGTTCTTCAAGCTGAAGTTTTAAAACAACTTAGGAGTAATACAATTCTTTTTCTCTGTAGCTGGATATTCTATATATCTTATGAAAATGGTTTAATGTTTCGAATCGGTGTATTTGCTAGGATTTAGGCTCGGACGAAAGTCTTAGTCAAATATTTTAAGTGGTAATTTTTCGAATATACTATTCTTCGTTTCTATAAATTTAATGAATAATTTATATTAGGGAATCTTGGGAAAGTCTGAGTCTGATATTTTAAGTGCTCTTATGTTTTAAGTGGTAACTTTTCGGATACATTTTTCTACGATTCTATAAATTTCATCAATAATTTATATTATGGAGTCGTGCATTTCCTAACTAGCCTGTATTCCTTATTTGCTCTTCTCGCCTAACCTGTCTGCTCTGCGATCTACGCATGCTCCTGCTCTGCAGTCCTTAACTCTAAGTTTTCTCTGATCTGTGTTCTATGCAAAGTGTGCCTTACTTGCTCCTCTCGCCTAATATCTTCAACATGTCTGCTCTGCGATCTACGCAATGTATCACTCTTCTGCTCTGCAATGATAACATCCAAGTTTTATCTGTACTTTTTAGTAGAGGGTATAGATATAGAAATGATACAGTCGAGGCGGTGCCCACCCTGTACCCTTTATCTCGGAAAAATAATGTATTCAAGCATATTTCTTTTAAGAACTTTTTACTAAAATACCAAAACTGGTGATTCTAGGTATTATTTTATCATATTTGGAGTATAACACCGAAATTCAAGTGTTCATACAGACGGACGGGCGAACAGGGACATGGCCCAATCGCATACCCAAGGTAGTAGTACACCTTTGTACTTATGGCTGCAGGGTATAAAAATAAATATCTATATATCAGCACACCTGCTTATTATGTCAATAAATAAAGAAATTCGTTTCGTGCCAAAGGGATACATGCCATCAGAGCGGTTTCTTTTTTTCTTCAATTGTATAATAGTAAAATATAAAACCGTGCAAGTTTGATTAACATTTAATAAGAGGGCTAATTTCAACCAAACTTTACAGTCTATGGAAAACGTAACCTTTACCTAATAGAAAATTGGTGAGAACCCACAACCTATATATTAATATGATAAGATTAAGCCATGTCTGATCAGTATAACAAGAGAAATCGATTTAGCCATGCCCATCTGTCTATGAGCCATATTGCTAGTTTCTTAATGCCTAATGCCTAGAGCATGAAATTTTGACAAAAGGTGCTGTACCGGCTTTTTTTACATGAAAAAATTCTTTTATTTCTTAAGAGCTCTGCAAATGTCAGTTATATATTATTGAACGAACAGCCTACTGTCAAAAGGCCTTGTGAAACATATATGCTGAAAAAAATATTTCATGTACATATGGTGCATTTATAGAACAGTTTCGTCGGGAGCCAAGACATAGACAGCCCGTTGACTGGGCTCATTTAATGTTGTCCGCTTTGTTGTTTTGTGACCTTTGGCACCCAGCAACCCAGAGTTTAATAACTGTTGCCATGAGCTTGCATAGTTCCATATACGAGGGCAGGCTACTGAATGCTGTATCGCCGCAAACCGACAAATGTTTTAGATAAGAGCCTTAAATAACGAAAATTTGTGACAAAATCTATAAAAGTTGTAGATTAGGTAATGTAACCAAATCAAAAAAAAAAATATTTTGGAGTTGTTGTGAGCGCACAATAAAGAGAATTTTATGCACGTTTTGAAACTATGGTTGCGTCTTAGCTCTAATACAGTACACCCGATGGATTTTATCTTAGGTGCTGGGAAAGTTAACTGCAACTATTGGACAGTTTCGTTGTTGATTTAAACCAAAAAATATCACATATCCAAAAAAAAAGTTTTTTGACGGCAATGCAAGCTTTTAATTTGAACAATTCATATTCTTTGGAAGGCAAACATAAATTGAAGAAACCCAACATGAAGCATGTTGCTTGAAAAGAACACCATGTTGAAACGTAAAATGTTTCTACATCCTGTACCTGTAAAGTATACAGAGTATATTTAAATGTATGTCACTTAGAGGAGACGTCGGAGACCCTCAAAGCTACCTTAAGTATGATCAGGGTGACTAGAGGTGTTTATATAAGAATTTCCGCCTGTCTGTTTGTCTGTATAAGCGCCTATATCTTAGAGGTGGAAAAAGCAATAGCAAACAATCTTGTAATTTTGAAGTCCCAATAAAAACTATATACATATTGGCAAAACTCTGAAAATAGAGCAGTCATCGATATACAGGCATATTTATGTTGGGTACCACACCAAAGTCCGTCCCCCGCGACAGTATTCCAGTATGCCAAAAATAACATGATCGTACAGTCGAGGTGCGTCCCGGCTGTAACAGGCCAAATGGAAAATAGGTTCTTTCCTTACTAGGCCGATTTTTTTTCATTCTGCTCTCGAACACACATTTACGAGAGTTTATTGTGCATTTTTGTAGAGGTGTGTGTGTGTGCGTAAGTGTGTTTGTAGTGGTCTTGGCCTTTGTGCGGGGCTTGTCTGGTCGGGCTGCCTTATTAAAAAAGAAAAAAATACACAAGCATGTCAAAGTAGCAACTGGAAGGCTAAATATTCAGCCAAAGGCTCCTGACGACGCCAATGACTTTGCAATGCACATGAAATTAGCTTGACCTCGTTTTGTGCTTTTTTTGTTTGTTTTTTTTTTTTTTGTATTCTTATAGTTATATACATACAATCAAAATGGTCTCATATCTTAAATATTTTAAAGAAATTGCATCAGTTGTGCAGGCTTCCCAGCAAATAATAGCACTAGTCAATTTAAAATAAATAATTAAATTAAATTATCATTACGACTTGCGGCCACAAAAGTCATGTAAGTGGGTCCGTGACACGATTAAATCGCTAAGTCACGCACACTCTCAAATAAAAAAAAATGCATTGTCGACTTTGAGGCGCTGCATTTGGAATCAGTTCAACCCAATTAGAAAAAGATGGCGTACGTTAAAGTCGGGCGCGGACGACTTTGGGATACCCTGTGCCACCACATTGCCATTAAATCCGGTACATTACTTCAGAACCATTGAAGATATTTAATAATATATTCATAAACACACGAAACAAAACGAATTTTGCACGGTTTTTGACCGATCGGTCCTATGGGACCTATATGATATAGGCAGAATATCTTCATAAACAAACGATTTATCATTCTAAAACTTTTGGTTTTTTTGGTCGAGGTCCTCTGAAAGGAGCTATGCCTATAATATCATCTAGCTCTTATCATCTCTGAGATATATACGTTCATACGGACAGAGGGACAGACAGACGAATATCGGTATACCGACTTCTCTAGTCACCCTCATACTTTAGGTTACTTTGGGGGTATCCGACGACTCCTTCTATATTTTACATACATTTTCGGCTTGCACAAACTTAATAAAAATCTATATAAAAAAAAGTATTGCTGTTGTAGTATGTTTTATTGTTGCTTTATGTACTATTTAGAATTTAGTTAATACACGTGTTTATAAAACGCAAATAAGATGTCTTAAGGATGAGTTTGTTAATCTTTTTGTTTCATGCCGGCAGCAAACTCCTCAAAACAGATTTTTCCATCTTTATTTGTATCTATTTCTCTCATTATTTCATTTACGGCTTCTTCGTCGCACTTCTCACCCACGTTGCACATAATGTTACGTAATTCAATCGGCGAAATAAAACCATCTTCATCACGATCAAATAATTTGAATACCTCCCGAAGTTCCGACTCCTTGTTCAAATCGCAAGCGCGTTTGCGCATCATTTGTAGAAACTCCCAAAATTCAATTTGACCATTACCATCAGCATCCATTTCTTCGACTGCTTTTTGGAGTTCTGCCTCAGTGGGATTTTCTCCAAGTTGACGCATTACAGTGCACATTTCCTTAATGGACACTCTACCCTTTTTTTTGCGATCATATATTGCGAAAATTTCACGATATTCTTTGATTTGTTCTTCAGTCAAGTCATTCATTTTATTAAGTGATGAAGTGTAATAATAATACAATTTTTAAGAAAAACCGTAAGATGTGCTATTGTCGATGTATGAAATATTTTAAAATGTATTGTAACAAGACATATTTTGGATTCAAAAAGCTCAGCCTACTATTATAATTAGCATTTCTAACTTGTTTTACTTTACAAACTCTTAAGTCTTTTTTCTTTATTTTGATAGTGGTTGTATTCTTTTTTTTTTAACGGGCCATCGCGTCATATGAAGAAGAAGACTGCGTTTGTATTTAAAACGCGTAGAGCTGTTGTCGGAATTCTCTCTCCTATTTACGCGGATCCGGTATACATTTTAACAAACTAAATTATAGGAGTCCAATAAGATAGGTGCTTACCTATCAGAGAAGATTTGAATATGTAACTACTAACCGCAAATAACACTGGTCGACAAAAAAACACCTTTTGTGTGTAGCATGAAAACTTTTATCTAGATATGTTAAGGACAAGGATAAGGATAATAGAAATAAAACTAGAATGCTTCAAATACGAATAGTTTCTTTGTAATCTAATATATAAATTTTGGGCACTATTTTCTGTTATTCCTCAATATCTCGTGAACGAAATTTTGTTTCGACATGAAAGACGATTAGATCGAAAGGTATTGATGTGCTCTTTATATTATTATGTATAGATTAAATAAAAATTATAGAAGTTACAAGCAACCAAAGTCAAAAAAATTTTTGGACAATTTTTAAAGATCTTAGACTCAAAATGTTCGTTAAAGAATTCTCTTTCAGCTTAAAGCTTAACATAATTTTCAAAATTTTTTTTTGTTAATAAAATGCATACTAATGGTGTCAAATTCCTTTGCTGAGTTTTAAAAGTAACATTACCACAAATGTAACAAAACCTGTCAGGATCATTTTTACACTTTCTTGACATTATTTGAGAATCACTTAACTCAAATAACAAACAAACAGTATATGTACTTTTGAAATAAATAAAATATCTGAATGCAAAAGTGCAACAAATATGATTAATTTTCAATTTTACGGGTAGAAGCTGTAACACAAAAACTAGACCTGATGGAATCAAAATAAATATGATGATAAAATGAGGGTAGGTAGGTAATTCAAAAATCGTAAGTAATTTTCTTGTTACAAAATTTTGTTGACCAGTGTAATTTTTATACCCTGTACTAAGAAGTACAAAAGGTATAATAAGTTCGTGCAAATGTATGTAACGGGCAGAAGGAGTCGTGGTAGACCCCATAAAGTAAATATATTCTTGATCAGCTTCAACAGCTGCATCGATATAGCCATGTCTGTCTGTTCGTATGATACAAAGGATCTCAGAGACTATTAGAGCTATGGAGCTGTAATTTTACCAAAAGATGCGCATAATAGTCGGGCAGACAGCTTCCTCATAGAAGAATTTCTCAGTTTCATACCCACACTATAAAAAATATCGAATTCAAATTTATTACGCTTATTCGCAATGACTTTAAGAATAAAACAGAAAAGACATTGAGTTTATGATTGCAGAGCATGAACACTATACCTACCAGGAACACTATGCATAGAAGACAGATCAGAAAAAGTAAGGAACACTTTGCATAGAACACAGCTCAGAGAAAACTTAGATTTAAGGACTGCAGAGCAGCTGTATGAGTAGATCGCAGAGCAGACCGGTTAGGCGAGAAGAGCAGACCCATCACGTAATTTAGTTGAGCAGGCAAGAGATTAAATTAATAGGAGAATTGCAAGAATACAGTCACGCCGCGATAATGAGGAGTGGACATCTTAATTTTTTTCTTGGAACGACTTTCATTGTGTATTGTAATGATGAAGTTAGTGCTATCCTTTGCTTTATAGCGTTCACTGAGCATTGAGTCCTTATACAAAGCTTTAATGACATCGATGATTTTCTCTGGTAGAAGAGGATGTAGAATAGATCAATTGTTTTTCAAATTATAGGAAATTCGAATTGATCAATATAAGAAACAATACATACACTCGTCTTCTGCACATTGGGTATTCTAGAGAATAACATTTTTATTTTATATCATAATCTATCAATAACATTTGTCGAATTCATAAAATGGTATTTTTTTTCTAAATATTGAATGTGCAAACGTCGAAATCATATCAAACTAAACATAGAATTTTTTTTTTGTGTATCCCTTTATGATTCAAAACAATTCAAATAAATAAAGCATTTTTACAATCGAGGAATCAGCTCAATACCGGCAATTATTGAAGAACTTTCAGAAAGTCTCTTAAAGAAACCTTTCCATCTTTGTCTTTATCGATGAATTTTACTAATTTTTTCAAATCAATTTTATCGTAGCATGGCCCCAAGCTCGAAAGTATATGCTGAAGTTCGTTCTCATTAAAGTAACCTTGGCCTTTATAATCCAAAATCTCGAACGCATCCTTCAAATTCTGTTCACTTTTTATATACTTAATGCGGGTGTTCATAAGACATAAAAACTCCTCGAAATCTACTTCACCATCTCCATCGCCGTCCACTTCTTCTATAACGTCGTAAAGCTCTGCCTCAGTAAGATCATGACCAAGATCACGCATTGCCAGCAACAGCTCCGTGGCGTCAATCGAGCCCGAATTATCCCGATCATAAACTTTAAACATTTTTTGATATCGTTTAACTGCACTCTGAGAAAAATCTGCCATCTTGGTTAACAAAAGTTTTGTATATTTTATTTAGCAGTAAAAATTCAGATCTATACGTGTCTGTGTTTGATTTTTTATGGTTTATTTGATTTTAGTTTTATTTAATGGATGATACATTCAGTTCAGAGCCTACTATGCACCAAGTAAATCCAAACAAATTCTGTATCCCTGATCAAGGTCGGCCTAGGCTTGTAGGAGCATTGACTTAAATTGTAAATAATGAAGTCACAGTACCTTTTGTGCTTCTGTATTTAAAAAGCCGTCGTATGGCACCGTCAACATTTTCCATTTTTTACACAAAAATGACCGACAATACCAAAAGCATCTTACCTAACTGAGAATACTATATAAGTTAAAACTGTGCTAAATTTTAGAAGTCTCGGATTAGTATTTATGATAGTTACTATTTTAGGCAATTCATATCCGGTGAGGACTTTATTCTTATTCAATTAAACTTATTTTTTGACTTTGTTTTGAACCTTGATTCGTATCACTTTAATAATATCGTCTCCCGTGCTAAAACTCTTGTCGAAGTCTACATCGCTAAAGTGTTCCATTGAGACCGGTTGCAATATCTCTTTCAGGTTTGTTATCAACACCGAAGACAGAAAGAAATTTCATTTTATTCAGTAAGGACTAACAATTCATTATGGTAAGATTTACACCACAACAACGTCTTCAAATCTTCGAGTAATTTTTTTTTTTTTTTTTTAAATTTTTTTTTTTTTTTTTTTGAAATAATTTTCTCAAAAAAAAGGTTTTTTTTTTTTTTTTTTTTATTTTGTACAACTCATTTGACATTCCACGATGTCTGACCACCAATCAGAATGAGAACAGCACTGTCCGAAGAAAATATCGCTGTTGTAGAGGCCAGTGTAGAGGAAAATCCAAATTTATAGATTCGCAACGTGTTACTGTCAATGATGATCGATTCAGAGCGATGATCAACGAATATTTGTTTTCAAATTTACGTGACATCGATGTCGAAGAGTTCTGTTTTCAACAGGATGGCGCTACATGCCATACGGTGACCGCAACCATTGATTTACTGAAAACTCAATTCGGTGAGAAAGTTATTTCAAGAAATGCGCCCACCAACTGGCCGCCGCGGCCTGTGATTTGACCCCTTTAGATTATTTTCTTTGGGGACACCTTAAGTCGTTGGCTTATGTAGATAAGCCAGCAACAATTGACGACTTGGAAACCAACATTAAACGTGTCAGTGCTAAAATACGGACCCAAATGCTCGAAAGTGAGGTCAAAAATTGGACCCACAGGATGCTCTTCGTAACTCGTAGTCGTGGTGGTCACATGCCAGAGATCTTTTTCAAATATTAAATGATACGAAATTATCTACCTAATAAAACCAAATTTGGGGTCATTACATTAATTTTTCTATGTTCTATTAAAGTTTGAAATCTGGACGCGCTTAAAAAAACACCCTTTACTTAGCCTTAAGCACATACGCGCGAAGGAAATAATAAATCGTCAAAAACAAATGTGATCAGTGTTGGTAGTGACTGGTGTCTTATAAAAAAATATTAATATTTTTTTATTTGCTATTCTTATAGTAATAACATTGCCAAGAGCTAGCATAATATTAATTATTTACAGGGCTGTAACTTAAGTCTTCACAAATGAAATAAAAAGTATATTAAAATGAAATTAATTTACTCGGTTCAGAATTTGTAATATCTTTTGTTTAAAATCAATTTCTCGCATTATTTCTATTCAATTACTAAACACCAAGTTTGACATTTTTAATTTAAATTCAATGCACAAAAAAATAATTTAATTTTTTAGACAACCTTGCGTTGAAAATCGTAATGTAATCGTCATGCAAACAAATTTTTTTTTTTTTGAATACTCACTTTGTGTAATATAAAATAATGTTTTGCATTTCCAAAACAAATCAATTCCCTAGCAGGTAAAAAATGTATAATAACGCAAATGCAAACAATAGGCACTGTATAGTTTCATATAGCACATATCCATTTATCTACAATACAAAATCAATAGAAAAAAGATGGCGTACGTTAAAGTCGGGCGCAGACGACTTTGGGATACCCTGTACCACCACATTGCAATTATGTCCGACATATTGCTAAGACTTCCAAAAGATATTTTATTCGGCAAATTTGGCTACGATATTTTCATAAACAAACAGAAATCTGTCGAATTTTGCACCAAAAAATTTTTTTTGACCGATCGGTCCTATGGGAACTTAATGATATAGTCAACCGATTTTGATTAAATTTGGTACAGTGCTTGGGAACTTTAAAAAGTTTCCGAGTGCCAAATTTGGTAACGATAACTTCAAAAACAAACGAAACACAACGAATTTTTATTAAAAATTGTTTTTTTTTTGACCGATTGGTCCTATTGGAGCTATATGATATTGTCAACCGATTTTGATTAAATTTGGTACAGTGCTTGGGTACTCTAAAAAACTTCTAAATGCCAAATTTGGTTACAATATCTTCACAAACAGACGAGACACAACGAATTTTGTACAAAAAACGTTTTTTGACCGGTTGGTCTTATGAGAGCTATATGATATAAGCAACCCATTTTGATTAAATTTGGTACAGTGCTTGGGTGCTCAAAGAAACTTCTTAATGCCAAATTTGGTTACAATATGTTCACAAACAAACGAGACACAACGAACTTTGTACAAAAAAAGTTTTTTTGACCGATTGGTCCTATAGGAGTTATATGATATTGTCAACCGATTTTGATCAAATTTGGTACAGTGCTGGGGGTTTCTAAAAAACTTCCGATTTCCAAATTTGGTTATGATATCTTCATAAACAAACGAATTATCCATCTTAAGCTTTTGCTTTTTTTCGAGGTCCTCTGAAACACCCCTATGGGAGCTATATAATGTAATCCCGATATCAAAAAAATAAAATAAACTTGTCTCCTATGGATTAATAAGGGATCTTATCTGAAAGTTTGGTTGCTCTAGCTCTTACCATCTCTGAGATCTAGGCGTTCATACGGACAGACGGTCTGACGGACAGACGGACTTCTCTAGTCACTCTGATCATACTTTGAGGGGTCTCCGACGTCTCCTTCTGTACGTTACATACATTTTCGGCTTGAACAAACACAATATACCCTTTGTACCATACGGTACAGGGTATAATATAATAAATGACAACCAAACTTCAAAGCGCCGAAAGTAGCACACCCTTGCAGGTCTCTACTTTTAGCGGAAGTCAATAGATTTTCGAGGACCCTTGAGGTGAAAAACGAACTAAGGCTGGCTAAAAGAAGTCATATCATCAACACGATATAGCTAGGAGAATCCACGGACTGGAAATCCAAAGCGATGTTTAATTTAAAAAATTTTAACTCTTAGACTTGGATCTATTATAACGCTTCAGAAACCAAGCCTGTGACTGCCAAACCGGGATATTTTATTGGTAGCTAGCATTGCGTTCAAATCGGTTCCTTACCTCCATGCTTTTAAAAATTATCTCCCTGGCACAAAGAGATCATAAAATAATTGAGGAAGCGCTGGACTAGATATATTGCCCTAAAATATGATTAAGCTGTAAGCAAAAACGTCATTATACCCTGTACCGTATGGTACAAAGGGTATATTGTGTTTGTGCAAGCCGAAAATGTATGTAACGTACAGAAGGAGACGTCGGAGACCCCCCAAAGTTACCTAAAGTATGATCAGTGTGACTCGAGAAGTCGATATACCCATGTCCGTCTGTCCGTCTGTCTGTCTGTCCGTCTGTCCGTCTGTCCGTCTGTCCGTATGAACGCCTAGATCTCAGAGATGGTAAGAGCTAGAGCAACCAAACTTTCAGATAAGATCCCTTGTTAATCCATAGGAGACAAGTTTATTTAATTTTTTTGATATCGGGATTACATAATATAGCTCCCATAGGGGTGTTTCAGAGGACCTCGAAAAAAAGCAAAAGTTTTAGATGGTTAATTCGTTTGTTTATGAAGATATTATAACCAAATCTGGCAGTCGGAAGTTTTTTAGAGATCCCCAGCACTGTAGCAAATTTTATCAAAATCGGTTGACTATATCATATAGCTCCCATAGGATCGATCGGTCGAAAAAATGTTTTTTTTACAAAATTCGTTGTGTTTCGTTTGGTTTTGAAGATATCGGAACCAAATTCGGCAAGAGGAAGTTTTGTCGAGTTCTCAAGCACTGTTACAAATTTGATCAAAATCGGTTGACTATATCATATAGCTCCCATAGGACCAATCGGTCAAAAAATCGTTTTTTCTACAAAATTCGTTGCGTTTCGTTTGTTTGTAAAGATATTGTTAGCAAATTTGGCATTAAGAGTTTTTTAGAGTACCCAAGCACTGCACCAAGTTTGATCAAAATCGGTTGGCTATATCATATAGCTCCCATAGGAACAATCGGTCAAAAAAAACGCTTTTTTTACAAAATTCGTTGTGTTTCGTTTGGTTTTGAAGATATCGGAACCAAATTTGGCTGTCGGGAGTTTTTTATAGTTCCCAATCAGTGTACTAAATTTGATCAAAATCGGTTGACTATATCATATAGTCCCCATAGGACCGATCGGTCAAAAAAATTGTTTGGTGCAAAATTCGACTGATTTCTTTTTTTTTATGAAAATATCGTAACCAAATTTGCCGAATAAAATATCTTTTGGAGGTTTTAAGCAATGTGTCGGACTTAATTGCAGTGTGGTGGTACAGGGTATCCCAAAGTCGTCTGCGCTCGACTTTAACGTACGCCATCTTTTATTTTATACTTTCTTTTTGGTGTCTTCTTCGTCAGACAAAATAATTTTTTTGATTGGTATGGTATATGTATATCGTTCTTTTTATACCCTGTACCGTATGGTACAAAGGGTATATTGTGTTTGTGCAAGCCGAAAATGTATGTAACGTACAGAAGGAGACGTCGGAGACCCCCCAAAGTTACCTAAAGTATGATCAGTGTGACTCGAGAAGTCAATATACCCATGTCCGTCTATCCGTCTGTCCGTATGAACGCCTAGATCTCAGAGGTGGTAAGAGCTAGAGCAACCAAACTTTCAGATAAGATCCCTTATTAATCCATAGGAGACAAGTTTATTTTATTTTTTTGATATCGGGGTTACATTATATAGCTCCCATAGGGATGTTTCAGAGGACCTCGAAAAAAAGCAAAAGTTTTAGATGGATAATTCGTTTGTTTATGAAGATATCATAACCAAATTTGGCAACCGGAAGTTTTTTAGAGACCCCCAGCACTGTACCAAATTTTATCAAAATCGGTTGACTATATCATATAGCTCCCATAGGATCGATCGGTCGAAAAAATGTTTTTTTGTACAAAATTCGTTGTGTTTCGTTTGTTTGTGAAGATATCGTAACCAAATTTGGCGTTTAGAAGTTTTTTAGAGTTCCCAAGCACTGCAGCAAATTTGATCAAAATCGGATGACTATATCATATAGCTCCCATAGGACCAATCGGTCAAAAAAACGTGTTTTGTGCAAAATTCGTTGTGATTCGTTTGTTTGTGAAGATACCGTAACCAAATTTGGCATTAAGAAGTTTTTAGAGCTCCCAAGCACTGTTCCAAATTTGATCAAAATCGGTTGACTATATCATATAGCTCCCATAGGACCAATCGGTCAAAAAATCGTTTTTTGTACAAAATTCGTTGCGTTTCGTTTGTTTGTAAAGATATTGTTGGCAAATTTGGCATTAAGAAGTCTTTTAGAGTACCCAAGCACTGTAGCAAATTTGATCAAAATCGGTTGACTATATTATATAGCTCCCATAGGAACAGTCGGTCAAAAAAACGCTTTTTTTTACAAAATTCATTGCGTTTCGTTTGGTTTTGAAGATATCGGAACCAAATTTGGCAGTCGGAAGTTTTTTATAGTTCCCAATCAGTGTACTAAATTTGATCAAAATCGGTTGACTATATCATATAGTCCCCATAGGACCGATCGGTCAAAAAAATTGTTTGGTGCAAAATTCGACTGATTTCTTTTTTTTTAATTTGCCGAATAAAATATCTTTTGGAGGTTTTAAGCAATGTGTCGGACTTAATTGCAATGTGGTGGTACAGGGTATCCCAAAGTCGTCTGCGCCCGACTTTAACGTACGCCATTTTTGATTCTATTATAGAGGACGGAAATATTAACTCTGCCATTGATGCTTGAAATATGATCTTTAAACGCCTAACCTATACGGTACAAATATGATGTTGAAATTCATATGAATTTCTAAGATATAAAAAATGTACAATGAAAATTGCATTGATTAATTTTTCATTTTTCCGAATGAAAAAGTTTCACAAAAAAAGTTTTACATAATGAACAAAATCGCAATCAATTAACCAAAGGCCCTTGTCAAAGCATTACGTTGCGCTTGACTGGGCTGTTAGTTGTCGCCACATGAGTCTGGTATTCCTCAATCATAGTCCTTGATACACAGGTGCCGTGTGCCAACGCTATGGCGGAGTTCCACAAAAAATTAAGGAGGAACAACAAAGGGGGGAATAGTGCCAAGCTGTCATGCGATTTGCGCCTGTTTCCATATGCATAACTTTGCGTGCTTTGTCAGCGGCATTTTGACGCAGGTTCATTTCATTTTGGCACGCTTAAAACCACAACAACAACCACACACAACTCGACACAATGTATGTGACACAGGTGAAAAATCCTTAGGGGCAGGTGACACGAGCGCGCACAGTGAGTGCAGAAATTATTCGGATACCTTAAAATTTGAGTTTTAATTCGCACAGTTGTCTAATCAAAAAATAACTTTTTAGTTGTACGCCTTAAATTAATTTAAACACTAGTTAAATAATGTTTAGTAAAATATGGGCTCTTAAATTTTAAAGAAGAAGAAGCAGCAGCTTGGTCAAACGAAGCATTGGCAGAACAGTGGGAGATAGGCGTTATACTCCCACTACATAAAAAAGTCGATAAAATGTTATGTACCAACTATAGACCCATTACGCTGCTAAACACAATAAATATCCACGAGTCTGATTTATGATAAACTAGCCCCTTATGCGCAGAATTGTATTGGTAACTACCAAGCTGCTTACCCAGCGGGTAGGTCCACCAAAGATCAAATTTTTATTCTGCGTCAGATTTTAGAAAAATCACGAGAACAGAACCAAACCACATTTCATTTATAAATCGACTTTAAAGCGGCAAACGACAGCATAATAAGGGAATATCTATACGAAGTCCTCTCTTTTTTCGGGATAAGTCTAGTTAAATCCACTATGACGAACGTCAGAAACACTGTGAAAGTCCAAACGCTATCGTGTCCTCTTTTTGTTCTAGCCCTGGAATACATTATCAGGAAATCAAAAGTTAACACAGAGGGGACTATTTTCTTTAAATCGGTACAAATACTTGCCTATGCGAACGGCACAGATATAATAGCTACTTCGATACCATCTCTAAAAGAAAACTTTATAAATCTTAAAAGAGAGCCCAAAAAAATGGGTCTTATAATAAAGAACAAAAAGCTAAACTCCTAATTTCAACAACATCAGAAGCAATAATACGGTGACTACAATTTTGAAGTAGCCGAAATCTTGCAATACCTGGGTGTCAACATAAATATAAACAATAATATAACGCGTGAAATAGACCAAAGAATTACGTCTGCATATAAATGTTATTTTGGACTACAAAGACACTTGACGAAAACCCTCCTGTACCGCACACTAATTGTACCAGTTCTCACGTACGCAAGCGAAACATGGATGTTAGGCAGGGTAAATGAAAAAAAACTTTAAATATTTTAACGTAAGATCCTGCAAAAAATCTTTGGAGGATAACAAGAAAACGGAATACGGCGCCAACGATATAACCATGAGTTATATAGTCTAAATATAGTCACCCCGACAAAATAACATTCCTTAAAACAAACCGACTACGATGGGCTGGCCACCTAGTTAGAGCAAACTATCCTCCAAAATGAAAAATGCTTGGACAGTGTGTAGGTAACCGAAGAAGAGGTCGACCGAAGTTGAGATGGTTGGATGGGGTCGATCAAGATGCAGAGGATTTAGGACTGAGATTTTGGAGAACACAAGCCCGAGATCGCGATAAATGGATGCGAAAGGACCCGACCAGGGTTGTCTCGCCAATGATGATGAATAAACTTTAAATATGTATTTGGCTAGCTCTCCTTGGGATCCTAAGCTGCAACTGCTTCTACACAATTTTTCTACCTTTAATCATATAACAACGGGATACAAATACAGAGATAACAATGACAGTTGTTAGTTAAATTACAAAGCATTAAACTAAAAATATAAAGGTGTCCGAATAATTTCTGGTCTTACTGTATATTCAGCGGTTTCCATTTTTTGTGTTTCATTTTATTAAAAAAGAGAAACTACCTCGGTGCCATAGAGCACAAATATTCAGAGATCTCAAGCGAATTATAATATAATGTGTACATATAAACCATATTGTTGCTACATATTATAAATATGCCCTAGGGTTATGACTGCTATATAAGTTATTAGATTTGATTGTCACTTTGCTCTTAAGGTATCTTAAATTTTATGATATAAACGTCTTACGCAGCTACTATGTTTACATAGGAAAACATAAAGTTTTTAGAGGTTTCATAGCTGTTATTTTTTATATATATTGTATATGCTTTTTTGCGGTTACAAAATTTATGAAAGCATTTTGCCTGTCAAGCCGAAGTCGACCGCAGTATTGATTATATGGATTTTTATGCCCTACATAAGAGTATGTGAGCCATATAAAAAAGTTTCAAATTCTTAAATTAAGGTTATGCTATGATGTTTTCGCTTTTTATACCTTTAAATAAGATTATAAGCAGGTAGATGATGGTTGTCATGTTATTCAAATAAATATTGACGAAAAAGAATCTGTTTCAGATTGCGTCTTCTGTAAACTTCCAAAAATAAATGACCTCAACGCATATGTAGACGTCCCGGTTAGTTAAATAAATTGATATTTGAGAAAACTTGTTATACCGTGTACCCAAAGGTACATACTAGGTTTGTGCAATATATAGGTACTATTTAAGCCAATTCTATAGAAAATTTTCTAATGCAAATTTTGGATAGCAAAAATTTCATCTAATTTGAAACTGCTTGTATATTGCATACATACATACATACTGAACATAACATTTGTCAAAAGTCTTTAACTTTATACGGCAACATTGCGGATACGTATTTATTTTTAAGTCTCATAGTTTTTGATTGGCACACTCGTAATTTAGACTATAGTATATTTTAGCTATTTTTATTTATACCATTATAGATATATATTTTAACTTGAATTAAAGCTAGCCAATGATGGCATTGAGGTAAATTTTCTTGATAGATTTTGTAGATTTTTTTTTAGTTTTGTGATAGTCGCTATTTATATTGTGCGGTTAAACCCATTTTCGAAATACTACTTGTTCCATTCTTCAAAAAATACGCTTTTTTGGGGGTAAAAAGTTGACCAGGCAATTGGTTATTGTTGTGCGGGAGTAGGAAGAAACCATTGGAAACCATTGTATCGTGGATGAAAAATCACTTCGATGTTTTCAGCGCCCAAAAATTCTCCACTTTGAATCTATGTGTGAGAGCTCGCCTTATCGTGATGAAAAATGATTTGCCTTTGGCAGTTCGTTTTCCTTTTTTCACTGAACACTGCTGGCAAAAAGAAATGGTTGTGTTCGATTCAGAATTGGCCGTCATACATGACCGGTTATTCCAAAGAAACAGGTGACCATTTGCGATCCGCGACCCACTTTTGTAGGATTTGTTTCGTCTTATAAGACCCATACTGTTGATTGTTGTTTAATTTCAATCTCATAAAATTATAAATCCAAGATTCGTCGCCAGTCACGATCTTATGAACGTCTTTAAAAAAAAGTAAATCGCGTATCATAACCGAATCTTAATATATTAAATAGGGCTTCACAATTTTTGAGATTTCCATAAAAACTATTTGGGTGTGTGGAATTTTGTAAAAAATTTCTGGCGGGTGCGATTTTCAAACAGATTACTGAAAATGCGAAATAGTAGCAAAGCCACCAAATGTAGACTTATGTGAGCAAGATAATCAAAAATAAATGTTGATCTTCTGTTATTGTTAAAATACTTTATAAAATGTGAACGGATTATCTTTCTAGAATGTAATAAAGATGGCATAGGTTTTTTTTTGCGTTTTAAGTGTTGCAAGGGTATTTAAAATTTAGTTCGGTTGGGCAAACTTTTTTTATTGCTTTTATTTCTCATAAATTAGATATGAGTTTTTTTGGTGGCAGCCTTTAATGATATAATTCGGCAAAGTCAAGTCGAATTTGTTTACTGTACATACGTACGAGTATACATATGAAGTAAGGTGCTAAATGCAAGAAAATGACATGTTGGGGCTTCCCAAGCCGGTACAGGCAATTGGAAATTTAAATGAGAGGTAATGACATGCATATAGTATTCGTGTGAGCTCGTTTGTCTGAAATTGTTGTTGTGTTTCGGGCTGAGTGGGTAAGCACGTGCTGGACGCGTGCATGGAGTACGTTTAGGGGGCAACATGTTAAAGTAATTGCGGCTCTGTTGGCCACAGTAATAACATTTTGATGTCAATTTATGATGTTAATTATATGCTAACAAAAAAAAAAAGACTGTTAATAGATAGAAATTTTCCTTTATTTCTTTGTATAGGAAAACTTGCGTGTTGGCTTGGAACGTAAAAAACTGGAATTGGAGCCGAAATATTTGGCGCTGCTCGGCTTTAGCACCAAGGATGCACAATATCACAGGTATCAACTGGAGCCTGCATCAAAATTGCCGCAGCCACAAAAGGCTAGCCAACAACTCACAGAAACACACGCCTTGGCGGACAAGGCCGAACTGGAGCTCATTGAGTTGCGTCAGTTGCATACACAGACAGACAATGTGCAACCTGCGATAGCATCTGGCCAGCAAAAGAATGCACACAAACGTATTACCACGCCGTACAATGGCACAAAAGCCAACTTTACAATAGTCACCTATGTACTGGAAGGTCAGGCGCCTTCGGCCATACTGCTATCGCAGAACATTGCCACCAAGCTGCCCAACGAGTATTTGCTCATCTATGATTTGGGCATCTCGGAGGAACAGCTGCGTGCGCTCAATTCGTATTGCAACAATAGTCGGTGCACGGTCATAACCTACGATCTTTCCGAATTTCCCTCGTTTGTGGGCGATCAGCGCACCCATGCATATCGCCCAATTGTGATAAAGGATGCGTTGATGCGCGCCAAGTCCATACTCTTTGCCGAGAACTATATGCGCATACGCGGTAGCTATCGAGAGCTACAGGAGTTACAAAATCGCGTTTTATTTGCTGGTGTACTAGGCTGGAATACGCCCATGGCGGTCTCATCGCGCACTCATCCAAAGATGTTTGACTACTTTGAATCGGATGCCGATGACTTTATTTTTCTACGCATGGTTGATCTCGATGTGGTCTTCTTTTCAGATAGTCTCTTTGTGTCTGAGAAGATCATGTTGCCATGGCTGAAATGTGCACTAACTCAAGAATGTATTGATCCAATTGGTAAGATTACTTTCTCGGTTTCACAAATAAACGACAAAACTAGCTCACTTGTCATCGCCACCTTTCATATTTATCTTTATGAAAATATGCAATAAAGAAATAAAAATGTCAAAAGCAAGATGGTCTAATTATAGAAACTTAGTTCAAATTTATTAAAATATTACGATATTTACCTACGGTACAAAAGACCTTCTGGTCGCAGTACCCCAACTCTTTGTGAGGAAAAAAAAAAATACTTCTTTCCCATTGTTGACCTCTAAAAACCAGAGTTACATTATAATATGCAAACAAATTAATACTAGTCTTTATGTAGAAAGAATCGCTTTCAATTTAATCAATTCTTGTCTGAATTTTTTGTACCTCGAGTTTTAAAAAATTAGTCTTAAACAATAAACTAATTTTGAAAACAATTTGTTTACCAATTCCTGTAGCAATTTGCCATTTAGCTATTACTTCGAATCAGTTTTTTTTTAACTTTAAAACGTTAATAATTTGAATAGTTTATAAGTTTAAAAAAAGTGTAATTGAAAAGAAATACGTAACAATAAAAGGAAACTATAAATAGTTTAAAATTTTTTTTAAAGCTTAAAATATCTCAACTAAAATTTGGAATTGATACATGATTGAATTTATTGTTCTCACAAATTATAATCTTTAAAAAAGTGAAAACATATTATTTTATTTTTTTATTTTTATTTTATTCTGAGTCGCTAATCACAATTCCGTTGCCTGGTTTTTGAATGGATCCGCCATCTTGAATTTTAAAAATCTGATAAGAAAACTGGAATCAGCGACTTGAAACCCCGTTCGATTAAAGTTTTCAACACAATCAAAATGTTTGAAACTTAGCCCGTTTTGAATTTTGAGAGTCTCTTAAATGATTCATAATCCAATACCAAAACCTTTACGAATGAAGAATTTTACTCTTTTTCTCTTATTTGTGTTTATCTACAATAGCTATATATTAAACAAAGTTGTGTTAGTTAAACCATTTATAACCCAAGAACTACTGGACAGATTTTGATGATCTATGATTTGTTAGATTCGTCTTCGTCCCGAATAACAGAATAACTATATCGGAAAAATTTGCATTAAAAGAACTAATCAAGAAATTTAAATACATCAAAGTGTTTATTTTGGGAGAATTATAGCTATGCATCGTAATAGTTAGTGGCCGTCGGTAGCGTAGTGGTAGCGTACTCGCTTTATAAACCGAAGGTCGGTGGTTCGAATCCCCGCAGTAGCACTGGCATCGCTAGCTTAAAGACGCTATTTGCCCAAGAAAATCTCTATTAATTCAAGACACCGGCGTTCGGATTCAGCTATAAACTGTAGGTCCCTGTTCTCTTTGAACAGTTATTAATAGAGATCCCCATGCCCCGCCCAGGGGCGACTGACAAAAATTGTCAGTCAGGGAATTATTATTATCATAATAGTTTAGTTTGCGAGGTACTTGCTGATGTTGTAAAGAACACTAGAATTTTGATTCCCCGGATTAACTTAACATTTTCTGGTACCATTTTTACCATTTAATTTCCAAAGAACACAATTCCTAATTATTCCGTCGATTGCTAGTACGATAAATAAAGGTCTCAAGAACAAACCTTTAATAAAGTTTGAATTTTGTTGAGAAGACCAGTAATTGCTCATTGTTAAGCGCATGTTGCATCAAGTAGAGTTTAAACTTAACCCTAGTTAATATATATAAATCAAATGGAATGGATCCGACATATTGAATTTTGAAAATCCGATAACAGAACCGTAATCAGCGACTCCAAAATCCTCCTTGTATATTAATAAATATAAATCAAATAGAATCTTTGTATAAAAACCATAATTTGTAATTTCCTAATACGTTAGTATGAGAAATAATAAGAAAAATTACAAGAATCTTTTTTTTGTCAATAGGGGTTTTTTTGATAAATCACGCGTGAGTACTGTCAAGTTACCATGTGTTTTTTATTCAGTTTTCTTTGGCATTTCATCATAGATAGACTTACACCCAAACAACGTTTACAAATCGTACAATTATATTACGACAATTCGCGTTCTGTAAAGAATGTTTTTCGTACGCTAAGGCCATTTTATGCAACCAATTCGGTGAACAATTAATTTCACGCTCCGGACCGGTGAATTGGTAAACAAGATCGTGTGATGTCACACCGTCAAACATTTTCCTTTGGGGCTACGTGAAGTGTAAAGTGTTTGTGGATAAGCCAGCTTATCCAGAAGATAAGCCGTAAGCATTAGATGCCAACGCGTCATCGAAAATTGGAACCTCCGCATGGACGAGCTATGGCGCAGTTGCGGCCAACAAGAAGAATGGTTCTTTCTATTGATAATAAAGATTTTCCAATTCATTTGAAATTTTTGTGTTTTTGCATTTAATAAAAGAAACCTCAATATTGATGACCCTTTACTACATTATTAATTTTGCAAAATTATGATGGCGAGCAAAATGCTGTCTGTGGCTAGCTCGAGTAATTGATTTAACTCTCATAGCGTTTCGCAACCTGTAGAGTGGGAGTTTCCCTAAAAAAAATCATCCTTGTTTTAAAAAATGTTGGAAAATTTTAAACTTGAAACCATTGAAAATGTTGAGTTCGTCTTCTTCGAAACGCTCAATTAAAGCTATAGAAACTTTCGGTCAAAATTGACTTTTTGATTGATTTTAGGCATTAATGACTATGCAGAATATGGTTTTAATTTGATAGATAGTTGATACTAGTAATGCACGGTTAATGTGATTAGAGCTAAAGCTTTTGGCCCATATTTAATGCATTAACTTAATTTCCCATTCAAAATTGTTTGGTATATCCCCTGTTGAACGAGTGTCATCTACATACTCGTAATACCTATCACTAATGACCAACAAACACCATAAAGCTAACTAAATATTAAAGGCACTAATTTGGACCCAGGCAGTTATTTTGGATTAGTGACCAGTGTGCAGGAGTTCTTGTTCTCTGCTGTTGTTTCTTGACCTTATTTACTAAAACTATATTTTTTTTATGCTTTCAATAGGCGCCCAATCCAATGGATGCAAATTTAATAAAAAGCCCCTATACAGATACTCGGGCTGTCACGGCTATGATGCATCCGCCTTTAATATTGTGCTGGGTCTTACTTGGCACTTGGACGATTCAAAATATTCGCTGCCAAGTGAAAGTGCAAGCGCAAGCATGTTCTATAAAGAGACTTTGGAGCAGGCGACCAAGATACTCGAGAGTCGTCGACGAAACAGCAGCGATACTTCGGATCATCCATTTACGGAGGAGTGAGGCACTGAAACAGCAGCAATAATATTACAACACACAAACACATATTTGTATTTTCTATCGGGTTAGGTGTAAAGCTTTGTATTGGTACGCAGCTCAGGAGCCCCTTGAACAAAGCAAGTACGGTTTTTGCTACTCCTAAACTTCACACTAAAGACTAGTCTAGCCTAGAAAACACACCACACTTTAAACTATGTAGCAACAATATATGAGTTTTTGTAAGTATGTATAATTTTCTTAAAAATTAGTGCCTAAATGTAACAGTTATATAATAAAAACAAAAGCATATGATAAATTCTGAATTTCTTTTGTGAATATAAAGACCAGAGCAGCCGCCGCTTACTTAAAATAAAAACTAATATTTATACATTTATAATTGTAGTTATATAGATCCTGCTTTAGTTACTTGTTAGATACACATAAAAAAATCCCTGTTTATTTATTTTATACTATGTACAGAAATAAGCAACAAATTACATACATTTTGTGATTGTATTTTATAGTTAAATATACTATACATATTTGTAAGTACATAAAAAGAATAATATAAAAAGTCAAGTCGAGAGCCAAAAAGAAAATGATTATATAATAAAAATTAAATAAATTAAAAAAAAACAATTTACAAATTTTTTTTTTATTATTTTTATACATTCAACTCGTAAAAAAATGGTAACACGTACAGTTCTTTTTACAACTTATTTACAAGAGATTTTAAATCGTAAATTTATCTCTAGTTAAAGCTATAGGGCTCTGCCTCAACTAGTTTCCCGTGATATAATAAGATATCAAATCCGCAAAAGGGTCTGGCAGAATAAAGTACTGGAAACTGACTCCAGCGGGCCTTGAATTCTGATGCAGTTCGATGCATAAATTTTTTCAGGTATAAATTCCTTCTAAGAACTTTCCAATTGGCATTTTTTTTTTGGTGAAATTCGATATTTTTACCTATTAGTTAGTTCCGTTAATTTTTACCGATTTTGATAAAAATCGAATGTTACGTTAAATAAGTTATTTAAAGAATATGGGGTAAGTGTCATGTTCAATTGTTAAGGGGTTTTGGAGAAAACACGGTAAATCGAGCGGGGGGCGGGGGATAAATCGATAAAATTTGGATGTGGGTTTATTAGGGCCACATGAATAATCTTACCAATATTTGTGATTCCAGGTAATTTTTTACCATAATTACGTGTAATCAACGATTGATGCAGTTTAAAGGTAAAGGGGGTGAAATTAGTTGTATAGGCGTTCATACAGACGAACAGACGGACATGGCTCAATCGCTACCCGAGGTTATGATAATCATTTTAGTATTAAGGACTTGGGGTCTACAAAGCCTCCTTCTGTCCGTTACATACATTGCACAAATCTAGTATACCCTTTGTTTTTTTTTTCTTTTTAAAGTGTGTTTATTTAATCTTATTATATCTAAATTAGAAACTATAATAAACAATAGTTAAACAATTTTAAAATAGTTTGTACCAATGGACCCTAATTGATCGCTCAAGTACTTAATGTATAATCAGTTTCTTTTAGGAATTTTTTCGTAATAATTTACAACAGTTTTCATATTTTTTGAAACATAATAAAAAAGTCTAAAAACATTACTTAAATATTTCACTAACCTAATACTTAAATCTAAAAAAAAAAACTAAACTATGTACTATTATTATTTACACTTATTTCTAAAGGATCATTTTTATTAAGCCACCAATGTTTACAAACACATTTTTTATAGATCTTGAAGTCCCTTAGAGATAACGACTGATCGAATCTAACTTCATTCGTTCCTATAGTTTTAGTATTTATACTTTTTATATTAGCTCTTCTAAACGAGTGATACAATATAGGGATGCCCAAATTGTTCTGAACTAGACCACTTTTATCTAAGAAGATAAATAGGGTTACCACCTCGGTCGCGTCGCTCGCCCGGCAAGTTATCAATGTGGGGGGGGGGGGATCCGTGGAAAGCGGCAAATTTGAAAATGTCAAATTTTTTCATACTTGATGTATTACGTAGTTATTTTTGTTTCCACTTGTATTTTTCATTTGTCACCGATTTTCGAAGAAGTGGCTCTTGTTCCGGTCGATTCAAAAAAAGAGCAAATTCTTCGCCACTCATATGGAAATTATATTTCGTCAGAAGCTCTGCCTTCGATTCCTCCAATCGGTCCAAACATTCTTCATCACTAAAAAAAACTTTTTCCACGTAGGCATTGCTGATGGGGATCGATAAAACCTTTCCTACAATAAAGGTCAATTGGACAAATTTGTCAGAACTTTCGAAAATGTTTACCCATTTTATATCGACAGGGAGGTCAATTTGTTTGATTTTGGGGATAATCTTCGCCAAAAAAAGTATTTCGTCGTAAAGAGCGTCTTCGTCAACATCAAGATCAACCGCTTCAGCCGCTCGAAGAAATAGGTTTCGGTCTACTATTTTGTCTTCAAGGTTCGGCTCTGAAAAGTGTTGAAATGGAGATTTTTCAAAATCGTACCATTTTCCCAAATATGTAAGAGCTCGATGGTAAACTAATGCCTCTCTCTCAAATTTTGATCGTTGATGCTGTGTCAAATGAGGTAGACTTTTGTTGACTTTAGATCCAAAGTACTTGTCATCCATTCTGGTTTGCAACCCATCTCTCAATTCAGTCATTACATTACTTTTGGTCATGTGGTGCAAAAAATGATGATCGTTGAGATCGTCGTTCAGTTCATTCTCTTGATCTTTCATAAAGCTCCAAATCTTTTTGTCAACATCATCTTCTCCTCCATTAATTAAATATTGCTTTAAGCCCGGCCATTTTTTGATAATCCGCTCTGTACGCGTTAAATTCGAATTAACTTAGTTCATATGGCGGCCCGGCAAAATTTTCAGGCCCAGCATTGCCGGGCGAGGCCCGTGCAGGTGGCAACCCTAAGTGTAAAACTAGTTAATAATGCTAATTATAGTAGTAGGCTGAGCTTTTTGAATCCAAAATATGTCTTGTTACACTACATTTTAAAATATTTCATACATCGACAATAGCACATCTTACGGTTTTTCTTAAAAATTTTATTATTATTACACTTCATCACTTAATAAAATGAATGACTTGACTGAAGAACAAATCAAAGAATATCGTGAAATTTTCGCAATATATGATCGCAAAAAAAAGGGTAGAGTGTCCATTAAGGAAATGTGCACTGTAATGCGTCAACTTGGAGAAAATCCCACTGAGGCAGAACTCCAAAAAGCAGTCGAAGAAATGGATGCTGATGGTAATGGTCAAATTGAATTTTGGGAGTTTCTACAAATGATGCGCAAACGCGCTTGCGATTTGAACAAGGAGTCGGAACTTCGGGAGGTATTCAAATTATTTGATCGTGATGAAGATGGTTTTATTTCGCCGATTGAATTACGTAACATTATGTGCAACGTGGGTGAGAAGTGCGACGAAGAAGCCGTAAATGAAATAATGAGAGAAATAGATACAAATAAAGATGGAAAAATCTGTTTTGAGGAGTTTGCTGCCGGCATGAAACAAAAAGATTAACAAACTCATCCTTAAGACATCTTATTTGCGTTTTATAAACGCGTGTATTAACTAAATTCTAAATAGTACATAAAGCAACAATAAAACATACTACAACAACAATACTTTTTTTTATATAGATTCTTATGAAGTTTGTGCAAGCCGAAAATGTACATATGTAAAATATAGAAGGAGTCGTCGGATACCCCTCAAAGTTACCTAAAGTATGATCTGGGTGACTAGAGAAGTCGGTATACCGATATTCGTCTGTCCATCCGTATGAACGTATGGATCTCAGAGATGGTAAGAGCTAGATGATATTATAAGCATAGCTCCCTTTCAGAGGACCTCGAAAAAAACAAAAGCTTTAGAAGGATAATTCGTTTGTGAATGAAGATATCGTGACTATATCATATAGCTCCCTCCTTTGTATCTCTATAGGTGCAGGCTATAATTATGTTGGATTGTTCGTTATCTGTAAGGTGAGAAAATCTGTAAAAGGTCCTTACAGATTTAAATCAAAAATAAGTCGCTTATGAAATTTTTAGACTTATATTTAATTTATTTATGAACATCTTTTATAGAATTAAAAGATTCTGATTTTATTTTTTGTTATGGTATTTTAAAAAACAATTTTTGCACATGTGCTGTGCTTATCAAAAAAAAAGTACCGTTAAAAGCTTTGAAGAGCTTTCAAAATCAAAAGATGTAAAAGCTTGTACTTTTTTAATTCTTTGCAAAGATACAATAAGTGTCTCAAGGCACTATTGGGCACTAGAGGGTTAAGGGAATAAGCATTAAATGAAGGAATAAAATAAGCACTACTATAATACAAATAATGCTAAAATAAGTGATTAATAGTGCATCGACGAAAAGCTTTAGTAGTTTTGTTTATTAGGCCTCAATCAAGTTACACATCAAGGGTTAAGTGTACCGACAGAATATTCAACAGCATGGCCAAAAGCTAAAAAAAATGTATTGGGGGAAAAGGCGGCATACATTGGCCCTATTTAACGTGAAGAAAACAATCGCCCATCGTGGGCAGAAAGTGTAAGAAGGTCCTGATTTCCACTCTTTCTATTTCTTTCTCTTTGTACTTAAAAACTAGTGATGCCAGATTTTTACAAATTCCAAAGTGCTGTCTAACGAAAAAGCGCTCAAACTTGGAATAGACACAGGAGCAGTTATATTTATAACGAACTAGCTATATTCACTATTATGCCGCTTTTATCTTTTGTTTGCCTTGCTTTTGTGCTGGCAACGTAAATTTTAACGCAAGCTATAAGTTCAAAATTTTATGTGTACTGTATACGTATATAAAACCAGTAATTCGCACGCATTTGTACAAGCGAATACACAGCAGAAAAAGCAATTACTGACCAAGACAATGCAGCCAACTTCAGTTAACTTCAAGCCATACTTCGTGGCGCACGAAAACTGCGGCAAAACTAGTTTTGTTATATTTTATTTTTTTCATCGAATGAAGTTAAAGCGATTGTGTTTTATAAGAATTAAATATTAATTTTTTGTAATGAATTCGATTGTGAAACTATTGTTGGTATTTCTGTTAACACAGTTAAAACAGATAAGCATTAATGCCTATGATCCGAATGATACAAAAATAGCAGAATGTTGCCTACCCCCTGCTGGCATGTTCGAAGCATTTTATCCTAGAGAAGTTGACGGTGTACCTAATAGCGCTTCCCGTCCCGCTCATGCACATGGTAGTTTCTTTAAACATCGAAACCCCGCTCTGGTTGATACCAAAAATGCTGCGGCTTACGGCTACCGCTTTGATGGCAAGCGGCGATTTAATTATGACTAGTTTCAACATTCTAAGAATTTTAAAAATGTAGCAATTAATGACTGTTGTAACTTTTATAACGAAATAAAATTGCCTGGTAAAAATCCTAATATGCTGTGTTTAAATTATTTAACCGATAATTATGCTAACAATTCTTTCTCGATACCGATATGCTGCTTATCCTACCCAACACTGTTCATTTCGCTGTGATTGATATTAAAATTAGAAAGAAGCAGACGTCAAAGGCAAAATTTTTCTTTCTCGGTTAACTTTCCTGTATAAAAAAAAACAAAAATGTGTTTCTAAAACAAATATATAAATTTGTTTCTGTAAATTTAACATTTAAAATTGTAAATATCGTTTTCAACGCTTAAGGCTCATTCATATTATCTGCATCATGAATGGGCGAAGTATAACTTTACTGAAACAGTCTTGGCACACGTAAGAATCATGTGCATGCACTTGACATGTAAAAACCGGTAAAGCGTATTTCACAATTATTTTTGCAGACTATCACGCCCGCGTTGGTTCGCAACAAAGATCACAACAGTTGGCGGCGACGAAGTTATTAGTGGCACAGGTATCGGTCAAATTACCGGCCGCGTGCGTAACAATAGAGGTCCACACAATGTTAACACGCCATCCAAAGATGTTGTAACACACTTACCTCCACTGACACAACAACTGCCGAATTTACCTGAAGCTGTGTATGCCCAGCCTATGGCAGAGAGTGCAACCACAAAAGTTACCACACTTAAAAATGGGCTGCGCATTGCTTCTGAGCCGCGCTATGGTCAGTTCTGCACTGTGGGTTTGGTGCTTGACTCTGGGCCACGATATGAAGTTGCCTATCCCAGTGGCGTGTCGCACTTTTTGGAAAAGCTCGCATTTAACGTAAGTCTGTTGCCAAATAACACTAAAGCAAAATCATTTTATTTTTATTGCTTTTCTATAGTCCACCATAAACTTTCCCAACAAAGATGCCATATTAAAGGAATTGGAAAAGAACGGAGGAATTTGCGATTGCCAGAGTTCTCGTGATACTCTTATATACGCTGCCAGCATAGACAGTCGTGCTATTGACTCGGTTACGCGACTCTTGGCTGATGTAACACTGCGCCCTAAGCTAAGTGAAGAGGAAGTAAACTTAGCAAGACGCGCCGTTAATTTCGAGTTGGAGACCCTGGGCATGCGACCTGAGCAGGAACCAATACTCATGGATATGATACATGCAGCGGCTTTCAGAGATAACACGTTGGGCTTACCCAAACTATGTCCGCCTCAGAATCTTGAACAAATTGATAGAAATGTGTTGCTCAATTATTTGAAGTTTCATCATACGCCAGAACGTATGGTTATAGCTGGTGTTGGCGTAAGTTTCTGCTATATATTTTCCTTAAATACTTATAACTCTTTAATGATCTATTTGCAGGTGGATCATGAGGAATTGGTGCAACACGTAAAGGAATACTTTGTTGAAGATCAGGCAATTTGGGAGAATGAGTCCTTACCAGACGCTGGTCCGAATAAAGTAGACACTTCTGTGGCGCAATATTCTGGTGGCATTGTTAAAGTAAGAATTCACAGCTCTTCCGAGAATATTTTATGGTACTCTTAATGTAGTGACTTTGAGTAGGTCAAGGCAGACTTATTTTCCTTTAGGATAAAAAATTTCTATCCTTATCCTTACTGTTCTTAAAATTATATATTTTCTTTTGTAGGAGCAGTGTGATATACCCATTTACGCCGCTGCTGGCCTGCCCGAGCTAGCCCATGTTGTTTTAGGCTTTGAAGGATGTTCCCACCAGGATGAAGACTTTGTGCCTTTGTGCGTGCTCAACATAATGATGGGTGGCGGTGGCTCATTTTCCGCTGGTGGGCCAGGCAAGGGCATGTACTCGCGTTTATATACCAAAGTTTTGAATCGTTACCATTGGATGTACAGTGCTACGGCTTACAATCATGCCTATACGGATTCGGGGCTCTTTTGTATACATGGTAGTGCTCCACCACAACACGTACGGGACATGGTTGAAGTGCTGTCAAGAGAATTGTTAAATATGGCTAGCGAACCTGGTCAAGAGGAGTTGATGCGCTCGAAAATACAGTTGCAATCAATGTTGCTTATGAATTTGGAATCCCGACCCGTTGTATTCGAAGACGTGGGTCGGCAGGTGTTGGTTACAGGACACCGTAAGAGACCTGAGCAGTTTATTAAGGAAATTGGTAAAAACTCTTTAATGACTTTTTAAGTAATCCAATACAATAAATTTTATTATTACAGAAAAAGTTTCGGCTGCTGATATACAACGTGTGGCACAACGCATACTCAACACTGCTCCTTCTGTAGCGGCACGTGGTGATATTGAAAGCTTACCTGATATGGCCCAAATAACTAGTTTTTTGAACGGTTCATCTCGTTCATTAAGTCGCAGACTGTCGATATTTAAGTAATGTGCTTGACATAAAAACTTCTAGTTCTTGAAACGCCCAAGCGACAGCATTTTCTTATTTTTGTTGATTTTGCATTTGTATCGGGATATTTAAATATTTTATTTTCCTTACGCAATGTGGAGTGACAAATTTTGGACAAAATACTTTTTGGAAGTGAAGCTTATGTTCAATAAAATTGAACGTAATAACAAAAATGCTAACAATTCAAATTTCAGGATAAGCATTAATTGCAAATTACATATACTTTCAACTGTTGTAGTCTTTGGGACACGTTGATGAACTCGATGACGACGATGATGAACTCGATGACGACGATGATGGACTGGATGACGAGTCTTTGCGAAGACGGTCCCTATGATTGAATGATGCTTCTGAGCTATCGCTATCACTGCTGCTCCTACGACTGCGCGCTGGAAGTTAAGAGTTTACTAAAGTAAAGAGATAAAGCTAAATTTAATCTTATTCCTTACCAACTGGACTTTTGTCTCTGGTATTGTCGATTTCGTCATCCTCTGGTAGTTCATCACTCGATATATCTTCGTGCATGCGATATTGTTTAGGCAAATGTGATTCATCACCAAACGGTGCCGCATACTTTGGTTTTTTAGACTTTTCCTCCTGTTTTCCTACTTCTGTATCTATGTCACCGCCCGTTTGCCTCTTAATGCTTTTTGCAATAACACGCTTTTGGTAATCCAATTGCGGAAACAAATCTCGAGAGTTTTCCAGTGCTTGTTTAGCTGCATTCATTTCTGCTTGCTGTATGGATGAACCGCTAGCCGTTGCTAATCGTTTTGAGCGGAAATACACGGCCACCTTGTACACACGCGTATTGGTTGGACCGCTAGCTTCAATAACCTTATAGTAGGGTATGTCCGGTTCGCCACCATCCATAGTGCGTAGTGTAAGGCAACACTGTTGCAGCTTGGATTTGGGATCGTTCCAATCCTGATTCATTATGAATAATTGTAGGCGAGGAAACAAACAAACATGGCAAAACTGCTCGCAATATAGCAGGCCCTTATCCACATAAAGGGCTCCCAAAAAAGCCTCCAAAAGATCGGCACGATCTTTGGTTTTTAAATCTGCCTTGGGATTGGCATAAACCGCGTACTTGGGCATACCTAGATCATCGCATACCACGGCCTGGGTGCGATTGTTAACCAGCGAAGAGCGAAGCAGTGACAAATGCCCCTCGTGATGCTCAGGAAAATGCCGATATAAATATTCCGAACATATTAGCTGTAGCACAGTATCGCCCAGAAATTCAAGCCTTTGATTTGAACCAAGTGTCAAATGAGTATAGCCAATCGAACGATCTGTAAAAGCGCGTGCTAGCAAACGTATGTGCTTGAATTTGATTCCAACAGAATCTTCAAACTTAGTCAGTTCTTTAAGTACTCGATATGAATCAATGCAATTTCTATCGCCCAAAGGCTCTTGTTCCTGCAAGGGATGTTCTGGCAAGTTCTTCCATATATTAAGTAATTTTTCATCTTGTCTAAATAAAGCATCGGTAAACACTTCGTCTGCTACCTTTATGCCACCGTCAAGCAGCAGAGCACCCATCAAAGCTTCAAAACAATTGGCCATTGCATGACGTAGCTCCAATTCATGACACAAATCAGAGCCATGGGCGTACAACATGAACTCTTCTAGTTGCAACTTTTTTGCGAGCAAAGCCAAGTGTTGGTTCTGCACAATGGCGGCACGATAGGTGGCCAAGCCTCCTTCCTCCAGCTCCGGAAACATAAAGAACAAATGTATCGAGCTAAGAAATTCTACAACGGCATCTCCTAAAAATTCTAGTCTTTCATTATGTGTTATGTTTGACATAGTCTCATGATCCTTTCCAAATCGTGACATAATGCTGACAAGCGTGTTAATACCACGCTTACGCGTGTTCATATAATGAATCTTGCGATCTCCGTACTCGGGCTGCCTTATGCCACAGTTAGTAAGCGAGTTACGAGCGTGATCGGGGTTGGTACCATAATTTTCCTTATAAGAGGGATGCGTCAGTGCCAATTGCAAGAGATAGCGATTCTTAAACTTGTAGCCGATGCTTTCTTCTAGAAGATCTAACGATTTGTGGAAACGCAAATGCCCGGTTAGCACTGGAATGAGCATGGCATGCTGCACAATATCACACATAATGCCTGTACGATAAAAGCCCTCGGAGCTGATGGCAACTGTAATATTGCGTCTCATGCGGCCTTGTGTGCGCATTTCCTGCAATCGTAGCTCCTTGTCCTCCAACTTGCGTTTGTCCTTAAAGGACGGCTTTGACATATTGGCCATTAAGTGTCGGAACTTGACATATTCACGCCAGGCCTTTTGATACTCGGGATTACCAGCGTAGCTTAGTTGAGGTGGACGTATGCCAAAGTGCACAATGGCTGGATGAGAAATACCTGTCTCCTTATCCACGCATTCGGGTAAATCAGAGTTATTGCGATCTAGTTGATCCACACGCAGCGAACAGGGCTTATATCCGGGCTTAGTGACCAACATACCCTTAATAAAGTCCACATAATCCTGCCATTCACTCTGGCTTATTTGATTGAGATGCAGGAGTTGTTGGCGATCAACAAGTGGCGCAGCATTATCAAGTAAATACTTAAGCACTTCGCACATGGCTAAAACTTCTTTGCCGTTATCTGGCAGTTCACGCACAAAGCGTGGCAAAAAGTGAAAAGCTGGGCAAGATTCCTGAGTGTTTGTGGCGCCATTGGGCAACAGCATAAAGTCCACCAACTCCAATAGTTCATGAAAGAGATACTTAACTGCAATTAATTAAAAAATTTATAAAATCTTTGCAAAGACCTAGGTTATTTTTACTTACAAAACAAATCAAGTTCGCGTATAGTGAAATTTTCTGGCATCTTCTCTTCAACATACTCAATTGTATATTCAATATTAAAGCGAATTACCTTACATACAGGCAAATCGCTAAGTTGCACATGCGAGAGTAAAGAGAAACCCTCAAAGAGAAACTCGTGTTCGTCATGTTTAATAATTGTTGGAGTCTTGGTCAAAAAGTTTGTAGGCGGCGAAATAGTAATGCGATAATGAAATAGTCTGCCAGCATTATTGGTATCCATATCACATAACTTGTAACCAGTCTCGCCGGGATAGATACCATGACGTATGCCAATGCGCCTGGACTTTGCAGAGCACCGACAAAGCGGACCATCGTTCATGTCACCAGCGTCATTGTGCCACAAGTCAGTGTGAATACGCTGAGGATGCTTAAGCTTACGTGAGAGTTCTTCCATGCAACAGTCTTGTTCTATTTTAAATGCATCTTCATCTGAATCATCGTCAGAAGATGAGGAACAGGCCTCTGATTTGTGTTTGCAGACGCGACGACGTGCTTTGCGGGGAGGCGAAACGTATGGGGGAAAGCCGCTTCGTACGCGAGCAGCTCTTTGTAGCAGTTCCTCGTCAAAAAGTTCGCAAAGTTTATATAGGCGCGTTTTACACTTAACTTCGTTTTCATTCTTTGTGCGCTCATAGTACAGTTCAGCCGGCGAAGAACGCACCCAAGATTCAAGCGGTGTCTCGGCTTCACTTAGAGCTGTCATTTTCTTGATGTAGTCTTCAGGTTTTTCACAATAATTTGAGCACCATTGTCGCAACAGACGATCACGCTCAGTCTCGGGCTTGGGATTTGGTTTTTCTATGGTCTCGCTACGTTCACGATAGTTGCGTCCAGGAGGCGGCGGCGTATAGCTGGGTGTATGCGGACTACTATTTTTGGATGAATAATAATTATACTGGCCTGCTCGTGATGGCCGTGCTTGGTAGTAGTTTGTTCTAGGGTCATAACGACTGCCATAATTGTAGCCCGAATAGTTTCTGTAACCATGGTTGAATGACGTGTAACGTTGGCTTGGTGGTCGATAATTTGTAGCGTAAGTATTTGAATAAGAAAAAGTATCTTGGTATTTGTAGTTTTCGTATTGGTACGTGCCTTCATTATACTGTTCATAACCAGCTGTGGACTCTGCAGCGTACTCGGGCGCTGCATATGAAGTTTCAGCGGTGCATGAGTAGTTAACCATAGAAATATTGGGATGCTGAACCGTAGCGTCAGGAACAGAAGCTGTAGTATATTGTGGGACATGTCCAGTATAGTTGTAGTAATTTGTTGGGCCATGCAATGCGTAGTTCACCGGAACATTGTGCTGAGTGTAATTATAAGTAACAGGCGCTGAAGTATCTGGCTGCTTATACATACAAGTCAAGGGCTCTGGATCTTGAACACCTGGTGGCGAAAGGATTTCTTCTTTTACCTTTGCAGGAGTCAATGGTGGTGGCGGCGGAGGTTTTTGTGCAAAGTCCTGCGGCGGTGGTAGAGGGGGCTGATAGTTCATTATGTTATATTATTATAAACTGCTAAAAGCTAATTTTTAATTAATTTAGCTACAACGAAACACCTTGCTAAAAAAAAAGTTTACACTGTTACCTTAGTTTGATATGGCAACTTAACAAATTGTTTATTTTAATACCTTTTTTTTTAGTTATCTGGCAAGCTAGTGCATCATACTTAAATCAGCTGTTAAACATCTGTTCAGCACAATGTTGCGTCCGCAATTGTTGCGGCTATTTAATTTGCGCACAATGGCCTATTATTATGCTGTTTCAAAAGGACGAAAAGTAGGCGTATATGAAACATGGGCTCAATGTGAAGAACAGGTAAAGGGATTCAAAGGAGCCGTGTTCAAAAAATTCAACACACGATTTGAGGCTGAGCAATTTGTTGCACCTACAAGTTCCAGTTCCAGCAGTAAATACAAACCACAGGACGTCGCTGTGCCACTGGGACACAAGGATCCACCACCAACAACTTGGAAGCAAGAGCTCAGACAAAACGAAACCGGGGGCTTTTGGCCAGACGACTTAAATGATGAATTTGAAAAGAACATAACGGAAGATGACTTGGTAAGTTACAAGCTAATGTACCAAATCCCAGCAATGGCTACAGCCAAGGTTTTTTAACTGTAGGTTACTGCCTTAAATGAAGTAGAAGGCTTGCCTGCTGCTAAAAAACGAAAAGCTGCTGACCTTAACGTACAAAGTAAAATTCCACGACATGAATCCAACGACTTGGAAGCGGCAGGCATAAAAAGAGTTGGCGAATTTGAGTTTTTAATAGATGCCGAAGGTTATGTTATTGTTTATACGGATGGCTCCTGCTTGCGCAATGGACAAGCTAATGCTGCGGCCGGATTTGGTGTTTACTTTGGCGAGAATCACAAATTGTAGGTTAAATCTAAATGGAATGTTGAGCATTCAAATTAGCGATTCGTATTCACAGAAATGCAGCAAAGCCGGTACTTGGACGCGTTACAAACAATGTAGGTGAAATACAGGCTTCTATTTACGCCATCAAACTAGCTTTGGACTTGGGCATTACAAAGCTTTGCATCTGCACAGATTCCCAGTTCTTAATAAACTCTATTACATTGTGGGTTAAAGGCTGGAAGCAGCGCAACTGGCGATTAAAAAACAATCAGCCAGTGAAAAATGTTGTTGATTTTCAAGAACTTGATGCGTTACTACAAAACGACAATATCAATGTCAAATGGGTGCGTATTCTGGCTTAACACGATTAAAATACTTTTCTGAACATATTTGTTTTGCAGAACTATGTCGAAGCTCACAATGGCATCAAGGGCAACGAAATGGCTGATAAGTTAGCTCGCCAAGGGTCTCAGTTATATAGGGAGCTTAAGAATTCATAATTTTTGCAGCCGCTTTATAAATTAACTTGAATTAAGCGCACTATGCATTTAAAATTTGTACGTGTAGGTTAGCAGTCCAATAAATGTGGCATCTTGTTGTTTCAACAAGTTGGCAGTTTCATAAATGATGTTCTTGTTTACAATCAACTGAACGCACGTTTTGTGTACTAAATTAGTTATTAAATGATGAGTTTTAAATTAGTTTTACGATATGTGCTAGTTTATAAGGTATTAATGCTGTTGGCAATATGCGGCAGCTCTGATCAGGTTCAACAACCCATTATTAGCATTGAAATGGACTCAGCCGGCATGCATCGGTAATTATGCTTTATTTATGCAAGACTTCTATATATGACTTAATATATATTTTTCTTAAAGCGAGCTTACATATACCGTGCAGTTTGATTATCCCCTTGCAGGCAAGGATTGCGAATATATGTTAATGCAATCACTTCCTGCCGCTGTCTACATAGACACTGATGAATTGGGTGATCTACAACGATTGAAAAAGGTGGCGGCACATAAAATTACACTATCAAATAATATAAATACTATATGCTTAATAATTTGTGTCTTTCACAGCTAAGCGCCATATACCCAAAGTTCATAGATATTGAATTGCCCACAGAGAAGGCTGAAGGGTTTACTCTGTTGTTACGTGGAGCGCCCAAGATTACAGACACTCTGGTTTTACCAATACATTTTCGTTATCATGCTCCGAGTGATAAAAAGTTTGTAAACCATAAATGCCAAATAGCTTACTTATTTACACTTGGCCCACATTTTATAGGTCTCATGTGTTAGTGGTCATAGGAACGCCCGCTGTTTATCTTAACTGCCCAATCTCTGATAATGAGCTAGTTGACAACGAGCTACTCGCCACACCAGATAAGCTGTTCTGTTTCAATGAACAGAGCCGTGATTTTGAGGAGCACAGTGCCAAGTATGCGCCCAGTACGGAGCATTGTAACTGGAAGCAAATACAAGTTGACTATAAGCTAAAATCGCCGCTTCGTGCCAAAATACCTGTTGGCAATGCAAAAGCATATCCTCCCATATTGTATGCTACAATTATTATTAGTTGGACCCTGTCCATTTGGACCGTGATGCGTACCCAAGCAGTGCCTCGACGCATAAACCACAGATTAAATGATCAGCGTTTGTTGCAGCAGAAAGTTAAGTAATGTGTCCAAAAAAAACATTGATCTCATGTAAATATAAACAATCGTATTCTCATTTGAGATAAGCGAAAACGAATGTTTTAAAAAATAGTTTACTGTTTGTAAACACTGTTAATTGTCACACATACATATATCATAAATGCTGATTCACGTGAATGTTTAACACAGGAGATAACATTTTTGTAAATATTTGGAGTCTTATAAATGAATAAGCAAGCAGTCAGCCATTAAGAACATATTAAGCTTTTATTTAATAATTGTGTGTGTGCCATGTGGCCAGACATGCCGTCAGTATAACTTAACTTAAATTTAAATAAATCATTATTGTCAACTATTTATTTACATAAGGCTAAACTAACTAGACACGTCAACGACACTTGCAGCCTTATCAACGCAGGACACAATGACTGAAGCTGGTCACATTATAATGCTTAATGATTCAAGTATGATATTGTACTTAGCATACCTAATTATTTGAATTTAATTAATATATATGTGTATGTATATACTTGCTGCATGCATTGTACTTAAAAAAAAAATAAATTATTTTAACTCTTAGGAACAACTCGGAGATTTTGAAGTAAAATAATTGTAGTTCTATTTATCAGTCCTGGGCGCTGCGCTTTCAGCAATAGTTTCCGAATTATTGGGCAAAGTCATGGTGCTGCTCATTGACATTGGCTCATTCCAAGGTTGCACCGTGGCCTTACCAAAGATCACAAAAAATGTGTTGCAGAACAAGTAAATGCCAGCTGTTATATAAAAAACTATGCGCCATTGGGCTGGATCCTCCTCAACGCTGACCACAGCGCCCACAATTAGCGGCGCCAATATAGACATAAAGCCGGCCAAACCATTTGTTATACCCATCATAGGACCCGCAAAATTCGGCGACAAATCCATGTGATTAACTAGATAGCCACATGAGCAGCCCGCATTAAAGCCCACTGCCACCGTAAGCAATGTTACGGCCAGAGCCTTCTCATCCGCCGTCATATAGCCAAGTGCAATCAAACAGCACATAGGCACCCATTGGCCAATAGAATTAAAGAGCTTGCGTGAAGTGGTCACTGTTATGGTTCCGCGATTTGTTAGCAAATCTGATATTGGACTAACAACCAGACACAGAAGCCACATTGCAAAATAAGGCAGCGCAGAAAGTAAAGCATTGGACTTGACATTCAGTTGTAGTACATAGCTCATATAAGTCGGCATTTCAGTGAGCAGTGTGTAGAAGCCCCAGGTAAAACCGCAATGCGCAGCCAGGAGGCCATAAAATGGTAAGGATGTGAAAATGGATCTCCAAGGTACGGGCATAGACTAAAAAAAAAGACAAAAACAAAGAGTACCGTATACATATATGCTTTTTTTTTAAATTCAAAAAAGTATAATGGGAAAATGGAATATATTTTACCTGACTATTTTCGCCGCTTCCTGTCAAGGCTTCTATATAATCACGTTCAGCCTTTGTTATGCTGCGCACCTCAGCTGGTTCATTTGCGCCTACCCACAAAAAAAGTATGGCCCAAGCCAAGCTTAAGCCTCCAGAAATATAAAAAAGACCCGGCCAGGCCAAACTGGAATCAAATATTGAGCCGCTGGTGGCCAAGATGACAGCTGTACCCAGTTGTGCCCCGGAATACACAGTAGTCGATAGAAATCCACGCTCTGTACTGGGTGCCCATTTGGCCAGTATTGTGTGCACACATGGATAAACAGTTCCCTGCAGCAGACCCGTTAAAACGCGTAGCACGCAAATACTCACAAAGCCACCATTGGCGGCTGCAAGTGGATGAAAAAATGACACAATGCCGCCAGCAGCGGTAGCCAAGCCAAGAACAATCTTAGCACCATAACGTTTAGCTAACAAACCTGCAACAATAACAAATACAAGTGCGGTATATGTATATTTGTAGTTGGGAAACTCCTGTAACAAACAAAGCAAATGTTCATAATCTGTTTGCATCTTGTTAGCGCGCGCGATCGGCCAAAGGTGGACGAATATTTTAGAATGAAACTAATGGAAAATAATGGTAAAATTTTGCCAATGTATTTATTTGACTTACCTGCTGGCACTTGTGACACCACGTAGCCCCAGAAAAAACTGCTTAATATCAGCGACTTTTTGTCTGAATCCCAATCGTAGTGTGGTGCTCCAGTTATTGGCTGAGTCATAGGCACTATGGCTGCGGATATATTTACGCGTAAAAAGTATCCAAATAGCATGCCAAAAAATAACAGTATTGCCTGTACATGCCGCACTCCGAAATTATTTGCTATTGAAAACAAAATAAAAAAAAAAACTTAACACAAGAGAGCTCCAAAAGTTCCTTATAGCTTTACAAGAATTATTAAAGCTCCGAAAATGCAACGGCACAACACGTATCAAAAGTGGAGTTGTTTCACTGCTTATTATGGTAATAACCATGTTTGAACAGTCTCAATTTAAATAGGCAACTGTTTAAGTGATCTATAAATTATTGCATTTTATAAATATGCAGCTATGGAATTGGTTTTGCATGATTATTTCTAGGTAACAACTTATTGTGATTTAACTGGCTGATAAAGTACATGTACTTATGTATGTATATGTAATTAATAATTAGTGGAATCTTGTCTATAGATTTTTATTTTGTTGTGATTTATAATAATAATGTTTCATTATCATTAAGACAAGACAAAACGGCAAACAAAAGGCTGTCTCAATGGAAAAGTTTAAATAGGCAGTGGTGTAGTTAATAAACAGTCCAGGAATGAACACAGATAGTCAAGAACTTGACATCTCAGTCAAGAGCTACAGAGATAGTGTGAGCAAACAAATGTACGATTTTTTAACCAAATGATAAATTTCTTTTGGTAGAATATTTTAGAGAATAAACAGCCATTTTATAGTCTGGATAAGCTAATTATGAGTTGTGTGTAAAAAAATAACGGGATTTTTATAGTTTCGCGGATTTTTATATCGAGTTAAAATGTTATGTGCGTACTATTTGGCATACGGCATGTTTAGTAGCTTATTAGCTGTTACCAAGACTTCACGGTTTTTCTTAGAATCGGTGTTTATTAAATGTTTAAAGCAAAAATAAAAAAAAACAATGAAAAGTTTGACATTTTTTTAGCATAAACGTACTCACAACGTTTTGTACGATGAGATCGTTTTCTGTTATTTACAGTGGCGTAAAAATTGACACATCCCTGAAATTACTTCCACCTGCGTACACTTAATGTTACATGAACATTTGGGTGCCAAGAAGATTCGTTCGCGTTGGATACCACATAACTTGCAGATAGCTACCTCACTCGAGAGTGGAAAGTTTTTAGCCACTCTAAACCACATATAATGCGTTCCACGGTCAAAACATTGTAACTACGTTCGTGCTAAAAAAAATGTCAAGCTTTTCAATAGAAGTGTCAGACTGCATCTACCTACTACCTTTTGACCCTGTCAAGGTGCAAAATATAAACAGTGTCCCTAGTATTAATTATACGAGAACGCCATGTCTGTGTTGACGTATTCGTATGCAATCCAGTAACATACGGTTTATTGTAGATTGTGCAGAAATTGTAAAACTTAATCACAAACAACAAAACAAACTTTTTAGCATTAAATATACATACTACATATATACTTGGTAGATAATTTTTAATTGCTTATCATTTTCTTGTTTTTACTTTAAAATAACATTTGTGTTGCGCTTTTAATCTTAACTCTTTTAGTCTTGAATACTTAGTACAGCAGTGTACTCTTCAAAAAATATAATACATTTCTTTAGCAATTTCTTGTTTCTACTTGATCAATATGTAAAGGGTGTTTTTTTAACAGCGTCCGGATTTCCGAAAGGGTTATCTCTGAAACCAGTTGTTACTTTTGACAAATTTGAATTTCTTTTTATTCAGTAAGGACTAACAACTCATCATGGTAAGATTTACACCACAACAACGTCTTCAAATCTTCGAGACTTACAATCAAATTCAGTGTTCTGTTGTAAAAACTTATAGAGCTCTTCGTACAATTTATGGACAGAATAATCGTCCATAAAAACGTGCTATTCGTTGTGTTCTTGATCATGTACGAACTCATTTGACATTCCACAATGTCTGACCACCAATCAGAACGAGAGCAGCACGGTCCGAAGAAAATATCGCTGTTGTAGAGGCCAGTGTAGAGGAAAATCAAAATTTATCGATCGATACAGAGCGATGATCAATGAATATTTGTTTCCAAATTTACGTGATATCGATGTCAAAAAGTTATGGTTTCAACCGCAACCATTGATTTACTCAATTCGGTGAGCAAGTTATTTCAAGAAATAGGCCCACCAACTGGCCGCCGCGGTCGTGTGATTTGACCCCTTTAGATTATTTTCTTTGGGGACACTTCAAGTCGTTGGCTTATGTAGACGAGCAAACAACAATTGACGACTTGGAAAACAACATTAAACTTGTCATTACTGAAATACGGCCCGAAATGCTCGATAGTGTGGTCAAAAATTGGTCCCACAGGATGCGCTTTGTAACTCGTAGTCGTGGTGGTCACGTGACAGAGATATTTTTCAAATATTAAATGATACGAAATCATCCATCTAATAAAACTATATTTGGGGTCATAACATTAATTTTTCTTAAGTTTGAAATCCGGACACGCTTAAAAAAACACCCTTTACATACCAACTTTCAATCAGTGTACATATTTAAAATCAATAACCTAGTATAGTATTTGCTGATTAAAGCTGTACACTCGTATATAAAACTATGCGTACGATTTATATTTCACTGGAGACAATCAAATAATAACTTGGCTGCATTTGAGCACCAAAAATAACACATAGTAAGTTAATTTCTTCAATGCACTTACGCTTTGATGGCTTATCTATAGGCGTAGCTAAATCTGAGGAATTATCAAAACCCATTGCATTTATTTGAAACAAAGTTATGGTTTTTATTAATTTCGTATTAATATTAATTAGCACTCGGGGCCCTGTCTAATAATAATTCCGCACCAAAGTCGTCTTGTTTATAATGACCGTTAAAGCACAAAGTAGTTCCACAACTGAAAAGCAAACTGCGTTAACGTGTTTCTTTTATAGTACATGATCCAGAGAACTCTTGGAACTTGATACCGATTAGCAGACTGCCACATTTCGCGCCTTCGCGCAGTGTGCGTTGGTTTTACGGTTCAGCATTATTATCGCACCACAGTGCAATCGTAAAGAAATAAAAACTGAGAATATGGCAAATTATCCACTGCTCGTATAATTAATTCGAAATAAGTGCTTTATTAGTTAAATTTTGTCTGCACGTTTTGATTTTATAAGTTTATTATAAATAACAATGCGTGCATTCATGCAGTGCTCTTTAAATGTTTTAATTTAATATGGGCGTTCTTTTTGAGTTGACCAGCAAATACATATATTGTATATCTTTCCATTTGTTTACTGCACATCTAAGATATCTTATCTGAAATGGTTTCAGTGCCAGGTAAGTCACTGCCACATTATTGTTTCAGCGGAATAATTTATTGAGCACTTTTCACAGAATAGTCATCTGCTTATTCATAAATTTTTGATTATACACACTTTCTTTAATAAATCGGGAATATGTACACTATTTTATTATAATTGACCTACGCCAACTTTTTATACCTTGGAGGCACATTTATCGAAGTTGATGTTTCACCCTATGAGAATTTCGAGGTTTACAAGTCCGTTGAAATTTGGTTATTCAAAAAATGTATTTATTTATTTTTATTTTTGTTTTAAATTTTATTTTAACAAATTAAATCTAGTATTTAAGACTAAATTTAATATTAATTTAACGAGCACTAGCTACTGGGGCTCTCACAACATACACACTTGAAACTTACACCATATAATATAAATTACAATTTTGACATAACTTTCGATCAGTGATGCCAATTTAGCCTTTTTCCGGATAGATTTGTCCTGTTTTTGACTGCTTCAGCCGGCAAAAAATATGAAAGAGCCCCTATCCGGAAATTTAGCCTTTTTTTGCTTTGGTTAGCAGTTTCAGCCTTTTTTATTAATGGATTTGTATACACTATCTCTATCTTAAGCGAGTTATACAATGACATTAATTATCTCTACTTAATATTTAAAAAAAGCCAATTTTAGAAGAAAACAACAAAAACTTGTAATTCAAAAACCCCAACCCAACAAAACTGTTGGCAGATTTAAATATGAGTATCAACTCTCTTAAGTCAAAAACGGATTTGTATTTGGGTTACGAATTTGAGACAACAATTAAAAACTTAAAGGAAAAAATTGATAAAAATGCGGAAAAATGATTTGCTTAAGTTGTACCGCTTTCGTTTTTGGAAACTTATAAAGCAGCACAAACAAAGGTATAGGAACTTCTGTTGTGTCAACTTCTGAATTATTTCATATTTTATTTTTTTAGGTTGCCGGATAACTTTGAAATTTTAAAGAATATTGATTAATTTTTCGTAGAAAACATCCTTCGATCGAAAAAAGAGCCAATTACTGAAATATTTGAGCTTTTTAAAGTAAAAAACGAAGAGAATGACAAAATGTTAACGCAATATGCTAGCATTCATTTGGTAAAATGGGAAAATATTTGTTGTTCCATTAAATTTTGACCCGAGGCTAGAAAACATGAGGACTCAGCAGACAACAGGCCATTTTTTTAATTGGCATCATTTTCTTTAACTTTAATGCCGTTGCCCTGGTCGAACTCAGAATTTGAAAGAGTCTTTAGCCAGATTAATTTGGTGAACACCAAAGTAAGAAACCGATTGCAAACAGAGACGATGAATGCAATTTTGTCCATCAGGTAATATATCTATAGAAATAATTACAGATTTAATTGTACAATATATTTTAAATCTAATTTTCTCTTTTTATTAGATTCGGATTACGACATACGAAAAAGACGTACAGGATGATGCAATCATAGACGGTGATGCAATCATAGACGATGCTGCAATTGAAATGATTTTAATCGATGATATGTACATACTTAAATTTAAAATTGTAAACATAAAAATGATTAGTCTTGTTTTTTGTCCTTTTTTCCATTTTTTAGCCTTTTTTTCGGGTCGGTTTGGCCTTTTTTTGTGGCGAGTAGTTGGCATCACTGCTTTCGATTATCATCAGAATCTGTAGTTTACGAAACTATATATAAAGGGTGTTTTTTTAAGCGCGTCCGGGTTTCAAAGTTAAATAAAACATAGAAAAATTAATGTAATGACCCCAAATATGGTTTTGTTAGATAGATAATTTCGTATAATTTCAATTTTTTAAAAAGATCTCTGGCATGTGACCACCACGACTACGAGTTACAAAGCGCATCCTGTGGGTCCAATTTTTGACCACACTATCGAGCATTTGGGGCCGTATTTCAGTAATGACACGTCTAATGTTGGTTTCCGAGTCGTCAATTGTTGCTGGCTTGTCTAAATAAGTGTCCCCAAAGAAAATAATCTAAAGAGGTCAAATCACAAGACCGCGGCGGCCAGTTGGTGGGCGCATTTCTTGAAATAACTTCTTCACCGAATTGAGTTTTCAGTTAATCAATGGTTGCGGTCGCCGTATGGCACGTAGCGCCATCCTGTTGAAACCAGAACTTTTCGACATCGATGTCACGTAAATTTTGAATCAAATATTCATTGATCATCGCTCTGTATCGATCGATAAATTTTGATTTTCCTCTACAACATCGATATTTTCTTCGGACCGTGCTGCTCTCGTTCTGATTGGTGGTCAGACATGATCAAGAACACGACGAATAGCACGTTCTTATGGACGATTATTTGGTCCATAAATTGTACGAAGAGCTCTATAAGTTTTTAAAACAGAACACTGATTTTGATTGTAAATCTGGAAGATTTGAAGACGTTGTTGTGGTGTAAACCTTAACATGATGAATTGTTTGTCCTTACTGAATAAAATGAAATTTAAATTTGTCAAAAGTAGCAACTGGTTTCAGAGATAACCCTTTCGGAAATTTGGACGCTGTTAAAAAATACCCTTTAGTAGGTAAGCAACATTTTCCAATTGGAAAGTTCTTAGCAGGAATATATTTTTTGGAGTAAAAGGGTACAGGGTCGGGCACCGCCTCGACTGTATTAAATTTTTTTGATTATGTTATTACGAAAACTAATTAAAGCCACCATCACCTTGCGCAAAATTTTTGATCGGAGAAAACAGTCTTTGTCATTTTTTGTTAAAATTTTTAAAGCACCGATGTTGCAAATTGAATTCGTATTATCTGCGCAACTATAGGCTTATGCTTTAATAAATATGGTCTACAAAACAATTTGGCATCAATAATTCCTTTCCCCCAATTTCCTTGTTATTATACCCTGTACCTATAGGTACAAAGGGTATACTAGATTTGTGCAATGTATGTAACGGCAAGAAGGAGGCGTGGCAGACCCCAAGTCCTTTATACCAAAATGCTTATCATAACCTCGGGTAGCGATTGAGCCATGTCCGTCTGTCCGTCCGTCTGTCCGTCTGTATGAACACCTAGATCTCGGAGACTATAAGAGCTAGAGATACGAAACTTTACCAGCTGGTGCGCATATTTCCTCAGAAGATCAAGTTTGTTGAATCATGTCAATATCTTTCCCCGTTCCCCCGTAGCAGAGTTTCGCGGTTTTTAGCTAAACCGTTTAATATTTTAATCTGAAACTTAACAGAGCGATGCGTTGTGGTTACATGCATCTGTGTGTCAAAAATAAACAAAATCGGACAATTATAACAAAAGTTATAGTCCAAAAAATTTAAAAATTTCACCTCCCCTTGCCTATAAACTGCGTCAATATTTGACTCTACGTAATAATAGTATGTGATTCATGTGCCTCTAGTGAACAAATCCACATCCTAATTTTATCAATGCAACGGTCGAAACACAAATTTGGTTACGATATCTTTATAAACAAACAAAAGTCGACCGATTGTGATAAAACACTTCAGAATGCCAAATTAGGTTACAATATCTTCATAAACAATCAAAACACAACGGATTTTATATCTGCATAAACAAACAAATTATCCATCTAAAACTAAGGTCCTCCGAAACACCCCTATGGGGCTATCGGGTGCACAAACTTAATACATATACCCCCCCCTTGTACCATACATACAAAAATTTCGTTTTAACGTCATCTCAATCATTGATTTACTCTTATGAGTGCCTCCAAAATATTTGTGAGCTTACAGCCCACATTTTAGTTTTGAATCATTATAGAAATTTACAATATAGCACTTTGGTGACACTCTTCGCTTTACATATGTATGTAGTCATAATGTAAAAGTTCATAGTCATTTACTTTGTAGACACTAGACACACTGGTGCAAGAGCTAAGTATGTTTCCTATGCATACAAAAACCATGTGCTTGTTCCCAAGCGGAACTAACTCCATACTTTTAAGGAAGTGGGGCGGTTACTTTTAAACTGTAAAATTTGGCATTGTTAGCAAAATATTTTTTTTTTTAACGCCCAAACAATTATTTATACATAACCAAAACCTGCTAATTACATGACTTACCCAACAGACGTTGCATTCCCATACACAAAAGTTTCACATTTTGTCACTATAAAAGACTGCGGTTAATACTTCAAATTCTAATAGTCAAAATGTTGTTTAAGCATATGTACCCACATCCTCTGAATGTTCCAACACAAACGCGCGACTCGAATATTTATATGCTAAGAACACTTCGTATAGCTGGCGTTAATCTGGATGGAAATTACAGCTTGCCAATAATGCTCTGGAGAGCAATATCATTCTCGTATGGCATGTGCTACTTACCGCTTAGTTTTATGTTGAATTTCGTTATATACTTTAACGAATTCTCACCTGCTACGCTGCTACAATCTCTACAGCTTTGCCTAAACACTTTTTGTTTTAGCTTAAAATTTTTAACCCTGACAATTTGTGTGCAACGCCTAAAGGATGCAAACAGTCGTCTGGATGATCTTGACACGTTTTGCGTTACGGTTGAGGAGCAGCGTCGCATACGCACCACCGTGGCCAAGTGCAACAAACTCTATATGCTATTTTCAGTGGTTTGCTTCTTGTACGCCACCTCCAGTCTTATAGATGGGCTTTGCAATGGACTCGTTCCCTTTAACACGTACTATCCCTTTGTCAATTGGCGTGTCAACAAAACGCAGTTTTTTGTTCAAGCAGTTGTGGAATATTTGACCGTGGGTTATGCTATACTTGTGGATACCTCTACGGATAGCTATGGTGTTTGCTATGTGGAGGCACTGCGTCAGCATGTTTTACTACTCAAGGAGCGTGTGCAAGGTTTAGGATCTGAATCAGACGATGATACAAAAAATTATGCAGATCTTGTCAGGTGCATTGAAGCACACAAGGTCATGTTGAAGTAAGTTACATGTTGATCAAGCCTTGGTTATTCTTTGCTCTCTGAGCTAATGGGAGACAGGCATTTCAATAATTCATTTATTTACTTTAAACTCCTTGCAGCCTTTGCGAAATAATACGACCGTTGATATCCAAAACCATATTCGCTCAGTTTATTATATGTGGATCTATATTAGGCATCACATGCATAAATCTGGTGGCCTTTGCCGAAGGCTCTGCACGTTTCGGCATTATTTTCTATATGATGGCTGTGCTTTTGCAGACATTTCCGCTTTGTTACTATTGCAATTGTCTTGTAGATGATAGCCAGGATCTGGCCGATGCGGTGTTTCACTCAGCGTGGGTGAATCAGAATCAGCGTTATAAAAAAACGGCATTGCAATTTTTGCAAAAACTGCAGCAGCCCATGACTTTTACGGCCATGAACATATTTAATATTAATTTGGCTACCAATATAAATGTGAGTGAACAAGTTAAAAATTAAATTAAAATAGCTTAATACGTTTTTACAGGTGGGCAAATTTGCCTTTACGGTATACGCCATAGCCAAAGGCATGAATCTGGAGGAAAAGCTAAGAAAAAAGGATTAGCTTTGGAAGTATCCAAATATATACATACGTTTTTTCATAGAGAAGAAGACGCCGGATGTCAGAAGAAATATATATATTTAATCATGTTCGTCTATCTGTTCGTGAGTATAGCCTATATCTTGGATACCTCAAGAGCTAAGATAATTAACTAAAGAGCAAGTTTCGATTCCTAGTCCGACGTTCGCCATATAGTAATGAAATGTGTGTGAAATCATTAATGGAGAACTAAGTTCAAAATTAAGTTTTAATAGTTGTTTTAATTTTATTTTGTGCAATGTATACCGAATATAATAAATTGAAACAAATGACATTGGTGTATGTAAGGGTGTTATATAGAGTATATGTACATATGTATCTCTTAACTTAAAAGATGGCGTTAAGGTCAGGCGCGGACGACTTTGGAATACCCTGTACCACTGCTTGCAATAAAATCCGGTTTATTGATTAAGAACAAGAAAAGACATTTGAGTGTCAAATAGGTAACGATACCTTCATAAACAACCAAAAACAGACGAATTTTGATAAAAAAAAATGTTTTTTTGACCGATCGTTCCTATGGGGCCTATATGATATAGTCCACCGATTTTTTCCAAATTTGGTACAATGCTTGGGAACTCTAGAAAACTTCTTAATGCCAAATTTGACTACGGTATCTTCACAAACAAACGAAACACAACAAAAACGTTTTTTTGACCGATTGGTCCTATGGGAGCTATGTATGTCAACCGATTTTGGTCAAATATGGTACAGTGCTTGGGAACTCTAAAAACCTTCCGAGTGTCAAATTTGGTTATAATATCTTCATTAATTATTAATGAATTATCCATCTAAAACTTTTGTTTTTTTTCGAGGTCCTCTGAAACACCCCTATGGGAGCTATATAATATAACCTCGATATCGAAAAAGTAAAATAAACTCGTCTCCCTTGACATAATTACGCATCTAATCTGAAAATTTGGTCGCTCTAGCTCTTACCATCACTGAGATATTGGCGTTCATACAGACAGACGGACAAGCTGACATGGGTATATCGACTTCTCTAGTCACCCTGATATACTTTAGGTAACTTTGGGTAACTTTTGGGTCTCCGACGTTTCGTTCTGTATGTTACATACATTTTCGGCTTGCACAAACTTAATATACCCTTTGTACCATACGGTACAGGGTATAAAAAAGTAAAACGTAAAAATAAAGTTGTATGCAATGAAAGTATGTACTCAGCTTATAGAGGGAATAAATTTTCCTGCATGACATTCACATTTTACAAATCTGGACTATTCGATTGCATATTAAAAAATGGCGGCTTTTACCTGTCAATGTTTTTGAAGAATTTACCAACACAGAAAAATATCACCATTCACCGCGAAGCATATCACCGCTATTTATAGTTAAAAAGAAGAGCTATTTGTTAAAATTTGTATTATTTGTTTGAAAGTCTACGTTAAACATGTCTTCACATTCAACAAACAGTGGTGACGACCAAACAAAAGTGCCTCGTATCATGACATTTTGCCCCAGCTATGAAAATTTTAAAAATTTTTCCACCTACTTGGAATATATGGAATCCCGGGGCGCTCATTTGGCTGGCTTGGCCAAAATTCAGCCGCCACCGGAATGGGTGCCCAGAAAATCAGGCTATGATATAGAAAATATTAATATGACCATATCGACGCCCATAGAGCAAGTTGTGTCGGGGTAAGTCGTAATATTATAATGCAACGAGCTAACGTCGCTAAAATATATTCCTGCAGTGCTCACGGCATGTTTCAGCAATTTAACATACCGAAACGTCAAATGACTTTACGTCAATTTATGGAAAAAGCCAACTCTGAATTATACCAAACGCCTCGTCATATCGACTATGACGACTTGGAGCGTAAGTTTTGGAAAAACATAACATATATATCACCGCTTTATGCCGCCGATGTCAAAGGCACACTAAGTGACGAGGAGCTAGACGTGTGGAATATTGATCGGCTCGAAACCATATTAAACCTCGTCAATACAGACTATGGAATAGAGATTGATGGTGTCAATACAGCATATTTATATTTTGGCATGTGGAAGAGCTCGTTTGCCTGGCATACTGAGGATATGGATCTGTATTCCATAAACTATCTGCACTTTGGCGCTCCCAAAACTTGGTATGCTGTACCTCCGGCGTACGGCAGACGTCTGGAAAAACTGGCCAATGAAACTTTTAAGGATAACTATCACCAGTGCAATGCCTATTTGCGTCACAAAATGACCATGATAAGTCCAAGCGTATTGCGCCAGCATAAAATTCCATACAATAAAATCACACAAGAGGCTGGTGAAATAATGATAACTTTTCCCTTTGGCTATCACGCTGGCTTTAACCATGGTTTTAACGGCGCAGAGTCAACAAATTTTGCCTCCAAACGTTGGATTGAGTATGGCAAGCGTGCTAGTATATGCAAGTGTCGCAATGACATGGTTAAAATATCCATGGAAACGTTTGTACGTCAGTTCCAGCCTGAGCGTTACGAAAATTGGCTAAAAGGCGAAGATTACGGTTGTCATCCGGAGGAGCCTGGCAAAATCAGCGCTGCCGCACCACCCACCATAAATATATATGATAAGCCAAAGGGGTAAGCGACAAATGCACCATTAACTTAACACATTAATATGTACGGTTATGTTCTAGCTCAAAATCAAAAGGCACAAGTCTACAAAAACGTGGCTGCTCCGTAGCCATGCTCAATTCTAAAAGCATTGAAGAGGAGGAAGACGACGGTGTTGCCAACGCAAGCAGTAACAGCAGCGCCCAGCTTAAGCAAGCCGTTGGCAAGCTTCGTAAACTTCCACCTGTCACGGCAACAGTTACGCCAACAGCAACGCCCAAAAAATATGACTTCAATTCCATTGCAGTTGTGCGTCTGAAACGCTGCTGGAAAGAATTACCTTGCGAGAATACTGGTAAAAATTTGCTTGCCAATGGCATTGTTAAAAATACAAAGCGTATGCGTTTCCAAACAAAGGAGCTTACTTTGGATGATGAGGAGTAGGTTGCCAAAACTGTCATGATTTTGTATAGAGATGAATGTATTTAAAGCAGATCTCGATGTGTGTATATTGAAGCACACCACGTTAGTCTTATGATATTATAATGCCATAAAGGTTAAGAGTAGACTTAAATGCAATAAAAATGTATATTAAATGCAATTGTAAAAATGTGAGTGAATTCGCCATGTATAGTTAACGATTATTGACACATGTACTATGAATATATTCTAGTAGAATCATATTAAATTTATAGTAAAATTTCACTTCCTTATAAGTCTCATATGTAAATAAGTATATTGAACTGATGAAGAAATGGTTCCTAAATATATATGCTGTATTACTAACTGTAAAGTAACTATCTACTCCCACAGATAAATTTCAATTCTCGATCTTAATGCATTTTGTTTATGTTTAATATTTGTATTACACACCTTCTAATTACAGCTCGTTATGTATGGTGGTGCTACAATAAAAGTCACCGAGTCATCATGACGAGTTACCGTTATTGAGTCTAAGAACTTGATATTTTTATGACACCTCCAACAACCGCAACAGGTAAACGTATTTTCGGAGTGTTCTCTCTATTTCTCTTAGTCCGACAAAGTTAAAGTTGAGCTAACAATATTTTTTGCTAGCATTTGTTTTTAAATCGGGTTATTATCAGAACTGAAACGGTGCGTTGAATGAAAAGCGTACCTAGTTGATTTATGTGCAATTTATTGTAAGTTATATATATTGTAGGTATTTGAAGCGATATACATATGTTTATGTATTAATTTCGAGATAAGACGCGAAGATGCGTTTAGGTATAGCAACGAGAGATAATTGCCTGCATTGGCAAACCATTAGATAGATAAGCCGTCAATATGCAAAACTACAGAATAGAGAGATCGGCAGCGCAGCAGCTACAGAGAGAGTTATCTTGCCGCACAGGGCAAATTACAAAACAAAGAGAAGTATTATTAATGCATAATTAAATTACAGCTGCTGGACCAAACAGTTGGAAACATACAATTTTCCTAAATGGTGCTTCTTATGTTGTTTCTTAGCCCTTGTATTCAATTTAATACCGGTACTCACCAAATTTGTAACTTACAGCGGCTTATTAAATACTTTTACATCGAACAAGATTTATTAGCATTGTTAATGAGTTTTTTACATCATTAAATACATTCTGAAATTCTACGTCTTCAGTTCAATTCTTAGAGGCTCGCTAGTTATTTAGGGATACACAATTAATTTTGCGACCCGATGAAACGTAGCAATCGTTCTTCCGCACATTTAAATTCTTCTTCGCCATATCCATCCCTCAGAATTCTGCGGGATCCGCAGAAAGTGAAAAAAAACTACAAGAAAAAACTTAAAAAAATATTTTATAAACTCTCATGTTTTGTATGTTTACACCCAAACGTTTCTACGTAGAAATTTGACACAAGAAATTGACTCCAGCCTATGCTTCAAAGCATTTGAAAACAAGATGTTTAAACAGCCGACTTGTTTGTAGTAATTTGTTCAAAGCCCAATATGAGATATATCTTACTTATTGATACGCTCCAACCCAACGCTCGCATAGCCATTACAAAAAGATGGTCAATACCCCATTTTAATGAACATATCTCACGATTTTCCTGCTAACATAAAACAGGGTTGTTGCTTTACCTTTATAGTTATTAAAACTGTCATCTAGATGTTTACCGCATTTTAGTTGCATACCATTAGGTTCATTTTTGGAAAAGTTTAAGCGATTTAAATAACTACAATTAGAAAGTGTTGATTTATTTAGTTGTATTATGTAGCGTGTCATTTTACAGCATGACAGCGATTGTTTAAAATTGAATCGATTATCACTGTGATATCGTTGAAGCTGGCCTTAGGTCATAAATAATTGTTTTAAATTTATTAATATATATTTTTTTTTCGTGTGTAATATCAATATCATATTATGCATGCATACCGAACAAAATAAATGTAAACAAATGGTGATCGAACATAAAAAAGCACAGAGTAGTCATGACGTGCTTGAACAATTTTATATACATTATGTTTGCTTTTCATATATGTATGTATGTATATTACTATATAAAATGTTTACTGACGTGCTCCAAGTGCTTTACTTCGAGGAAGATCCGAATCTGGGTATATAAACCCAATTGCACGAAGTTTAAAAGTAACGCAAAACACGAATTAATGTCGGGGAGCTATATTTAGTACATATCTGTTAATGGGTACAGTAGTTGCTCGATTTATTGTGTTATGGACGTACGGCCTAAGATGATTACTAATGGCTGGCAAAGATGATAAGCAAACTTTGTATTTATAGAACTACTTAACATTAGTTTAGGCGAGATAACTATAAGTGTCCTTGTGACCTTCCATACGCTCAAGATACTCCTTCTCAATCAATATATCAATGCATTTCTTAATGACGGGCACCTTAGGCTTAAATCGCGTTGACAACTGGTTGAGCACCTCGGATATGAGATTTGTGTGATTCAACCGCTTGCGCATTTTCATAATGCGCACAATTGCCGCCTGAATCAATAGTTTTCGATCCTCCTCGATGTGTTTATGTACAGTCTCCTGTTCAACTTTTAGCTCAGTCTTCAACGGTTGATTAATGTTGATACGGCGCTTCTTATTTTTATAGTCCAAGAATAGATCCACAGTCGATTCTGGCGTTAATGAGTTTTCATTATCGTTGGAGGTGAGCACTTTCGCCTTGAGCAGTATTTGCAGTACCTGAAGTGCCAAGCAATAAATTAATTATATATATATAAAAATTATTATATAACCCTATGATTGTACCTGAATTAAGTTCTCTTGTTGGGTCTGTGTATTGTCAAGCAATTGCTGTACTGTGAAGCTAAGCTGATCGTTGAACTGCAGCAATACCGACATTTGGAACGTGCTTGCTTGGAGTGTGTAAACCGTGGATGTGCCATTTCTATTAACGTTCATGATCAATTCACCCTTGCACATCTGGTAAAGCCAATTTAATTTGCGGCCGGAGTGACGTCCAGCATAAAATGCATTAAACTGCTGCACTGAGCGCTCCAGCTCGGATGGCAACAAGAAGTTGTTGCTTTGTTGAAAGGGCCACGATCCAGAGGAGAGAACTTCAATGCCAAAATCAATTTCAGGTGTTACGTTCTCCTGTTGCAGGTACTGCTTAAAGTTAGCATTCAAGTCCTTTGACACACCAATATCCTGGAACATACGCTGCAATTTGATAGTGTATTCATAGCCACATGTCTGCTTCAGTTTGGAGATCATCATTGCCTCAGCATCGTCTGATGCCGACGTATGGTTGACTAAACGTTTTGCCAGCATTTTTGAGTAGTATTTCTGGAAGACATCCTTATCTTCGATGTATTTGAATACGACCATAACCTGATTAAGATTATCCTCGAGCTCCTTGTCTTCTGGATTTTTAGAGGATTTCTTAAGTAACAAATCGCAGTATTTGGCAAGCAGTTCAGGCGATTTACTGGCGCTATTTGCTATGGTCACCACATTTGTGTTAATAAATTTGCCACATGCTTTGTCCAGCGCGGCCACAAAGCCGTTGTCATTATTGAAAGCGGTTAAAACTAAAGCATTATACTTTTTGTGTACATCGAGTATTGTCTGTACATATATTTTAGGATCGTTTGCTGCCTCCGTTGTACCACATTTTTCAATGGCTTCGGTACCCTGATGCAGTATATGTGTCTCGAGTATGGTCTTTAACTCAGTTAGGTTCTTTGGCGTTAGTGCGACCAAAGAATACATGCGCTTCAGATCTTCATTGCGGTCAGCGTTTAAAAGGTTTTGGAACTCGGTGTGGAATATTTTTAAGTGTTTTTCGATTAGAACCTGGACGAAACGCAAAATATTAGACATTTTAATTTGCTATTAGCAATTACTACTTACCTGTTCACAAGTGTGTTTCAGCGCCTCCGCTGTGCTTTCATGCAAATAGGATAATGCATTTTTTGAGTTTAGGCCGCGCACACGCTGCTTCTCCTCCTCAAGCCGATTCTCTACATGTTTCAAGTACTCAGTCACGGTGTTGGTCGATAGGAACGCATCCGATTCTTTCTCATAGAATGCAGCGGTGTCTGCTATAAACTTATTTTCAAAATTATCCTTGTACACAGAAAGTTTTTGTTCTGCAGCGTCCGCATCCTCCTCGTTAAAACTCAACTCTACATAACACTCAATAACATCGCGCACCAACGAACGGTTAATGAGCTTGCCCTGGCGCTCCTCCTCTATCGACTTAAGCACTGCCTTAGTCACTGGCTCATTGAGCACCTGAAACAAATGTCCCTTCCAAGTGACCAGAGCCAAGCGGTAGATCTTATAGATGCCCTTTTGACCCTCTTCACACTCACGTTTCACCCAGTTGCGGTTTAAATAATTGCAAATGCCATCAAGTACAGTGCTAGAAAACTGATACGATTTCCACTGCTTCGTATAGCGTGACAGTAGTACTTCTTCTCCGCTAATAGACTTGAACTCTGTTAGAAGGTCACTCAAATAGCTTTTTAGAAACTGCTCTAGTCGATCGTATAGTTTTTTGCCAACCAACTGAGCACCACCAGATTTGCCATTGCTCCGACCACTTGGTGCCGTGATCACACTCGTGCAGTAGTCATAGACGTACGTATAGAAGCGCATATACTGACAACGCGTTAAAGATTTCTCATGTTCAAATATCTGCAGTATACCATCAACTAGCTCTGTCCAAATGTCATCCAAATTTACTGGCTGTTGTGTGGATTTTGCACAACCATTGCTCGAACGATTCATCTTGGCAGCAGGTGGCAAACGTCGTTTGCCGTCTACCTGTTGTGGTTGCTGAGGCTGCGTCGAAAGGATCACTGGCGCGGGCGACTGCAACTGCGGCGGAGGATGGCTGTCCTGATGACGTCGTTTGGCTGCTCTTGATTTAGTTATTTTGGTCGGAATTTTGGCAATCACTTGCTTAAAATTTTGATGAAGATATTTTTTTCTGAAAAATGTAAGCAAGATTAAAGTTAATTAAACTTCGCATAAAATGTTTTTCACTAGCATACAACATACAGGCAATTTCGAAGGTCAACAATTGTAGTTTAAAGAGCTCTCAATGTCATCCTAATAAACCAATAAAAAAAAGTGTATCCCCATAAAATTATGCTCCAGGTGTATGTATGTATGTAATCCGATATTGTATGCAACGAATGCAACTCTGTGCGCACGAACATAATTTAACTTCCTGGTTAAATAAACACTTACATATGTACAAGTACATATGTATATGTTCATACATACATTAACGTGTATGTGAAGAGCTCAAACAATTTTAATCAACTAATCAAATTATAGTTTACTCAAGACTGTTTGTATTTAGTTTTTTTTTTTATATTTTATATAATTTTGTATGGTGAAAACACATCTTGCATTACAATAGTCGCGCTGTCGCGATTTCCCCATGTTCAGAGCACACTTTTTTTTCTTTTGTTCGTGCAACGCCATTTTTTCAGCGCAGTTATGTTATGGAAATTAGCACACAAATATAATTGTAAAAACCACTTTACCTGTTTCCAGACTAGTTTTAAAATACAAAATATTTAATACAATCAGTTCAACAGCGGATATTAATCCTTTGATTTTTGTGAAAATTTTTCACTTTCCATCTAACAAAAAAAACAGTGATACGAACAAATGAAGTGCTATCGGACTACAATTACTATTTCGATATAGGCACAACAAAGCAACGCTGTGAATGTCAAAGTAAAAATCATTCACAATAGTAATATCGATATAGCTTTTGCATAAATATTTATCGCTGCAGTCAAAACAATTTTGTAGCCCTAGTTAAGCAAAATAAACTGAAAAAAAAACAGCGCAAATTTCAGATCATTTCTTTACGTTTTTTTAAACCACCCACCGTTTGGCAATAATAAATAAATTAAAAAACGCAATAAATTAATGCCGAATAAGATGTACAAACAAAGTCGTGCCTTTGCTGTGACGTCTTTGCTGGCATTTCTCTTGACAACAAATGGAGCCCCACAAAATAGTGCGCAAATGCTGCAAAAGGATATAATGTCAAGTAATTTGAAGGCCACCAACAATGTCACAGACGGTGGTTCCCGCGGTACTGTTAAAAAGGCGTTACAAGTCAGTGCAGCAGAGTTGGCAAAATTGCAAGGCTCTAATCATGTGGATCCGCTGCCCGCAGAGACACCGCACAATGATAAACCTGCCGATAAAGTTGCTATTACAAATGCGCAACCAGCGCAGCAAGAGCAGCCACTTGGCAAAACACCAGTTGACGAGGTGCACATAAAACTCGACGAAGATTTTGACTTTCCCGAAACTTACACAGCTGTGTTCTACATTCTAGTGGGCATAAGCACATCAGCATTGCTTTTGTTTATATTTCGTGTCTATCGGTAAGTTTAATGCAATAACAATTTCTAACTAATGCGTGACATAAGCTTATCAAGTGCAGATGCTTGATCATCTATAATCAAATTTGTTATTTTTATATTCATATAATCAGGGCCGTAGAGAGAAAATCCGGGCCCGGGGGGGAAAATGTACCGGCCCTCTATTACACCTTTAGCTTAAATAATTGTGTTCTGTAAGTACGAAAGTAATAACACCGGGCCCCTGAGAAAACTCCGGGCCTGCGTATAATTGTATTGTATTGAGTCAAGGTCACTTTAGATTTGCCAAATATATGTAACGCGCAGGAGTGGTGGCAGCCAATAAGTCAATCATGTAGCCTTCTTAATGAAGGCAAATCGATTTTCAACTTCCCACCCATGCCTCTAAAACTTTTTTATTTTTTTTTGTGGTTTAATACCTCTATGGAAACTATATATAATCCGACATTGGAAGTGATATAATTTAAAAGTTTGTTTGCTCTAGCTTTTACTATCTCTGAGATATGTTAAATCGACCTCTCTTATCACCCTCTACGTTATAAATGAATACCTAAAAATGAAATTTTTCACATATTCAAAATTTACTTGAATACATTGACTAACCAAAATAATTGCAGATTGCGCTTGTCACGAGCTGAACGCAAATATGGCGTACAAGGCGACCGTGCAAATCAGGAATTAACACCGCTGCCCATGGCAATAGAGGATGTCAATAGCGACGAGGAGGATCATACTCTATTCGAGGTTAATCGACAGAATATACGCATATTATGAAAACTACAAACAAACTATGTCAAAGACTTATTGCTTGGTCACATACCCTTGTCATTTAACTAACTTGCCTTCTAAGTTGTCTATCTCAATGTAATTGTAATTTTATTTATGAAATGTGCGCTTTTGCTGCAGTAGTCTTACGCCTTAGTTTTAAGCTACTATATCTTTAACAACCATACACACACATAGCCTTCATTTACATGAAAATTAAGTCTTGTGCATTTCCTTTCTTCTCAGTTGGTTCAAGACTAACAAAAAAAAAAAAACATTTGTGATACTGATGATAACTACTATATAATAATGCAGTGCTAGAGCAAGACTATAAAATCCCATAACCTTTTTGTACATATGCAAAAGATAATTGTCGTTAGTTGTAAAAGAAACCAAAATACTGAATAAATGTTATAATAAACAAATGTATGTGGATATTTTTATCTTTTTTATTTATTTACACATAGGCTTATATAGTTATAAACATTAACATTAAACATAATACATACATACACAATGGTTTTTTGAAACAATTTGAAAAAAATGCTATTTAGAGACTCACAAAGTTATTGGTTTAGCTTCCTACTTATACAGAAAATGCATTTAATAACTTAAAAACTAGCATCACAAAAATAATTTATTAACAATACTGCTGCCTTTGCAGATGCGGCTGTAGGTTGAGCTCCGCCTTACACTTGTACTCCATCAAGCCCAACCCAGCATAGCTGTATGTACATTTACTCATAGTATGATCTCTTTATATAGTATATACTTTAACTTAAGATTAATGCTTTAGTTTTTCGTTGTTTTTCTACATTATTATCAATAACTACGGCACTGTCATAATAATAAATGTTACATATTTCGATTGATTCCTTTTATAATGCCTTAAATCTAGATCATGCTGCCAAACATGCGCTTGCCGCGCGTTAGGACCAAACTGACAACCATTACGGTTAATAGAAAAAATACCAGACTTAGAAATGTTGTAATGAAGCGACATCTTTGGCGGAATTTCTTTTCTTTTTCCATTTTCAAGCGCAGTTGCTCGGCTCGCGGCAGATCAAGCGTAAAATCCGACTCGGGTCGGGAGGATGGCTGTGAAAGACACAAAAAACAAATTAACAAAATTATGTTTTGTATTCGTATTCGAATATGCTGCAAATCAAGGGAAATTTACAAAAACAATCTTATTGTATACATTTAGTCTAAAATGCATTTCCCCACTAAAAGTATTATTTGGAAAAATGCACATGAATATCAGTCGAAAATTTGCTTAATATCTTTTCAATTCATAAGTTAAATGCGGAGACGGAGGGCTTTATCGATGAAAAATTAATTTAGATTTGATTGCTGGGTCCACAAAATACTTTACAAAGAATTCTAGCACCATCGGTATTAAAACAATAATAACACAGTGTGTATGTGAATGTAAAAAGTTAAATTTCTCAATTTAAATTTCTAGCTTACATTATTGATTTCCTTATCTTTGGTTATACATTATAGCGCTAAGGGTTTTTGTGACAGAAAAAAACAACATTCGGTTGCCGAATTTGCTTACGATATGGATGAATTATTTATTATTATTTTTATTGACGAGTTCTGAAATACATACAATCGTGATTATAGTTAGCCTATTTACAAAGTCTTTCCAAGTTTCTCTATTTCGTGCCATATATCTCAACTCGTTAAACGATTTAGATGTTTTAGTGTGTATAGTTCGCCTCCAGAGTCTGCTATGTAAAGAATTAAGGTGTTGCTTTCATCGAGGAGTTGCGTGTATCGAGGGTTGCGTTCTGCGAGGGCGTACTGTATTATATTTTGCAAGCCAAGGGTTTGGATACCAGCTTGGTTAGAATGATTTCGAAGGCTTATCATGATTAGATTTTCCATGTCACGATCAAAGCCTGCCGACCTTTCTCTTGCCGTTAACTGCTTGGGAGATGTAAGCCAAAAAGTTTAACTCTGTACAACCATTTGGAAATCTCTTTCTATAAAAGCTATACTCACCAAAATCGTTAATCAACTTATTTTCGATATTATAAACATATCAAAATTATATTTTGATAGTAATCTTTAAATTGCGGGAATTATCATCAATGTAGTAGAGGATATAGTACAAATATTATTGAGATTTCTCAGCTATAACCGGCATAACTGAAGTGCATCCAAAACCTTGAGTCTAGAAATTTCTCTTGAATCTTTCTTTTGACAGCAAGTTTCTAAAAAAATTTTGCACTGTTTATAAAACGACATTTATCTTAATTATTATAGTATTTAAACAAACGTTGAAAGTAGGCTGTCTATATATAGATCCATATATGTGGTTATAAATCTTTCGTTTAAATTTCTTAATCGTTTAAACAAATTACAATACACTGCAATTAAGTTCATTAATATTATGTTTAAATATTGATGAGCATCTGTTTCATTTTTTCAAAGATCTTATTTCCGAAGCTTTTTATGTAAATTCATATGCCAATTATCGTACGGTGTTGATGGCCACTGACGATTGTTTTGACATTGATGAAGACTTTATATTGAGCATATTGGTCTTATTATTATTAAATGGAAATACAAGTATCCATAGCAAAAATCTTGTGACAGGTTAAGGTTTCGTCCAAAAACCCAAGTATTTGATCGATTTATAAAAACAAAGTTACCAAAAACAAAAAAAATTTTTAAAACATAAATCAAATTATAAATGGATTGTAATTATTTGCAGTTTAACAATTTACAACAAAAATTACTTGAGGCGTGGCATTTTTCAATTTGCATACGCTTAAAAAAAAAACAAAAAAAAATGCCCATCTCGTAAAGAGCAAAACGCTCAAAAATTTGACCCACTGAGAGTTGACTTTGTTTTGTTTTTTTTTCTTGCGCATCAGTTTTGAATGTTATTGTTGTTGTTATTTTGTACGACCTTGAAATCTTTTTAACAAAATTTCAGACACTACTATACATATATAAAGCAAAATGTAAACAGTCAGTTTTTGTTGTTACACGCTTTGTATTTTGATTCTTTGTAAAAAGCAAAATATTGTGAAAATTGCATACAACAAATTTCACTTTATTTGGCAAGTTTGCTAAACGTTGCGCATACACCATGTGTACGATTTTTGTATGAATTTTAAACACTTTAACCAACACACCCAAACGCATTTGCATAAACATTTAACAGATTGTCCTATTATGTATATGCAAATCTTAGTGTATAATATATAAACATACATAGGACAAAATGTCAATGCCATAAATTCTTTAGCTAGCTAAAGATATGCTATACTGAGGGTTAATGCCTCTTCAGCTGATGGCTCGTCTATTCATAGGCGCTTTAACTAATACATTTTTGAAATAATTTACAAGCGAAGGACTGAGTCAATATGCATTATATGCTTGCTGGAATATATTTTGTACGCATAGTTCATAAGCTCTGTAGCTATACTGATTCAATTATCTATTTAGGTCAAGAAGCCTGTATCAATTATAAACCCTCAAACCGCCCAAAGTATATAAATATTCCACTTTCTTTTCATAATAACCAAGTAAGAGACACCCAAACCCAAATTGATATGACCAAGAATATAAAAAATTACGAAACGTTGACCCTTTCTCAAAACAAGCGTTAATAAACCTGGCACCCAGTAAACAATTATCCTTGAATATGTCTACAATCCCAAACGGTGCAGATGTCGCCTCAATAGAATTACTTTTTTTCCATTCAAATTTAAAACCTTGTAGCGATTTTTTTAAGCCCAAGGGTTTAACTAACTTAGTGCAAAAAAATGGTGGTAGATGGACGACCTCTCGCACCTTGTAGATTTCGTTCAAGCGACATTATTGCAACGTTATTTTGCGGATTTCTCAATGTGTGGCCAATCCAATTCCACTTCCGTCTCATAATTTCGTTTTATACAGGTGCAATGTTTGTCAACAAGTAGAGATTGGAATTAGAGCACAAGTAGGTTTTGTGAAATTGTGGAGGAAGCCTCACAACACATATTGGCAGGATATTTTAGTTTGGCGGCTAGTTTGGAGGGCTAGTAGAAAGCACAATAGATCCACCGTGACGTAGTGCAGCTTTTCTAACCAATATTATTACTATGAACATCTAGCATCTTTGTATAGCTCAATATGTTACGTTTAGTCCAACACTTGTCCAATTTTTTTAATTTTTGCCATGTTGACAACTGTCGATTTCCAGCAATTCAGCTTAGATATTCATCAGTCCATGGATTTGATGATGGCGAGTGTCCCCATAGCATTTATCAAGCCTTTTCTTTGTTTCGTGCGCAGTTGCATTTCAAGACGGGAAATTCAGAAAGACGATTACTTATCTTACTGCCTTTTGTATCAATATGAATCAACAAATTTCACCAGTGCACTGTGGGCCCAGATTGTCATATTTTGGCCAAAAATCTGTCATTTCCATAGTAATATTTTTAGAGTCATGAAATTTTACACACGTGTTCGTAAAGGATTGAACTATTTTTCTGGGAAGTTTGAGTCTCCTCAGATTTTTTTAAGATATAGATAGATCTAGACAAAAATTGGAAAAAATTTAAAAAAAACAAAGAATTTTAACTGAATTACAAAAAAAAACTGTTAATTGCAATTGGACCATATTACACACAGATGTAGATATGAGCTCCACATACATTTGAAAAATAGCCTATACCCAAAATATTGAATGGCTTTGTAGTTATAGCCGCAAACAGTTTCAGCTTTCCAAGCCAATTGTAATATGACGACACCACCAATCAATCTGGTTTTTAAAAGTTATAATTATTTTGGCATGCTCTTTTCATTTTCGAAAAACAATTTCAAAGGTTCATAATTAAATTTTGAAGTTTTTTTGTCAAAATTTATAATTTTTACATTTTTTTATTTGCATAAGTAGGCTATAAAATTTTCAAATTGTACATTGCTTGTACATTTTAGTATAAGTTTTAAAATTTTTTTATTAAAGCATACTTTTAGGCAGCTAAGAAATTCAAAAATTATTAAAATAACCTGGAGACAAATTTTTAAAATTCAACTTTTAGATACAAAATTCAAATTTCCGAAAATCGGAAGGAATTACATTTTGTTGTAAAAAATGTGAAGTTATTTATACAAATTTTTTTTTGATCAAATATTTAGTGGTACTCGGAGGTACCTTTAAAATAAAGTAGCCAAATGATAAAATACCAACAAAATCTTTATAACTACTCGAATATATTTGAAACCAAAAAGTTTTTAAGTTCAATTTTATTTTTTCTCTGCAGCAATATTTATAAATAATGAAGATTTCGTAGCTATATGTATCACAGTAAATGGAAGTTTTTTTTTTCTGTAAACTATCGCGAATGCTCTTAAAATACAAAATGTCAACTTTGATTGCCAATAACTTAAAAACCACTAGTTATAATTTAATAATTTTTTTTTGCACAGCTTAGCTTAATATGTGTCAAATCATATTAAATTGTCATTTTGTCCAAATTTTGACTTTCTTCTGGGTGACTTTTGGCCAAAATTGGCTACGCGGGCCCATTGTGCAGTGTACGAATAATATTTTGCTAAAGTGTGGTGTCTCTAGTTAGATTGACTTGGCTAAAACGCTATTCCCTATGGCCTACAACGACTATTGCTAGTGCTTCAGTTTTCTACGATACCTATTGTACCCAATGTGCTAACTCACTTTTACCAAACTTATTTAGATCTTTTACAAAAAAATGTATTCTAATTAGCTTCACCTTTAATGACTTAAAAAAATCTCGTTTAAAATTTTTCACATACCAACATTTTTATAAGTTATAAGTCATTTTGTTGATATAATGCATACAACATAAAAAAACATATGAATATGCGAGTACATAAATAAATCGAAGTAGGTATCAAATTTCAAATATCATCAAGTGAAAGCTACGTATACGCAATGAAGTTATTAAAAAGCATTCAAGTGTAATTTCGTGTTCAAGTGCCACCAATACCCACATTTACACGGATGCCAACACACAGATACACACTTTCACATCAAAACATTTGGGGTGTGTAACGGAGCTTTGATGCTGGCAAATACATTTAAGGCAACTGCAAATCTGAATTTGCAAGTATGTACATACATACATATGTAGGAGTAAAAAGAGATGTGTACATACATATATCTTCAGCTTGTTATCTTGCTTTTTGCGGTATGCTCCGTATGCTTTGTCTTATTATCTTATACCTTGTGGTCTAAAAGGCGCGCGCAATATTCAGATATTCATCTGCACTTTTGTTGTTTTATTAATACTCTTTGTGGATTGAAAATCCAGTATTATAAGCTGACTCTTGAGTTTGTAACCAGCAGTCTCTGTAGATGAGCAAAATAAATATTTATCTTATAAGCACTTAAAAAAAGTTTGATCCTTCTGGCATCCGCATGTCCATTAATAAGTCGATTTAATTGTATTGGATGAACAAATAGTAAGTACATGTAACCAAAATTCCAAATATGTGCAGTAGCTCAGTGAAATATATTGAAATATTCTTTTGTATTTTTTTAAATTGTACATGCTTCATCATTTACTGAAAATCGAACTAAAACGAGCACCAGTACCAACAGTTATTAATCGCTAACAAGCTTAACTTAAAATGTGAAGCCGCAACTGGAGTTTAAATTATTAAATTAATTTTTTTTTTTTTTTAGAGCTGCTGCATTTTTTTTAATATGAAATTTGGATTTTATGTTATCTAATTTTTAATTGAAAACATTTAATTATTAATTTGTTTACGTATAGGCGTTACAAATTATACGTTACAGTTGTGCTTCTAAGAGACAAAAAATTTGTATCCAAAAAAATTTTTGTACCAAAAACTAACTTTTATTGGCAGAGTGGCTATTTTTTGAAAGTCGACAAAATTTATACACTTCCTTGAACTCTTTTCTGTAGACAAATGTTATCATTTGTGGGTTATGTTTGTTGATGATGCTATCGTGTAGTTGCTATTCTCCGGTTTCTAATAGGTACCATTTATTTCGGCGCAAAAACCTCCTAAAGTAGTAGGATGTAAGCTTCTAGGTTATTTAGTACGTTCGTGCTGAGCTCAGCAATTGGGAGCTGGTGAAACCTTACTGGCAAGTTCAGGGTTAGCGGCATCATTGCTTTTATTCTGACCTTCCAACGTGGCAATCCATTATCCTTTAACTCAGCGGCAAAAACCCTCGCATGTTTTTCAAGGCGCGCTTTGATTTAAAAGCGTTTTAGCTTGGCAACAACTTAGGATAATTTTTTGAGATCTACAACTTTTTCATATACATCGTACCCAAAAAAAGGGCAAGGGGTGACGAAAAACTGCTTTTTAGTAACTATAAACCCTCTAACGCCCGAAATATGAAATACTGAGTATACCTTCCATTACAAAAAGAAACGCGAAGTTCAATTTCAAACATTTTTTGTCCTTAAAGTTGTTTTGTACGAATTTAAACTTTTTGGGTGGTCCTTAAATCATTAGCATAAGCAAGAGAAATTCCAGTGTTACATTTTTTCCAGGTGAAAATATAGCTTTACTGTACTAATAAGAAATGATTGAAAATTTGGCCAAAAACTAAAAATGGTGTCATTCGGCTTAGTACGAAATAATTATTGAAATAAAATGTCTCATTGAACGTACAAGAAGAGTACATTTTTTTGTTGACTAGTGTATGCAGCAAACCCATCACAATTGTCTTGTAACATCTACCAAAAATTTTAAAGTTTTGAACTCTTAAACGTGGTATAATTTAATTATTTATTTATTTAATATATCGAAGAAGTAAGAATTAACCATATACCACAAAGTGAAGAGACTTTAAGATTTTGTTGAGGTTAACCAAGACCCGTAGATAATTATATAGGGACACATAAGTCACTATCCCATTGCCTGAAACTTTTTTTTTGTGTGACTGTATAATTTATTATCGTAATTTTTTTATGCTTTATTTATATAATGTCTATGAAGGGTGATGAAGGGCATCTTTTTGTCGGATAGTCGAGGCGATTGATCCATATTTTTTTTTGCCTTTGACGATTATTTCGCGTTGTTGTCAATGGGTCTGTATTCGACACACTCACACGCGGCAGAGAGGCAGAGAGAGAGAGATAAACATAATTGTGTGTGTGTGCACACTTTGGCATGAATATCAGTATGAAAGATGAAATGAGAAATTAAAATGCGGTATCTCAGTTGTATTTTTATTTTGCCTTCCGGCTTCTTTCCATTGCTTTCTGTTGTGGCTCATTTTGTTTTTGTTGTTGTCTTTTTGTTATTGTTGTTTTTTATCATTTATATATAATACGTGTAAATGTATATATGTATGTGCATATATTTTTTTGTAAATGCAAAGTTGTTGCTTATTGTTTGAGTTTGCGTTTGCGGTGCGCAACTTGTCTGAGGTTAGTGATGCTGTCGTTGTTGTTGTTGCATTAAGTGCTAGTGCTCTATGGGCTATCACTTTTATTTTTATTTATGTATACCCTATACTCATAGAGTACATGGGCTATAACTTATTTGTGGCTCGGAAGACCAAAAGTGTCGCAATGGAGCCATATCCGTCTGTATGAAGACCATGATATCAAAGACAAGAAGTTATCTAGAGATACAAAATTTATCTAGAAATGCAAAATCCTCCTGGTTTTCGCATCTTTTCCTTATCAAAATTTAACATTTTTTAAACATGTTTATACGCAACTGTTCGTCATGTTCATTATATATTATTATCATATTTCATTTTTATAATTGGGTATATAGGGATTATATAATTGGGTTATAGTCAAAAATTAACTTTGCATTTTTGCCCCATCTTTTACTAAGAAAAGCAGATACTTTAATGCTGCTTATGGTACTATTTACAGCTGTTTGTAAACAACCGTCAAAAGTTTGTAAAACCTGTTTTTTTTTTGCAAATGACACTTGTAAACAGGCCACGTTGTTAGTTTGGCACTTTTGCATGTCTGCATTGTTGTAAAGTTTGCCCACGTCATTAGACGGACAATTCTGCATTCTTAATTTTCAGCCCGACTATCTGAACACTTTTTGAATATTTATACTGATGCTGCTGCGCCAATTTTTTGGGTGTTAGAAAAAGGCAAATTAAAAGAAGACCGGTAGCATAATTGGCTTATTTATCAAATATTTTTTCTTAACGAGAATTATAAACCAAACTGAACATGTTTGAAAAAAAACACAAGCCATAAAAACAGCTGAGCTGACAAAAACAGGGTTGCCAAAAAGAAAGTTGCTTAAAAAATCACCTTTTACTTGCTTGCTTAACCACAAAAACACTGTCACTTATGGAAAAGTAACGTCAATGATTACAAAGACGACTTGATTTATAATATTCTTTAGTTGATGGACTAGTACAGTAAACGGTAGCATACGAAAATTTGCTATGTGAGCCGAGCAAACAAAACTATATGGAGTTTTTTGTAACACAGTACCGTCCTCTTTGCAATTAATACGCCGTATGTGCTCGCACAGATTTATAGAGATTTTATAAAAGACTTTTAAAATGTAAGTTTTCAATTAAATTTGTGAAAACAAAAAGTTTGTTACTTTTAATTTCGTTTTGTACAGAGTACAGAGTATTCCACAGTCGCCCACTGCCTAAGATGTATACATTTTTTTTTTATTTCGTTGTTTATCAGTCAAAGTACTTAAATTAAAAAGGCGACGTAATCGACGTGGGGAAATTACCGCATAACTTGTAAGTGAGTGAGTGAGTCAGTGTGTGTGTGCGTGTGTGTGCTTATGTGTGTATAACGGTTTGTTTGGAGGTGTGATTGCAAATAAATTAAGCTGTAGATATGTATGTACATAAGGCTTAAGTGGGGACAGTCAAGGGGTTTTCAACAAGTACTATGTTGAACGTCACTCTCTATAGAGCTTGTCCTACAAGTATTATAATTTTTTATTTATTTTCTTTTTTTTTTTTGAATAAATTTTGAAGTACAACACAAACTTGCGCATAAATGTCAAAATTTAAACATTTTATAGTCTCTTTTGAGTTTTTCATAAATTCATAGATGACTTTAGGCTCAACTTTGAATTCATTCATGCTGTCAAAATCAAAAATTTGCTGACATTTATCCCAGCTAATTTGCAAATGATGCCACACATGATTTTTTAAATTTTGTTACTAAATATAAATAAATAAATAAATAAAAATTGGTATAGAAATTTGCATATGCCAAACGCTGTTATGAATATGATGAGCTGCCGTAATTCCCCCAAACCATAAAAAATTTACCTTGAAATACATGCGTTGAACTTTTAGTTTTTGGCTAAAATATTTGCCGATTTCCAAATGCGACTTGGTAATGAAAATCGTAAACTTTGATACGCACTGATCACAGTTAGTGACTTGTTGCTACCGTTTTGTACGATTATTATTATTTTTCTATTAATTTGCAGCACACGATTTTTTTCAGTTTTTCACTGACATTGAAACACTTTTATTATTGTTTATGTATGTACATATGTATATCTTTTTTGTGTTATTAACTTGCTGGAACTTGGCCAAGTTTAATATACTAGTTGCACTTACAACGAAAATTGCAGGTAAAAATAAATTTTAACACGTTTTCAAACTTGTCGCTATTATAGGAAAACAAATTTTGTGCACGTTTCAACATGTCTGTTGTCAACTAATAAAAGGTGATTTTTTAGTAACTATCTTTTTGGCAGCACTGTTTTTGTCAGCTCAGCTGTTTTTGTGTCTTGTCTTACTGTCAAACATGTTCAGTTTGGTCTATAACACTAGTTTACACGAAAAATGAACCTTCGTAAAAAAGTGTTTTTTAGCGTAATTTGGGGTCGAGAAACACGAAAATGGCAAACTTTTTTTTTCTTAAGCACCGTTTTCGAGATATTTTCGAAAAACATGTTTTGGGCACTTATTTCAGTTATTTTTCAATATCTCGTGTATAAAATTTTGTATCGACTTGAAAGACGATTAGATCGAAAGGTATGATTTGCTCTTTACAGTGATATATAATTATGTACAAATTAAGTCAAAATTATAGAAGTTACAAGCAACCAAAGTCGAAAATTTTTACCATTTTTCAAAATTACAAACTTTCGGATTGCTTTTTATTCTGAGGCGGCTATCCGGAATGTTGTGACTAAATTTCGCACCAAATTTACATTATTGGACATTAAACCACCAACACGCATATGTAAAGTACGGACACAGGAAAATATCGCAGCTGTATCCGCCAGTGTTGTTGATGACCGTGAATTATCGATTCGGCGACGTTCGCAGCAATTGAGCCTCTGTTACTCCACTACGTAGAGAATTTTGCGGAAGGTTTTGGGTGTAAAACCTTTTAAAATAAGTATTGAAGCCACACGACCTACCACAACGGTTAACTTTTGGTGAACGGGCGCTGGAAAAGTTGGATAAACATCCACTTTTTTCACGGAAAATTGTGTTCAGCGACGAAGCTCATTTCTGGTTGAATGGATACGTGAACAAGCAAAATTGCCGTATTTGGTGTTAAGAGCAGCCAGAAGGATTGCAAGGATTATGGATTATGGGCCGGTGGCATCATTAGACCGTACTTTTGCAAAGAAGGCGAGGGCAGGAACATTACTCTGAATAGCGAGCGCTACCGTGCGATGATTACAAACTTTTTTTGGCCCAAAATGAAGGGCTGGACTTGGCTGACATGTGGTTGCAACAAGACGGTGCCACATGCCACATAGCACACGAAACATTGGCCCAATTGAGAGGCGAGTTGGGTGAACACTTTATTTCTCGTTTAGGGCCGGTCAATTGGCCGCATAGATCGTGCAATTTAACGCCTTCAGACTATTTTTTGTGGGGCGATATTAAGGCTCATGTCTATGGCAACAAGCCCACAACGGTTTAAGCCAATATTGAAGAATTTATTCGTGAGATACCAGCCGATATGTTGGGGAAAGTATGCCAAAATTGGACCAGCGTATGAACCTTTTGAGAGGCAACCGCGGTCATCATTTATATGAAATCATCTTTAAACATTAAATTATATAGATCGTTCTATCGACTCAAATAAACATTTCATAAATTTTTCTGAATTTTATGTTTTTTTATTAATAATATCCGAAAGCTCTTAAAAAATCACCTTTTATAAAGTTTTTTTCTTTTTTTAAATATTTTTTTACATATTTACTTATGTTTGATTATATTATGTTTGTTATTGATTTTAATTTGTTCACGAGTTTGTTATTTATTGCAAAATGTTGTTGTTTTTCGCTAATCGTATGACTTTTCACTCACATTCACACTCACCATGCTAGTAGCTCTATTTTGGAGCTGCCAAGATCCTAAACTCTTATTTTGCTGCAGTTACTCACGGCAGCAAAATATGTACTAAACTGAAATATGAGACGCCTAATACAAACGTGTCTAAAAAATGTCTTCATACCCATATTTGTACTTACTTATATACATACATACATATATACAGTATTTGTGGCTGCAAACATATAATTTTTGGCGATAACAAATTAGCAGTCTTATGCAAATTGAAACTAAAGTGTGGCAATAATACTAAAATGATCCCAGAGTAACTTGGCCAATATTTTGGTTTGCCTTTCTTTAAGCAATTACATAGGTGGTGTTTATAGTTTGTATTTTTTTTAGTTTATGGTTTATTATAGTAATTTTATGAAATGGTGTTGAGAAAATACATACCTAGAAGTAATACAATTTGTTATTTTATTTTGTTACAAAATAAAATAAATTAAAACGATTACACAGTCTTACAATTTCTTTTAATTAAAGAAAATGAATTGACAACGATAACCATTTAAAAAAATTATTAAATTTAAACTTTACACATTTAAAAAATATTTCATCAAAAGTGCACTTGGCACTGTTGCCAGAATTTGGCACGCAGAATAAGCTAGATTTCAAAAATAAGTTGTTAAATTAAGCTAAAAAATAAAATATAATAAATATGCTAAAAAATAGGCTGAACTTAGGGGGTTGTATAAACTGCTTCTATAGAAAAAGGCGTTTTTTACGAATTTGTTGTTGTGAATTTGTTGTACGCTAGTGATGATGATTTTAGTTAAAAAAGAAACGATTTGTGAAAGTTTTAGAAAACAAAAATATCTTCGTTCACAAAACAGTTTTTGAAGTAATAAACTAGCCTGCAAAAAATTAAATCGTTACTTGTTATGTTTCTTAAGAAACCTTCTCACAGAAACCCCAATTTTGAAACAAATCTACATATATCGATATATTTTCGTTGAAAGTAATGCAAAGGATGTCATGCGTTTGGAGCTGGCGCCCTTTAATTTGCTATAAAAAAGTTCTAGTGCTCTGATCCTTACGAAAGGATGTGTGTGTGTTGAAATACATACATACTGAGGTATCATAGCGTAATAAATTTGGTTTGCATATTGAAGAATAATATTTGAGGTATATGTTTTAAAAATAACAACATTAAAACCTTAATTGTTACAGAAAAAACTTAACAAAACAGAAAAAATTTCAAATTTTTACGCATATAAAATATTCCGACATTTGGTACCAAATAAAGAATTGTGTTGATAAAATTTGTATTTATTTTTTATGTAATAAGGCTGTCTTTGGGTATTATAAAATCTTCTCTGGCTCTGTAGGTACAGCTGTTTACAATGATTTCGTGGATGTTATCTGGTGTTTTCTTTATATTTTTTTCAATCAAATACGTACAGGAAGTTAGTCCGGATTTTGGAGTAGAGTTTAGACACTTGGATTTTCATATTAATCCTTAAACAATCTGCATTGCCGTAGATTTCAACTGCTCAAGATGAGCAAAATTTGATAGAAGCTGTACATCAGTCTGTACAGAGCCCTGGCTTACTCTACACCACTAACGAAAAATGGGTTTTGAGAAGTAGTCAATTTTTTATTTTTGTCCTTAATACAGGCATACGAATTCAATTGAACTTTCTGCTAGACAAATAGGACCTTAAGTGTATTGAAAACATTTATCTGTTTTTACAGTGCTCAGTATAGTGCTTACCTCTGATAACAACGACTACGTGATATAAGCTGGTTGAAAACTATTTTTATAAAATATTTGATGAAAATATAAAAACAAGTTAACTTTATCCAATTTATTTATTGGCTTGAGTCGTAATAAGTGCCAAGTCAAAGTGACTAGTTTGCATTGAAAGAACAATCAAAAGGGTTGCATAGCTCAACCAAAAAGGTTGAATGGTTCGGCAGAATAAATCGCCCGTGTTTTAAAGATAAACAAAAAAAAGAAAGAAGGACAACGAACTACTTGCAGGATGCGGATAAGCCGGAGACCATTTTTTATCTGAGTGACTTGAAATCTGATTTTTCGTCGTGATCAATAATAATAAAAAAAGTTTGTAGAAAAAAAATGGCTACGTAAAGGCGAATATTCTTTCTGTAGCTTTAAGTTTCGTTTTAAATCTAAAAAAAAAATTCTTTTGAAGAAGGTTAAGGATCAACATATTCTTAAAAGATTTATTAAATTTCAGTTTGATAACTTTTAGATGATCAGCATAAAAAAACGTGCTACATAAATACTACAATATTTTATTATTTTTATTATTTATAATTTTTAACCCCAAAAGCAAAAAAAAAAATTTTTACATTATATTTTAGCCTACATGAGTCTAAATAACAAGTTTGATGGCTATAACTGAATACAATTTGTATGAGGTCTAAAATAGAAACAATTTTACCAATGTCTTTTGATATTTTCAAGCGATTTTAATCATTTTCTTCGGAATTATCGACCCGCATATTCATGCTAATCAAAAGTATATTTTTAGTCGTTTTATTGGAAATGCCTTTTTCTTCACGTTACATGCATTCGCCCGAAGTTTTCAGTGCAGTTTAATAAGTCCGTGATTTTTGAAAGAAAAAATTCCAAAGAGTTCCTTTCAAAAAAATACATAGGTTTCCCTAAGGCCCTGAAAATACACATTTTTTTACGTGATGACCCTTTATTCGTTCTTTAGGTTTTCAAGCAGAAAATAGTCGCTAGGGGCCCGATCTGGAGACACCAATCCGTAGCCAAATTTGTATTTATGTAAAATATTATGCAAACGTTCAGTTGAGATGTCTGCAGCCCAAGATGCCACCTTTTATTCTGTTACAGTTTAAAAGATAACAATTTTCTGGCAATCTTTCAACGAAACTTGGCATACCACCTACTACCCATTTAAGTTGATGGTTTGAATCCCCATATCCAAACCTTTTTCTCGTTTTGTTAATATTATAGATCTTATACGCGAAAAATAATGCTTAACCTGCAAGCGAAAATAACTTTATTCCATTCTCGTTTATACTCTCGAGGTAGTCCACTCGTAAATGTTTAGTAGTCGTCAACAAACTAAATAATGCAGCTGGTTGAAATTATTTTTCAGGAGTCTATAAAAAGTTGGTACTTGAGCAGTGTTTCATTTAATTTTCCCGCGATGTATTAACGCGTTATACTATTTGTAAAAGGTACAAAAAGTAAAAAAAAAAACACCAAAAAATTAACTCATATTGGGCCTAAATTTGAATATTTAGCCGTAGGCGATTTGAACCACGTGAAAAATCGACCTACAGGTTTTCGAGCGATGGGAGCAGGTGACGAAGCCACCTAGTTGGGTATGTTAAAAATATATAAATAATTTTATTGTTACAACTTCATTGTGTACCATTATATTTAAATGCTTATGCATTTTATAGCCTGAGCCACATCAAATCTTTAAAACAATATGTTAAATGATTGATTTTTAATCGCTTAGACTACATTAAGAGTTGCTCTAATGCTTTGAATTTGTATTTTTTAACACTCTGTTATAGTTTATTTAAATGTTTGCATATTTTAATGACATGCTTGGACATGATCATTATGCAATTATTGTATATGGCACAAATAAAAACAACAAAAAATGGCCACTAAGAAATAATCATAAAATGACAACAGACTGACACACTGGCCAACCATTAGAGTGGCTGCAAATTTTTGTTATTTGTTATGTTTTTCTTTTTTTTCTTTTAGATTTTTGTTGTGGTCTGCTTTTTGGCCATTTTCGTTTGTTTTTCTTGAAGCATTGAAAACGCATTCATGTGGCAACACTGATACATACACACACGCACACATAAACAACTAACATACATTTGGCTTACATTGGCAAAAAAGTGAGCAAAAACAAATGAAAAACAAAACGGAGTAAAGCAAAGCAGCTCAAAACAACTTTAGCCGCTAGCGGGAAATGCCTGTTGGTCAAAAGATGTAGGCACCAAAGAGAGAAAGACAGCAAGAGAGAGTGAGAGAGAGCTACTTTAACGGTAGCAATTGACTTGTGTCGAGTCCATAAACTTGCACTGTGTCAGTGGAGTGACGTCAATCAACTGGAGAGCGCAGCTTTGGCAAGAGTTTTAGAAAGAGAGCGAAAAGTGAGGCGCTACCTTGTATTGGATAATCGTCTATTCAAGGTAGATAATTAGTCAATGCCTCACTTGTTGTTTTCCTTTTCACTATGTGCTTACTAAATTCGTCTGTTTCGTACTTGTTGCATGTGGCGTATGAGTAATCAGTTCAAATTTATGTGCAGCCATATAAATTTTACTTCAAGCCGGCAACTAGTTAGCAGTATATAGGCAAATTTAAGGCAATGCGCTGTCGGACATTGCACATTATATAAGACATAACAATTTACAGCCTGCAGACTCAATGGAAAACATTAAATACCTCCAAAAAAAAAAATGCTTATTGCTGCCTTATGCAAATTACAGACACACTTTGCCGTACTAAAAATCTGCAAAAACACAAAAAAAAAAATATAACCAGTTTTTATTTGTATTTGTGTAAGCTCCTAACAACGCCTTGACAAACTCTACTCTACACTTATAAGTTATGGCTTGGCAGCGCACATTGAACTACAAATTGTGGGCTGGCCAAGAAACTTAACCCACAGGCTCACCAAATGGCCACAACGAAGAGCACACCATAAACAAACATTAACCATATTGCATGTTGTACCTTGGTAAAATTACTTTTTATACACTGTAAACTGTAAGCTATAGTAAAAGCTTCTATTAAGTTGGTTCAGAAAGGACAATTGTTAACAAAAAAGGATTAAAGGTGATAAGCTGGATAAAGTGCATTATTAAGTTAGGTTTAACTATATCGATGGTTTAATAAATAAAGGCTATGCCATTTGTGCTCTCAATAAATGCTGCTCGTTTTGCTCACCAAAGAACTTAAGCTTAATTATCTTTTTTTTTTTGAATATGCGAGCTTACGTAAATATTAAATATTTACGCAAATAACATGGTTTAGTTGTTGGAAGCTAGGATTTTGAGATATTTAAGGTTATGTACCCGAAAAACGGCGTTTTTACCTACTTTTGAGGTTATGTACAGGGTGCACAAATTTTTGTGGTCCGTTTCTCCACGTTCACCATTTAGTACCACTCTTATCCTTTAATTTAAGATTTCAAGAGATCAACTACGATTTTTCGCAAAGTTATGGCTATTTGAAGTTATGAAATATATATCTTCGACGTCATTAGCATTTCACAGGTCTACAAATGTCATGTCAGTTGTTGGAAAGCTAAAGGTCATTTCCAAAGTAATTTGCTGCGTAGAATCCGAATCCGGGGTCAGATTTTGAGATATTTGAGGTTATGTACTCGTAAAATGTAAAACGGCGTTTTTACCTACTTTTAAGGTTTTGTACAGGGTGGAAAAAATTTTTGTGGTCTGTGGTCGCTGAGAACGAATATGAAGTCAGAAAAATAAAACCCCAAGTGAAAATTTTCAAGAGAAATTACACAGCAAAAAATTATTGTTCCAAAAGGTTAATGCAAATGCTAATGACGTCGAAGGGATATACATATTTCGTAGCTTCGAAAAGCCATAACTTTCGTAATTCATCTCTTGAACTCTTAAATTTAAGGGAAAGAGTAGTAATAAACGATCTAACGTACAAATTTGAAGATATTTGTTACCTGCTAACATATGATAAAAAGCTCTCCAACAAAAATATCTACATTTTGTTCCATAGATTTTTTGGAGCGAAATGACAGCAAATAGTAAAAAACATCGTTACGTAACAGTGAGAGGTTTGCTGTTTGTGCGTGAGAGTATAGAGTTGGTTAAGTTTTGGGCTGAAGTCGTCTCCATTCTCAGTAGAGGCTTTGATTATATGTACATATAATCCCTGTTTTAATTCCCATACACAGAATGCATTAAAATTTTTTTTTGATTATTTTTATTTTGTTTTTTCAATATTTTTTATTTTATATACAAATTTTAATCAATTTTTTGTTCCTAATTTTTGATAAATATAATAATTACTTGTCTTGAAAACGGAAAAATTTTTGTTCATAACGGGTGCTTATCACCCTATTTTTTTTTTAAATTTATTTTCACGTCTTATCAAAACTATTCAATAACAATTGAAATTAAGCGGAAATTATTGAAGCTTAAGAAAAAAGAAACTGCATCATACCCTCAAATACTAACTGTACCTACATACATACATATATTTTACAATCGTAGTCTATAAAGTGTATTCTATAGTCTGAATTATCCGATTGTTGCTTCCTACCGCATTGGTTCTATGCAAGGCAGCATGCGACAATTTTGACCAAATGGAAATTGCCATAACCCAGTTTCTGTGGCAGCAACCCACTGGCCACTTCTTGTTAACATTTGGCTATGATTGCAACATTTTGTGCTGCTGCTGCATTTGTGATTGCCAGCCTGGTTGCCACTTCTATATAAATACAGACTAGTACAAGTATATGGAGTCGGTTTATAGTCAGGCATATATCGGCTCACATTTCGTTTTCATTTTTGGCATTCATGACAGAAAACTCGTTTGCTGCCGGCCATTTGCCATGGGACGAGACCAGATAAGCCAGCTTCGAAGACCACAACAACAAGCCACAACAACCAGGCAACGTGTTGACGGCTGGAAGAGATATCGCGGGGATCAGTATTGTAGTGTTTTTTTGCTTTAAGCCAGAATATTCAGTCAGCTTCTGCTTTTACGCATAGCTGGTTTTCTTCTTCCTTGGCAAACGTCCTTAAAGGTCACTCAAGTTGTCGTTGTTGATGTTTGTTGTTGCTGCTATTGTAGGGCAACAAGCCATGGCACTGGCACCGGTTTTCTGATTACTTACGAGGGTAGTCTGAAAATAATTCAGCCTAATCAAGAAAGGATGCTCCTTTTTTTATGTGGAGTCGAAAAAGTATATTTTTTCAGGGCTCTTAAAATAAAGTCTTAGATCAGCCCCAAATCGTTCTTATAGCTCCAAACAATTTTTATTTATTAATCCGTGTTCAAGGTAGACAATTTGAGTTATGCAACTAATATCCCAGAAAACTATTGACAACAGCTTTAGGTGTGTTTCTTAAGTGTTGATTCCTAAGAAGAAAATTAACTTATATTACAACTTGATGCATTGTGTCTTAAAATGACAGTCTACTGACTTTTTCCTAGACTTTGTAAATTCTTTTGGTCAGTTTTGACGTCTTCATCGAAAATTTTCAGCCTCTCCGTCTAAATTCAAAATAAATGTTTTTAATCTGATTTTTTTTTTAAAGAAGTACATTCTTAATTTGTGCATAGGATATTGCGGATATTCTTCCAAAACTTCACAGTGAGATGTAGGCTGAAACAATCATCTAATATTCAATTAAAAAAAAATGTAATACAGTCGAGGCGGTGCCCGACAGTGTAATACCCTGTACCTTTTTTCTCGAAAAAAGTTTAATTTCTGCATATTCCTTCTAAGAACATTCCAATTGGATTTTTTTTTTATTGGTGCGAAACGATATTTACACCTATAAATTCTTCAAATTTTAACCGATTTTGATGAAAATCGAAATTTGTGTCAAAGAAGTTATTTTAAGTATATGGGGCAAGTTTCAAGGGGATATGTTGAGGGGTGTGGGAGAAATCGCGGTAAATCGATTGCGGTGGTTGGGGGGTCGCATTGATAAAATTTGGATGTGGATTTGTTCATTCGAGCCACATAAATCAGCTTACCAAAATTGGTGATTCTAGGTGATTTGTTACTATAATTACGTAGAGTCAAATATTGACGCATTTTATAGGCAAGGGGATGTCAAATTTGTACATTTTAGATAATAACTTTTGTTGTATTTGTCCGATTTTGTTTATTTTTGACACACAGATGCATATAGCCACAACGCATCGCTCTGTTAAGTTTCAGATTAAAATATTAAACGGTGTAGTCAAAAACCGCGAAACTCTGCTACGGGGAAACGGGGAAAGATATGGACATGATTCAACAAACTTGATCTTCTCAGGAAATATGCGCATCAGCTGGTAAAGTTTCGTATCTCTAGCTCTTATAGTCTCCGAGATCTAGGTGTTCATACAGACGGCCAGACGGACAGACGGACAGACGGCCAGACGGACAGACGGACATGGCTCAATCGCTACCCGAGGTTATGATAAGCATTTTGGTATAAAGGACTTGGGGTCTGCCACGCCTCCTTCTTGCTGTTACATACATTGCAAAAATCTAGTATACCCTTTGTACCTATAGGTTGTTATAAAAAATAAAAAAATTACATAAACAAAATGGGGTACTTGGCTAAGTCGCTGGTATTTCAGGCTGCCCTCGTATATTGGCTACTTGTTGCATGCCGCGCCGCATGGTGCCGTTGGGATTTTATCTCAGCAACACGATCTCTTGCCAATTAAGTAGCCGACCAGTTAGCCACTCTTACAAGTTGCAAGATGCTGCAAGCCTTCATTTTTTTATTTTTTTTTATTTTTTTTGTAGCTGCATTTTTAACGGAATTTAAAGGTTAACTGGTACAGTTTTTCTTCTTAGCTTCTCTTAACGACTATTTACATGTGCTTTGCTGTTTGATATTTTTATTATGTCTATACCTACATACTTACATATTAAATTTTTTTATGGCTACACTTAAGCCATTGAAAATCGCATTCAAGTTCAAATCCCACATAATATGTACATAATAAATACGTTTTGGAATATATGTAAAGCGGTTGTAGCAGTATATAGGCTCAAGTCCGATTAAGGTGAATAAACCGACGCCATGTGTGTGCAAATTATGCGTTTTGTCTGACTCAGCGGTAAATATACATGTGTATGTATGTAAGTACATATATAAATAGTACTGCATCTATGTACTAATGTACATATAAAATTTTATAGCGCTTGGCATTGAAAGTGAAAACTCATTGAGATTCTAAGCCACGCGAAGTATTTGCTTGTTTCTGCTGTATCCAAAAGTCTATGCAAATGTTTCTAAAGATGATTCGACGGATATTACATAATACTAAACAGCTTTTAGAAGCAATATCTATTAATATGCTTCGAACATACATAGTATAAAGATGAAACAGTTTTTAAGTTGCACTTTCTCACTTTTGTTGGAACTAAATAAATATGCTTTAAGAATAACAAAACATTTGATTAAATACTACTCAGGCTATTGAGCTCGGTACACCTAGAAATCACGTCAAGCTGCATACCCGTAAGCTTCCAGCAAGAATAACAACTATCATTGCTAACAGAAATGCTACACAGAGACAGTGGATTAGAACAAGACAACCCATTTTCAAAGCAAGAGTTAACTTTTTAAACAATCTAATCAGTCAGGAATTGTTTAATTATAATAACGTAATGTGGAATGAAAAATTGTCTAAACTGGGCAATAACGCAAAGCCCTTTTGGAAGCTCACGAAAATTATTAAAAATAAGAAGCAATACATTCCCTGCTTTAACCATGAAAATAACCGATATTTCACCGCTTTAGAAAAGGCAAACGTACTGGCCGAGATAATTGAGTCGAAGCACCGCATTACAGAAAATTTCTCTGATAATCTCACTTCTGAGCTAGTGTCAAACTCGTTAGGTGAAGTTTCTGCCCAATATAATTCATCAGCTGACCTTTTTACTAGCAATGAAGTTTCAACAGTAATCAAGTCACTTAAAGATAAAAAGTCGCCAGGGTTTGACCAAATACCAAACATTTGCCTTAAGTTAACGCATTGCATTATTTAACGCTACTTTGCAAAAATCATTCCCATTGCGAAACCAGGTAAACCACCTGACTCTCCTCTGAGCTATCGCCCTATTAGCCTCTTGTGCGGCATATCCAAGGTTTTAGAACGCTTAATCAAGACAAGACTCTGTACCTATGTAGAGGAGAAGCGCATTCTACCTCCAATGCAATATGGATTTATAGTCGGCTTTAACTGCATACATCCTCTTGACAAAGTCACAAGCTTTGTAAAAGCAAATTTTAATTTAAAAAAATCTGTCGGTATGGTTACGCTAGATGTGGAAGCCGCATTCGACACTGTGTGGCACAATGGCTTAATTCACAAACTGGTGACTTGCAATACACCAACCTACCTAACTCAAATCATAAAAAGTTTTTTGACCGACAGACACTTTCTTGTTTCTTTGGATGGTTCTATATTTAGCCAAAAGTTTATCTGCGCTGGTGTTCCACAAGGCTCTGTCCTCGGACCGATTCTCTATAACTTTTTTACCTATGATATCCCCAGATTGGAAAGATGTAACTCAATAATTTTTGCAGATGACACTGCCCTCTACTGTTCGGGCACAACTTATTCTGATATACACTATAATCTGCAACACTCGTTAAACTCTATATCTGCGTATTTCTATAAATGGAAAATTAAGCTAAACGCGACTAAAACTAAAGCAATTTTCTTTAGCAAAAAGCGTAGGCCATGTTTCCTTCCTGACAATAATCTCGAGCTTCATAGCTCCTACATTCCATGGGATGATTCTGTGAAATATCTAGGAATCCACTTAGATTAAAAACTGCTATTTAGTGGTCACATCAGTAATACATTAGATAAAATTAATAAAACTGTACGTACTTTATATCCATTTATAAACCGTAAATCTAAACTATCTATAAAAAACAAACTTACTATTTACAAGTCCATATTTATACCAATAACCATATACGGAGCTGAAATATGGATTACCTCAGCTAAATGTCATTTAAAACTTCAAATTGCCCAAAATAAAATATTAAAAATGATCCTCAACCTATCATATTATTATAACACTAGATCCTTGCATAAGATAGCAAATGTAAAGATGATTGACGAGCTTATCACTAGCGCATCAACCAAATTTGTTATTAAAAAAACTTATATTACACTAAGTATGTGTTGAAGGGTAAATCACCTTCCTGTAGTTTGTAAGTTTTATTTTAAGTTTTTTAAATCAAGGTTTTTTCTCCTGTTTCCCTTGTTCACTTGAATATTTTAGGTACCATTATTAAAATGAACATAATTAAAAACAAAATATTAATGTTTCAGCTGCATAGGTTTATGCCTCAACTTTGTTAATACTAAATTAATTTAACTTTAAACATTATTGTAATGTAAAGGAAATAAAGCACAATAGAAAAAACATTTGATTATAATTTTATGTGTAGCATTTCTATATTATGATGGTGCAGTTTATAGCTTTTTTCACCAACCTAGATGTGTTATGTAAAACGTTTTAGATCATTATCATCTTCCGCTAGACCATTGGGCCTCAAAAGCTTTTAGGTGACAATGATTTATCATTCGCCAAAAATCCGATTTTTTTTAAATTTAGAAAAGTCCCTCCCTAAACCATAAGCACAGTTTTTGTGGTGCTTCAATTACACAACCAGCCATTTATTAATGACAATACATATCTCGATCTTGTAATCAAATTTTCTATAAGTAAAACTCCTCCAGCACCTCATCAAGCATTTCCAAAGTTTAAAATCTCTTTAACATCAACTTTGAATTCCCCCACTTTTTAGATTAAACACAGCTGTACCACGCCAATAAAGTAATTATTAATACAGTCATGAACAAAATTGAGAGGACAGCATTTCAAAAAATATTCAACACTTATTTAAACCAATACTTTTATATTTTATGCTCAAATCTTGGAGCTAATTTGAACTACGATTTTTTGGAAGCATTTGTTTGAGCATATTCGCTCTTGTTGATTTTTTGGTCCGTTAGTCCCAAAACGGCATTTTTTAGCTGAACAAAATTAAGAGGACAGTGCGTTTATTTTCAATGTTTTGATATTGTTGTTCTTTTTTTCGGTTCGTATTGGACTTGCTATCCGCGGTTACCTTTATTTTTTTCATAAACAACTAATTTTTAGCATTATTTATTGTTCGTGGAGTCAGTTTGCGCATACAAATTGTCACGATGGGCGGCCGAAAAGCAGTGCCCTTAAAAATGCAACAATTTATTATTGAAGATCGATAAAGCGGGTTAAGTTTACGCAAAATCGCTAAAATTCCCGATTTAAAAAACTAGCGTCGAAAAAAAGTGTAAAAAATGTACAGAATCGCGCCAACTCAGTAATTTGCCGGGCCACGGTGGTAAGCGTACCACAACCATGCGAGAAGATACGCCTATTTTCGCCAAATCCAGTTGAAATCGAATACTACGAGCTCGGAAATCAATGATCAACTCAATTTGAATGTTTCCACCACAACAATTCATCGTAGAGTACACGGAAAAGGTTTCATGTTTACAACAAACAAAAATATGTTCTGATTTAATGGGCAATTCAATGCAGTTTGGAAAAAGAAAATAATCAATATCAGTTTACTGAAACCAGAGATATTTGCTTTAAAATAAAGACACGTTTTTTAATTTAGAAAAATGGATTTTTCCAAATATGTCGAAATTCGTTCCAACGAAAATTTGTCGACTTCATTTTCGGTTTTAGCCTGCCATTTTACTACAGAAACGACTAAAACATGTTGAGGATACCAAAATTTTTTAAAATTTGTAAGCTAGTGTAATCAGGCATGTTCTAGATTTCTATTCCGAAAAACGTGGAGTCATTTTGAAAAGTTTGGCTCTCAGCTGTCGAAATTAAAAGTAATTGGCTTTATGTACTTAAATAAATTCATTTATATGTATTATTACGATCAATTTTCATTATAATTTTTATTACAAAATTTGTCTATTAATATTGTGTTCGTGTTGCACGAGTGAATTCCTGCGCTCTCGCGAACTACAAGCAACTTTTTTACTACGTTTCAATTTTTAAAAAACGACTGCTGCATGAATTCGGTGCTATTTAAATGTTGTGCCCAGGAAACAAAAATAAACAACACAGGTGTTCCACGCTGGAACGAAAATAATTCGAAAACGATTGAAAATCGATTCGAACTCAGTGTAAATCTAGAACACAAATTGTCGGAATGGAAATCTAGAACATGCCAGTATATCTTTATTCGTGCACGAGATATTTCTTGTCAAAGAAAAGTTTGCATAAATATTCAGTTATCGATAGCCCGATAAATAATCTTAATTTTATGCTGATTTGTCACTATTATGAGGCACTGTCTTATGTCTGTCTTTTCAATGTTATATCTTTCAATGAAAGCTCTTTTATATAATAATATTGTATCTTTATTTGTTTACAATATATGACAAGATTGACAAGATCAAAGAAAAATCTCTATAAATATTCAGTTATCGATTACTAGATAAGTAATCGGAGTATTGCTAAAAATGTAAGAGGTAAATATTCGCATTTATCTCTGTTCCAAAGTTTTGAAGTATGTTTTGGGTCTTTATATTGTTGCAAAACAAACACTTCTCCTATCCAGTCGATGCCAAAGGGAAAAGCTGAGAAGTATTTTCTAAAGAGGTCTTTAACTTGTGCAGGGTAGTGTATATCCTTGTGATACAAATTTCATACTCCTATCCAGTTGGGCCATGTTTAAAACAATTTATTTTCTCGTCCCGATCAATTTGATTAGAAGGTTATAGGGTCTCTTTAATTTCCCTAGAGTTCTGACGCACAGAATTTGTTCCCCTGTTTACAGGCTTCAATAATTCATTGATTACCTACTACATATGTATGTAAAACATCTTTCAAAGTGCACACCAAATTCTGCGGCTTTACGATTATTATTTCGAAACAGCTTATTTAAGCAATACTTTAAGCATTTATCTGTTTATTATTAAACATGCCCACTTAGCGTTGACCTTATTGGATTCAATTATGGTTCAATAATCCTCAAGTACAATGTACTTGTATCGTGCATACAACGATTCTCATAATTACGTCACAAAGCGGCTGTTGTGTATTTCAAATGATATACCGCTATGTCAACAGCTCCAAGATCTTCACTAAACCCCACAATTTATAATCTAAGCTGCATCTTTAAACGGTAGCTGCTGTGCCACTCAATGCACGCACATCATCAATCATCAGACCTGCATAATAATAATAACGATGATGATACCAAACCGTTTCCAAATCAAACAAGCCATAACGACAACAATACGAGTATACTACATTATGCCATATCGCATCGTCTATAGCATAATAAATCTATAGTAATTTAACAATTGTAAGGCAGGGGCTGCTGATGACGTCTCATCCGCGACTTATCTAGTGGATCCATTGGCGGTCAATGAGTGAGTGCTGCGCATGCGCATCGTGCATGCCAAGCGCATTGTTAGTGCGCGGGTGTCTAGCCTAGAGATGGGCACGAGACGTGAGTGTGAAAATCGTGTTTAATTCTTAAGTGCCGTGACTGATGTCAATTTAATGGACTGTGTAATTTGCAGTGATTTTTTTGTTGTTGTGTTAAAAGACTTACTGCAAGTCACGAAGTACACGACACAATTTTATTTGAGATGCTTGCTTGATTAATGCAGCTTTTTATAGGCTCATTTACTTACATGCTAAGCTGAAAGATTAAAAATGACAAAGATTCTTAAGAGTGCATTTTATGTAGAGTGGTGTAATTAAGCACAGGGCAGCTGATCTGAAGTAAATTAAAGTAAACGTACACTGTACGACATGACAAAGTTATCTGATTGGATCTTAACCTGGAGTTCAGGTGGTTTTCTTTTTTCATCTGCTTAAAATTTAGTTAAACAATGTGGCAGATGTAATGGTAATAACTAATTTTTTGCTTGAATTATTTATAAAATCTTATATGTCCAAATTTTATATGGCAGATTGAAAGTTGTGAATGTAAATTTAATAACCCATCCAAAGTATTGCAAAATAACATTTTAAACTTTCAAATTCACAGGATTCATTTGTAAATGTTGCTTATAAAATATCAACAAATAAATTTGGTTTTTAGAAGAGCTTCGTCGAAAGAGGTTCGCATTTTGAAATTTTTGCATATATGTATTATATCTTCATCAATTGCATGTGCGTAATAGCACCAAGTTTCAAGCTTGTTACTTTTCGGAAAGAAGCAGTTAATACACTCACTTTTAGTCTAAGGGCCTATACGCAGTTCGAAAAATTTCGCAAGGAATGCCAAAACTTCATATAAAAAAAAACATCCCAAATGGTATTTTTTTTTTATATGAAGTTTTGTCATTCCGCGCGATATTTTTCGAACTGCGTAGATCCCTTAATGTGATAAAATATTATTTGTTTTTTTTTTTTTAAATTACATGTATAGTGAGAGTTTGCATACATTTTTGTGGAAAAATCTTTTAAATTGCAAATTTTCGGATTCAATGTCGTTTTTTTCAAATATATTATGACTTTTTTAAATTTTTTACTTTAATAGTTTTAAACATCTTTATGAACATTTACCGCACATTAACTCGAGATGATTGTATTTTTTTTTTCGGAATGTAAGCGTCTGAATTTTAGTTAATTGCAATTAATTGCGGTTGCAAAGAAATATGAGCTAAAAGCGTAAATTCACATTATATTTTGTTAGAGCGGAGCAAAGTAGCACAAAACGTGAGATACCATAAAGGTCAGCATGAAACATAATCTTATGCTGTCTTTTATGCTACAAAGCACCTAAATAAGTGATACCAATCTAGCAAAGAGTCTACGTTAGTAGCAGCTATTGTAACAAAGATTCCTTCGTGACCTTAAATCGTGTCACGTGCGCATCTCTAGCTGCTGAGCTGCTGCTGCCGCTGCTGCTAGCAATGCTACCAAAATCGGTCACAATGCGGCCAAGGATAAAATTAATAAAATTTTGCACGAACTTGCTACAACAGCAAAAACTACACCAACAATTGCTGCAATAAAAAAACTTAATGCGGTTGTATTTTCATTTAAATACGATGTGCTGCTAAGTTAATACAAATTTAGACGATGAGCTTTTAAAGTCAATAATACAAAATAATATTGTATTTTTATTTTACTCGTACTCGTTCGTATTTTTGAACTAGCCCAGAGTGATCTAATTGTTGCATGCATTTCTAATGGGTCGACCTTGCCTAATTGTCCAAGGCATTACTTGAGCGTGCGGGCATTTAAAGTTAGTTGGACTTCATTTGGCAATTAAGTTTTATCATTAATCATACGTATTGTTGGCTTTGAACTGCACCACGGTGTAAGTTCGCCCTGCCCCAGCAAGTGCCTAATCTGTTGACCTTAGCCAGTTACTTAAATTAAGCGTATATTACTCACATAAGACAGAGTTGGCTGACTGCTGTTGACCACCAGCTCACCGTTGCGCTGCTTTCCGAGCAGCGACTGATGCAGTCGATTGGTGCCATAGTACATCTCCCAAATGCTGGGCTTCTTGCGATGCCACTCAGACACGCTGTCCTGTTTATTGGCTGCACCAGCCACATCTTCCTTCTTTTTGCCAGCATGATAGTCATCACGTGCCAGCACCGGCTTGTGAAATGTCAAGTTGCGCTGCATTTGTGTGATCAGCGTGGGTGGTAGTTCCAGTTCTGGCTCGGAGCTAGACGTCGTACCGCGTGAGCCTGTTGCAGACGTTACCTCCGACTCTATATAGCACTCTGCGGCTGGAAACACTTCGCATATGGACTTGCGCTTCATTTTAAAGTTGGGATCACTTGCACAACGTATGGTCATGATCTGTTCGCGCACGCTTAGCGGCCGACCGCTGGCAGAGACCAGCACTCCATCGCGTACGGCCTCGTAGGCATTGATGGTCATATCGCTGCCGAAGCTAAAGGAGCTGCGACGTCTTTCAAAGGCGTTTTGTATCTTGCGCACATGCTGATTGCGACCCAGACCACTGCAGAGCTGACGTATCTCCAGCTCGTTGTGCTGATTCATGCGCTGCAAATAGGATTCAAGCTCTTGTTTAAGTGTTTGTATCATGCCCTCCAGTTCCTTGGGTATTTCGGAGCTACTCGACGTGTGCTCCTCATGCAGATCATTACGTGAGCGTGACAACAAACGTATCTTATCACGTACATCCTCAAGCAGCTCACGCGTATTTTGAAAATGCAACTGATCCTCATAGCGCTTAACATAAGGCTCTTCCGACGTACGTGTGCTCAAGTCTTTGCTAACAATATCGCTTTCGACACGGTAGGCGTCCTCGGGACAGGAATTTATATATTTGGCACATTTATAGTTATTTTCCTCCACTTGCTCATCGGTAAGAAAGCTGGGATTGTCAATGCCGGAGTGTTTACTGCGCTTGCTGCGACGCTCATTGGTCAGCAGAAAGGCATCCAAGTCAATGTCCAGCAGCGAATCGTCGGACAGCTGCTCCGCCCAGCTGTGTCTGCGTTGTATTTGTTGTTTTTGCTGCTGTGTGGCGTAGCCCTCCATTATTGTGGGCAGCTGATTGTAAGCACGCAGCTTTTCGCCTACGTCCAGGCTGGGCGTATTCGCTGTATTCGTCGCCAGCGACATAAGCGATACAATGGGCTCCTGTGCGTAGAGACATGGAAACGTCTTCAAATGGCGATCTAGATTCTCAATACTGTTCTCCAAAATTCGTAGCTTTTCGCTGTAGTGGGGCAACTGTGACTGTGGTGCCGCAGTCAGCATATTGTTTGTGTTGTGGTGCTCATCATCCGCCTCACCATCTTCATTGGCAGCAGCTTGGCGACTATCCACACGCTGACTATTCTGTATGGAAGCTGCCACAGTTGTGGGTACCGTAGCTGCAGTTGCTGCCACTGATGGCGTCGCTGCAGCTGTCGCTTTCATTGGCAACTGCAGCTGTGGACGCAGTCGGTTCACCACACTTTTACTCTTTTCGCTGGCATCTAGGAGGATGTCTATGACCGGTTCGCAATAGATGTGCTCGTCTAGCGAATATGTGGAACACACATTGGAGCTATAGTAACCGGACGAACCGCTTTTGTCGGTGGAGTAGTGTGACTGATGTGAACCCAAGCGGCCTGTTGGCAATGCTGCAGACGTTGCCGTAGCCGTTGTTATTGTCGTGGTCGTGCTGATCATTGGCGAGCTGCACATTTCGTTTTCATGGCCAGCACCTAGTCCAGAGTCTGCGGTATGCGTACTACTGCTGGATGCAATGGAGCGTTTCTTGTTGCGGGGTGGTGGCACGACGACGACGACATTTGCAGATGTTGTTGCTGTTATGGGTGTCGTTGTTGGTGTTGTTGCCGCTGTTGCCACTGTTGCAACTGCGGCTGCCTCAGGTTTGATTTCGTTTTGAAAACCCGTCTGACTGTCATGACCATTGGCGCATTGGTCCAAGCGGCCATGCAATATGTTTGCCTGGGACATCGTGGCCAGCTGTGTGGCATTATGCGCGGATACCGCTGTCAATGGCATTGAAATTGTGTGTCCATTGATGCTGGGGGATGAGGAGAAATAACAGAAATAAATGAAAATGAAAATAAAAATCATTGCAAAAATTGAAGATTATTACGAGCTAAAAGGAAAATTTCCATTCAATGAAAGTGGTTTAGTTTGTTTGGCTAAAATTGGGTTAGTAGTTGGTCAATGCTATTATTGCAGTATTGACTTTTTTATTAAAAAATTGCGTATACGACGGGTATTCAATCTTCGAATTGTCTTAACTGCTTATGTTACGTCTTAATGGGAGGGGGTTGGCTGACTAAGTCAGACTTGGGTAGCACTTAAATCTTAAAGCACACTCTAATGAAGTTGAAAAATCTAAAATTTATCAGAATCAAATAAGTTATATGGTAGCTAAAAGTTTAAGTTTACATAATTGCAATTATTGAGCAAATCCTTTTAAAAGTTGCTTGTTTTTTTTATGAAAAAATAAAATTCACATTTTTATGTTCCAACCATTCACTTCAAAGATATTTAGAGATAACACTAATCTAGTTCTTTTTTATTTATGAAAAAAATAATATAATGTTTGTTGAAGGTCCGTGATGTTTGTATCAGAGCTGGCAGTAAGCCAAATGATAGAACTTTAAATTTTACGATCGGGCACTTTAGGCGTATAGGGTTAGATAAAAAAAATTTATAAAAATTAAGAATGAGAATAGATGCGTTTATATAGATTTCATAAATGAGAAATCGTAGTGTGAGGAAAAAAATTATTTTGATCTTTGTTTTTTTATCCTACAGTGTAAATTGAGAAAAATAGTTGTTTTTTTATAAAGAATTCTGTTTCTGCATCGGAAGAACATTTATATCATAGATCCTTATATACCACACAACTAACAAATGATTACATATATATATATATGTGTGATTGTCTTGAAAGTAATTAACTATCTTAATGCCTGTTGCACGTTTATGTACTGAAACATTTGTTTTTTCGTAGCTTAGGCCATAAATTTGTTTCTTGTCAACATATTTTAATGCATTCAAAAGAAGCTTAAAAATGCTTTTAATAGCCATAAAAAACATTGGAAATTTAACATTCTTAAAAACTTGTTCTAAACAAGATTTGTTGCTTTGCCTTTAGTTTTTGATTTACAGTTAGATATGCAAAAGTTTGGCAAATTTTTAAAGCCAAATAGATATTAATGTGCATATAGCAACTACTATGTGTGTCTCAGTGGTGATTCATTTGATTTCAAACATGGAATTTGCCAATATAAAATATTTATGAAGTAATAATGATCACATTTTTAAATTTAAGGAATTGTTAGACAGGGTATCTTTATTAGAGTTACTTCCAATATGGTCAGTAGGAGAAAAAAAATTATTAATGAGGATAAGATTGTAACTCCTAATATATGTAAGCGGGTAAAGTTTATTTTTTGCTTTTGTAGGGAATCCTCAAAACTTTCGCCAAACTTTACACTGTCAGTAGGTAAGTAATAAGTAATAACTTAAAATATTTTTAATAAAAAATGTCGATATTTGTTTAAACTAATTTAAGAGAGATTGAACCTACTTGATCATTAAATAAAACTCTCCCTGAGCAATCAAGTTCATTTTAAATTTATAAATATTGGAGATAATCACAGTAGACATCTATTCGGGAGTTGAATGGTCTCAGTGGAGAAAGCATAAAAGGCAGGACGCTTAAATAGAATGATAACAATTTCGTTTTAGTGCATACAAGATGACGCCAATAGAAGCATATTAAACTTTCAAATATCCAATTCCATTTACAAAAACTGCACCAAAGAATCAATTTCTAGAGATTGTAATTTTCCATTATTCTATTCATAAAAAAAATGAGTCATGATGCATACAAAGAAATCAGCTTTAATTTTGAACAAATTTTTTTTTTCTATCAAAATCCGCATATGTATGCAAAATGCATAGTGCACTTCTTCCATTTTATGGTCAGTTCTTTTGAGGTGGCTAATCGGAATGTTTTGACTAAAATTCGCATAAAATTTACATTATTTTACATTAAACCACCAACACGCATACGTAGAGTGCGGACAGAGGAAAACAACGCAGCTGTATCCGCCAGTGTTGTTGATGACCGTGAATTATCGATTCGGCGCCGTTCGCAGCAATTGGGCCTCTGTTACTGCACTACGTGGAATTTTTTGCGGAAGGATTTGGGTGCAAATCCTTTTAAAATACAGCTGGTGCAAGAATTGAAGCCACATGACCTACCACATCGGCTAACTCTCGGTGAATCGGCGCTGGCAAAGTTGGATGAAGATCCACTTTTTTATCGGAAAATTGTGTTCAGCGACGAAGCCCATTTCTGGTTGAATGGATACGTGAACAAGCAAAATTGCCGTATTTGGTGTGAAGAGCAGCCAGAAGCATTGCAAGAACTGCCAATGCATCCCCAAAAAGTCACTGTTTGGTGTGGATTATGGGCCGGTGGCATCATTGGACCGTACTTTTTCAAAGACGGCGAAGGCAAGAACATTACTGTGAATGGCGAGCGCTGCCGTGCGATGATTACAAGCTTTATTTTGCCCAAAATGGAAGAGCTGGACTTGCCTGACATGTGGTTTCAATTGGACTCAGCGTATGAACCATTTGATGCGCAGCCGCGGTCAACATTTATATATAGATATATAGATCGTTCTATCGACCAAATAAAGATAATAAAAATTAATAAAAACCGAAAGCTCTTAAAAAATCACCCTTTATAAACTAATTTTCAAGCTTTATGCGATTTAAAAAATAACAAGTCAAAACAGAATAACATATAACTATGACTATCATTATTTTGATATGACAATTTATGCCTGCTGCCACTCACAGATGGCGCCAGTGGCGCTTGGCTTGTTAGACCTGTCAGTTATTTTATTTTTTTTGTTAATTCTGGTTGCTGTTGTTGTATTTGGATCTTGGCAACATGCACCGCACTAGGTCAACATCAAATTGCGTAATAATTACGAGTATATGTGTGTGTGTGTGTGTGTGTGTGTGAGTTCTTGTCAGGCAGGTTGTTCGTTACGCACCCAAATTGATAAGTTTTGGCCAAGTTAAGACCCCCTTTAAGACAGCTGTTATTAAGCCCAAGTTGATCCATGTTTAACGATGCGTTGCGCCGCCTTGGCGCGCACAACGTAATAATTTGTTTTGGTATCATGTAATCTGGAAGGTTATCGGCCAACACATAGACACAAACACTAATAAAGCAAGCACACCTTCTATGTGTTATAAATTTGGCAATATATTTTGCATTTATTTTAAAGAGTGTTAATTAAAATGTTCAGCCTCGTTTGCATATTGTGAGTTGGCTTGAAACCGTTAGATGTGAATTTGTGTGGTGCCTAATTGTTGTTGACTTGTTGCCAACTATCATTAAACTTGCCTTAGTTTATGTATGCTCATACATAATAATATATTATATATATATGTTTATAGGTATGTAGTATGTACATACTCGATATATTGCTGATTTGGTCTTTACACGTCTTAAGAAGCAAATGAAAAATTACTAAACGTCCTTCTAGCAACTATGGCAAATCAATCAAATATAGCCAGTATAGTAGTTTAGGCCAATTTATTTACTAAAACCGGCAAGATGGTTAGCTTAAGTATCTAACCTTCGCTTTTTAAATATTGCATACAAATTAATGTATAAATAACACAGCTTATAACTAATAAAATAAACAAATTGGTTACGACTAACTGCAATTATGGTTAACACTAAAGATATGCGAGGGTTGGCTTAAAAATTAAAAATTTGCACGTTCGCAAGTGTGAATAATATTGAGATTCGTACTGGGTGCCTAAAATTGCTAATGACCGAACTAAGGAACAGTCGAAGGCCAAGGCGGGCCTATAAAACGAAAATAATGCACATTGAACGCCTTGAAGAAACAAAAAAAGTATATAAAGGCTATTTTTTAACAGCGTCCGGATTTCCGCAAGGGATATCTCTGAAACCTGTTAGTTTTCACAATTTTAAATTTAATTTTATTCAGTAAGGGCTAACAATTTATTATGGTAAGATTTACAGCACAACAATCTTCTTCAAATCTTCGAGATTTGCAATCAAAATCAGTGTTCTGTTGTAAAAACTTGAATAGCGCTCTTCGAACAATTTATGGACCGAATAATCGTCCATAAGAACGTGCTATTCGTCGTGTTCTTGATCATGTACGAACTCATTTGACATTCCACGATGTCTGACCACCAATCAGAATGAGTACAGCACGGTCCGAAGAAAATATCGCTGTTGTAGAGGTCAGTGTAGAGGAAAATCCAAATTTATCGATTCGCAACGTGTTACCGTCAATGGTGATCGATACAGAGCGATAATCAATGAATATTTGTTTCCAAATTTACGTGACATCGATGTCGAAGAGTTCTGGTTTCAACAGGATGGCACTACGTGCCATACGGCGACCGCAACCATTGATTTACTGAAAACTCAATTCGGTGAGAAAGTTATTTCAAGAAATGCGCCCACCAACTGGCCGCCGCGGTCGTGTGATTTGACCCCTTTAGATTATTTTCTTTGGGGACACATCAAGTCGTTGGCTTATGTTGACAAGCCAGCAACAATTGACGACTTGGAAACCAACATTAAACATGTCATTACTGAAATACGGACCCAAATGCTCGATAGTGTGGTCAAAAATTGGACCTACAGGGTGCGCTTTGTAACTCGTAGTCGTGGTGGTCACATGCCAGATATCTTTTTCAAATATTAAATGATACGAAATCATCTACCTAGTAAAACCATAATTGGGGTCAGTACATTAATTTTTCTATGGTTTATTTAAGTTTGAAATCCGGACGCGCTTAAAAAAACACCCTTTATTGTTTAGAGATATTGGTGCGGTTTAATGCAAAAGAAATTGTGCAACAAATTGGTTCTGGACCCAACGCACTCTCTGAATTTGGCTGAAAGAGATTTTCTTGTAATGATGTGGTAATCTGAGCAAACAAAGACGATTAAATAATCGCTTTAAAGAGTGATAATTTGTTTACCTCGTAAAAAGTGTTTGCTTACTTGTTGAGCCGAAAACTTTTCAGCCTGCCCTCTTATGCTATTTATTAAAAACGCATGCTCTAAAGGTCAAACAAATTGTTTTTTGAACATTTTCAATTAAAATTCATAAACTGTAATCAAATATTAACTAGGCATATGAAATGCAAGTCCAGTCCAATACCAAAATAAATATCATTTGTTTGGTTTTTTCCGATATTATCAGACGACGCTGCATGCGTTTTTAATGAAGTTGGGAAAGGGCATCAAAAACGAAAAACGAAAAAAAACTTAACAATATCGCGAATAAAAAAAGACTTTAGGCTACAGTAGCTACCTAGTAAATGTATGAGTACTATGTGCTAAAATTTACAATGACCTTGCATGCCATTGTGAGTAGAGGAATGTGTTGAATGTCTCATCAAATGGTAAATACTTGAGGGAAACAAAAACAACTTAAAGCGAATTCGGTGAACGGTGGCTAAAACATAATTTAATTAATTTGTTTGTATATGTGTTTTTTTTTTGCAAAGGTTTCATTTTAAAAACATACTCTTAGTATGTGTATTACGCAATTCTATATATAAAAGCACCTTTCGAAAAATATTTTAATATCAAAGAACCTGAAGCAAATGCTCATTTTTGTTTTTTTTATTTTTTTTTTAGCGGCCTACAATATTTTTGTCATATCAATTTATTTTGTATGCAAAGCGCGCTTTTGGTTTCATGTTTCAAAATGTAAATTAATAAAATACAAAGTCAAAAAAAAAATGTATAAAACAATCAAAAATCGAAACCACTTAAATTGTGTTTTGATTGGATTGTCTTTTTGTATTCTGATTGATTTTGAGCACATTTAATCTTGATTGCGGGAAATATTCTTAATTAAGATTGAAAGATTAATGATAAAAATGAACTGAGCCGCTTGTAAAATATTTACTGTACATGAATTTTAACCTCTGTTTTTTTGCTAATTGATAAAACATTTGTTGTTTGCTAAAACTATTCTTATTTATTTTTCTATGCATAGAAATATATTTATACATATTTTCCCACACATAAGATATTTAAACTTGCTACAAAAATAATTGTTCTCATTAACCCTTCGTCGGACACCCGGGTCTGGCCAGACATATTTCGTTTTTGACTGCTAATTCAAATTAATTATAATTTAGGTATCGACTTGCGCTTCCAGGTAGCGTCGTAAAATATTATTGACATGGATCGATATGCATATAAGAAATATCGAAAAGTTCTTAAAAAGGACGATAAAAAGATTCAAAAAGTCTACCTTCGGACGGACACATGGTGCCTTGCTGGACAAGGGAATTTACATTATGTTTCGGCTCAAATATATACCAACCAGGTATATTTTCTTAGTTACTAATCATTCTGAATCGATTTGGCATATGTTGAGCTACGTGCCTGAGGATATAAATACCAGAAGAATACCAAGAACAAGAAAATGGATTTCAATGTATTTTTTGATGAAACATAATATAATAATAAATATTTATAATGTATAATATAAGGTTTAAAAATAGCTGTCCGACGGAGGGTTAAAAACATATTGACTGATGCCAAGGTTATTTTTGAAGAATTGGGTCAATAGAGTAGAAAAGAGTTTGTGTTTTTTTGTTTTGTGCTAATTTCTAAGGGATCATACATTAACTACGTGACCTTAATTTCCACAAAATAGACCCCTCCTCCCCCTCGTGACACGTGAAAACAGAAATCAGTCGAATTTTGCACCAAAAAATTTTTTTGACCGATCGGTCCTATGGGGACTATATGATATGGTCAACAGATTTTGATCACATTTGGTACAGTGCTTGGGAACTCTAAAAAACTTCCGTGTGCCAAATTTGGTAACGATAACTTCATAAACAAACGAAACACAACGAATTTTGTACAAAAAAGGTTTTTTGACCGATTGGGCTTATGGGAGCTATATGATATAGTCAACCGATTTTGATCAAATTTGATACAGTGCTTGGAAGCTCTAAAAAACTTCTTAATGCCAAATTTGATTACAATATCTTCACAAACAAACGAAACACAACGAATTTTTTAGATAAAAAACTCACTTTTAATACTCATATTGGATTAAAACCATTTGTACCCTGTACCCACTTATAAATAGGAAGTCAAAGTTGTCAGCTGAAATAAACTCATCATCTTTAAAACCATATTTACCTCTATCCTAATGTATGGATCTTCTGTTTGGGGTAATTGCGCGCCAACACATATTAAAAAACTCCAAGTATGCCAAAATAAACTTTTAAAACTATTGTTAAATTTACCATATTACATACCATACCTTCATAATGCAGCTGGTGTAAAGACAGTCCAACAATTTATTAACTCTAAGCATTAATTTTGTAAATATTTAGTTTTAAGTTATTTTTAAGTTAAAATTAAGGTTTTTCCCATTTTTTCCTTGCTAATTTTATATTATTTAACGCAAACATCAATACATAAATGTATGTAAGGCCAACAATGACAAAATCTATAATATTTCAGTTGAAAGCAGTTGCTAAAACTCTGTATAACTATAATAATTAACCATTAGCTTTAGTGAAAATGTATATTTAAGGGGAATAAAGCACAAATAAATAAATAAATAAATACAACGAATTTTGTACAAAAAACATTTTTTCGACCGATCGATCCTATGGGAGCTATATGATATAGTCAACAGATTTTGATGAAATTTGGAACAGTGCTTGAGAACTCTAAAAAACTTCCGATTGCCAAATTTGGTTATGATATCTTCATAAACAAACGAATTATCCATCTAAAACTTTAGCTTTTTTTCGAGGTCCTCTGAAACACCCCTATGGGAGCTATATAATGTAATCCCGATATCAAAAAAATAAAATAAACTTGTCTCCTATGGATTAATAAGGGATCTAATCTGAAAGTTTGGTTGCTCTAGCTCTTACCATCTCTGAGATCTAGGCGTTCATACGGACAGACGGTCAAACGGACATGGGTATATCGACTTTTCTAGTCACTCTGATCATACTTTAGGTAACTTTGGGGGGTCTCCGACGTATCCTTCTGTACGTTACATACATTTTCGGCTTGCACAAACACAATATACCCTTTGTACCATACGGTACAGGGTATAAAAAGATGGCGTACGTTAAAGTCGGGCGCAGACGACTTTGGGATACCCTGTACCACAAATTGCAAAAAAGTCCGGTATATTGCTTAAGCACTCTAAAAGACATTTGATTGCCAAATTTGGGTACGAAAACGTTTTTTGGCCGATCTGCCCTATGGGAGCTATATGATATAGTCAACCGATTTTGATCAAATTTGGTACAGTGCTTGGGAACTCTAAAAAACTCCCGAGTGCCAAATTTGGTTATGATATCTTCGTAAACAAACGAATTATCCGTCTAAAACTTTTGTTTTTTTTCGAGGTCCTCTGAAACACCCCTATGAGAGCTACATAACCCCGATATCGAAAAGTAAAATAATCTTGTCTCCCCTGACATAATTACGCATCTAATCTGAAAATTTTGTCGCTCTAGCTCTTACCATCTCTGAGATCTAGGCGTTCATACAGACAGACGGACAGACGGATATGGGTATTTCGACTTCTCTAGTCACCCTGATCATACTTTAGGTAACTTTGGGGGGTCTCCGACGTTTCCTTCTGTATGTTTCATACATTTTCGGCTTGCACAAACTTAATATACCCTTTGTACCATACGGTACAGGGTATAAATATACTACCTTTAAATAATAAGGAATTTATCTACATCCAATGTTTGGTTGCTCCAGCTCTTTCACCTTTAAGATTTTTGTATGGGCTGGCCTGATAATATTAAGGTAACGTCTTCTTCTCTATGTTAGATACATTTCGACTTACACAGACTTTTTGCTCTCTTTGTACACCTTAAAGTTCCGGGTTTTAAAAGGTTAGCCACCAATTTATCAGAAGATTTTGGGCGGATGCCACTCAAACCAATGGGGCTGTGAAGCACAAAAAGAGAAAATATCTTCCTGGAAGCTCCAGAAACAGGTCGTAAAGGACTTTTTATACCATACTCATTATTTTGTTACAAACTTTTTGGGTTCCTACCTATGGTATTATATAGTTTATAATAATAATGATTTTTGTTCAAGCAAATAAAGCGTACTTAAAAGAGCTAACAAAGAGACCGACGAGTTTCCAACGGAACTACATTTTCCCCATTTCTTGCATAGTAAAACCCAAATGAAAAACCAATTAGCATTAATACCATATACATTATTTTTTCCGTCATGTGTCTAAAGTTGTTAATTATTTATCAATTTATGGTGTCTTTTTTTATCGTTTAGAAAACTATGTGGCATCAATATACATACTAAAAATATTTTAAACCATAACTGGCATGACCTTCAAATGGACGGACGGACAGACGAACAGACAAACTGACAAACAGCCAAAGCGACATGTGTGGCTTCTTTTATTTCAATTAATAAAGTTGATAATTGTTGCAGCTGGTTGGCTTTGTTGTTTTTTTTTTTTTACAACAATACTTGTTGTTGTAGCAAGTATTGTTGTTGTTATTGACCGCTTCCACAGAAGATATTTCTTCTGCGGATGCTGTTGCAAGTGTTTGCCAAGTCAAGTGTCTGTGATATGGCCAACACTTCGATGTTTTTGTGCATCAAAAAGAGGTTAAGGTTGTCAACAGGCGCCAAAAAAAAGCAGAAAACGACAACAACATTTTGCATTTTGCTTGAGAAGCTGCAACTTGAACTTCGCTTGTCGCATGCAACAATAATTTAAATGCAGCTGCTGCAGCAAATTAACTTTATTTGCTTTGATATTGACACAATTAAATGATACAATCAGAGTTGGCAACAGTAGTGCTTAGTGCATATGGCAATGTCATAAGCCGCATACGTGGCGTATGCTCAATGTTTACATATATACAACTTGTGAAGCACTTTAAAATGCATTTCAATAAATAAATAATGTGGGTAGCACAAGGGCTATGCCGCAGCTTTCATACCCTTTAAATGACTTAATAGAGTCTACATTTTTTCATTTTGATTATTTTTGATTTTGAGGGTGGGCCATCTGTTGGTGTGTTTGTTAATTGTATTTTATTTGTAACAAAATTGGACAAATGTATATACTTCAGTAAGTTTGAAACTACTCATTTATGTATGAAAAATAATGTTGCCCAACTTGACATATGTCGAAGAGAATCCACTTGGACGGGTTCGTTCCGAATTATGAGTGTTCAACAACCAAACCAACAGATGGCCCACCCTATATTTTAGGTACAATGGTATATTAAAAAAAGATAACAAATAAACCAATGGATCAGGACGACAAAAGAAATCGATTTAGTCGTGTCCGTCCGATTGTCTGTATTTTCAACTGAGGACGAAAAGACTTTTGACGTATTGGGAATGACACTTATGCAGTCAGAAGCTAATATTGTTAGTAAAAGGCGTATGATTTATTGTATATTTATTAATTTGAAAGTATTAATAGTAATGGGAAATTTCCAGTGAAACCTACTATTGTATTGAAAAGAAAAGAAAAGGAAAACAATTTCTTGACAAGGAAAATATTGAATGCTGGAATTTCTCTTGCTTAGACAACAAGGAGGTGGGTAAAAATAAGAAAAACTGCGTTCTAGTAACTTTGGCGCTCTCTACCGCCTAAAATATGATATTCTATACCATCCATTACAAATAAAATTTTAAATTCAATTTTGAACATTTTTTGCATTGGAAGTTTTTGTGTACGACTTATAGAATTCGAGATAAATGGGCTCAAACATATATTAAAATAACGGTAAACCCTACTTGGGAAGGAGGTCACCATTTCGGTTTTAGACTTTTTGGATGGTCCTTAATACATTAAGCAAGAGAAATACCAGCAATCAATTTTGTCCTGGTCAAAACCGATTTTTCCTGTACTAATGATAGAAGCAGCAGAGAGCAGAGCCGAAATTTCATCACAGCAAATAAATAGATATATTTCATATTAGTGGCTTTATTTCGTGCTCTATGATAGGCTTGAAAGTCGAAAAGAAGCACTATATCCTTTTATTCAATTATCCTATAAAAAAACTACGCTTTAAAACAGTCGAAAGGGCTGCAAAACATTGGATTCTTTGGTCAGAATTCGTCACAGCAGAAACTGACGCTCTTAGAAATATGTTAAGAAATTATGAATTTTCAAGCAACAACATTAGGAAAATTTTAAAATCTAGGTAAGGGAACACTTTAAATATACCACAAGCAAAGGTTACATAGCCTAGCAAATATCGTAGATCTTTATCAACCCGTTAATTCGATTACTTTATTTTAAATACTTTTAGTCATTATGGGATCATCCATAAAATACGTGACGCTAATTCTCGTCAAAATAGACCCCCCTCCCTCATGTGACGTTGTTACGGAATATTTTTAAAGATTTTCCATATGATCGTGACGCTTCGCCAGACCCCCCTCCATCCCCTGGAGCGTCACGTAGTTTATGGATGTTCCCTATTTCTAAGAACTCATTTGTTTCTGGACTCGTGAAGTACATAACAAAGTCAATGCCTAACTTGTAGTACTCAGAACTGCAGAAAGAGCATGAAAATTTACAAAAAACAATTAATTCATGCGTATGCAGATTTAATCAGCTTAATTTTGTGCTAATTAACTTGCGGACAACTACAAATACCCGCAGCATGAGAAAAACCAATCTTCAACCACTGTGAACTCTAAAAATGTAGAGATAAAAACAACAACAACAACATAATTAAAAGTGCACAACTCTGAGCAACAGTGCGTAAAATCTTAAATGTTTTGGGCCAAAAGCATGAAGCATAATTATATTGCAGTTGTTAATAATACAGTGCTACATTTTATTTGTTTTGGACCCTTTTCAATGTCAGCCCAAGGTAAATGCGCCAGCTAAACTTATGCCTAATTATCCATAAATAATGTTCACGCTAATTAATGTTTATGGGAAGTTAAACGCTTCTGAGGTGGCAATGGCCATTAAGTAAAATAATTTGGATTTTGAAAAACTATATGTAAGGGTCAAAACGCTTTGAATACGTTAAAGCTTAGTTCCGTACGGGTGCAGCCAAGAGCTGATCACTTGTAATACATATTAAAAAAAAAAAAATAAAAACCTGACCCCAGTCTACTACTACTACCAAGTAACTCAGATGTTTATGGGTGTTATGTCTTGCGCCATATTACAAATGGTTCTACCATATACTATTAATATCTTCGTTTCACAATACGTGTTCTTTTACTTTTACAAATCTAATCAATGCGCATAGCGACGGCTGATGTCACTGTTGCTCAACCAACCACTTAATATTTTTCTATAATAAGAAAATAACTGCTGGAAATCCTTGTTTCTGTCTTCATCTTCAATTAAGCATCTTCGGATAAGGTTTCGTTACGTCGTGCGCGACAAAAGCTTAAAATAAACCTATACCCGCAAGAAAGGAATCCATGCGCTTGGCAACGAATTACGGCAATTTTTGATTAGCACCTACTAGGATAGCTATTGAGTCATGTTCATCGCCTAGATGTAACACCGCGCTCATTACGTTCGGAAATTGAGCCCAAGTTCCAAAAGTTATGATTGAGAATTGCCAATTAATGGTGATATCTGTCATCAGTTTCTTGTACAATCTATCAACTTACACTTATATAAAAAACCTGGCGCAGTTACATATAGTTACAATGAATGCTTAAGTTCAATTTATGTAATCAATTTAATAGCCCCTTTCTTCTTAGGTAGGTAAGTTACAGCTACAACATTTTGAATGTTGACTCATGTATAAGCCTAATAAACAAAAGCACGTTGACTTTTTCTCCAAAAAGCTCGCGTCGCGTCATAATCGTCGATTAACCTACTAAAGCTGATTTGTTTGTTAATTCCTTAAATTCTTTTTTTACCCTTTAAAAAGTAAGTTTAATCTAATTTCCAAAAATTTGAAACCATAAATTTGTTGCTACTGGATAACTAACCTCTGATACTTGAGCATGGCACGTGGCAACAAAAAGTTATCCTTGCTCTGCGCTGTTGCATTGGGCGTAATGTTGTTGCTACCGCTGGAGGGCCCACCACGCTCATGACGTCCAAAAAATGCGCCCAAACGCTGCAAATAGGCAAACTTGGCAGTACTGCCTACGCCACGCCTCTCAGAGTAGCGTCCGCTGCTGCTACGACTACTGCTCCTGCTGGCATCCTCATCATCTGCAACACTGCAGCTGCTGGCTTGCTCCGAACACAATGAGGATGCCACGGGCACAGACTGGCGGGTATGTCTATTGGCATTGGCTTGCGTCACTGTTGCTGCTGTTCTTTTGGCTGCCTCATCATCATCCTCATCGTAGGGGAGCACCTCGATTGCATCAAAGTCGTAGGAATTAAAATAGGCTTGTTCGCGTGTGCGCTTCACCTGAGCCGCCTCGGTCACGTGATCGGCGGATATATCTGTGGCAGTTTTGTTACTGGCAGTGCCTCCTGCTGGACTCTTGCAAATAGGCATGGCGACGGCGGGGGTTCAGCAGCTATTAAGATGTTAAAAGAAAAGAATACAAAATTGAACTAATAAAGATTTCGCTCGAGCTGTATTTTTTTATGACTTAATATTATCAGTAAGTATATATACTTTTTAAACATATATTTTTATTTTTTGTATTCCCAGCTGTTGCTGTGCATCCGCTTTGGCAAACTGGTTACCTGGTCATGTGAATACTTAATAGGTTGCTTAGTGCTAATAATGAAGAAACAACAAAAATGTACGCTACTTTTGGCTTATTTTTAAAATATTTCAACTTTTTTTTATTATTTGGTATGGTTTTATATTTTACCACATAAAGATGTGTGTACATTTTATTCGAGCATCTCGTTACTGTTTCACTTTTACAAGCCACGAATCATAGAGGTGAAAATCCGATTTTAAACACGTTGGAAACTTTTTAGCATACGAATTTAGTGATCTCCTTTATATCATATAATAATTTAAAATTCTACTTTTTGATAGATCTGATTAGTTATCGTCGTAGTATGTTACGAGTATGCAAAACGAGTTCTAAGAACAGTGAAAAAATAAAATAATAAAAATAATAATAAATAAAATCTTTCTACCAATATTCTCATATATTTTTTAAAATTAGTGAACTTCAACACGAAACCGCTTACACGCATCTATCAAAAAAGCCTAGATAGAAAGCAAGTCACTCTTATCTTTTAAAATCCTAATGTCTGAGATAGTGACATAAATATTATTATAGGTGCGCAACTGTTTGTCAATACATGGCTATAGCAGTACGTGCTGGTTGATTTTGATATACCCAAAACTTCATGAACCAAGCTTAGACATATGGTAAACAAACCGCTATGACACATTAGTGAATTTCTTTTTGCATTATATACTTTTGGTTGTGTGAAAATGTCTAACTTTGTGCCAAAAAATCATCATTTGCGGGAAGTGTTGCTTTTCGGCAGTTGAAGCGCATCGAGAGCTCCAAAAAGTGTACGGAGATGCTGCTTTAAGCGAAACAACGTGCCGTGATTGGTTCCGTCCCTTCAAAGACGGTGATTTCGATGTTGACGACCGTCCCCGTAAAGGAAGACTCAAAATCTTTGAAGATGCTGAATTGGAGGCATTGCTCGATGCTGTGCATTTGGTGGGACCAGGTAGGTGTTATTTATCATGAGCTGTTGAAATCGAGTGAAACCATCACTGGGGACTGGTATCGAACTCAATTGATGCGATTCAGCCGAGTTCTGCGTGAATAACGGCCACAACACGAGCAGAGGGACGAAAAAGTGACAACACGTTGCCAATCCTGTTAAAACCTACTTGGGAACGCTCGAATGGGAAGTCCTACCCCACTCGCTATATTCCCCAGATATTGCGCCGTTCCGCTCGATGGCACATGGTCTGGCTGATCAGCAGTTCCACTAATTTCAAGATATCGCAAAATGGCTTGATTCGTGGAACGCCTTAAAAGACTAACACTTCTACCGTCAAGGTATTCGAGCTCTGCCATAAAGATGGGAAAAAGTTGTAGCTAACGATGGTCAATACTTTGAATGAGTCATTGGTAATCATTTTTATACCCTGTACCTATAGGTACAAAGGGTATACTAGATTTGTGCAATGTATGTAACGGCAAGAAGGAGGCGTGGCAGACCCCAAGTCCTTTATACCAAAATGCTTATCATAACCTCGGGTAGCGATTGAGCCATGTCCGTCTGTCCGTCTGTATGAACACCTAAATCTCGGAGACTATAAGAGCTGGAGATACGAAACTTTACCAGCTGATGCGCATATTTCCTCAGAAGATCAAGTTTGTTGAATCATGTCAATATCTTTCCCCGTTCCCCCGTAGCAGAGTTTCGCGGTTTTTAGCTAAACCGTTTAATATTTTAATCTGAAACTTAACAGAGCGATGCGTTGTGGTTACATGCATCTGTGTGTCAAAAAAAAACACAATCGGACAATAACAACAAAAGTTATAGTCCAAAAAATTTAAAAATTTCACCTCCCCTTGTCTATAAACTGCGTCAATATTTGACTCTACGTAATAAGAGTTACAAATGACCTAGAACCACCAATTTTGGTAAGCTGATTCATGTGCCTCTAATAAACAAATCCACATCCAAATTTTATCAATGCAGCCCCCCCACCCACTGCAATCGATTTACCGTGTTTTCTCCCACACCCTTCAACATATCCCCTTGAAACTTACCCCATATACTTTAAATAACTTCTTTAACGTAAATTTCGATTTTCATCAAAATCGGTTAAAATTTGCGGAACTTATAGGTATAAATATCGTTTTGCACCAACAAAAAAAATGTTCCAATTGGAAAGTTCTTAGAAGGAATATGCAGGAATAAATCTTTTTTTTGTGAAAAAAAGGTACAGGGTATTACACTGTCGGGCGCCGCCTCGACTGTATTACATTTTTTTTACAATAAAGTTACATTTTACTTAGTTTTCATACAATTCTTATTAAAACCAATTTAATTGGTCGCGGTATTCGAAAGTGTGGAGTTTGATCTTAATTGATCCAATATTTCATATAGTTTCCATAAAAATTTGAACGAGTATACAGTGATCGATACTTGGCTATCGTTTAAGAAGATACTTACATCTAGCGTACTTAATACGCATAGAATCACTTTATTATACTATATAGTTGTCCTAAAACCCGAATTCGGGTTTAGCTATATCTCCGCAATTTACCAACCCATGACCTTCAAATTGATGCAATATATAATAAACTTATTTTTAAAGCCAACGATGTTTTGATACATAAATGCGAAAGAATTATTTACGGTTTTTTATTGGTAGATAGGTTTAACCGACCACGTGCAGTGCTCGCTCTTAAAGAGAGTCACGTGTTGCGTACTGTTTCATTGTGTGACCTTCTTTATGTTAGATCATTATATGAGAGAGTCTAGCAAAATGGACTAACAATCACAATGTGACGTATGCTCTGGTACATTATTCGTGCCTCTCCAAAATAAAGAGCACAATCATTTTTTCTATGGTAGCGATATGAAATAGTGTTCCAATTTTGATCACACCACACATAAATGTGAAGACTAATAGGAAATAGGAATGAAATCAATGTAATACATGTTACACAATTTTTTTGTATAAATATCGCCACCAAATTTATACCAGTTGTATTTTGCTTTAGTCTAAACATTTGTATGAAGTTTGATCGAAATTGGTCTACTATTTCATATAGCTGCTATACAAAAATTGAACCAGTTTTTTGCTCAGCCAAATTCGTATACTTTTTTGGGTTAACTTATAAAATTCTTTGCATGATGGTCTAGCAATATGAAAAATAGTTTTATTCTGAAGCATGTGGCAAAGAAAAAATTACAAGTCTTCTGTACGACAAAGTATAAAATATGGACAATATTGAATCAAAAGAGCTTTAATCATTACATAATCTAAGTTGCCTCCTTTTTTTAATTAAAGAGATGAATATGACTTAGCATGAATTTTAAAGCATTAAGAGAGACTTGTAATGCTCTTGACACTCTTTAAAGAGCATCTTACATTCGAGACTACTTTATTAGCTGAACAACCCTCAGTCTGTTATTTTCACTAGTTATATTTTTTCGTTTTAATTTAATTTTTCATTTTTTGGCACTCACGCGCTGCATGCCGCTGCATTAATTAGCAGCTAAGTTATTTTTTATTTAGTGTATGCATAGCTATGCTTGCTATTACAAGTTGTAAATCTTTAAAGATTATGAATCTTTGAGCATCTGGGGCGTCAACGATAGTTAGTTATGTCAGATTAGCACAGTGTTGTCGTAACTTTTAGCTACGCTTATAATTAATAAGTAGTATAAGTATGCATTCATGTTTTTAATGGAACCAAGAAAAAAAAAGAGACATACCAAAAATCTTGCATAATGCGGCACTTTCTGGCTTTCATCTTTCAACGTCCGCGACGACTCCCCCAACTGCTGTGAAGCTTAATCATAAATTTTAATCAAATGTCCGAAACGCGTTGGTAATTTGCAAATGCCGAGTGATAACTGTTCGAGTCAAGAAAGTGCATGTCGACCCAAGCGGCGTAATCTTTAATATTTACATCATCATCATGATCATGATTTGGCTTTGGTGGAAAATGGAAAATTCACACGGGCAGGCAGACGCTTTATGTAAAAGCCAGTTCAAATTGCATGATCTATAGTTAAGGCTACGCTGTAAGTCTGGATTGCTGACAGCTTCAGAAAACAACAGTTATGCCAGTATGCGTGTGTGTGTGTGTGTGTGTGTGTGTGTGTGGGGCTTTGTTTGTTTGCGTGTTATCTCTACTGAAAAGCTGGTGAAAATGGAAGAAAACAAATTTCCATTGGTTTCGCAATAAAAAATTTTCGCTTTAAGCTAACTTTGCAATTCATATCGCATTTTACGTGACCAATGAGCATGGTTATAGATAACATTTATGTTCATACATAAGTACATATAAAGCATGTTTTTATACTCGTACACAAGTGCATGCTATTTGGAGTTTTTGTTCTGAAACCTTCAATGATTGCAGTAATAATGATGATAATAATTGTATATTAATCGCAGCTCATGTTACCATATGTGAATATCTTGGCGTCAAACGTTGTGCACATTTGTGCCATGGTCAACACACACGCACACACACACAAACTTACACACAGTTAGTTTTTCTAGTTTTCTTAGCACAAAAAAAAAACGGCATAAAGTGACAACCCATAGTAACTTTTTTTTTCTTTTGCTGTAATTTTTCCTCAGTTTTTTGTTTGTTATTATTTCTGCAACGTTTGTCGTCTTCAAAACGCATTGACAGCATAAAGAAAAATATTACAAAAGGCGTACCATTAGGTGCAAAATTTTAAATACTCTATTTGCGGCTTGGCTAATTGCTTTTTAGAAACAAAAACTAAAAAAAACGATTGATCCTACTCGCTTCTTGTATGATTACGATAAGTTTTGTGAAGATTGTGAAAACGACCGTGATGTTGGACATAGTCAATAGACGTAAATACATTTTAGGCTGGGCCATCTGTTGGTTTGATTGTTAATTGCATATTCTTCGTATATTTTCCAAAAAAATAGGGCAAATGTGTATACCGAATGTAAGTCTGAAACTACTTATTTATGCATGGAAAATAATATCACCCAAATGGTTATCGCGGCTGGCTCCACAGACCCGTATGAGAACCCCTTAATTTTCTATGACTTATTTTTTGACGAAAACTCATTTGGCTGTTCTTCAATCCATTGAACGAATAAGCGACGCTGATTATGGTCCGTGGGCTTCAATTGTTGCGTCATTTGAATCATGTACGCCTGTAAATGCAAATCCGCATGCTGCTCCTAGCAAGGTGTAATTCTTGTGAACGATGGCGCGTCGATGTTCCCGGCGACTCGTCGACACTGGCCTCAACTATGTTTTTTAAACAGAGCGACCACCCTGACTAAAGTTGAGTAGTTTGAGCTTGACATAGTTCGAAGAGCATCCACTTTGGACGGGTATGTTCCTAATTCTGAGTGTTTAACAACCAAATCTACAGATGGCCCACCCTATATTAACTTCTTCTTCGTATATAAAACAAAAGTATTTTAAAAAGGCTTTTTACAAGTCGAGCAATGTCAATTAAAAGACTTGACAAAAACTTGACTTTTTTAATGGATATTTTTTTCAGCAAAAATTCATTATATTTCGCAAATAATAAATAAATTGTATTCAACGATTTTCCAATATTGTTATGCCTTCTAAATAATAATAATAATAATAGGATTTTTTACTTTTGAATTAAAACTGTAACCGCTTATCCATTTCTTAAGATTTGGAATAAGGAAATACTCGTTAGAGGATCGATCTGAAGAGAGATGCCGTTTTGGTAACATGTATTTGCACTAGTGCCATATCTTGATAGAAAAGCATTTTTTCGCCATTTGTATTGATTGAATCTTATTATGCAAAAACCGAAAGTTGTGGGTCTAAATTCCTCTTTGGGCTCGTAAAGCCTTTACCGGCAACATTAAGTAGACCTTGGGAACATTTCGTTTGATCACTCTTACAATTAATCTAGTACCAAAACGAGGATACAATTTATTTATTTTTTTTTTATAAAGATGGGGTCGTCATAACAAGTTAGAAGATATAATTTTGCTTTCAAAAGTTCTTACGGAACTCGAAACGTTCCATAATACGTTACAAACTTCTTTCAAAAACTTTTATGCAGTTCTCGCCCAAAGCAGAGTATAAAATCAAAGATAAACAAAAACTAAAGACTTCCATATGAGTGACAGCAGCTGTGGCACCTTCAAACGACTGTCGTTGCAATGTTCAACTGATTTCCGTTGCCACAACAACTATACATAAAGTGGTCGGCAGTGCATTCAGCATAACTTTTGATTGCCACAACTTGGATGACAACAACTGCGAGAACAACAACAAAGACCAAGATGAAGCATTTCCACATTTTTTTTTTTTTTTTTTTAAGATAAACTTATCAAATTGGAACAGTCTGGCAAGTGACAGATGACGGATAAGTGTGACCAAGCCAGCACTTAACTATGACATGCATTGCTCACTCACAATCAGTTCCTCTGTATTACGAATACGACGCGTATTTTCCTCAATCAGTTTTCTTTGAATTTTTTTTTCATTTCTTCTTTTTTCATATTCATCATCAATCAAAATTTGTCCGGATTTCAACGCGGCTAGCCCTTAAGTAAGACACAATTTAAAGCTGGTAGCAGCAATTTAATGCTTGGCAATTAAGTAGCTGTGAAGGCTGTCCACGGGGCGTATGATTATCAACGTGCTTTTAAATGAATCGAATTCATTTATTTATTTGTTTTTCATTTTAGTAGTTAAATATTTTTACTACGAGCACCGTCGTTAGACACTTGAAATAGTTCCTCGTGCATAATAAAACAAGCATCTTAAAAATGCTGAAAAACTATGCAAGAATTTGCATAAATTTGACAAGTTATATGCGCCGGAAAATAAATATAAAATTTACATACACTGAGCGAAATATTAACATATGCGTTGTGTCAATGGCTTTTAACTGTGCATTTTTTTAAGCGTTTAATAATATTTATTAAATACATGAATAAAGCGTTTTGGCATTTAACAGTGGCGGATCCACAGGGGGTTTTCGGGTACGGACCCCCCAAAAGTTGAAAAAAGGGGCTGACAGTTTTTGCGAGCTCTGATATATATAAACACTTCGAAGTGAAAAACCCCCTTATGACCAACTCCAGGATCCGCGCCTGCCATTTTATTTCAATTTTTTATCATTTGGCTGCGCAATATAATCAATTTGTAGTAGTCCGGCCGGTCAGTTGCTAATTGATTATTGATTTCTTAATTAATTTAAGTTTTAAATTATACGGTTTTATGATTCTAAACTAGTATAGTTTTTTTTTTTTGTACCATAAGTGTCTCACTGGCGATTCAGTTTTTCGGTAGCTAGTATGGAGTGCACTTTAATAGACAAAAATTCAAAATTTAACAAAAAAAATATTGTAAACTTAATCAATTAAAATAAAGGCTGACGCCAGAAAGTTTTTGAATGAAATTGATTTGATTGTTTTTTGCACATGTACATACAATAATATAAAGCATATTTCATTTAAGGGTAACATTTTGACATTGGCCTTTTTGGAAAAATTTATTGGGCATTTTTTTAGTCTGGGAAACTTTTTATTGGAAAAAAAGGATATATAAATTTTATGTCTTGATTTAACAATATTGGAAGCTGACTTGTTAATGAATTAATGTACAAAATGATAATAAATAATGATAACGATAATTCGAATTCACACTCCGATCGCTTTGTTGCAAAAGAAATCAAAATGAAATGCAAAAATTGATTTAAAAGTGTACGCATATTACAATAAAATAATTTATTAAATATTCTTTGATATTCTTAGCTTCTATTTGTGTCATTCTCAAGTAGGATAAATATCTAATAATTATTTTTAATTGTTTGCCAAAAAATAGCAAATACCCAAATCGAATTTTTGGTATACGTTCATATGTACACATACATTGCCATATTGATAACTTATAGTTGGGATAGCGTTGATGTGTTGCACAAAAAAATAATTTTTAGAATAGATATTAGAAATAGAAATAGAATTTATCGAAAAAAGTAAGAGAAATATGCTAAGTTATCGACAGTAAAAAATGTGACATTAAGCATGCAAAAACGAAAACGAATAAATTTTGCGCGTTTTCGTTTTCCGGAGCACGTTCAAATGATAAAAAATGTTTACGTAATGAAAAGAAATTTTCTTAAAACACTATTTTCAATAAAAATCGAGAATTGTAGCAATAAATTTGCCTTATACGTAATAATCATAAATAAAGTTAATATGACGAGATCTAATAATTTTTTAGAACACCTACACGAAATTCTCGTTTTTACCCCATATCTTTCGATAAATTATTCAACTATTTAGTGAGTATAAGCTGCAAAGTATATGAGTTGTTTGCTTTGCCTAAGAATATGTTCTCATGGTGCAAAGACTAATGTAGACTCGTTAAAGGCAGAAGAACGCGTGGCGCCCCATAACTTGACATACCAAAATACATTGACCAGGTACCCAGTGACTCACGGCATTCTGTACGTACAAGTACAAAATTTACCCACTAGGTGTACATTATCGGTACACAGGTCCTGTTTGCCGATTAATGCTCATACTTTCCTCCAAGGAGAGTTTCACGGGTTACACCTACACTAAAAACGTAACCCTGTTACAGCCATCAAGTTTTGTATTTGCACTCATGTGAGTCCAATAACCAAAAAAATTTTTACTTTTATCTGAACAAACCTCTAACCACTGTTCCGCAAACCGTTTCCCTTAAACGTGCCCGCATGCCTTGGTGCAAAACTTGATGTAAATTTAAACGTTCTTCTTGAATAGTTTGGGAACTTGCTCGACTGATTTAAAATTAAAATAAATCAGAAGTTTCACTTTCACTGTTTAAAAATTCGATATCTTTTCATTAAAAAAAAATCTACATTAAATTCTTAGTCAAATCGGACTATTAGTTCGTTATCTACGACACTTTTTGTTGCAGTGTATTATAGTTTCATACCGCAGCAGGTCAACAAGCATTTTTAAATCAATTGTGTTTTTTGTTTGTAAATATATTTATTGTTTGCTACTAGCAACCGCAAATATTGAAATTAAAATCAAATCTTAATTTTTTTTATGTCTTTGTTGAACATGCCAAGACATTTGAACGCTCAAGTTGCTTGGGGAAGCACTTGAAATGCTCGTGCTTTGAAAATAGAAAAATACTTAACCAAAACAATAAAAAGAAGTTGACGACTGCGACTTGGAATATGATAAATTTATTTTTAGTTCAGACATAGTGCCTGCGGCAGCCTCTTTGATATGCAAATGAGTTACTTGTAAAGTAAAACAAAAAAAATATATATAATAATAAAGTTAAGTGAATTTAAAATAGTTAAAGACAAATGAAATGTGTTCAATAATTAATTGAGAAATTTTTGTGTGCCAATATTATATTGTTTTATACAATGTTAATTTTTTTTTTTTACGCCTACAACTTGATTTTTTGGATACTCGTATATTGAATTATAGCTGTCAAATATGTTAAGTATGACTTATGTGCCACTTGCAAATTAATCAATTTTTAATATAAGATTTATTGTTGTTGTTGTTGTTGGCGATGAATTGTGCAATTGCTGCGTTAAACAAAAGACTTAAACGACAAACTTGCTGGCAGGCAAACACAGATACACACACAAATGCACAGAGCGAAACAACAACAACAAGCACACATTGTATAAAAAAAAGACAAAAAAAAAGAAACACAACATGAGCAGACATTGCAAAATTGTGTTGCAGACAAAAGTTAAATACTTTTTTTTTCGAAACGGCCACAGAAAACAACAATAGCAACAACAGTTACTGTGGCAGCAATAAATAACCGACGCCTTCCCTTGGCATGTGGCTGCAACAGATGCAACATCATCAGCAGCCATACAACAACAACAGCAACATCAACAAAACAAAGATCTTCACATTAACCTAATACTGCACGTAAATAAGTTACCAACTTTAAAAACAAAACTAACAGTCAAATACAATGCTAACTTGTTTATTGTTGTTGCATCTTTTTGTTGCAGCAGCACTTTAGTGTTTTCCACTGTTGTTAAGTGTTGCAGTTGTCCATTCATTTAGCTCAAAGTGCGGCTTACGAGGAAAACATAATTTCAAACGCCAAAAATAAAAGGTCAAACATGCCACAAAAACTTGCTGATTGTGCAACTTTTGTTTGTTTTATTTTTATAGTTTTTGCATGAGATGCAAAATTGATCAGTATCCACACCCAATTAAATGCTACAAGCTTTGGTTGTTTGACACTTTTTAGCATACTCTTTGGTAAACAAATACAGGGTGACCAGATTGCAATAAAAGTTTTTCCAATTGTCTTAATTCAGAAGCAGTCAAAGGTTTTAATGACATTGTACTGTGAAAAATTTTAAGAGTGAGCATGTTTAGTGTGTTCACCGATGTGAGCGAATGAGCAAAAAAAAAACGCTCACTTAAACCATTGCGATCGGAAAACTATTTCCGTTGACAATGCCAATGAAAGCATTCCAATTGTCATATTTTGTAAGCTCTTAAAGTTTACAAATACACGACATCATTAAAAAAATGTTTGGCACATTAATGTTAGATGCAGCTGGTATCCAACATAATTTCTAGTAGCAAATGGGAATAGATTGGCACACTTTGCGAAAGCCTCCATATGAAGTTTGTCGTCATGCCCTTGATTGGAAATCTCAGGGCAACCGAAGAAGAGGGAGATCCAGAACGACATGGCGCCGAACCGTCTTGAAAGAAGCTGAAGAATCAGGACGTTCCTGGAGCGAAGTAAATTAATTGGCACAAAATCGGATACGATTAGATGCTTTATCGAGGCCCTATGCTACTCTAGGAATAAAAGAGGAAAAAAAAAGAATGTGAGCCCAACAACAACAAAAAATAAAAAAGGTCCTAAGGAACCCTCAACCTAATACCACCTGAAAGCTATTTCCGTTGAATATGTCCGCACCTACGTTTGCACACCTCTTGGGGAACATATTCACATTTATAAAGATTATTAAAACATAGTTTTTTCCAGCAGCTGAAATACTAAAGTATTTTTTTGTTTTATTGGCACACTAGAGTGTAAGCAATACTCGGAAATGTGTGGTGCTAATATAACCCACCGTCATCACTGCAATTCTCTGGTGCGGAATAAAGAAAACATAGCCGCCTTAGCAGTATTGAATAAGACCTAAAAATGCTGACTCGGCGGCGATTACAGGAGTTGGGCATCGACAGAGCGTCCACCTGATCTATTGTGCGATTAAATTTGGAATTGATTGGCTTTTGATTCCAGAATTGAAGCCGGACGATCCTGTGAGTTTGCTAAATGAGTACGGTCGTTGGTCAAAGATTCGGATTTTGGCACACAAGACTGTCAGCAGAGCTAATTCAGTTTGCTGAACCCCATAAACAATGGCATGCCTGTAGCTTTCAAATAAAGCCAGATACTATTGAATATCTTCCATCGTTATCTCTATCTGGAACAACTTAACGAAATTTGTTTTGGCTAAGGAAAACAAGTTCTACATAATTCCTTTTTAACAAAAATAATAAAGACAATATAAAGTCAAGTTACAGAACTCATTTATGGTGTTCGACAAAAGATTTAAACGAAAAGTTGTTTAACATTAATGACAAAAGTACGTTACTTATGCCAACGGATACACTTATGTCAACGGATTTTCCAATCTCGAAACAGTTGTTAGAATCGATTTCCGGGATGGCCTTCAGCTCTCTCTTCGACGCGGCTTGAATCTCCTCTATCGACTCAAAACGGTGTACCCGGAGCGGAAATGGTCACGAAGAATCATTGCAGTATGAGGCGTTGCAAACACCATGCGTTGTTTCGCCACAATTCCGGAATAGCTTCACGCAAACGACGCTTAACGCTCAAATAATATTCCTTATTGACTGTTTGACTCGGCGGAAGGAACACATAATGCATAACACCACGATAATCGATGAAAACACTATGACTTTGATTTTTAAGCGACTTTGGCACGGTTTTTTTTGTCTTGCCTCACTTTTGGCACGATATTCGCTCGATTGATCGGTTGTTTCGGGGTCGTAAGCATAGATCCAAGTCTCATATCCACTTATTATGCATTTCGTCTTGTCACACACTTCAACGCGATGCCTTTTTTCAAAAAAGTTCAATTTAAACATAGTGAAAATCGAAAAATTCACTTTTAGCAGCTCAAAAAAAACTAAGCGAACACAATTGAATATTTTGATGTGTAACTTGGCATAGATGACAAAGACAAAATTCAATTTTGGCGCGCGCAGTTTAAATTCAAATGCCATCTTACTTTTTGGACACAGTAGCATCAATCAGAAATTTTCAAATTTGAAGTTAATTTAAATTGGAGGTCTCCAAAATATGAATGATATCAATTATCCAAATTTTTGTTTTCGAATTTTAATAGCCTCATACACCAACAATGATGTTATCAGAAATAAAAAGTATTTTATTGTATATTTTTAAGCCTTAAAACGCTTCTCAGTTACCTTTACTTTTGTGAAAATAATTTCGAAAACAGACAATCGAATTCAGTACGAAGCAGCGAATCGCATGCTGGAATAATAGTTCAAGTTAGTTGTTTATCTTGAAAAGCCTAAACCAAAGTATCTAAGTTATACATATGTATATAGTAAAACATTGGAATGCAACCATGTACTAAAAATCCACTTGCACTAGAGTGAACTTTCGCTCATTTACTGAGCCCGCATTAAAAAGCAATTCAAGGCAATTTCACATTGACTCCAAATGCAAGCCATCAATTGGGGCCAGGCAAAAAGCCTAATGTGCACATAATTAACCCATGCCTGATTCACAGACACTCAGACACGCAAACACAGTGGCATACTCACACAGATACGTATATGTAAACATACGTCATAGTTATATATTTTATGTATATATGTTTTTTTTTTTTTTTTTTTTTTTTTTTTTTTTTTTTTTTTTTTTTTTTTTTTTTTTTTTTTTTTTTTTTTTTTTTTTTTTTTTTTTTTTTTTTTTTTTTTTTTTTTTTTTTTTTTTTTTTTTTTTTTTTTTTTTTTTTTTTTTTTTTTTTTTTTTTTTTTTTTTTTTTTTTTTTTTTTTTTTTTTTTTTTTTTTTTTTTTTTTATTTTTTTTTTTTTTTTTTTTTTTTTATTTTTTTTTTTTTTTTTTTTTTTTTTTTTTTTTTTTTTTTTTTTTTTTTTTTTTTTTTTTTTTTTTTTTTTTTTTTTTTTTTTTTTTTTTTTTTTTTTTTTTTTTTTTTTTTTTTTTTTTTTTTTTTTTTTTTTTTTTTTTTTTTTTTTTATTTTTTTTTTTTTTTTTTTTTTTTTTTTTTTTTTTTTTTTTTTTTTTTTTTTTTTTTTTTTTTTTTTTTTTTTTTTTTTTTTTTTTTTTAAAATTTTTTTTTTTTTTTTTTTTATTTTTTTTTTTTTTTTTTTTTTTTTTTTTTTTTTTTTTTTTTTTTTTTTTTTTTTTTTTTTTTTTTTTTTTTTTTTTTTTTTTTTTTTTTTTTTTTTTTCCTTTTCCCCTTTTTTTTTTTTTTTTTTTTTTTTTTTTTATTTTTTTTTTTTTTTTTTTTTTTTTATTTTTTTTTTTTTTTTTTTTTTTTAATTTTTTTTTTTTTTTATTATCCCCAATATATAAGCATGCTAATGATACAACATTAGTGGAGTTCAGCGGACACAGTCCCAGGCACAGTGGCTTTAATTGCAAAATGCTCAACCACGCAGTTAGTCAGTCACTCTGTCAGTTATTGGCGCAATGATTGTTGCAAAATGTCGCTTTGCGTTCAACAAATTAATTAAAGGTTTGACGCTCACACTAATTGCGGAGCACCAAATGGACGCACACTTAGACGCCTTAACCCAAACTTCAATCCCGCAAGAAAATATCTTTGTTGTTGTCAATATAGTTGTTTGTTGTTGCATGCAACGAGGCATAAATACCACATGAATGAATGCCTGAAAGTGCGTGTGGCAACCAGGTTGGCACATACGAGGGGTGGCTGAAAAATAATCGGCCATGTTGGAAAACATTTCTATTTGCTGATTGCTATTAAAATTTTAGGGGGAGACCTGGATTGCTAAGATCGGGCAAAAAGACAATTATAGATTCGCGATTTTGATGTGAATGTGATGACAACTCTGAAATTTAAATAAGCATGGAAAATTTGATTAACAATCAGCTGTTTGCTTACAAAAAAGGCAAAAAAATTAACCTCGATTTTTAAATAAAAAAACAGGTTTAGAGTGGACAATCAATAACAATGTTGGGCAATTACTTAGTATTTACTAAATACTTTTATTATTATTGCAAATTGTTTTTGTTAAGTGCTTGGAAATAGAAAATTTAACTATATATGATACGGGTATTCAGTGAAGTAAACTAAACACTTCCGCCTAATATGCAAAGACATAAAAACATTACTTTAAGTGTATATTTCAACATATCATTTTGGTTTGCTTGTTTTTGGGAAATTTTGAGTTTAGTCACGTCACACTAACTTCGAGTTCAGAAGATTTTCCGACTGGGTTGGGCAAAAAACGGGTGTATCTAAAAGATTTTTACTCGCTATCTCGTGAAAAATCCACCACAATGTCAAAGAACTAACTTTTAATTTAATTAAAACATATTACTGTGCCAACTGTAGAATTGTACTAAAATTAAGTTTTAGTATAAAATTAAATTTGTCATACAATTTTTGAATCGGCAATCTAAGTTTATAGGGCTTTTAAATAAAATTGGCTATACGCAGTGTAGCCTTATATGAATGGTTATGTTAGGCATGTTATGCATAATATCGTTGTCTATCCAGCAACTTTCAGCTTTGTACAACAATTGCTCGAATTTATTACTATTGAGCCTGCCCTCGTAGTGCAAGTTTATGTTTCACAAAAGTTTAGGCGTAAATGCTTTAAATAGGCATTTATCAAATCTGTTGAAGGATCCCTCTCTCCCCGATTTTATAAGCTAAAGCAATGCAAATCAAATCTTTTTGTCGATTAGAAGGCTGCTTTCGTTAGCCCACGGCGTGATTGCCTATATGCCACTATGTCTGAACTTGATGTTCCTGCAAAGTTAAAGCGACTTTGCAGAATGACGTTGAGCAAAACCACCAGCTCTGTCAAGATAGGAAATGACCAATCCGAAACCTTTAACACCAAGCGAGGTCTCTGACTCGCTCTCATGTATACACTTCAATCTCCTGATGGAGAGTATTATACGAAAGGCGGGTGTACATCGGACGGGCACAATATTGACAAACAGATGTGTCCAGCTCCTTGGATGATATCGACGTCATTGGTCGCACCAAGAGTGATGTAACTGCCGCTTTTGGAGCTATCGAAAAGGAATCAGCTGAAATGGGACTGGCAGTAAATATGGACAAGACAAAGTTTATGGTGCGGTCCAGCAGAGAATCGCGACGTCTTGAATCTCAGCTGAACGCAGACAGCTATAGCTTTGAGTCAGTCGAGGAATTCATCTACTTTGGCAATGCTCTGTCCGGCAGCAATAATGCCAGTCTGTAAATTAAGCGGAGGATAGGGCTCAGTAGGCAAATCAGCAGTAGAGCTCTCTCTCGAAAAAAGAAGACAACACTTTACAAGACGCTCATTCTTCCGGTGCTTCTATATAGTGCGGAAGCCTGGACAGTAACACAATCAGATGCAACTGCTCTTGGGGTGTTCCTGTCCTGTTTGCGTTGGCGGTACCTTTCGTATTCGGTGGAATGACGAGTTGTACGAACTGTATAACGATGTTGATGTAGTTAGTCGATTGAACACTCAACGACTTTGATGGCTGGGTCACTTCGTACGGGTGGAACAACAAACTACAGCTCGTAAAGTGTTTGATGCGTTAGTAGGCGGACAACGAAGAAGAGGAAGACCCCGGACACGTTGGGAGGACCAAGTGGCTGAAGCCCTGTCACGCCTTGGTGTTACCAACTGGAGAAGACGCGCGCAAGACAAGGGCGTGTGGAGGCAAATTGTGCATCAGGCTATTACCCAATAGGGTTGTTAAACGCCAAATAATATTAATTATAGTGCATATCAAACAACAAAACACCTGTACAACTTTGTAAGAAGATATGGCGGAACTCAAAGCCAACCCATAAAACCCACGTTTGTAGAGTACTAGATTGGTAGAACGGACCTTTAAGCCTATTACAGTTTAAGAAACTAAAGATGCAAAAATGTTGACGATAAGTGGAGATATTTAATTTGTCAAGTGAAACAAAATAAAAAGCTATCCTAACTACCAAAGTATTTTTTGAAAAATATAAATCTAAAACTAAATCGTTTAAAATCAAGAATTTTTTATGTTATAATAAATGACAAAGGTTGTAAGCTGCACAAAATTCTTTAAAAAATATTTATCATTTATATTTAATATATTCGAAATAGTCATTTAAAGAGTTGACCATGTGAAAAGTGTACCTGAACTTGAAATTTTCAAGTCAAAGACTTTTAACAAATGCCATAGAAGCAACTTCTAGAATGCATAGTTAATATCATGATTCAACTAAACGATGACTATTAGATAAATATGCATAAATTAGACAGAAAAAAGATTTTATTTTGCCGAATGTATCGAAAAAAACCAGCTTTTTTTGCCCTTTTGAAAGACGTGTAAAAAAGTGATAAATTTTAACGGCTTTAATTAAGTGCAAGTTATAAAATGGAAATGTTACCAAGCAGGCTAACTAATCATTTCAACAATAAATCGCTGAAATGCCAGCAGCGTGTGTATCTGTATCTATGGCTATATCTTTAGTTACTGCCATGCAAATATTTAGAAGCCAAAGGCAGCCAATACAAATCAGATTATGTAAATGGCTCAAAGATACAATACGTATGGAAGGCAGCGAATACAACTGCTGTGTGCACTTTCAAAGCCATTAGGCTTCTGGTGGAGTATATATAAGAAGCTACGACTACACTGTGAGAAACTGTGGCGACTATTTATGCTTTTTAGAATTCTGGGTAGTACTAAACTGCACTTATAAATGAATTAGAATTGCTGCGGTTATCAGAGTCGAACTAATTTGACAAAATGGCAAACTGCTCCAAAAACTAATTAGATATAAGCTAGGCTTATAGTAGGCTATAGGCTTAAGAAAATGATACTGAGAAGTATTCTTAAGTTAAAAATTACGTAATTTTATTATGCCTTCATCATATTTATTAAATTTGTTGGAATTTTAAACATATATAATTTGTAATAACACTTGGCTTGATTTTTTGATCCTTTTTTAAGTTAAAAGAATTAATTTGTTCTTATTTGAACTTTGCAAATGTTGTTATAGAAAGGTTCGCTCAATCGTTTCTTAAATCATTGGGAGTAAAAGTACTTTTGCGTCTTAAGGCCTATACGCAGCTTGCAAAAATTTCGCACGGAATGACAAAAAATTAATTTTTAAGAGATGCTACTTTTCAGATCCAAAATCCAGAAGAAACTGTTGAATCATCATTATCATCCCAGCTAGCTGTGAGATAGTAAGGCATCATCTGTCTTTCTTCAGGTTCAAACTTTGTTGTTGTTGACCACAAAATGAGATTCTTTCGCATGGTCACATTGTGCCTTACCCTAATTGGAATGCATCGGCCTTCGACTACCTCCGTTTTGCTCAGTGTACAACTCCACAAGTGGCATATTAGAACCGCTTTCCTTGACAACTGCCTCAAATTGACAAAGCAGCAGCTAATAATACAGCCAGTTGAAAATGTATGCTAAGCTGAACCTTGCCCTTGAGAGCATTGTGACTTTGAAGATATCTTCTCTCTGGCGATGATGCTCCACTGATGAGGAGCATTGGAGATTCCGTGTCTTTGCTCGATGCGACTGCGAGTTTGCCGTTAACTTGGCCAATACTTTGGCGCAGTTCCGACAACATTGTAATGCGTTAAGCTTTTGACTTTTGCTGTTACTTCTTTTGTCTTATTTTTAGTATTATATAAGTTGTTATTTTTTTTGCTTACAAATTCCGCTTTGTTGTATATAGAGAACGGTTTTAATTAACCTTGTGGCCATCAATAACGCTCTAAAAAGCAGAAGCGTCAGTCATCAGTAAAATGGAATGGCCAGACATTGAACATTGCTTGGCTTCTTACCTGTCAGTGTCTATGGCATCTATGTATGTAGATACTCGTACTATCAGCTACTCGTACAATGTGCGAAGTATCTTTACGAAAAGTATCTACAGTGTGCTGTGCACAACTGGCAAGACAAGCCACCAATACGACTATTAAATAATTAGGCATCAAATATGAAAATTTCACTTAGTCGTGTTGGTTAACCAGTTTGGCTTGCAGCTTAAATTAATTCGCATTTAAGCAACGACCATTAGATTTACCAACACTGTTGAGTGCTAAAAACTTTTGCTGCATCAAGTTTTTATTTAAAATTTTTTTTTTGCTAGTCTTTGGTTTTTGCTTTTTAATAATTCTCATTTGTTTGTTATTTAAATATTTTTGTTTATAAATGCCAACTTTATTTTGTGTACTTGGTGGTATGGCAACAAAGCGCATCAAAATGTTGCTTGGCGCAAACTAAGAAAATGCAATAATAGTCTGTTATTTTTGCTTTTTGTTATTCTCTTATCAGAAAAGCAAATTACTTTGCATACAGAAGAAAAAAGTAAATAATAAATATTTCGAAAAGCCTGACCAGGTTAAAAAAATCGTAAAAATAGAGAAAAATTAACAGTTTTGACAAAAGTCAACACTTCCTTGTTTATTAGCCTCATTTAATTCTACAGACAAAATTTGTTGATTCTACATTTTATATTGCACAGTAAACGATGAGTTTCATCTGTAAAAAAATACTTAATGGAAGAACTTTCAGGGATCGTTAGGGACCTTGTTCTAAGTCTAAAGCCGAGTTTTCGTATTTGTCGGTACGAGGCGTGGCACCGCCTCCTGGCAATATATGTTGCTTCGGTTTTTGCATATATTTTTTTCTATCGAAATTGTTCCAGTAAAATAATCCATCAAACAATAATATCTATAAAACAATAATTCAAGGTTGTAGGTTAATTGGTTCAAGTTGGAAATCGAATTTGGTTTTTCGAATAATTTGCAAATATCTCAAAACAGGTAAGTTTTGTCGGAAATTTTATCCAAATATTCTGTTAAAGTAATTGAAATTATCTACAAAATTAGTCCTCCATCACTATTCTACGATTAATAGTTTGATAAAAAAAAATCATGCAAAAACCGCACCAACATATATTGCCAGGAGGCGGTGCCACGCTCCGTATCCACAAATACGAAAACTCAGTTTTAGACTTCCCCTGAAAGTTTCATCCATGAGATTTTTTTTTCCAATAAACGTCTTTTTTGAGCCTTCGTTTACTGTACTAATATTAAAAAAATGAAAATATTATTTTAGTTCATTTGGAAAAAGTCTTCAGAAACGATTTATTTTTGTAGCATAGCCCAGAACGAAAAATTTCGCACGGAATGACAAAACTTCATAAAAAAAACCAATTTGGGATATCCTATTTTTTTATATATGAAGTTTTGTCATTCCGAACGAATTTTTTCGTTCTGCGTATGGGCCTTATGGAAGTTTCTGCAAATTCGGCAAGTCTCTTGATTTGAAACTTTTTTAAAAATATCTGATATAAATAAATATCTGAGTATTTAGCGTTACGTTACGTGGCGTGACATAACTCATAACATTACCATTAAAAAAATTGTATGTGAATTTTTGTTTACTATTCCACTGGGGTGTAGGGCGGAAGACAGAGATAGCACCTTATTCCTGAGGCAGTTGGGCTACGTATAGCACGTAGTCGCTGAAGGAACCTGGTTCTCGTTTGAAACCTAACTCTTCACCTTTGGCTCCTCGTGCCACACCCTGGTAACCGTGTCAACTCACGGGCCAAACTTGGTGAAGGGTAGCTGCGTGGGCCAACTTGAAATATTCGAGTTCTTGGGCTACGCAGTGAATCTGTGCCGTTATGTTGGGACGGTGTCAGTAGGGATGGCAGCCGAAGAATCATACTTAATTGGTCAACGGTGGCTCCCAAATATTTCCAAGTTAAATAGACCAGCAACGAGCTTAGTCGTTTCCCGGGCAGTGAGTCCTTCTAAGCACCTGCCTTGCGCTTGTAACCATCGCAGGATTCCTCACACAAAGGCCTGAAAAGCAACATGAATTACAACGCTACGAAAATGTATACCCCAAGGGGTACCCGCGTTGCGGTTAATCCCCCCGCTTCGGCGGCTGGCACACGGATTTTGGGGGTGCCAAATTTTATGTTTAACTGATGGCTTTACAGCTGAAACCTTAGTAACACATCCGAATCGTACAAATAATACCTTCACTTTCAAACAACGAACAAAAATAGCTTGCTGGAATGTCCGCACAATGTTCGAAGCCGGGCGACTACTCCAAGTCACCAACGAATTTTCGCGCTTAAAAATTTCCATCCTAGGGTTAAGCAAGTGCCGGTGGAATGGTACTGGAGAACATCGTCTGGCCTCCGGAGAAAAACTCTTATTTTCTGGGAGAGGCGTGAGCGATCCCCATACAGAAGGTGTGGCTCTTCTGCTAAGCACCGAAGCGAACAAAGCTCTCATGGCCTGGTCCGGAATAAACGAGAGAATAATCACGGCACGCTTTCGCTCCAGACTGAGAAATATAAGTATAGTCCAGGTCTACGCTCCCACGGAAACCGCTGATCATGAATCTAAAGCCTCCTTCTACAGCTGCTTATCCGGGGTCCTATCTAAATTGCCAAAGGGAGACATGGTTATATGCATGGGTGACTTGAACGCTAAAGTTGGAGACAACAACAATGGATTTGAAAGCTCTATGGGAAATTACGGTATTGGCTCACGAAACGAAAATGGATCATTGCTCCTCGAGCTCTGCAGTGCATTCGGTCTTCTTGTTGGAGGCACTCTTTTCCCTCATAAGAAAACGCATAAAACCACATGGATATCACCGGATGGCAGAACCGAAAACCAAATTGACCACTTCTGCGTCAATAAATCGTGGCGCCACTGCTTAATGGACGTTCGACTAAGACGCAGTGCCGATGTCGGCTCAGACCATTATCTTCTCCTCGCCACGTTGCAATTGAAAGTGTCCGCCATCCGCGATAGCACCAATAAGGCCAGAACCAAGAAGTTTGACGTCGAGAAACTTCATGTTAGAAGCGTTCACGCCGCGTTTAAGAACGTCCTGTCCGAGAAACTCCTAAATCAACTTAGTACCGATGAGGACATCGAGACACTGTGGTCGTTTGCTAAAACGACACTCCCTGATACCAGCAACAACATCCTTGGCGTTAAGCCAAAAGAGAAAAAAGAGTGGATGAGCACTGATATTTGGAAGCATATTGAAGAGTGCAAAGAAGCCAAACGCACTAGAGACAACACTAAGACCCACTTCTCAGACGCACAGCCATAGGAAAATACAACGCACTCAACAAAATAGTCAAACGTTGCTGCAAGGGAACACGCAATCAAATCTAAACAAGGCGTCCCTTTGCATACAACGGATGAACAAGTCAACCGCTGGCGTGAGCATTTTTCGGAGCTGTTGAACAGAGATCAACATTCCATTCCTGCAGAACAACCTCCAACAGGCGGAGTCAGTGCAAATATAAGCACCCAACCCCCTTCTACCAGAGAAATAACCGAAGCTATCAAGAGTCTTAAATCAGGGAAGGCTCCTGGGAGTGACGGCATTCCCGCAGAGGTCTTAAAAGCATGCCCAGATATGACTGCAAAACTCCTTCACCCAGTTTTTAATGCAATTTGGCGCGAGAATCGTCTTCCTGCGGATTGGCTGGAAGGCACCATAGTGAAGATACCGAAAAAGGGCGACCTATCACTATGCAGGAACTACAGAGGCATTATGCTGCTGTCCATACCTTCCAAAGTTCTTACTACCGTTCTGCTAAAGCGTATAAATGCTTCACTATACAATGCCATCCGAAAACAACAGGCAGGCTTCAGAACAAACCGCTCTTGCATAGACCAGATCAGCACACTCCGAATATTAGTAGAGCAAGTCAACGAATGGCAGTCATCTCTCCAGCTGACATTCATCGATTTCCGTACAGCCTTCGACAGTGTGCATCGCTCATCCATCTGGAATGCGTTGCATAAAGCTAGAATTCCCCTGAGCCTAATCAATTTAATAAAGGCACATTATGAGGGTTTCAAATGCAGGGTTCTACACAACGGAAGCTTGTCTGTACCTTTTCCAACGAACTCTGGAGTCCGTCAGGGCTGCCTTCTGTCACCGGTTCTATTCCTAATCGTCATCGAAGAAATCCAGCGCAATACACTAGACGGAAAAAACAGAGGCATTCCCTGGACATTTACAGAGCAGCTTGAAGATTTAGAGTACGCCGATGATGTCTGTTTCCTTTCTGTTCGACATAATGCTATGCAAGGTAAACTGGACGATCTAGTCGAAGAAGCTGGTAAGCACGGTCTCGAGGTAAATGTGGAAAAAATAAAGGCACTGAAAATGAACGCCAACAGCGATGACGACTTTTTAATTTGTAATGAGCGCATTGAACTTGTGGACTCTTTCTCCTACCTTGGCAGTGTCATAGCCGCAGACGGGGGCGCAAAGGCAGACATAGAAGCCAGAGTTGCTAAAGCCACAGCTGATTTCGCGCAACTCCGAAAGATCTGGAATTCCAATTTTCTATCAACAAACACGAAAATCCAGATATACAAATCTAATGTGCTATCCATTGTACTTTATGGGAGTGAGTCTTGGCTAACAATAGAAGCTATTCTTAGCAAGATACAGGCCTTTGTTGGAAGAGGTCTCCGGCGCATTCTGAAAATCTGGTGGCCAAACACGATCAGCAACTTTGAGCTGATGCAGCGATGCAATATGAAGCCGATATCCTACATAATTACCAGTCGCAAATGGGGATGGATTGGGCATACTTTGCGAAAGCCACCACATGAAGTTTGTCGTCAGGCCCTTGATTGGAACCCGCAGGGCAACCGAAGAAGAGGAAGACCCAGAACATTATGGCGCCGAACTGTTTTGAAAGAAGCTGAAGAATCAGGACGTTCCTGGAGGGAAGTAAAGCAATTGGCACAAAACCGGATACGATTTAGATGTTTTACAGAGGCCCTATGCTCCTCAAGGAGTTAAAGGAATAAAAGAATTCCACTCAAGGAAAAAATTTATTTGCATCTGTGTAAATATTGTTAAAAATAAAATAGATAGCAAATGCTTGAATTCAGAATTAAACCTCTTCCCGAAACATCTGATTTAAGGTTTTGCCTCAATTAAAGAGCTTTGTATTCACTGAAGGCAGTTTTCTTACAATTTCCTAGACAGTAATTTTTTCAATCCAAAAATTTTTGAGACACAGTAACTTTAAGCATCTGAAAGTGATGAGCTTTTACTAATGATGCTGATAGATCACAACATCGGGAACAGATGTAAATATTTTGTGCCAAAGTACGAGCATTCAGCTTTTTCTATATACTCTCTTGTTGTTCAGCTTATTAGCTGCCTGAGCGTCAGTCATGGCTTAACTATCTAAATAGACCTTTCAATTATTGTACAACTATCTATCTAAACTTAAAGTTTTTTTATAGAACACTTCAGCAATCTACGTTATCATAATTTCAAATATTTTTATCTTTCCTTTTTATCAAATGGGAAAATTGTATTTGCTACAAAAATATTTGTTAACATACGATTTAAAACTACAAAGCAAATAAATTCAAAAAGCTTGCAACATTTCAAAACTAGTTTTCAATGCGAAAAATGTATTTATATTTTTTCATACATATTGTGCATCTATAAAGAAATAAAAATAACTTCAAAATAAAAAGAAATAAAAAAATATCTCACTTAACTGCCAGCAGTTGAAAAATGCAAAAAATGGCGAAATAAAGGACTACGAGAAGCATTTAGTGTGCTTCTGGTTCGTTGTTGTTGCTAAGTGTGTGTGTGTGTGCCTGTGTGTGCTAATCTGTGTATATGTTTGAGTGCCATTGAAGTGTCAGTGTATCTGTAATTGTGTCAGTGTGTGTCTGACGTTGGGTGTGGTTTAATGCTTTCCCAGTCGGATCTTGTGGAACGTGTTGTGCCATATAATAGGAATGCATAATTTTTGTTTTTTTTTTTTTTTGGAATGAAATATAAGATGCAATTATTGTAGTAGACTAGGCTTATTGTAGCTAATATTAAAAATTTGAGTCAGACTGGGTAGACGGTTGGATACCCTTCATTCAAGTTCCTCAACAAAAAGCGTCTAGTTTTGTATTGAAACGTTGATGTGTGTATCCAAGTTCCAAAATTTTTTGTTTATAAATCTCACATAAGGCTGAAATGTGCTACCTGGACTACTTACTAGTAGTTTATTAAAAGAACAACTAAGTTAACTTGCGTCTAAGTCAAGTACCTGTAGATTTGCCCAAATAAATGTATCTTATTAAAACACATACTAATTGGAAAAACGTAGCGCTTTTGTAAGGGCTTAGAATTATGCTGCTTAACGTTATCCGGCTGGAGCCATTCCTTATAATTGGGTTTGTTTAGGGTATTAGACTATCTGTAGGGTTTATTAATCTTGCGCTGATGTTCAGCTTTAGCTTAAAGTTAGCTTTTATGTCAAGATTTCTGGTTACTCTTCTCAAAGAACGCCACAATAAGTTAGCATGTATTTTCTTTTAGGCTTTTCCAACTGGGTTTTTATTTCAGCTAAATAAAAGGGTACAGCAAGTGTCACTTGTGCAGTTTTTTTTTTTTTTTTGCTTGTGCTCGTCAGCTATTTTTCCTGGCCTAGCTATAAGTTAACTGCGTCTTGTTTAGACCTTATTGTCAAACATTGCAACGTTTTCTAAAGTGTGTGGGAATTTCATAAGCCAGAGACGGACATAAAAGTGTAGGGTAAGTGTTATGTACGTAAAAATCTTGTCTGATAGTGGCATGTTTTCACAATTTAGAAGCTGTTATCATATATGAATGTGTTGAAAAGCCTGAGAACATGCTCATCGGCCTTTTTGTAACCAGGCAACAATTGTATATTTTTTTTTTCGATTAAGAGAGAAGTTCTAAAGTGGAAAGCTATTGAAATCAAATTTAAGCCTTAATTTGTGGTACTCTAATGAGAATATTTTATTGGAATAGTTGATCCAAACTAATTTTAGCTAAATAATAATAAATAATTAACTATAAATAGTATTTGGTTTCACAATTCTTTTTTTAATTTTAATAGAAGCAATTAGGTTAATTTTGAAAATTTTTTCTTGGAGTGTTGTGATTATGATTATGTGTACACTGTGGAGACTGTTCTGCTTTCAATATTAAAATAAATTCGATTGTCGAAATATGATTCTTCTACTAAACGAAAACTGGAAAAGTTTTCCTTTTCCTTGATTTACTCTACCACGTAATGATATTTAAATTGAAAAATGAACGAAATTATTTTTCATTTTGTTTGTTACAACAGAAACTTACACAAGATTTAAACAAAGTAAAACTAATTATTTAATATATCATTTCCAGCTTAGAGTACACCTTGGCTAACACAATCTTTTCTTTTGATCTGACAGGGGTCAACATTATGAACTACAGCTTGCCTTAATTGTAGCAGCTACTTATAATAGCTTTAAACTGATTTTTCATGTAAGACCTTTTAACACTTCCAACATAAAACAAATGCCAAAAAATTTAATTTCAACTTAAAAACTAACAATATAAACTTGATTTAAAAACAAAGGCCTAGCCCAAGTTGTAAACCAAGAAAATTAAATTCATTACTGCTACCAATTTCAGTTTAAAAAACATTAATCAACCAGACAAAATACAACAAAGTCTTTGCAAAGAAACAAATTAAAATGAGCACAAAAGTTAACAAAAACAAAATAATAATGATCTTGAAATTCATCGCAATGAACAATTAAAGCGCCCTTCTTCAAGACCAAAAACACTTGACATTGTAATTTAGAAAAGAAACATTGTAGTATATACTCATAGAGTAGTATATAAAAGAAGCATATTAAATGAAAAGAAGTCTACATATGCATATCGTACATCATTAGTCAAGGTCAAAAGCAAAGTCAACGTCTGCCCAGCTCTGCTCCAAATGCATGCAGCTTTAACATATAGTACCCATAGATACATATTTCATTGACTTGACTTGATGAGTGCGTGTCAAGATGTGGGCAACTTGTGGCCAAAGACCCCAAAATAAAGAAACAAAAGCAGAAAACGAAACCAATAAAAAAGTGTCATAATTAAAAGAAATAACACGAAATAGTTGTACATAGTTAAAGCACGGGTTTTCAGGTATACACACACATCTACTACATACAAAATGTATATTATGTTCACCCAGTAACAAGCAACAGGTGTAATTTATAGCCGCTTCTGTATGGGTGTATCTGAGTGTGCGTGTGTGTGTGATGGTGAACTTGAAATTGTGTAATGTGGCCAAATGGGCGAGCCACATTTATGCGCAAGCGAGAAAGCAAGAGACAATGGCAAGCAATCAAATGCCGGTCGGACATCCGCGTTTTTGGGTCACAACGTCAGACAGAGTGAAGGAGAGAGTGGTGGAGAGGAGAGAAAGAGTGTGCGAGAAATTAAAGTAAAGATGAGGTAAATATATATGTGTATATTTTTTTTTTTTTTGTAAGCACTTGTGACATGTAATTAATTTGACAACGAATGATTCAATACAAAAGATGACGCAAATATAGTCAATCAAAAACAATAAAAAAAACTGTGTAAAAACCAAGTTTTGCTCAGAAATTATTAAAACTTTTGATTTTAAATTAGTTGCATTTTTATACCTTTTACTGATAGCGTAAGTGGGCATATTTGGTCAGTGTGTATAATTGCAGGTAAATCGGAATATCTCATAAAATCTATGGCCACAAATCTTTACTTAAAGATATACATAGTATTACCAAATCGCTTGAAATTTGCCAATTATCATCATCATCACTAGCTTAACAGTCTTGGGCAGACCATAGCTTCCGTAACTATTCCTCTCCATGTTCATTGATCGACCGCTGCATTCCTCCAGTTAGAGAACGAAGATCATTTTCCACTACATCTAGCCACCTTTTCTTTGGGCGTCCACGTCTTCTTCTTCCAATCTGCTGTTTGTGTGTGTTTTTAGGTATTCCACTAAGGTGGCCTAGCCATCTTATACGTTAACTTTTTATAAATCGCATCACATTTTGTTGTTGTACCATTGCTTCAAGTTCTTGATTATATCTTATTCGGTACGATCCATCTTCTAGTCTGACAGGTTCATAAACCTTTCTTAGGATTTTTCTTTCAAAAATTAATAGCTGAGAGATGTTTGTCGACTTTAATGTCCCCACCTCGCAACCAAAGCTGAGCGTTTTGTACAAGGATAACTTTTGCTTTCTTGATTTGCTAATTAAAAGAATATTAATCTCGTCCAGCAGAGTTGCGTGGTTTTCCGCTCTGCTCTTGAATTTTATAATGTTATGAATACACGCTTTCCTTAATATATTTATTGCTTACAAACGATTTATGGCGTTTAAAACATTTCGAATTTCTAAAATATGACCCTATAACACACTAAATTTTATTATTGTGTAGCGATTAATTCTCATCAAAATTGGATCATAACCCATCTGTCTCGGTTGATTGCCAATAAAAATATATATCAAAAAAATATGAAATCGAAAAAACAATATAAAAAAATTTTTAATAACTAAAAAACTTTTTCAAATATAATTTTTGTTTACCCAACTACAATAAAACGTATAATTTGTTAGTTTACAAATAGGAAACCAAAATGCGATCCAATAATGCTATATGTATGTGAAATCGATGGATGTCTCGTAAATAGTCATCTTATAAAACACCAAACTGCCCAAACCACAGATTATTTAAAATGATTCCATATATTCCTTTGTATTTTTCTACATCTTGGCTGCATGTTTTTAAAAAATTAGGAGAATAAAGGCCACAATAGTAAAAATAGAGCTAAGAGACGTAAAGTGCCGATAATTTAGAAGCAGATAGTGCCATTTTCCATAAATATATGTACTTGCAATTGACCACGAAATTTATTTTTCTAAATTCCGATAGCACATTTATTAAGTTATCGAAAACGATATTTAAGTAAAATCTTTCGAAAATACTTAAATAGTTTTTTTTTATTGAAAAACTAGGGGGCTACACCCACTGCGTGCTTGGCCTCGTAAGAACTTCTATATTTTTAGTTCAAGACTTCCCGACCATAATATCTCCCGCACCATTCGTAATTTCAACGGATTTCTTTACAAGCGCAGTTCACGCAGCTTTTCAAGGAGCTCCTAGGCAGAAGGTTTCGGAGTAAGTGGTAAGAAGCTGTTGCGGGGGACTTTATATACATATTAGTCTAGATTGCTTTTGAGAAATGAAATTCAAAGACTTCCAAAAACATGAATTGACACATTTTTACATACATTTTTTTTTAAATAAGATTTATATCAGTCGATCCTCTTATGAATCTAATATATGGCAAAACATTTGCTTATTTAAAAAAAAATATATATATGCATATAAGTACACTCATGTAACTATTGGTGACTGTAGTTTTTCTATATCTTTGAAGTTTTTTTACGATTTTAAAATTGTTTTTTATTTATTAGTTTCTAGCGTATAACTGTGATTATTTTGGCAAAAGCTTTTATGGATTGGATGTGAATCGCGAAAATCTCATGCGTGAGAAGGGGGCAAGATAACGTCATGAAGCGAAAAGCTTGATCTGCCTGACGATAATGCGTATCTTTTGGCAAAACTTGAGTTCTTTATATTTTATAAAATCTAGGATGTTTGTTTTTCTTCATACAGTATACTCGCCAAAAAGTCTTTATTTAACATTATGTAAAAAATTTTAAAATTAACTAAAATATCACAAACAAATAACGTGGCTTAAATTGAAAATTATTTTAATTTTTCAATCATTATCTTAAATTTTTTTCCAATAACAAAAGGAAAAGAATTTTTTTTTTTTATAATATAGTTTATTTACAATCTATCCCTAAGACAATAAGTAAATGTTTTGGAGATAACAATTAAGCAGAGGTAATAATTAAACTCCAATGAGTAATAACTATTTTTTTTAAAATGCTGTAAACTCAATTTGAAAATGGTAAACCTAGGACATGATTGCGTTTTAATCTTCGTGCTGTATTGCTATCATCCAAGAGGCCTATTGCCAAAACATTCGTATGATTATGTAACCTTTCCACGTAGCTAGTGCTTAGTCTTCGTATTTCGTCTTTAACGTATGGAATATGTAGGTCTTTATGAATTTGCTCATTGGATACAAACCAGGGGGGCGTCTACAATTAGTCTTAGCGTCTTGGACTGATAGCGTTGAATTATTTCAATGTTTGAGTGACGGAAAAGAATATAAGAAAGAAGTCATGTGTTGGCAATGTGTCTACTTGACAGCCTAATAAAAGAGAACTTTATTTGTGGATACAAACAACAGGACATTTGACAAATATTATACGTTTTTTAAAGAGGGCGCAGGGTATCCCACTGTCGCGCATCGCCTTGAGTAGAGCGGCCAAGCCGGACATTAACCTACGTCATTTTTTATTTACCATTTATGTATCAGGAAAAAGCGTAACATATTTATGCTGCCGTTTAAAACGGTTACCCACTCTGTGTGTTGGTGTTGGAGTTGCTGTAATTTAGCAGTAAGTTAACAGTCCGCCAACAGTAAGCTAACAGTAAGCCAACATAACAGATAGATGCTCGATGCGCCTTTTGTTGCATTATCATATTCGACATGCATATTTAGTTGATATTTTATGCGTTTTTCTTTGGTTTTTTGTTTGCTTTGTGTTAACTAGTTTGCTTTGACACTTTACAGATACAGATACAAATTGTATTTGTTAGTGCTATGGCTATTTGTAAGCAGCTTGTATATAATATGTATTTATGCCGTTTTGTACTATGTGCTGTGACATATGATGATTATTTTTGCGCTTTTTATGCTAAACGCACGCTCTTATTATTATTTTAATTAGATCTGCTCTTTAATACGGGGTTTTTAGTTCAAGTCTAAGCATTGTCTGGGAACATTTGCTAGTCGTATTTATCTATTAAGACATTTATCAAACAATTAAAACAATTTAAATCAATTGAATGTTGATTTAACCATGTCAGGGGTTTCCAATTTGATAAATGTTAATTTTGTTTGTCTGCGGGTTAAAGGCTATATTCATTTAGCTCGTATATTCTATACTTATCAGTTTTGTATAAATAAATTGGTTATTTAAATAGGTAAAAAGTAATAAATCTCAATAAATACTATATATATATACACGGACTTTCAGATTTATAGATGCGTAATTATTTAAAGTAGCGCGAGCTTTATAAGCATATATATATATATATATATGTATGTAAACAAAACAATAGAACTCTGTTTGGAAAGTTGTTACGATTTTGACAAAATACCTAAAATTTATCTTCTAAAGTGGATTATGACTAACAACTGGTTTTTGATAAATTAAAAATATTTTGAGTCAATGTGGCTGATCTTTCGTTTTTAAGTTTTTTTTTGGTTCTTCTTTTTAGAAGATTCCTATGAAAATTCCACTGCGCTTACTAATTAATTTGGACACTAAACTAGTTGAAATTTCAATTAATTCAAAATTTAAAAACGTGTTCATGCATTTTGCTTTTATATTTAATTACTTTTAAAGTCTTGGTCCGTATAGGAAAATAACTCGTAACTCTTTCGGATACAAAATATTTATTGATGGCGAATCAGAATGAATCACTCGTTGAAAAGTCTCATTATTTAGAATAAAGATGGTATACTATCATATACGTGTAGACTTATTTATACTGTACATTTACAATTTTGTACCAATATATAAGTTAGCACACAGTTTTTAGAAATATATTTCTGTACCCTTTACTTTTTACTTTACCCTTCAGTTCGGCTCAGGCCTGAATTAGTCATGAAATCATGCCTGAACTTTCAGTACCAGCCATTAATCTACGCATTCATTTGTCACTGAATTGAACACATGCATGTCCTAGGCGTTCAGGCCTGAAGCTTAGCTGCAACAATCAGCTATGCATTCAGTGCTAATTGACAAAAGTTATGCTTGAAATCAGGAGTGAATTTTTAAAAAAATCGGACATGAACTCAGTGTTGATTTCTTTGCCTTAAAATTTCGGTTTTTTTGCAACTTGATTGCATTGCGCAGCTGGAATTCTGCTGAGCCAGAGTCAACTGTAACTGCGATTGATTCTAAAATCAAAAAATATTTTTTTGGTTATTACAATGCCCGTATTTTTCGACCTACCAAGTAAAGTGCTTCAATCCTTTCAAAGCAGTATTTTTTTTTGCACGCCGCAGTTGTCTTTTGCTCTACATTGTTAATACTTTTAAAATTATTTTATAAAGAAAACAAAAAATGCTTTGAATAATAATATTTACCTAGGAATTTAAATTTGCACAGCACCTGCACGCACAAAAACCTTTTTCTTTGTGTAATAAAAGAAAACGTCAGAAATACCCAGTTGTTCTGATGGTGGCAAAGGGTCACTTTTTAATGAAGAAGTGATGCAACACCGGTCGTTAGACAATTCGCTAAGGAACTGTTATGCGGCGTCGTACCGTTTGATGTGAAAATAAAAAACTATACTGACGATTCTATGCATAACCGGTCGTCAGTCTAGTCGTTAGCATTTGCAAGTTTTTTATCGCACGCTATTTTGGTCGAACAAAAATATAATAACCACAAAATTGTGGAGTTCTCGGGATTATGGGTACGTTGTCATAGAAACAGATAAGCATATGTATTTTGTGACAGTTTTCTGTCGTCTGTTTTAGTCTATTCTAGCACTTTCGTTTGGAGATTGTGGTGATTATTTTTTTCTTGCCTATCAAAAACTTATTGTTAATTACTTTGACAAGAAATTGTGCTATAAATTCAGGTATTTGAAATATATGTTGTAATGCTAATTTTGTTAAATATGTAGTATATATATAAATATTTTAGAATAATGTATTTACAGATCAATATAAAGTCGTAATGAAGCTCTTCGAGCAGATGGTGCACATTAAACAATTTGTGGAGAAACAGGGAAGTATCTTTATTATGAGAAAAAAATTGAAGGAGGAGAAACGAAACAAGAGTTTTTACGTTTGTAAGTAATGAAAGCAAACAAATTTGAAGTTTATGTATATTTAAAATAATTTAGCTTCAAAATTATTATAGCTTACGAAGTTACAATGCAATTTAATATTGACGGGTCTATGGGCAAGGAAGCCCCATTTTTTTATCACATTTCTCGGTAAGGATATCAACATTTTTTAAATATGTTCTTTTATCATTATTACGTTTATAAAAATCGAATTGTTTTTTTTTCAGACTCAATCGCAGCATTCGGACCAATGACGGCAGAAGAAAAACTACGCGAAGCGATTGAATTGCAAAAGAAGCGCATTATAAAAAACTCGAATATAAAAAACTCGAATACAAAAAAATAAAACAGCTTTTGAACCGAACTATTGTTTTTATTCTTTTTTTGTACTAGCCAAAACGCAAGTTACTCTAACCTAATGAAACAGCTAGTGACCTTGTGCCAGCCAAGTTCCTAAAGATTGGTATGACACCACGTTACGGCGTGCTAATGAAATAGCTAACGACCTGGTACCAGCTAAATTCCTAACGACAAACCTGTCGCATAACCGCAACGTCGTACCTTTAGGTCCCTCAATAGGACATGCCAGAGCAAAATTCGTTAGGCGAATACAAGGGCGGTCGTTAGACATTTCGTTAGTTGTGGGCACTCGTGTTTGACGAAATCGTTAATGCTGCACCGGTGCACCAGAACAACTGGGTAGCTACGCACACAAACACAAACACCAACACTAATGTAAAGTCAAATACAATTGATTTTTCTTATTTTTCTTTGCTTGTTCGTTTTTGCCTTGAGATAGGCAGATAAGTTTTTTATATGTGTCAATGTTTCTCTTACAAAGCCATGAGCGTTCACTTCCTTTTCATGCCTGAATTCAGGGCTGAATTTTTCAGGCCTGAATGACCGAACTGCAGGGTATGAACAATATTTAGAACTTTTCGCAAAAATTTTATGTATTTGAGTTTTAAAATTTCAGTTCTAAGAATTTCTGTCCGAATTATTGATTCTTGTATCCACTTTTGATATGCTGCAAATTTCTCAATTTTGTCAAAAGTCACCAAAAAATTATACTTTTGAATTATATATTATACGTATTAGGGCACCCTTTTTTTTTATTAAGCTAATGCTCAGTTTTTACTTTTGAAGTTTTTCAGTCATCTCGTTTAGGGATCTTCTTTCTATAAATGAAATTTGCAATATAGTGTTGTTTATAGTTTGATTCGAGTCGCCAAAAAAGTTGATCGGAACAAGTGGATGCCAAAGTCACAGTATCCCAGCTTTTACACTCTTTATTTTTAAATTGCCATATGGTACAAAAGACATATATTATATGATCCGAGATCTGTCGAGCTTTATATCCAAGCGCTAATGAAATGTGCGAAACTTGTTTTTAATTTTAAGGGGCCAACTCTTGCTTAATTAGTTGACACGTTTTCTGCATAGCACCCCCTAATAAATTAAATGCTGTCAATTGTAAAACCGAAATCATACAAACTTCTAGAGGATAACGGGGAAGGGGCGTGCAATAACCGCTACTATAACGGCTTTAATTCTTAATTCTTTTTAATTGCTTATAATTCACAAGAAATAAAAGCGGGCCAGCCGTTTAACTTTTTATAGTATACATAAATTGCACGGAGCTATTAAAAATCAATTTGTCTGCTGTCTGAGGTTTAAAAAAAAAGTGTACTGATATTATAGCATTTACTATCAATTGATTTAAAACTTTAACTATCGATATGTTTTGGTCCAACCATTTAAAAAGCTCAATTTAATTTTATTACAAATTAACCGTAGCACAAAGCTACTAATCACTTTTAATCGAGCATTTAGCTTTTGTTGAAGCTTACGTGCGTCAAATTTCTTGTTGTTTTTTTGTGTTTATTTGAATTTGTTTATAATTTATACAGACATAAGTATATATATGTATATACTATGCGATATATTAGTGGTAAAATTTTGGCCAGAAACAAGTTCTATTTGGTAATCAACGGTTGCCAGCGTTTTTTGCTTTTATTTTTTGCGCTTTGTTTATTTTAGCAAATTCCGGTTCGACGAACCTTTCATTTATTTGGTTTAAAATGTTTGCCAGTTAACAAAAAAATAAAATAAAAAAAAAAAAACTATAACCAAAGCAACTTTAAACAAATTTTCAAGTCTAAGTAAGCTCAAGCTACGTTTTATTCAAGTGCAGTCAATTGCAATATTTGTAGGTGGGGCATGCCACAGTCAGGGCAACTCTCCTGCAAATATCAATATCAATAGCGCGTATTATGCAAAAAATAAAAATAGTATAAAAATATAATAAAAAATTAAATAAAAGCAAAGAAAAAATTCAATAATAGATGTTCGTGTTTATTTTGGCATTTGGTTGGGCAAACTTTTTATTGCTTATTTCTGGTGTTTAACCACAATTACCATTTGAGGCATTGGATGTTGCATTTGGAGTCATGCAATTTGCATTTATGGGCGATTATTTGGCAAATTTAACATAATTTTGATTGCAGACATTTGATCCACATGACATTTTTTATTTTTTTTTTATTTCACGATGAAAATTTATTTTAACGAGTTTCGGCGTTTTGTATGAAAATCGTTTCATTTTATCCCGCTTAAAAATTGTTTAAATAGTATTTCGCTAAAGTCTTTAATTTTATAATTTTGAACTAACTCTAAGCAAAAATTTTAATATGCCTACTAGGGTGGCCATTTTTGCAACATCTCACGATATCAAATTTAAAAATTTCCTTTTACCTGTAGGTATATAGCGCCTGTAAAATTTAAAGACGATCCGAAAGTATTTGATGGACGCAAAAATAGGTAAAAAATTTCGCAATATTAATGCATAAATAGCGACCAAACCGTAAGTTTGATATAAAAATGTTCCAAATATAATCGATGGGTAATTCAATTATCTACAGTCAAGTACAAAAATTATCGAAATCTGTTTAGTACGACCAGGGATATTTGGTGTTAAGTAGAGGCTTTTTTTCTCGTTTCCTGAAAAATTTCTTTGACTGCATTTTTGGTTTTAGCATGTCATTATACTACGGAAACGATTAAAACATGTTGAGGATACCAAAAATTTTTAAAATTTGTAAACTAGTGTAATTAATCAATTTAATCAATCATAGAGCTTATCAAATTTATTATTATTTTAAAAAAGTGTAACTCATTTTTCTTTACCCGATTCCGTGCGTTTTGTAAAAGAATCACCCATATGCAATATGATTATTTTGGGGCCACATGAATTTTGTGCATATTTTCGTGGTATTCGAAGCCTAATTGTCAGGCACTTCATTGAGCTGTTAAAACCGCATAATTAAATTGCTGTATTTATTTGCATATATGTATATTTAATTAGTTGCTCGTGGACAATTTGAAAATTATTATTAAACTACTATTGCAAAAAACAAACAATAAAATAGAAATCCAAAACATGTGCATGAAATTAAATATTAAGTTTGTTTGTTTTTAGCTTGCACCCATTAATTTTATATAAATAAATGTGTAAAAAAAGCCTGTCATTTTTATATTATTAACTAATTTCACATGTGAATTACACAAACTGACCAATTCAACACCCACATTGATTGTGGCCTTATAAAAACGACAAAATGTTTCTTTTTATAGTTACACAAGCGATTGATATTGGGCGTAGTCATAAAGCAGCTCAAGAACAACGAATTATTTCTAAAAATATACCAATATCTTGATACAAACAATAATAATATTAGATTTTGTTTATTCCACTGCATATAGTTGAAATAGCTTGTCATCAAGTGCAAAAACGCTTGCAGGTCATCTTGGTTAATCGATTCAAGTATATCATTTGATTAATGCGAAAAAAAAAAAGTTAAATAAATATATGGTTTCACAAAAGTAATCACAAATAGTCCTTTTTATGCAATATTTTAGGAAATAATTTAAACGCACATCTAGATAGAATGAAGTGCAGATTTGGGTCCATCTGTTATTACACTAGTCGGTATATGATCTTCATTTAAGCTTTTCTTAAATTTTATGATTATTCATACAGAGAATGAATAAAAATGAACTATAATTATAATGGCTGTCAATTAATATAATTTAGACACAATCAGTGGCAGAAACAGGATTTTACCATGGCTTATTTTTTTTCATTTTTGACTTTATTCACTTTTGGTTTTTTTTTTTTTTAAATTGTTATACGCAATAAAACAAAAATGCAAGCAAGTTATGTTTACTCCCAATAGACAAACATCCTACAAGCTGTCGAAGTATCCTACCTGGGCGTTAACCTAGACAGACGGCTAACCTGGCGCAAGCACACAGAAACCAAATAGACGCATCTGAATCTTAAGGCAAGCTGCGTTCACTGGCCTATAAGCGCTCGATCTCCTCTTAGCCTGGACTATAAAGTCATTCTGTATAACTCCGTGCTGAAATATCGACATTATACTGCGATCACAATTCAAGATCCGTGGCATCTCCGGAACGAGGAAAACACGAAAAACATCAATTAAAGCTCTCATCCAAGTCCTCTTGCAAGATCTCTAAACCGAGCTTGCGATCACAGTCGTCAACAGTCGATCATACAGCCCAGCGACTTATTTTTAGGGTCGTTTAAAACAAATACAATTCATTTATTAATTGTAAAATAAATAAGAATCTAATGTAAGTCCCTTAGAAAAAAAAGTGAAAATGCGTTAAAAAAATATAATGGAAAAAAAAGAAAATGCTAGCTTTTGAACACGAAAAACTCTCCGTAAATCTGCCACTGAATAAAATATAAAAGATGGCGTACGTTAAAGTCGTAATTTAATTTGTAATTAAATCCGGTATATTGCTTCTAAAAGATATTTATTTGCCAAATTTGGTTATAATATCTTCATAAACACACGAAACAAAACGAATTTTGCACTAAATACGTTTTTTTGACCGATCGGGCTATATAATAAAGTCAACCGATTTTTTAATAAACTTGTCTCCTATGGAATAATAAGGGATCAAATCTGAAAGTTTGGTTGCTCTAATTCTTACCATTTCTGAGATCCAGGCGGACAGGCAGACAGACAAACAGACAGACGGACATGGGTATGATCACTTTGGTGGGCCTCCGAAATCTCCTTCTGTATGTTACATACATTTTCGGCTTGCACTAACTTAATATACCCTTTGTACCATACGGTACAGGGTATAATTAAGTATTCGTGATGTGCATTTTCGAATCTGTAGCCAGTGTCATGAATATTACTAGGTTCCTTTTTACACTTTTGGATTTTACATTATTTATTTTTTAGGTTTAAAAAATTGTTATGGTTTGAATTGATTGGATTAGTACCCTACCTAATAAATTTGATTAATTGTTAAACAATTTATTTTTAAGAATATTGAGCTAACTTTAAAACACATATATTTTAAATTTAAAAATGTTACTTATGAAAGTGTTTCTACGGTATTTAAAAATTTATAACAAGCTTGGTGAAATTAAAGGTTTCTATACTAAAGTCTTTCAAAGATGCAAAGAACACGTGTGGTCTGCACTACAAGGACAACTAGTCTGGATCTGTAATATTCCCATTTTCACCAATATGAGTAATTCTCGAATACACAATTCCCTTAAACGTAATACAAACACAGACACAGTCAGTTTTTTGAGTTTTCTTACAGAGCCGTCTTCTAGGACTACCGAACATCGTCTGCAAACAAAACTTATCGCCATGGCATAATTATCTTTGATTACTTTTGTATATCTTCAAAGCCAGCCAGCAAAAAAAAAGAGAGCAATGCGGAAATTGACCTTATCTGCCAAACTTTTATCTAGATCTTGCTAATATTCATACCAAAACAAGCATACCCTTTTTAAGAGTATGAAAATTATGTGTTGTAAGATGAACAAAGAGAAGCAGCAAAGTCAAATAAAAATTATTTAATTTAAGCTTAGTTGTTTTTTTTTTTTCTTGTGGCATTTGTATTATTTATGTGCGGTCAACTGGTTTTATATTTGTTAAAAGTCGACAAATACACACACATACGCATAGATACGCACACACACTGATACACCCACTGCAAGAGTTGCGCTTAGTTTGGTAATACAAACTTGTTATATAGTATGTTCACTTTGTTTGTGATTATGTTAGATTATAAAATAAATGTTTGTTATTATTAAAACATTGTTAGTAGTTGCTTTGATTTAGTTTTATGACAGATTTATTGTGCCAGATCGACGCGTGTTTGAGATTTTATGCGATAATTTATCCAACTTTTGCTAATGAGATGCATAACACCTACCAGAATACACACATAATATGCATATGTGTTTGTGGCTGCATAAGCTAAATTTGTATGTGTTTATAAAAAAGGTGTGTCAATATTTATTTGGTATTTATAGGCTTCCTAGCACAAGGCGCTGAGCCAATAAATTATAATATGTTTCTAATGGAAACTTAAAATATTTTTGAGCTTATTGAACAAACAACAAAATTACTAAGAACCGGTAGGTAAGCTAGTAGTTATGGCTATTGTTTACTATTATATAATTAGCTTTGCAATAAATCAATGCATTAAACAAATTAAGTCATCATTGTTGAATTGTTGTTGTATCAATATATCTAATGAACTTTCGCCAAATTTTTGACAACTTTATCATTAATCAAAAAAACTTATGTAAGTCTACATAGCTGCAATTACACAAAAAGCTTTAAACAATTTCGGAATTTGTTGGAATTTATTTAAAAATTTTGCTTTTTTTTTTATTTGTTGCCTACATCAGAGACACTAACAAATTGAGCGTCACTTGACAAGCTAAGGCAAGGGCTGGGCCAAAACATTATACTTGGAAATTATTGTTGGCTTTAATAAGCCGCAGTTTTGGGAATTTGAGGTCATAAAACCGCTAACAGGATTACAGCTATAGAGGCTTTGGTTGTTGTTGTTCTTGTTGTTGTAGTGCTTGTAATCGCTGTTCTATTTGTATTTGCTTTACAACAAGCTTTAATCCTATAAACGAGCTCGTCTTATCGCATTTATGCAAATTTTGTATCAGTTTAATGACATCATAGAAGCCCAAGGGGCGCACGATTCGTGATGCCTAATTTATTTAATTTGTTGCAATTAATAATTGGTTTATGTTAATTACTTTTTTTTACTTGATAATGCAAAATAAAAAAATAAATAAAACTTACCTAAGTATTTAAAATAATCCGCAGTTTTAGCAATTGCAAAGTTTAAACAATTGCATAAAGTCTTGCTTTTTTTTATTTTTTTATTATGCTGTTTTATTTGCGGCAACAGACTAAAACCAAAATCAATAAGAAAAATTAATTTAATTTATTTGATTAACAAAATTTGCAAAAACTTAAACTTTTAAATGTGAAAAGTCGAAAAGCAAAGAAATATTTGTATACACATAAATAGCAGCGGCTATTTTTTAAGCTTTTGAAGTCTTTCCTTAAGACAAAACTAAAAAAAAACCAAAATACATATTGCATATATGTATGTACATAGTACATACACACATGCATACAGTTGGCTGTAAGAAGATGCGCAAAGCACACTTTAAAATCAACTTATGCAATTTATTTTTGTTTGTTTTCAATTTCTACTCTTTGCTTTTGGTTTATTTTCTCTTTTAGTAGGCCGCCCCTCTTAAAACGCAAGACCCGCTAAATAAATTTTTAATGCACATGCACATTTTATCACACTTTTTTTTTGTTTTTTTTTTTTCTTATTTCTTTCTTTCGTTTGAAATTTCTTCGATATTGCAGTTTTTTAATATTTGTGTCAGGCTGCACTTCTTCAACTACTCTTTTTTACTTATATACGTAGTGTGCATATTATATACTTTATGCTTATTCAGCTTATGCACCTCAATGTTTTGCTGCAAGTTGCAAGCGCTGATCACTTGTGCGCACTACTTTGAGGCACTTGTCTGATGCAGCGGCAACTTTGGAGTCGCGTTAAGTCGCTTTCTTCTGCGCGCAGCCCGACCGACGCGAACGGCTGACAAAACGAAACTGAGCGCAAGCGCAAAGCCAAAGAAAAGACAAGACCCCAGACCGAAGACCGTATAGCGAACCCCGAACGTCGAACAGCGAAGAGCGATTACTGAAATCCGAAGACCGAAGACCAGCCAAGGCAGATCCCAAAAGCCGCTGCTGTTGGCGGCAATGCAGGTGATAAGGCCATGGGCGTAGTCAGATAAGAGCGCTTTTTTTTTTGGGAGACCTACAGCGCCAGAAGTCATTTGACGGCCTATGTTGCTTTGGTTTTTAATTACTTTGTTCCTTAGAATTAACTCTAAGCTACAATATCGTTAAAATAAATTTATTTTTATACAGACAAAAACACACAAACAATAACTTAATTTCGTTATCCAAAAATAAAGCAAATATAGATCATTTTTTTATGCTGGGAAAAACAAAAAGTTAAATGTTTAATTTCTTTGGGGTGAGAGTGAAAGGATTTCTTTGAGGATCGCCATATAACATTTTGTTTAAAATCTCTATGAAAATAATTAGGTCAAAAGATTTAATAAAAGATTTTCAATACGCTGAGTGATTAGCAAAACAATTTTATACTTAAATTTTATTAATTCGTAAAAGGATGTTTTAAAATTATTTAAGTTTAATTGTTAATGAAATTCTAGAGTGCCCATCTGGGACTATTAAGATGTTTTAAATGTACAGTCAGTTAAGTAAGAGCGTAAGGCATTACACGCAGTTGGTAAGTGATAACGATCTAAATTTTTTTTAATAGATTCAGGGAACCCTTACCTTTGGCGCTTCAAAGAAAAAATTTTAAATTTGATAGTTGACATTTTGTTGTGCAAGTTTGTGACCCGCGATGAGTGCCGCGTTCGCGAATCGCTTCGAAGCAATGTTTCTCTGTATGCACCCAAAAGGGCCAAAAATTACGTATCCAATTACGTTAAAAAGCCGGTATTTGACAAAATATTTGAGACTATTTTTTTGCGCAGAGCAACAGCTTATCTTTCAAGAATCAGCACCAAACACCAGTTCGGGTTTCACCCGAAACACGGCACACAGGAACAGGTCCTCAGAGTGGTACAGCTCATTTTCGACAAATTCGAGCAGAAGCGCTACTGCATAGGAGGGAGCGTTTCTAGATGTAAAGCAAGCACTTGATCGAGTCTGAGGTACTTTTCTCTGTACCAATTATTCAAATCATATAATGTCAAGCAAGCGACCAATTCTTGCTGCGGTTCCAGTTGGAACTGGGGAAAAGGGAAAAATGGCCTAAACGTTGGAACATTTAGCTAAATTATTATTACTTATTGGATTAAAGCCTTAGTTGTTAGTAAATGGGGGCAAATCTTCATATGTTCTGCTCACGCTTAGGCGAGATCCTTATCTTGGGATCTATCTTGATAAAAAGCTCGGCTGGGGACAACATATGTATGTATTAACTATGCCGTGGTTAGATGCAGGCTAAACTCGCCAAAATGAACTTGCTCCTGGGCAGACAAAGTAAATTTTTTTGTTCATTTTGTAATATAATCTCTTTTAGAATTAGTATCAAAAAATAGTAACACATCGCGCGACCTATTTTGTAGTGTACTTATTGGATTAAAGCCGTAATTGTTACAAGGCTGATTTCCAATAAATTAAGAAAAAAAAATGCAATGAAGAAACTTGGCTCACGTCAAAATATAATGAAATTTAAGGAGGTGATTGTATATATGTGACTGCTATGATTTCCGGCCTACTTTATGAATGAATCAAAATAAAAAAGTATGTCTTTAATTATTTATTTATTTCCATGATACAAATTGCAAAACGAAAATGGTTGAAAGTTTTATCGCTGCTAGCTGGAGCACAGGAAGTCTTTGATTACCAATCTAAAATATAGAAACAGTTTTTCTATTTTATTATATATAAATTTTGTTTTCTTTGTTTTTTTCTTCACACAAAGAACACAAAAATTAAATTGTATTTAACATCAAGTAAAGAGATAACTTCTTACTGTGCATCGGTAGAGATAACCAACTTAAAATGACCTTTGCAATCAGTCTGAATCCTTTTTTGCTTTACAACTAAAAGAATGTACTTTTACATTTTCCCTACTTCATAAAAATTTAAATGTCAAAGAGTAGACATAGTTGGTTAAACAATTCAAAATATGAATTATTAAAATAAATAGTAACCTCATACCCCCTCACTAACGATCGATCATGCAACAGAAAAAAACGCATTGGTAAATTTTGTGTTGGTTGCTCTCCATTAATGAAAAATCTGTAGCATACTTTTGGGCTGCCCGCTTAAATCTTCCCGATTTATACGTTGCAATGACAGGTTAAGAGCAAAAGCTAATCCCCTTATACTTCTAATGTAGCTGATATTTTAAGCTAAAGGATATAAGCTTAAAATGTTAAAGCTTCACATATTCCCTTAAATGTGCATAAAAGTTTAAGCAAGCATTTCGCGGCAAAGCTAATGGCGGTGCAGAATGTGCTGCATATAGTACGGTATGTATGCACGCGGACTTTTAAAGAGCACCCAAAAGTATGCTTTAAATTTATGGCACATTTATTTCACGAAATTACCCCACAAACAGTCGCGGTCATAAAAAATGGTCTTCAGTTGCTGCTGCTGCTGCTACCGCTCGTAGCGTCCGCCTTGTAGATGCATTATTTGTAGTAGCAACGATGCGACCACAACGCGATAGAAGAGTCAAAGTATTGCAGCGGCGACGTCGTCATTTAATTATGGCTGCCGGGAACTACAATATCCTCCGACGAGCTGGCAAAAGAAAAAAAATACCATATGCTATATAAAAGAGAGAGAGAGAGCATAAAGGCAGCGTTATAGCGCATAAAATAAAAATATAAAAATTGAGTTGTATAAAAACTGTGATATTACGAGTACTAAGTGTTTTTGACTCGTTGTTGCCGTTTTATTTTTGGATTGGTAACACAAAGTAACAACAATTAAGCCAGGTCATTAAAATTATTATTAAAATGGACATGCACTTGTGCACTATAAGTAGCAGCATAAATCAGGGCCTCGATTTAATTAGGTAGAGAGTGTGTGTGTGTGTGTATGTGCATGCGATTGTGTGTGGTTGTGTGTGTGTCAAGTGTCATTGTCTTTACAATGACCTTCGCACTCGCATGGGGCCAAATGGCACTGTGTGACCTTTTTTGGTTACTTGAATATTGCCTAAGCAGCAGCAAACGAGGGCAGGCTGAAAAATAATCGGCTTAGTAAAGAATGGGCCAAAAAACTATTTTATTTTCAAAAAAGTATGCGTTATCAAGTCTCCAACGAGACATTTATAGCACTCAGAATATTATTCGAGTCTATATAGTATTCCGCATTATCGTACTTGCTTGTTCAAGATAATTGATATGAATTATGCAATGGACATCCCAAGAGACCTTATCGGCTGACAACCCCTTTTGAGTTGCTTCGCTGCTGATTTCTGAGGTACCTTGATCAAAGTCCCGTCTACCAAGACGAACAATCTCTTGATTAGGCAAATTTCTCTTCAGTCTGCCCTCGTCAGTGCAAATGTGTGTAATATGCGTTGTCGGAGAGGATTTGGTATTTTAGTTTACGCTTATGTCATCAGTGTCTTCGCATGGCTTCCCAGATGTTAAGTGCCGGCGGCGGCGCAGTCAGCGGCAGCAAACGTTAAATATAAAATCCTATTTATTTGCCAATTTTACATTCGAGTGCACAGCAAATGACAATGACGTCAGCAGCCGCAGGCATCGCCAAGTACAAGCCAATACATGCACAAAACTATATTCACACATAGCATTAGGAGTATGGAAGCTTATACAAATTTAGAGCTGAGAGAACCGCGTCTGAGGTGCAGTGTAAAGTCCAACAACGCATAATTTCATTACCCAAGCTTTGCATTAGTATTGGTTGGCTGTCAATGATGTCATATGGTTATGGCCGCAGCCACAACAATGCCGGATATTCATGTGGGTGGGTTTCGCGCAGGCGCCTACAAAATGGCTGCCACAAACACAAGAGCGTAAGAGAAGAAACAACTGAAGTTGCAGGCGCTACGGCGCTGTGACGTCATGGCTCTCTTGTGCAGCAGATAGCAATTGATTTGACCATGATGCCAACTTGACTTTAATCGCCATTGTGCTCTCTTTGACATTTGTCTCTAAGAGATTATGTGTGTATGTGTGTGTGTGTGTGTGAGGCTTTGTAACAACACACACAGCTGTTGTTATGATGTGCTTTAATGCTTCATTTGTTACGTTTCTTATGCCCCCTTTCAAATCCTTCACACAGTCGACTTAGCTTACTCTGTGTAAATATTTAACTTAAAGCGTCCTTTGGTCACACTGTCAATTACTTTATTTATTTTGCTTTTCTTGAGTTGTCTAACTTTTTGTTGATTTTTGGTTTTTATTGGCGCCTTGAAGTGCTCGTAACTCGTTGCCGGGGCGATAATGCCAGGACATTAACCTCCTATGCTGCAAGTCATGCCACTTCAACATAGTTACTCACATAGTTAGACCTCAAATACGCTGCCAGTCACTTGTGTTGATATGCTCTGATTAAGGTATTGAATTACACGCACATCATAACAACAGGACCAAAAAAAAACTGGAAAAATCAAAAAATTGAGCGCTACTTGGGGCTCACGAATAAGCTCTATGTATTTGTTTAACTCTTTCCTTCAGAAAATTACAACGGAAGTACATAAAAATAAATAGGCAAGTTATTTCAATAAGGACTTGCTTTTAGCATACACTTAAAAAGTGTCAGTCATATATAAAAGGATGTGTTGTATATAAATTCTTCACCGATTTTTGCCGATTTTTTTCATTGTGAAAAAGATTTTGAATTTTTGTGAAATTTTTTTGTTTCTTGAATTCTTTGCAAGAATTTAATGGGCACGTAGTTTGGCATTTAAAATCACATTATTTTATATTAAAAAAAAAATAAAATACAATTTCCTCGTTAAGTAGGTTATAACTTAGGTAAACTTTTTGGACTTATATATTTTAGCTACTATAATACATCAGTGCAGTTTTTTTTTTCGGAAAAATGGGTATAAGGTATTTTACTGTCAGCCATCGCCTGGAGTTAGTAGACATAGCTATAATTACAATTAGTATATTTGAACTTCCTTATAACCAACCAATTTCTCTATTCATTTTTTTTCAAAGTACGCTGATTATTTTTTTGTATATTTAGTGTATATTGATTTCTTTCTAAGAAATTTCTATAACGCAAATATAAAAATTTTAAAATATAATTTTTTAAATTTTAAAAATATGTTAAAAGCGAGGTTTTAGGCACAAAGGTATTTGCCAAAAGACTTCAAAACTGTCTGTTTAATGTATCAATGTTGTAGTGGATAATAGCCGCTCGGAACAAAAATTGTCCCCATCTAGGCCACTAATAAGACACTTAAGAATTTTTTAAAGCATTGGTACATGGGGAGTTTGGCGCCAATTCACATTTATGAAACATGGTATTGGTGAAGAGATTCCACTTACCCTAGGATGTGCTATTTTTATAAATTTACGTTTTTTGATCGTATCTTGGAGCAACATAACCCTTAATGTGTCTTATTCCCTAACATTTTGTAAAAATTTTACTGAGGAAGAGAAAACTAAAAATTGACTTTAAAATTGACCTAAAATTTCAATTTAAATTTAAATTAAAATTGTCTCTATAATATTAAATCTTTTACAGCGTGTTTTTTTTAGAGGTTCATTAATTTGAGTTGGCAACACTGCTTTATGTGACAACCCATTTATAGTAGTTAGCTGATAGTTGCTTTTGTTGAGTTTGGTTTGACATTTCATTATGGATAGACTTACACCATAGCAACGCTTGCTAATTTTTTAAATTTTTGATCAAAATAATAGCTTAGTTCGTCAAAGCAGAATTGTCTTATTAGGCGTGAGGATAATGCACAAGCTTTTGTCGAAACACCATCACCATTACTTTCATTTGTCTACGTCGATAAACCGGAGACAATTGAACACCTGGAATACAACATTCGAAGAGTTATTGGCGAAATACGGTCGCAAATCCAGCGGAAAGCTTGTGAAAGTTGGTGTTCCGGATTGCGCCTTGTACGCGCCAGCCGTGGCAGCCACATGACCGAAATCACATTTAAACGTTAATGTCATAAAATTTTCTATCCAATAAAGCGCGTTTCATTGCTATTAAAAATATATTTCTTTGTTTTACTATGATTAAAACTTGTGTAGCTCTAAAAAAAAACACCCTTTATAAGCATCCCCGACAAGCGAGTAATTAGACACAGTTTGTTATAACTTTCCAGTAGAGTATAAAACCAAAAAAAATAAAAGAATCGCATTTTTCGCAATTTGTTTTATAGGCATAACTATTTGTTTTGATGCCCCGGGGCATGTATGTAGCTATTGCATAGATATAAAATTTACTTACACATTGCCAAATCAAAATTCGATTTGTGCCAAAATAAATCAGTTATGTATGTAAGCTTAAACAAAAACAAATAACAGCCACAATGACAAGCAAATAAAGCGAAAACAAAACAAAACAAAACAAAAGCAAAACTTTTCAAGCCAAGACAGTTTGTCTTTCTCTCTTTAGCTTGGCTCAGATACAATACAACATAAAAGAAGGCTGCATAACAAATTTATCGCCGGAAGTGATTTTCAGTGAAATCCAATCAATAAAAAATTATGCTACCGCTAAAAATAAAAGCCAAACGCAAAGAGAGAAACAGAACAGAAATTTTTTTTGTCCTTTTTTGTTTTGTTTCACAGCATGGCGCTGATGCTGACGCTTTTTTTCTTCCTACGCATTCGAGTTGGGAGCGCCGAAAAGTAGGCAACAGAAAAATCTGCCAAGGGCTGACAAAGCGCAGTGCCGTCGAATTTATACCCTGTACCATTAGAATCAAGGGTGTTATAGATTTATGGAATGCATGGAATAAAAGTGGGTAGTCACTGAGCCATGACAACAAATCTCAGATCACAGAGACCACAAGAGCAAGTCCCATACTCGAAAGCTCAAGGGCACTTTAAATTTTTTTGTACATGTTTCTATTGATATTTACTCTTAAATTGTAGACAATTTTCTTACCACAAAATTATTCTGGAACTATATGAATTGCAACACATCTCCATCTGATTTAAGAAACTTATGGGCTATCTCACGCCTCCCTCTGCATGTTATGGCAATTGCAAATCGCGACGAACCAATCGTCACAGAAAATTAAAACTTTGTTTTGGATTCCGCTCAGATTAAAATAAAATAATAATTAAGAGGCCTTTCATAGAGCATTTTTCTTGCTGTTATAGCGTAAAGCTCCACTCAAAAAAGTATCAACATGGTTCAGCTGATTTTTCTTTACTTTTACATAACTTTACTTGATCTTGGTATGGTAAATTTTTTTTCAAAAAATTAAAAAATTAACTTAACTATTCCATGTGTTTACCATGTTCCCTGCCAGACTTCTCAAAATATGCAGTCTTAATTTATTGCAGTTATTTCAAATAGGCTTAAATTGATTTAAATCTATAAAAGTTATGGGTATGAATATAATTTTTCTAAAAAAATATATATATTTTTCAATTGGAAACTGCTTCAATACTGCTTGTACATTGCCTACAAGCAGTTTCAACTTAAATGTTTAAGTTTTCAGTTTAAAATATAAACGAAGACATTTTTTCGGGAAAAAGGGCAACAATTATTCGACGTTCGGGCATTGCCTTGACTGTTTTACACAATCCCCTCTTTATGTCTGTCTGTGGGTTTTGCGTGTGTGTATGTGTGGGGGTATGTTGTGCGTTGATGGAGCGCTCCAGCTGAAGTGCCAAGCTGCTGTAAAACGCAGAAAAATGGCCGCAAATTTATGACTCGACTTGGTCTGGCTTTTGTTTTATTTTTTTTTAATTTTCCTTGATATTTTTGTACATTGTGTGGCTGACTTATGTTTGGGTAATTTGCAAGCAAATGTTCATGCAACATATGCCAAATTTTTTTTGTTTACATTTTTAATAAAAGAACATATTTATTAAGGTGATGAGATTTTATGGCAGGCAATATTAGTATAAATATTAATTATAACGTAGGTACAACTTATTTGGTAGTCAATTAGAAAGACATTTATAACAAGTTCAATTATTGTGGAGACATTCCGACTATGTTCTCTTCATGTTTATTATTTAAATTGTGTTAAGTGAATCTGCTAGGCTAAAAAAGTTAGCGGGGATGGTTTTTTATGAAAGAGGTACATAAAGATGGGTATAAGAAATAAAAGGTCTGCAACAAACTTCAAGATTGTAGACACTGAAGCACTAGAGCAGGGGCTTGCAACTTATGATTTCATGACCATTTGATAATTTCAAATTTATTTTAAAAGAAAATCTCTAAGAAAGCAATCTAAATTTAAAAGTCGGTATCAAATTTTAAGGAAAGTCCGAGAAAATAAGAGAACATTTATTACACTTGCATTATTTTCTATATCCATAAATAGACAATTTTAATGTAGAAATAATTGATTTGAAAAGTTTAATTTTATTCGTTTCTTTCTAGATGTTGTATACGTATAATAAGAATTTACGATAATTTTATTTACATAACAACAGTATCTGAGCTTAGTTTTTTTACTAGAAGACAATTGTTTTTTTGTCTTAATTGGAAGAGACTGCTTACTTTGGCCAGATTCCAATTAATCAATATACATTAGGGTGGCCATTTTTGCAACATCTCACGCCACCCTCTAAAATCTATTTTAGGGACCATCAAATACATTCGGATCACCTTTAATTTTTACAGGTGCTATATGCAGGTTAAAAGCAAACTTTTTAGGGGGGTGGCGTTATTGGTATCGACGGCTTAAAAAACCTCCATACCAGCGGCGGCCACCCTAATGTACATGTTATATGCTCCCGTAGTCCATTGGCTTAGGGGGAACCAAAAGTGATTGCGAACATTAAATTTCGTAATTTTTGGGTGCAATGTGAAGTTCAAAAGCTATATAAATTATAATGATCAGAATTTAATTTTGGACAGGTAACCCTAACCTATCTTTATATATCAGTACCTTGCAAACAATAAAATTAATTAAGACACCAACAAGTTATTTCGAAAAAAGTTTCCGGAAACATTAAAACTACGCGTGTCCCGTTAGATTACACATATCTTCCGATAGGTCCTTAATTAACTGACTTTATATACTCCAGAAATCAGAATCGGTACTTGCAAGGAATAGCAAATTTAATTAAATGGTGCGTATTATCCGTAAGAACATAAAGCTCGTAGCATCATGTTTACATCGAAGGCCCTTTCCCTCAAACAAATTTTAAGGGTGTAACGCACAATATAAAATCTAACTTTCCAAAACCTGTCAGAGTTTTACATAAAAATTATTCTTTTTTTTTAATGTATTTTCATTTGCAATCAGCCATATGAGACAATCAGAAAATTTTATAGATAAAATAATAACGGCAGGATTGATTCTGCTCCAGTGAGTCCAATCAATAGTAATAAAAATGATTAATTTAAATTAAGTTTAACAATTTGCTTTATTTTCATAATATATAACATATGTTTTATCTAAAGCTAAACCCAAAAATTTACAGAGTTAGATATATAATAATCTTTTAAGGCAAAACAATAGAATTTGGTTTATGAATAAATATTGTAAGTGTATTGTTGTGGAAAGTGGAGCCCAAAGGAAAGATAGTAAAATTAATACACTAACAACGAGACACAAATTAAAAAAAAAAATAGGTAGCTCAAATATTACAACGCTTACAAGTTCGAAATTCAAGAAATTAGAACCAGATTTTTCATCTGAAACTAGAACTGCCAGTTCTAATTTTCGAGCTTTATATTTCCCCGAAATTATGTTCGAAAAAATGAATAGGTATATATATAATTCTCGTAATTATCGAGTTTTTTCCCTTTGTATGTTTGCGCATGACATGAAAACATATGATTTAGAGAGCAGATCACTATTGAGACATTCGGATAAGCCACTTAAATGTACCTTTTTAAATAAGAACAGCCAAAAAAAGCTACGCTCTGCAGGTGTTTCTGTTTATTGGCAACATCATGGATATATGAACAGTTTTTGCATTAAAACTAAAGTGAAAATATTTAAACAATTAGAAAATTAGAACAAGAATGCGATTATGGATTATCACAAAAAAAAAACCATGCACCAGATTACCCAGATATTGAAAGAGTTCCATTTGAATCGTATGAACGTTTAAAAAATCCACTTTGTCGAGGTCCATCATAAAGGATGATTGGAGAAATGTACTGGCAAACCAACAAATTAAGTTGGTGCCTGTGAAAATATTGCGTCTGGTTACAAAATTCAAAAGAAGCGTATTTCAATTTTTTTTGGCGCAAATGAAGATGGATGTTACAAACTGAATCTGCTTGTTATTGAAAACAACACATCGTTCAAGGTGCTTTAAAAGATTCAAAAGGAATTTTTTTTTGTATATGCGAACGCTAAAAATGCATGGATGATGCCGCGTATTTTTCATGATTGGTAAATCTTTTATTGATGCGGCGAAGATTTATACGTTTTATCAATAGTTTTGTTTAAAGTAAGTAAAGTAGTTTTTGTGTTACATGTTAACCTTTTTTAGTTAGCAAATAGTTTGCAACAAAAGGCTCTTTTTCTTGTTGACAATTGTTCTGGTCATGCACCAATTGAGAAGCTCCAAAGTCAAATTGGAAAAATAACCACCAAACGTAACAGCAGCTGTGCAGCCCATTGATTAAAATCCAATGAGGATAGCAAAATCAATTTATAAGAATGAGTTGCTTTCTCAGCTAATTGGTGATGACTGTGATCTGCATATTACACATAAACACCACGCAATTCGCGATGCGATTCTTTTGGTGAAAAAGCTTGGGTTAACGTATCCGAAAGTGTAGTTTGCAATTCTTGGTCGAAACTTCTGAACTGGGATTCTGGATGAGAAAAACGATTTGCAATTATCGCGACTTTAACGAGACAACTCATATAACAACATCCTTTTACAAAATCAGAAGTTGATATCCTAAATAGAACCTATTCAAAATGATCTAATTGCAATCGACGCCATAGAAGAATATAACAAAGATACAGTCAATAAGGGCAGACATAGTGTCTTCCGTTGAAAGCCCCCACTTGGAAGAAGTAACATCTAGAGTTTCATATAACGTATCTATTGAAAGTGTTAATAATTTAATAAATTGGTCTAAATACAACAAGAAATATGTATTCTATTAAATATTATAAAAATGTATTATACAGGCATGTTCTAGATTTCGATTCCGACAAAAACTGTCGGAATCGAAATGAAAGGTGTTCTGGATTTCGATTCCGACAAGAGTCGACTCGTTTTGAAAAGTTTGGCTCTCAGCTGTCGAAATGAAAAATTTTTTGCTTTGTTTACTTAAATAAACGCATTAATGCCACTAAAATTCATTTTGTATTATTTTTGAATGCTTTAAGAAAATTTAGATGTGCTCACTTGAACTAATCAAGGTTAATTTTCATTATATATTTTTATTACAAAAAATCTCTATGAAAATTGTGTGTACATGCAAAACCAAAACGAGTGGAATGAAAGTAAGTTGTTCTGGATTTAGACAAAACTGAACTTCGAAAAGTTATGTGTTGTCGTGTTGCACAAATAAATTCGAAGTTAATTTTATTAATGGATGGCTTAAAATATATATATAAAATAAATTGTACAAAATTTGTTAATAAATAAAAAATATTTCTCGCTCAGAAAAATGTTGGCAAAAAGAAAAATAAGTTATTTAGTTAGTTGTTCGAAAACTTGTGGCAACTCTACAATGTGAACTTATCGATATCACACAGCTGTTCAATACAAAAGGTTATCGATAGCACTCGAAATGAAAACGATTCGAAATCGATTCGAACTCAGTCGAAATCTAGAACACCATTTGTCGGAATGCACTCGTTATGACTTTTCAAAACGAGTCGAAATCTAGAACAGGCCTGTTAGATTAAACAAAAAAATTGGTTCCAAAATATTCTTAAATTTCTTAAAAAATCAAAAAATTATTTTTTTTTTTTAACATTTCCACCAAATTTCATATTCATACAAAAAAAAACAAAAAAAAAAAAGTTATGATTGACATATTTAAGGAATACTACAAATAAAAAAAAAATCAGTTTCTTTTTTAAAAATTTTCTAAAAAATTTTAATTTTGTTTTAAAAGAGCCTGTAACGCGCTTTTATTAAAAAAAAAATTGGTTCCAAAATATTCAGTAGTTAAGTCACAATTAACTAAAAAAAAACACGTTTTTTTAAATTAAGCCGTAACGCGCTTTTTTTAAAAACTGCGAAAAATTTTTTTTTTCCATATGCATCGAATTAGATCATTAGTTTTCGAAAATCGCTGAGGGCAGTTTCCAGCTAGACCCTTTGAAGGTACCCAAAAAACAAACTAACAGAAAAGACTAAAAATAAATATTCTTTAATTGAAAGTAAACAGCTTATTTTTTGCTTGCTTTTTCATTAAAAAAAAAAAAATTGGCATAAATTAGAATATTTCAGGAATTCGAACCACCCTTGAATCCTTTTGGATCTGTTGTTAATGTAAATTTTAATTTCAAAATTTGGATTATTTACCGAGCTATCGATCATTGAAAATTTGTTTTTCAACTTTTAGAAAAAAAAAACAAATTAATGAAAAATTCAAAATTCGATTATAGATAACTCGATCCCACTTTTCATATTTTTGCCCGTTAATAAGTAGTAAGTAGTTTAAGTATTAGTATAAGTTAATATTTCTTAGTTTATGTGTCACAAATTTAGTATGGCAGCTTTTTTTTAAGATCGGCTGATTACATTTACTATTATACCTCTACTTACCAATTTTATTATTACTTAAAGATTAGCGATAACGATTCGATATAAAAAAGCATAATATACATTTTTTTTGCGGCTTTAAATTAAGTGAACACTTCTGATAATTTTAGAACCCAAAAAAGTTACCCTTATTATATAAATATATTCAGGTTTAGCTAATTAGTGCTGTAAAACTCAAACTTAAGATTGTGTCAAACGGCCGCTTGACCTGACCTATATCAGCAATTGACAGAAAACCTTTTTGCATTACGCTCTTCCAAATGAGTCAAATTTAGGAAATTTAATAAAAGGCATTGAAAAAAATTTGAACCAGCCAACCGATAGTGGGATACCCTCCACTTAATTTTCACAAATACAATTGGTAAGGTAGCTGAAGGCGGGGATCATTAAATGTTTCTTTCAATATAAATAATAGGTAAGTGATAAGTTGTATAACTATGAAAAATTTCGACCTGTAGCTTTTTACGCAGCTAGGCTTAATATATGAGTTCATACGGATGGATAAGCATCTCTCAAAAGCAACTTGGGATGTGTTCTGCCTATGCCTGTTAAATACATTACATATGGACATTTTCACGATCGTGTACGCGATATTCGTATGCCTTTAAAGTGAAAAAGTCAGCATACAATTTTTTTTCTTGTTCATATTTTTGATAGCATTTTTGTAGCAGTATAACTAGTGCAACATAGTATATGAACTATCTATTTGGCGTTTCCAATATATCGGGGAAAAAACATGCAGCCTTTTAAAATTTATTTTATTAAAATAAATAGACTAGCCATATTTTTATAAGCTTAAGTCCGATTAGGTAGGCGATATATGAATTTCTTCAAGTAATTTTTCAAAATATTTATCTTTTCATTAATAATAAGAAAATATACATGTGTACAAAAAGTGATAATTCGTCGATACTCACATAAATAACCTAAAAAAATTAGACTGGAAATCACTCAAAAAGAGGTAAGAACAAAAAATGTTGCATTTACCTTTGATGCCCTTTAGTTGCAGTGTATCAAATTTTGCATCTTTTCTTAGTAAAATGCTTAAATAAGAAACAATTTTTAATTTAAATATTCTGCGAAAAAACATTTTTGTAATTATTTACTTTCTGTGCCCAACTGAGACCCCAAATGTAAGAGTTCAAGTTTTGCGCCATTTAAGATAAATCAACAGAAGCAAAAGAGAAAAGAAAGCACACAGAAAAATGAAAACAAAACATAATAGACAGAGAGTTAGGCAAACGGATAGACAGCGAAAGAAGAATGTCAAGCTGCACGAGTAACAACAATTTGTATTATAATAATAGCAATAACAACAAAAACCACAATAGAGCGCTTGCGGCTACGCAAGCAATGTAAAATATCAAAAAGCAACAGCAGCTGAAAGAAATATGTAAATAAACTAGAGCCAAGAGAAGAGCCACAACAACAACAAAAACAACAAGTAAAATGCAGGAACAAGCCCATCAAACAAAATGAAGCCGAGCGCTAAGCTTGACTGCTAATTTATTACCCCCACACACGCACACACATACACGCACACGGACATCAAAAATATTTAGCACGTGCAATTTACCAAATGAGAATGAGTGGTCATGACGTCATGTTCAACTTACTGTCGGGCACATGCGGCGTATGCGTACTGTGAACCAGTGATAACAACAAAGCGCGCTCTTAAATTTGATTTTTTACCACACATTTTGCCATCCACAAAAGAGAGCGTCTGCTGACTAAGAGCGCCTGGCATATAAAACGGCGCAAGCATTGCCAATTGTGCTCATTTTCGATTTTCGTGCCGGCGCTTGCAGGTGAAAGCTGCTACAACACAGCAAGAATTAACAAAAAAAATATAAATAAAAAAACACTGGCGATATCATTTCAAATTCGACTAGAGCGACTCATTAGTAAACAGCAACTACTTTCCTAAAGCAACATACTATAATTAAAATAAAACAAAAAAAAAAATACAACTATAAATAAATATTTTTGTAGTCAAAATGTTATATATGTATACATAAAGTAAGATGAAAACTTAAACATAGTGTTTATAGTGCCAAAGAAAAGGGCTTTAATAAAACAACACAATGTTGAGTCAAAAGTAAAACTTAAGCGTGTGTGTGTGCGTGTGTGCCTGTGTGTGTTTGTAAATAAATATTAAGAAAAGTTGAAAATTCTTTAACTACGCAGCAAAATATGTTGGCATTATTACGGGCGACAACTGCAAGTGAAAAACGTTACAAGAAATTGCATTAAAAATCGCAAAAAATTCAAATTAAAAAATATACATACTAGTGTAAAAACAAAAGGAGGCAGCAGCTGCAAAAGGTAAGTCATATATATGTATTTCATTATAAGCTATAAACAATAAAAAAGTCAAATTAAAATACATATATGTTTACACGTGTCATGATATGGCTGCAAAAGAAAAACTAGGCTAAGGAGTGAAAAATTGCCAGGAAATATGTTAATTTACTTGACTTACTCACTCGTATGTAGTATATATTGTGTGGTACATATGTAGGCGAGGTTAAGAGTGTTTGTGTGCCAATTGGTAATCAATTCGTCAGAGTTTCTTCTTTTGTAAACAACAACAAAAAAGAGCATTAAGAAACAGCGGCAATAATAATAAACAAAATTGCCTCAGCTATTGACAGCGACGCCAGCTGCGACGCAGGGGCGTGCACATACACATATGATGACATACTACAACAAAATGTTGTACTAGACCACAAGAAAGCAAACAAACTCGGCACAAAAAGAAGGACATTTATTAAAAATTAAGTCAAATGTCTTTGGGATGTGACTGTGTTTTGTTTTCCATATTGTTATAAAGGCAGACGTAACTTTTTTTAAAATTGTAGAAGATGACGCACTTTCCAACAGTTTGGTTTTATTCAAAAACCCCATTTATTATATTTAAAAGACGCTTTTTACAAACTGTTTCGACATCAGTACATAAAGCTGCCAGTTTTTCACTATTTCCGTGAACCAAAATCAATTGGAAATGACTTTGTTCACTCATCCCCATTCAGTGCACAATGGCCAGATACCTGTTTCACCTAAATATTACAAAAAAAGTAGAAGACAAAATTATTAGAGATTGGCAATAATGGTGTGCAATGAATTTGGAACGTTTTTAGAAAATGTTTTGAATTGGTAGCTCTAGCTTTGTTGGTTCCAAGGATCTAGGTTTTTATACAGAGAAACTAGCATATACGGTTTATTAAACAAGACATTCGTAGAAAACCCTAACCGATTTATTTTCTAAAAACCTAAGAAGTCGATTGCTGGTTGTTAAAAAACATTTGCTTCAAGTAAATCAAATCCGCAAAACTTTTCGAAATTGAAAAGTATTTTTTTTTATGAAATTAATTCGATTAGACGCAAAAGTATACCACATTGCACACCTTTAATAAATTTATTTGTCTATATTCGCTTTGATCATCAATTTTTAAATTTTTTTTGTATATAATTTTATTTAAATTATTTTTATATTATTGTGAACATGGCACGTATCGGGGATGGGCTATATATACATATTTACAATACATTCTAGACGAACACGGGGCGAAAACGCATTGTATAGGTACATATACATTTATCAAGCATGTTGTGAAAACTAATGCGACAACTCTAGCGGCTAAACTTGCAAACAAAAAAATGATTTAATAGGAAGATATGGATAATAAAGATGATAAAATAATAAAGACAAAATAAAACTTTCATTCTGTTGTTGAAAAAAATCAGCGTCAGATGATAGCGCTCTAAAATTTGTTTTTTTTTTAAAGTTATCAAACTTTCTTATTATGGTAATTGAAGTTACGCAAAATCCAATGGAAGTAAGCCATCTGTTGGCAAAAAGCTAGCATTATTTTGAGTACCACATAATATTCAATAATGAATCAGTATACCTATATATATAAAATAGTAGCCTCAAAAATAATTTGTAATAGCGTAAGTTGACAATGCGTCTACACTTTTAAAACCTCGCGAATACACATTTGGGTAGAGAAAAATTAACGTTTTGAGCCTTATAAATGGTATATCTAATTAGATTTTTTTAAACTTTCAAAAAAACCTATTCTTAAAACCAGGCAGTGTCGCGTCACTTACAGTGAACAAAGTCAAGAAGACGTAAGGGGGCCCATTAAGCGAAATAAATATATGTTTTAAAAATTTATTCGTGTGTGTTAAATTATTTAGACCGATTTACTATCTTCGGCCACATGCCCTATTTTTTGTCTTTTCATTTTTTTTTGGAAGAGAAAAATTGTATTAACCAATGTGGTATTATTTTCAGATCGGAATATTATTTTTTTATAATGCCGAGAAAACGCAGCAATATTGGCCTTACGACACGCCAAATGTCAAAATTTTGCAATTTTAAAAAAATCACAAATACATATAGAAACGTGTTCGTGTGAATAGCAAGTAAAACTCCAGATGACTATGCGGCTCACTCGCAGCGCTTCCAATTTTTGCGAAGAATAAATTTAATTTCTCTCTAACTCTTTTTCTTTGATCACGATTATTCTGACCGACACGAACGAAAAAAAACTTAAACAGAACAGTATCAAAGAAGCCAATGTCAACGTTCCTATTCCAGTTGCGAATCAGAGCAGCATGCAGGTCGCTGATGTCCCAGAGTACTGTAAAGTCGGGCAGGACCGACTGTAGCATGACAATGGCTTAAAGATTACGGAAACATTATGGTCTGCATGATCTAAATTGAATAAAGAAGACCGCACGGAGGTTGGCGTGAGAAGCACGTAGGGGGCAGAGCTCCCTAGTATATATATATATTTTTAGAAAAAAGATAAAAGTTATAACCAATTCAATTAAAAAAGATGGCGTACGTTAAAGTCGGGCGCAGACGACTTTGGGATACCCTGTACCACCACATTGCAATTAAGTCCGACACATTGCTTAAAACCTCCAAAAGATATTTTATTCGGCAAATTTGGTTACGATATTTTCATAAAAAAAAAGAAATCAGTCGAATTTTGCACCAAACAATTTTTTTGACCGATCGGTCCTATGGGGACTATATGATATAGTCAACCGATTTTGGTCAAATTTAGTACACTGATTGGGAACTATAAAAAACTCCCGACAGCCAATTTTGGTTACGATATCTTCAAAACCAAACGAAACACAACGAATTTTGTAAAAAAAGCGTTTTTTTGACCGATTGTTCCCATGGGAGCATATGATATAGCCAACCGATTTTGATCAAACTTGGTGCAGTGCTTGGGTACTCAAAAACTTCTTAATGCCAAATTTGCAACAATATCTTTACAAACAAACGAAACGCAACGAATTTTGTACAAAAAACGATTTTTTGACCGATTGGTCCTATGGGAGCTATATGATATAGTCAACCGATTTTGATCAAATTTGCTACAGTGCTTGGGAACTCTAAAAAACTTCTGACTGCCAGATTTGGTTATGATATCTTCATAAACATACGAATTATCCATCTAAAACTTTTGCTTTTTTTCGAGGTCTTCTGAAACACCCCTATGGGAGCTATATTATGTAATCCCGATATCAAAAAAATAAAATAAACTTGTCTCCTATGGATTAACATGGGATCTTATCTGAAAGTTTGGTTGCTCTAGCTCTTACGATCTCTGAGATCTAGGCGTTCATACGGACAGACGAACAGACGGACAGACGGACATGGGTATATCGACTTCTCGAGTCACACTGATCATACTTTAGGTAACTTTGGGGGGTCTCCGACGTCTCCTTCTGTACGTTACATACATTTTCGGCTTGCACAAACACAATATACCCTTTGTACCATACGGTACAGGGTATAATGAGGTTTAATGTTTTGATAGCATCAGGAACTAGTAATTAAGCAAAAGTGTTAGTGTTTCAGTCATTTAAAAGTTCTATATTCAAATCCTTGGCTTGCCAAATCGTTTTAACCGAAAAAATCAATTGCATTTTCAGACAATTGTTATGGCTGACTAAGCATACAAAAGCATAAAATTTTTTACAATTTCGAGTTTATACGAACTGCAAAACATTTGAAGTCCTAGAGCAATAAATAATCAGCAACTGCAAAATCCATAAACACTTGTATCTGTATCTGTTTCTGTATGCATCTGTGCATGTCCGTTTGTATCTGTATGTGTGTGCGTGTGTTTGTGTGTAAAGTACATTATAATGTACAGACGCATTTCAACAAGCAACTAATTGCATTTAATTTTTCAATTTCTGTTGCGCTCAACAAATGCCAACGGAAAAAAAATAAAATTTTTACCCAGCAATTCAGAAAAATAAAAGCAATAAATACAACACACAAAATGCGCTCTTCTCGAATGGCTGGCATGGCATATATATGTCACAGACAGAGAGGCGCACACAAAAGCACTCACCTACCGGGGTGTCCGGCGGAGAGCCAATCAGTCGAAAAACGCCGGACAGAGCTCCTAGTACTAGATGGCAATGTGTCTGACACGGTCGCACAGACAGTACGAGTATTTGGACAAACATATAGACCGAACGAACAAAGAACCTGGACAACCAGCGTGGGGGCGCCGCTTGCAAAGGCATTTTCATTCGAAAAGTAAAAAAAAAAAAACATAAAAAGGGAAACTGTTTTCCAATTATATGCTTTTTTCGAGGAAAATGTGATTAGTTTTTTTTTGCGAATTTTGTTTTGGTTTAACTGTTGTGAAGAGATGAATGGCTATAAAAAGCGGTACACAGAAAAACCAATGCATAGATAATTATCATGTTATAATGAATGAAATAAGATTATAATGTTTATGCGCAGTATATTGAAGTTTTAGTTATTTTTAGATTGAAATTGTATATGCGCGGACTTGGCATGATATTGGGTAATATATTCAAGCGTTGCTCTAATAAAACAAATTGATTGCAGCTTTTATTGATAGTATGTATATAGATTTATGGACGACTAATAAATCAATGTCAACAGGTTGCAAAATGTCAGCATATCTTGAATTTGAGAAGTAAGGCTAGCGGCACCGCGTCAAACCAATCAATGCAAAGGCTTAGGATTCTGATTTAAATAATTTGTGTACCAAGTATATATTTAGCTCATAAAAAATTATATATAGATGCAAGATAAGATTGAAAGAGCAACTGTATTCATAATAATTACAATATGCATATGAACATTGTACTTTAAGATGATTTGAATCATTTATGCATTTAAAGCGTAAAACAATGCTTAGTCGAACTTAGATCGATGAAGGGGTCAGAGAAGAGAATTTTAGATCAAGTCAAGATAAGGCAATATAAAGGAAATGGTAGAGCGACAGAGACAATTCGAAAGATACTGTGGGCTCAAAACGCAGGACCAATTTTTGAAAAAAGGGAATGAGAGCTACACAAAAAAAATGTAAACTCTTTGTACGAAAGCTTGAATAATGCGGGTGCTCTTCCAGCTTTATTCACAATGTCCTAAATATGGTTGTACAATTTTAGGTTCGAAAAACTCTTCAAAGAGTTTATTTCATCTTAAAAGCTTAAAGCGCGCATAACTTAAAATGAGCTGTGCTACTGTGACCAAAAAATAAGGTGGCGTTGCATTTATTTTAAAAAAATCTTTATTTATTCGTCTAAGTCAATTTATCACCTTCCCTGAATCTTCAAAACAGTTGTTAAAATCGATTTCCGGGATGGCCTTCAACTCTCTCTTTGACGCGGCTTGAATCTCCTCTATCGAATCAAATCGGTGTCCTCGGAGCGGTCTTTTGAGTTTTTTGAGGTGAATCTTTTGAATACGGTGGCTGTGGAACATAATGGGCTGAGTTTCTGGCGAAATGAACAGAAAGAATCAATATAGTGTGAGGCGTTGCATTGTCATGGTTGTCTCGCCACAATTCCGGTCACTTTTGGCGAATAGCTTCACCCAAACGACGTATAACGCTCAAATAATATTACTTGTTGACCCGGCGGAAGGAACTCATAATGCACAACAACACGATAATCGAAGAAAACAGTCAACATTAACTTTAATTTTTAGCGACTTTGGCACGATATTCGCTCGATTGATCGGTTTTTTCAGGGTCGTAAGCATAGATCCAAGTCCAGTTATTATGCATTTTGTTTTGTCAATTTAGTCAGACAGCATTGTTTCACATACTTCTACGCGACGCCTTTTTACCAAAAAATTCAATTTAGACATTGTGAAAATCGAAAAATTCCCTTTTAGCAGCTCACAAATGAATATTTTGACTTTTAACTTAGCATGAATGACATAGACAGTCCTACCAACCTGAAATTTAAATTCAAATGTCATATTACTTTTTTGACACAGTAGTAAATAGTATCCTTGTCCAACTGAATCCCCTTTCCCGTCAATAAAGTTTTTTTGGTTTATACTCAAAAATTATAACGATTTTACCCCTTTTACCTTAGAGGCTCCAAAAACGTTAACAGATTGTCATTATCTGCTATTAAGATAATTCTATAACTAGTTAGATTAGCTTAACTGCTTATCACAAACATGTGCTAACGAAAGAACTTACTTAGCTACATATTTAGTTTATCCCTCCATGTAATGAAAAAAGACCTTCTAGTTTTAAGACTTGTCATGATATTAGACGCATGCTTCTGTCTAATGAAATATTTAGAAAAATCAACAAAAGCTGGAAATATAATTTTTAAAACCTTTTTGATGGCCATATCAATTTTAACTTTATAGCTTAAATCACTTAAAATTCTTGTTAATAGACCTTTACATAAAGCATAATTAAAACTGTCGAGTGATTTATTTAATGTACAATAGAACATCAACGTCAAGAACAGCTAGTATCTGGACCGCGTAGCCGTACCTGTATGGAGACTCCGGACGACCGACCCCGGATGCCAGACCCAGCAGCAGGCAACGGTGGCAATGTGTGACTGATTCAATTATTTTACCCATCCACCTGGATGAAAGGTAGGAGTAGGAGCTGATGACTGTCATGTTGGTCCTTTTATCACACATACAGATAATTTGATTTGCAGCTCTGACGTTGATGCATAAAATGAATTTTTAAATTGACAACAGCTTTAAACGTGCCATAAGCAGCAGTAACAACGACAGCAGTTGAGCACAAAGCTTTAAGAATTATTCTTGCAACACTGGGCGTATGATTGATGTGGCCTATCAATGGCGAGTAGTTTCTAAAGTTCAATATTGAAATTTAAAGCAATTGCTATATCTTATCAAATTGTGACGCTCCTAAGCTGCTGCTGCTACATTGAAATTGCAAATCAAATTACATTTAGTTGAATCTCGTTTCATTTTTTGTGTGTGTTTTTTTTCACTACTCGGTTTTTTATGTAAAGTCAAAAGCAATGTGGAAAACATGTATACCCAAGGGGCATCCAACAACAAATTTGTTTGCTTTGTTGTTATTTGTTTTTATCTCTGCGCTACTGCTACTGACGTTGTTGTTGTAGTCTAATTTGCGATAAACTGACACAAGATTGCAGCTACTTTGTTCAAATTATGTGATAAGCCGCAGCGTCGCGCAACCCGTAAAGTAAACAAAATACCAAAAAACTGAAAAAAATATGAACAAATGACACACACACACACACCCACATATTTTACATGTGCTGGGCCTTTATTCATTGAATGAAGCCTTCAGTTTTTCATGCGCCAAAAGTTTTGCTTGGGTTTTGCTTTTCATTCAGCTTGATTATATATATACCCTGTAGCCAAAAATGTTAGGTGAATATTAAGTTGTTATGCAAATATTTTGTGTGTCGCATCTAAAAGGCAACGAGAATGACGTAATCAATAATTCATAATTGTGAAAAGGAAACGAAAGATGTAAAAAGATCTAAGAATCATTTTAAGGTGCATTTAAGTTTTTGATGTTGCTTTCTTTCATACCCATAGAATTTTACATCCACATATTTGAAGTAACATTCTTTTGAATATTTAAAACTTTTTTAAGAATAATGAAATATTTTGATATTTGTAAATCGATAGGTGATCAAAATTCACACATATGTGAAAACTATCAAAAGAGATCGTTTCAAAAAGATGATCACTTGACGTAATTTTATCATACATGTAAAGGGTGATTTTTTAAGAGCTCTCGGATTTTATTAAAAAAAAAAACATAAAATTCAAAAAAATGTATGTATTTGAGTCGATAGAACAATCTATATAATTTAATGTTTAAAGATGATTTCATGTAAACGTTGACCGCGGCTGCGCCTCAAATGGTTCATACGCTGGGTCCAATTTTGGCATACTCTCTAACATACCGGCTGGTATCTCACGAATAAATTCTTCAATTTCGGCTTCCAGTGCTTCAACCATTGCGGGCTAAAGACATGAGCCTTAACATAGCCCCACAAAAAATGGTCTAAAGGCTTTAAATCGCACGATCTAGGCGGCCAATTGACCGGCCCCAAACGTGAAATAAAGTGTTCACCGAACGCGCCTCTCAATTGGGCCATTGCTTCGCGTGCTGTGTGGCATTTGGCACCGTGTTGTGGAAACCACATGTCAGGCAAGTCATCGCACGGTAGCGCTCGTCCTTCACAGTAATATTCCTGCCTTTGAAAAAGTACGGTCCAATGATGCCACCGGCCCATAATCCACACCAAACAGTGACTTTTTAGGGATTCATTTGCAGTTCTTGCAATGCTTCTGGCTGCTCTTCACAACAAATATGGCAATTTAGCTTGTTCAAGTATCCATTCAACCAGAAATGAGCTACGTCGGTGAACACAATTTTCCGATAAAAAAGTGGATCTCCATCCAACTTTGCCAGCGCCGATTCACCAAAAGTTAGCCGTTGTGGTAGGTCGTGTGGCTTCAATTCTTGCACCAGCTGTATTTTAAAAGGTTTTATACCCCAATCCTTCCGCAAAATTTTCCACGTAGTGGAGTAACAGGTGGCTAATTGCTGCGAACGGCGCCGAATCGATAATTCACGTTCATCAATAACACTGGCGGATACAGCTGCCATATTTTCCTCTGTCCGCACTCTACGTATGCGTGTTGGTGGTTTTATGTCCAATAATGTAAATTTGATGCGAATTTTAGTCACAACATTCCGAATAGCCACCTCACCAAACTGGCCATAAAATGGAAGCAGTGCACGATGCACTTTCTTAATTTTGATAATAAAATTCAATAATCTGCAAGTGTTGTTCGTTTGTAAGTCAATTCATGGTTAAATTATACACCAAACTGAACACGTACGTACAGTAACACAAGACACAAAAAGAGCTGAGCTGACAAAAACAGTGTTGCCAAAAAGAAAGTTGCTAAAAAATCACCTTTTATATAAGTACATAGTAATTGTATATTATATTAAAAAGTTTTTGTTGTTTCATTTATTTGGCCTCGTTGTCGGTAGATAGTTCATTTTGCTACGGTTCAAAACATTTATTCAATGCGTTAAGTTTCGGACTACGGATGTTTTTATTTTTTTTATTTTAGGCGGAACCCGTGCAACGAACGAAGTGTATAAACTTCTTCACAGTTACTGTCTTTGCTCAAATTCTCTTTAAATGATAAAGATTTTATTAGCCAATATAAAAATAAACAGGAAGTATAGATATGTTAGGGTAAGCACTAATCGTTGAGGTTAACATTTTTTCTCTTTGTTACCGCCTTTTATTTTGTGATTTTGCTTCTTTTTTTTTTTATTTAATTTTCTTTTGTTTTTTACTTTTGTAAATTTCATTCATGGCACTATTTGGGCTTACGCTGATTAGATCACAAACCGCTGCAGATAATTTACATTAAATACATGTTGGCCTGGCCACAAGTGCCGACTAACGAGCATTTAATGTTCGTTTTTTATGCGTTTAAACAATTTTTTTTTATATTTTGATTTCATTCGAATCTCATCTTAATTGCGCATCTTTAAAATATAATGTCTCACTTAAAAGGAACAAACAACAAATTGTGCTGAAACCATTCAAAAATCCTTCTTTGATTTTTTTTAAGTTGACCGAATAGGGATTTTGGTCGCACTACGCTTTTCATGAGGTCCATTTGCTGGACTGCGTCATCGATCAAAGTAAACGTGAATGGAAATCAATCCACGTCACGTACGTTTATCTTTCTACTTCTAAGCACTTTATCTATATTTTTCTTTTTTTCTTTTTCACTTTCGTGAAAATGTGTTGACAGTTTCATTGATTTTATTTCCAGCGAAAAAAATGCAAGCGCGTGTGCAAGTGAACAAAGTTCTTAAATATTAGCTCAATGCATTATTTAGTCGGATAGGGCAGTCCTTTTTGAGTAGTCGCTTGAACGATGGTATACAAATTCAAGGTATTTTTCAATAACTACTTTTTCTATAGACCTACAGTGAAAAGCAATTTTCCAAACACTCTATATACTGCATATAAGCAATTTGGACTTTTATACTAAAGTTTCATATAAAAGCATAGAAGAATACATTTTTTTCGGCAAAAGGGGCACAGAGTTATGGTATAGCCTCGACTGTATCTTGTAACTAAAAAGTGGCTTTTAAAGCTCAAGGCACACTATAAGTAACTTTGAGTAATACAAAAATTGTATCAGTTACTCTTCAAATCGATAACTTTGCTTAATTGTATAAAAATATTGTATTCTCGAAGCTCTAACGTTTCTATCGCAAACTAGGATTAGGAAAAAAATCTATTAGTCAATTAGCCTAGCTCATTTAAGCTTTTGACTTAAAAGTTGTGGACAGTCATCTCTTCCTTAAAATGTGTAGATGATTATAGAAGCTTGAATTACAGTAGTCTAATGTTTATTACATTGACGATTCTTTTATTTGTATTTTATAATAGGCTTATAAAATCGTTCAACATAACGTATACTTTATTTTTTTATAAATAAATAAAAGTATGCACACATGTATCATATGTACCCCAGCTATAAAGATTTCTTTATAAAGCTTTCCAATTATATTATGATGCTGCTTAATACATTCGCATGCATTACGCATACGCACCGATGACACCTTTGTTGACCGTCGTCTTGTCCAAGCACTTAATCAGTTATCCGCAAAATATAAAGTTTTCTTAAAATTTTTATTAAAAGTTAAAAAAAAAACAAATAGGCAAGTTATTTGAACTTTTATACTTTTGCACAGCGACAAGTAATTTTTGCTCATATTTTGTTTTACACAACTTTGCTACAACACGAAAATTGCTATTTACTTATATAAACACACACATAAATATATATATGTTTATATGTATGCATGTATATGACCAAAATTACCTTGCTGTCTTTTTTAGAGCTTCGTTGAACTTGTTCTTTTTTTTTTTACTCTGTCTATGTTAAACATATGCTTACAGTGCCTTGAACAAACAACCATACCTAAAAGAAAAGTTTTTGCTAGAAATATTTAGGTATATATGTGTTTGTTCACTGTATATAATTTTACATTGTTTGCACTAGCAAAAGTTTTTGGCATTGTTGAAAGGACTTTATTACTACAATGGAAAATGCGCTTAGGCAGTAAAATTTATATACCACAAAGGCCCACACATAGCTTCTTACAATATACACAATAGATATACATAAAAACATAAACAAAAAAATGAGTAAACACAATAAGTAAACCATTTTTAAGGGCTTCTTTGGCCATGTCTATATATAGAACTCATAAGAGAAAGGTCACTTTATCATTTTGTGGTAAAAGAATATTTAGCTTATTCTCAGTAGACCAGTTTTAGTAAATATATATAGTATTAAGTGAAATTGGGCATAGCAATATATGAAGATATAATTTTAACTCCTTGAACATCTAATAAGCTTGTTAACAAAAAAGTGCTGCACAATTTATATGCTATAATACAAAATTGCACCATACATGTTGTGCAACGCTTAATTTTTTTAAATAATTATTATCATTTGAGCGGAAAATAAACGTAGACACTTTTTCTTTAAAACTGAGATAAGAACTGAATAGTTTTTTTACTTTTTATAGGAAACCGTCCTATATACAAGGGCTGCTTTTTAAATTTTTTTTCTAATGGTGAAAAAACAGGCTAGTCTGGGGTCGAAAAACATCGACCTAGTGCAGATAATTCAATAATGCTTTAATTTGAGTGCTCGAAGCCTATGTTTTGAGAGAGACAGTGCTTGAGATCATGCATTGTCATAGTGAAATACAATGCGTTTTCGGCGATGAGTTTCCCTTAATTCTGGACCTCTTTTGAATCCAAAAGAAACTTGATTTTCAGATGTTTATACCAAAACCGCCTTCATTCACATTTTGTCACATGATAGGTCTTTCTCCTCTAGTTTTTGAGCACCATAATTTTTTTTTTTTCTTATTAACGTCTTAGGAAGATCATTCCGGGTTTTTTTCAGGAGCGAATGGCGTCTACTACTAAAATCATTGTTCCAGTTTTTTGCATGGAGCGTCATCGGCCAAAAGCCAAAATAAGACAAATAAGGCCTTATTTTCGCAGCTTCGCGAAAAAAGATATTCAGACTATGGTTTGCTTATGTTTTTGGAAGAAGCATTTTGAAAATTATCTCAACTGACCTGCTGGAGTTTTTTTTAAACAACACTTTTTTTTTGTGTGGCTAAGTAATCCTTGCTAAAAAGCATAATCATCGAGCGAAAATTTTCAACTATGCATGCATTGCTGAATTCTAGAATATCCTTATAATTTAATCCAATTAATTCCAATGAGGAACATAGGCTTGTAACAAAAAGTTTCCTTTGAACCCTGTCAAGGGCCTTGTCTACGGCTGCCTTGGGGATTGAAATCTAACGCCGGGTTTGCTTTTTCGTTTGCCGGTTTCCGCAGAGTATGCCCTAACCATTTATATTTTCGGCATAGAATTTCTTCTGCAATAGCAGGTTGCTTAGTTCTGAACCATAGGTCATACCTTGATATAGTATTCGGCCAGAATATGCGAAGAATGCGCCGCAGAGAGCGGTTTACGAATGCTTGTAAACGCTCAGTATAGGTGACATTGAGACTCCAACTTTCACTGCCATAAAGCAAAACTGTCTTCACGTTGGTATTGAATAGCCGGATTTTTATGTTGAGCGAAATGTTCTGCGATTTTCACATTTTTTTGAGAGTGCCAAAGTTAGCCTCAGCAAGCCTATACCAAATATCCTGCTCTCTTGCGCCATCATCCGTAATGTATAGGGTTTTCCAACAAGAGGTGTTATTTTGAATCACCCAGAATTTCGGTAGCTGTCACTTTTGAAGCTTTTGTTCTTTGATATTTGACAAGTAGAAACTACGCCATTACTAAAAATGGAACGATACACGCTTCAACAACGCATTGAAATTATTAAAATTCACTACAAAAATGGTGAAAATCTTGCAGTCACAGTTCGCAAAACTAAGGCATTTTTCATGAGGCCCATTTCCACCTCGGTGGCTACGTCAACAAGCAAAATTGTCGCATCTGGGGCTCGGAAAACCCAAGAGTTATTGTTGAGAAGCCTCTCCATCCTCAACATGTGACTGTTTGGTGCGGTTTATGGTCCGGCGGGTTCATTGGACCTTACTTTTTCGAAAATGAGGTTGGATCAACAGTTACGGTGAATGAATTGCGCTATCGAGAGATGATTAATGATTTTTTATGGTCGGAGTTGGATGGTATTGATATGGACAACGTTTACTTTCAACAAGACGGCGCTACGTGCCACACAAGCAATGAAACCATTGCTCTTTTACGGGAAAAGTTTCCGGACCTTGTTATCTCTCGAAGAGGTGATCACAATTGGCCACCGAGATCTTGTGATTTAACACCTTGCGATTTCTTCCTTTGGGGCCACGTGAAAGATAAGGTCTCTGCCAACAGCCCAGCGTCGATTCAAGACCTCAACGATAGAATTCGTGAGGCTATCGAGGACATAGGGCAGCCACTTTGCGATTTGGTTATGGAAAATTTCATGAAAAGTATATGGTCCTGTAAGCGTGGTCGCGGTGGCCATTTGGCTGATGTTGCTTTTCATTATTAACGGCATACCTTCCTCTTTATTATAAAATAATCATCTGATCATTTATCTCAAAAAATTGAATTTTTCTTTGAATACCAAAATAACACCTCTTATTGGAAAACCCTTTAGCTTCCAAGGTAGCAAAAGCTTTGGACGTCTTCAATCTGCTCACCGGACAATGTGAAGTTACAGGTGCATGAGGTGTTGAGGCGCATGGATTTCGATTTGGCAACGTTGATTATAAGACCCGCTGAAAGGCTATTTTATCTAGTGATCCTTGCATCTGCGCAAAGCAGATGTCGTCCGCATAGTCAAGATCGCTGAGATTATTTTGCAGTCCAAACGCGATGCCCTGTCCAGTTTCAATTGCTTCTGACATGACTGCATCGATTATATGCATTATTTGATTGCTAATGCCCTTCACCAGGTTGATGATCTTGTTTGGGATGCCTTTGCATTCCACGGCCGTCCAGATTGCGCGATGCGAGAGCGTGTCGAAGACGCGTTTGAAGTCGATAAATAAAAGATATAAAGGAGCACGCCACTCGCTGGATTGTTCTACGATTATACGAAGACTGTTTACGTGGTCTGTACAAGACCGTTTAACAATGTTATGCCGCGCCAGTTTTTACACTCCATCAGATTGCCTTTCTACGGGAGGTTAATGATCATGCCGTTCTTAAGATCGTCGGGGAGTACTTTGCTTAGCCAGAAGTAGTGGACAATTGGGTGGATTAATTGAGCAGCTGTGCGTTTGTCGGCTTTAAAGAGCTCGGGGCTATGTTGTCCGACCCGGCGGCCTAACCCGACTTAAGTTGGTCTAAAATCTAATAACTGAGCTTATTGAACAAGAGGAGGGACAAACAAAGAAGTCGAAATATAATTGATCAGTTTCTTATCTATTATTCAAAAATTGACCTGCCCCAGAGACAAGAACTCATATTTCGCCAAATATATTTTCGAAAAAGAAAATATTAAAACCTTAAACACTGTATGAATAAATAATAAGTATATGTAGAAATAAATAAAACATCTAAATTTGATGAGGGTGTTTTCAGGCATTAATACAGATTTTTATACAAATACAAAAAAGACCCCCAACTGCCTATATAAGCTTATATTCCCGAGAAACTCTTTTCATGGTACACAATTGTTGCGATCATGAATCATGCGCTAATCCTTGTACTGTACATAGAAAAGTTAACAAACATATGCAAACATTTAAAAATAATCATGCATACCAAAATTAAGCCCGTGCTTAACTTTTTTTTCAAACAAGGAAAATATTTGTACTGTCCAAACAATAGAAACGATTAAGTAAGTAGAGGAAAAAAAATAATTTTTAGCTTTATCTTTGGCCAACAGATTTATGCCCAACTCAAAGCAAACAAATTACGGCTGCTCTTATTAACTACGGTCTTGTCTCTGTTTTTTTCCACTTTTTTTTCAGAATGCTTTAGGCGGGAAAAAATCCTATCAGACTGTCTACAGCGATTGACCAACAAGCTGGACAAATTTTAATTGCAAGCAGAGCGATAAATTTAAAAACCAAAAAAGGTGTGTAAATATTTTTTTTTAAATAAGATAAAATTAGAATAAAATTATAAAAAACAACACTTTTGATTGACAAATTAAATATATTAGAGGCTTCAAAATCGTATAAATATGAAATGCAAATGAAAGACAGATAACCCCAGAAGATCCTGCTGTTTAACGCCATTAACCCAGGCGGCATTAAAACGTAATGAAAATAAATGTAACATAAATTATTTACACGCTTGTTGTATGAAATATTTATTAAATACGATAAATCTTCTGCATGTTTGTTTTGTGATAAAAAAAATTGAATAAATATGTTTACTATGAAATAAAACAACAACAAAATATGGGGTAAAAAAACGCAGCAAGGCGGAAATGTTGTCAACTTGTTAATACATAAATAATAACCAAATTCAATTTTGTTGCCACTTTTTTAGGCGTATTAAAATAATTGGGTGAATAACTGTGCTGCATATATGTTCATTGATTATAAAGGGTGATATTTTTTTTTTTTTTTCGCACGAATTTGTACGAATCGAGACATGTGTTAAATAAAATTATGCATGCTCAGTTTATCAACGTTTACAGATCATTGAATTTTATTATCAAAGCTCATGCAGTGTGGAAAAAAAGAACATTTTCTTTTTTAACGAAAAATTTAGTTCAGCTATGAAGCTCCTTTCAGGTTGAATGGATACGTTTATAGACAAAGCTGCTGCCCTTGTTGTGAGCGGCCTGTAGCTTTACTAAAACTGACAAAAAATCCATTAAAATTCAATATTTTGTGCGGCATATGGTTGGGGACTATCCTTGGCTTGTACGTCTTCAACCTATATCTTTCAATGATGGGTGACTTTACTTAAGTAAAAACCGTGAGTTGCTTGTCTAGATCATATAATGCAAAATCTTTGGGCTATTTTCAACCCAAATATCACCTTTGTCAACATTTATTTGAAGTAATTACTTAAAAGCAAATTGTTAAGATTTTGAGCATTTGGTAAAAATTCTTAGAATTCGAAATACGTAGATGCCAAGATCTGTGTGAGCAAAACAAAACGATATATTTAAAAGTGGGTTTTATCCTGAGTTATGTATGTAAATGTATAAAAGCTTGTAAAGAGTGATTTTTCAAGAGCTTTCGGATTTTATTAAAAAAAAAAAAAAACTACAAATTCAGAAAAATGTATGAAATCTTTATTTGAGTCGATAGAACGATCTAAATAATTTTATGGTTCATACGCTGGGTCCAATTTTGGCATACTCTCTCTAAAATATCGGCTTGTATCTCACGAATAAATTCTTCAATATTGGCGTCCAGTGCTTCAACCGTTGCGGGCTTGTTGCTGAAGACATGAGCCTTAACATACCCACACAAAAAATAGTCTAAAGGCGTTTAATCGCACGATCTAGGCGGCCAATTGACCGGCCCCAAACGTGAAATAAAGTGTTCACCGAATTCGCCTCTCAATTGGGCCATTGTTTTGCGTGCTGTGTGGCATTTGGCACCGTCTTGTAGAAACCACATGTCAGGCAAGTGTGGTAGGTCGTGTGGCTTCAATTCTTGCACCAGCTGTTTTTTAAAAGGTTTTACACCCAAATCTTTCCGCAAAATTTTCCACGTAGTGGAGTAAGAGGTGGTTAATTGCTGCGAACGGCGCCGAATCGATAATTCACGGTCATCAACACTGGCGGATACAGCTGCCATATTTTCCTCTGACCGCACTCTACGTATGCGTGCTGGTGGTTTAATGTAATGTAAATTTAATGCGAAATTTAGTCACAACATTCCGAATAGCCGCCTCAGAAGGTAGCCCAAACTGACCATACAATGGAAGGAGTGCACGATGCACTTTTTTAACCGAGCATGAATTTTGATAATAAAATTCAATAATCTGCAAGCGTTGTTCGTTTGTAAGTCGATTCAAGGTTAAATTATAGATCAAATTAAATAGCTGATCTGACAAAAATAATGTTGCCAAAAAGAAAGTTGATAAAAAATCACCTTTTATATGGCATGTATGCAGAACAAAAAATGACAACTGTACAAGAAGAACTTTATTTTAAAAATAGTTGCGAAACTTGTTGTCCAAGCGCTGACACACAAACGAAACAGTGTTGTCCTATGCTTTAACCGATGCTTCACGTAAGATGGCGCCAGCGGTAACAACAGCTGCTCTATTTTGCAAATGGCTGGTACAAAAAATCGTTGTGAAACATGGAACCAAGTGAGACTCTTACAATTCAAACAAAGTATAAAATTAATTAATTTTTGTCATATGAAACTTTTCACGATTGGACAGACCCGTGTTTTTTATTAGTTTGATTTATTTAGAGCTACCGCAACGAAATAACGATAAACGATAGTCCGGAGGGGTAAAATTTGGAGATTTGACTTCCCAGTCAATGTAGTCCAGGTAATTTTCGTTGCAGTATAGTGCTACATCACACACCGACATTTTGAATCCAGCAATTATATGGTTTTTGGGCAGATTTAATGATCGAACAACCGTCGATATTGATTCCTGACTGTGGGATGTGTGGAATCTCCTTTCTACAAATGTGGGATTTTAGCTTATGGTGCGGCTCCACAGTGTTTGAAATGCTTTGTTTTCCACAAATTTTTGGCTTTTTTAATGTATAGCATCACTATTTCAGCGCGTCATTAATGTTGTACATTTAACTGATCTACAAAAAACAAACCAATACCCTTATGTAAATTTTTTTCTTTTTTTTTTAACGCCTTAAAAAGCACCCTATATAAGTGTATGAATACGTGCGTATGAGCGTGCATGTGTGTATAAGAGTGAACTTGTTAAATTTTATGACAACGCATAAAACACTAATGCGAAAGGCCATAAAAAAATGGGCACAAATTATGGCCATAAAACAATTTATCAAAATTTGACATTAAATACCAAAAAGAGAGGCGCTCCAATACACATGCAGAGCAACAACTACACACATACTAACGTACCAACACACAGATACACACATACACAGTTGCAGCTATCAATCATTAATGGCTGGCTTTACAAGCCAACAAGGACATGCTCATTAGGCGTGCCAAATGTCAAAAGTGCCAACGAAAATACTAAACACAAATAGCAACAACTACAACAACAAGAAATTGTGTAACAACAAACAAACAAATACAAATACAAATAAATGAAGCATACATTTTAGTGCAATAATTGTCTCATTTAGAACATATTGAAAAATGAAAAGCCATCAACATACAGATACAAATACACACAGATACACAAATATATCGCTGGCCATTTGTTGCAAACCATTTTGCAATTTTGTACAGTTGACAAGCAACATCGATGGCAGTATTCAACCAGTTGGCTATAGGCAATAGAAGACATGGCGATATGGCCAACATTTCCCAGCCATTTCAAGGACAACAATTGTTCATTTTCACAGCAGTTTGCTTTGAATGCATTGATGCCTTTTCCATTATTGCATTAGTGTTGGTGTTTCTGCGTCTCCTTTGTACAACAAATGTTAATGAGATGTAAATAAGGCGATTTGACGATGTGCTCCTCCTTTTTATGACATTTGCATATGTCGTACAAAGAGTGCCCCAACAACAATAACAAGAACAACCACAATACACTGGGCCAACCATATTTGCACATTAGAAGCCAAGAGGCAACGAAGCAACGGACTAACAACGTCCAACAACTAACGTGTGATAATGGCTGACAAGTGTGACCAAGTAGGGAGTGGCATTTATCCTATGCTTGGCCTTCATGTCCTTTGTCAACTTTGACATTGGCAAACACACACACACACATGCAAACATGTAGCTAAAAGAGTACAGTAGCTACTCGCAAATTGAGACTATAGGCTAAAAATAACTGGCATACGATCCAAAAACTAAGGGCAAAATATGATCAAAGTACGGAACTAGGGAAAGTCTATTGGTATATAGGACTGGTCCAGAACAAACCACTGTATACTTTAACATTGGCATGTTATAAGGCGTATACAATTCGCCCCCCCCTTCTCATAAGCGGTATATAGTTCAGTATACTGCATACCCCTTCGCATGGACGGCACACAGTTCGGTATATAGTACAAAGGGATCAGTACGACATACTGTATAACGCATCGCATGAGTGTATACTGGTCTTACGACTGTATTATAGTAGTTAATGCGGTATATTTTCAATTAATTAATTAATAAAATTGCTTCTTGAGACTTCACTTGTATAAATGCAAAATCTTACAACTAAATAAAATAACAATTACTTTATATAAACATTTATACTTCCCTTAGCTGTATTTCTTTTGAAAAACGTTTTTATTTTGGAACTGCATAGCTTTGCACAACTGGTCTTCCGCTTGTCCTTCAACTTCACTTGCTCTTATGGCTTCTGAAATATCATAGATTTAAATAAAAGACTGTTTAGAAAGGTGTTTTTTATAAATGCTATAATACCTAGTTATTCTAATTGTTTTGCAATGCCATCAATGCGTTTGACAAGGTTCAAAATTGTAGTCCTCTGTAAAACATATGTAACATAAAATGTTATATATGAGTTATATGTACAATTTTGACTTATATGATATGACTTACTATACATAATATATTGTATTTCTTTATTTTCATTGTTTATATAAGACAATATATGCGATATTGCCAAAGAAAATGCTTGGTTCTTTCATCGCAGCAAAGTTTTTACAGTGGTTTAAGCTCTGAAATGGCATCCACAGGGAAAGTCAAATGGACTTTTATAATATTATTTTGTTCTGGATCCCTTGCAAGGGATCCATTTAACTAAGCTTAGACTCCATTTTGTTAGTCAATACCGTAACTTTTTTCACCATGGACCTGTCTTGAGCTTTATTCAAGTTGCATTTAAATGGTATAATGAAAAATTAAATGTATTGCTTATATTCAAAAACTATTTGTTTTTACTTACAAGTTGTGGGAAGAAAAAGTCTTTGGCGACAAATTTTCATTTTTATTATAACTTAAAAAATATTTAAAACAATTACATTAAGCTTTCATAATACGGGAAACACAAAGTAAGGCGGCGGCTGCTACAAAAGAAATAATAATTGTCGTGCATCGTTAAAGCCGAAGAAACAATTTGATTCGACTGGTCTTTCGCTCGTACACTAAGTGTATCGTGCGTCTACAATAAGCACCACGAATGGTTCTCTTCGTTGACAGTATAGCAAGTGTATAGTGCTGCACTAGTATAAAGTTAACAATTGCTACCAGCCGTACTGCAGGGATTCATTCGATATCAATAATTTGAAGACAAAATTTACCACTTACAGTTTAATTTTATAGCATTTCCAATATAATAGTAATTATTCAATAGAGTTGAAATTTAAACATCTTCACTATATTCAACAACATACAACTCAGCCGCAAATGCCAACATAATGTTTCAAAATCCGATTTTGAAGCAGTAAAACCTTTCTGGACCAAAATTGGAATTGGTTTTAGTTTCTGAAAATTCTTATTTTGAGCGTTGACTGTACCCGCGTATGTGCATGCTTGTGTATTTTTTGGTATATATATATTTGTATACATATTTACTTAGAGAATTGTCAAAATGCTGCAATAACAACTCCAAGTACAAAAACAAAAACAAGAGAAGCCACGAAGTGTGGCCACGCGCTGCTCTCCAATTAGGTCTGAAATGTTGCCAACAACATTTTCCACGCGTATTGGCACTTTTGGCTTAATTTGATTTGAGCACATACAATATTTGATTTGTTGTTGGCATGTGCCTTCGAGTGTTCCAGTTCTAACACTCATATAATCACATACTCCCACACATGCACACACACATATATTTACACGTGGAGTTCACGTTGAAGTTGCTTTTGTTATTGTTGTTGTTGTTGATGTTGCCCCAAGCAACGACAACTTACTTATAAGCTGCTTACATCTCACTCGTGCAACTTATATGTCCATTCAAGCAACACATAATCACTGCATACTTCTGTGCGATGCAATTTATAAGAACACACGCACATACACATATTCTCTCCCACATACTTATGTTACGTATGTACGGGCTTATATGAACGAAAATCCCTTTTAAGTGCTGCACAGCAGAGGCTTAATTTTGACCAGATATATAGTACTCTATGCACTAGGTAAAGCCCATTGCATAATAAATCACTTTTTTTCTTATAGCGAGGGCAGTTTGATAGCTCAATGAGTATTTCATTTTATGTTTTATAATAACTCGATACATCAATTCTAACGATTGTTTTGAATTTTTTGATCCTTTCCCCATAAAAGCATGTCTTATGTGGACATCTGTGTGAGATTTCGTTCTACGCAAATCTTTTAATGCGAAGCAATTTCACCAGCCAGATAATAATAATAGTTCAATGTGCAAAGTGAGGAGAATATGCTTGATGGAACACTATTGCCTAGCCTAATTCATGGATTTTGCTGTAATCGCGCATTGTCATGGTGGAAGTACACTTTTTTTTAACCTGTACCTAATGATAGGGGTATATTAAAATTGTGCAAATGTTTGTCTAATAGAGAAGAAGACATAAGGGGCAAATTGATAATGATATGTCCGTCCGTCTGTATGATGGGCCTATATCTTGGAGATTATAAAACTATCAACTTCTTATGTATAACCCCCAAAAAATTTCAAAATATTTTCTACAATTTTAATGGTGTCGCTTTAGTTTGTGTGTGGAACATAAAAAGGTCTTTCGATTAATATCGTTATCGGACCAAAGCAGTGCCAAAGCATACGCATACAAAAGGGTAGCAGACTTGGTAGAGTTATATAAATACACTTATCAGTGTACCTCAAATTTTATCGTTCGCAATTTTTCCTTCTTTCAATGCGCTTGTGTGACACATATTCATTCAGTGCAGTCCTAAGGATTAAAATTTCAATTACAATGGATTTCAGGAGGTGGTCTTACTGGTGCAGACAGCCCATACTATTTATTAAGACATTCTTTGATTTTAGTAATAAGTTTCCGTCAAAATTCATAAAAGATAGATAGATATCGTATGGTAATTGCTTTCATCATTTTAAAAATTCATAGTAAGCTTAATTAAAATTAGCTAGCAAAAACTTGACTATTTAAAGTTCCCTTTAAAGCAAGTTTGTATCTTGTCTGTCAATGAGTTTTCCGTTTATCTTTTTAGATTAATTAAATTTAAATTAGGTTGAATGTCAAATCATTGAAAGATTTTTCTAGATTTTGGTTGGTTCAGTTTTCACACAATGAAAACCACAAATCAAACAATGAAAAAACAAACAGAAATTACTTAGAGATATTTTTGGCAAAACAAACAACTTAATACTCTCTATTGGTCGATAAAACGGATGCTGCTTTTAATTTTATCATAGGAATTATATATTTTATTTTAGATATCGGCAGACGTTGTCCCGCACAAATATTAAGTTGCCTGCTTTTAGCGGGTTCGTATCTTCGATAAACCGAATGTCCTGTGATATTCGAAACTAATAGAAACATAACTCTTTCCTCTTTTAAACTTGCCATAATTCTTTGTCTTAATGGGATTATGCTGCAATGCCTTACCTTGGCAACGGAGTAAGCTATACATTTCACAATAAATCGAATTGAATCTATCGGAAATTTCATAGATAAACAAACAATAACTTAACAAATTTTTTTTATATACATATTGAAATTATTGTTTAAATTAAAATAAGTAAGACCAATGTTTGTATAATACCATAATTCGGAATTGGTCGCAAGGAGGTATTATGATTTGTCCTCGTTCACCGCAAGACCCACTCGCCTTGCTTCTTTATTGAGCTTGAAAACGGCAGCATATACGGCGCGTTTGTTTGCGACCGATGATGTCAATATCGTCGGCATACGTCAATAGCATACCCCAATATCATGTCAGTTCCGGTCAACCAAATTATAGGCATTTTTGAGTCCATTTTAAATTATGCATATTTGAATATAAGTATCTATTGTATACAAAAACTATACCTTTGACACCTTAACCAAATAAATGTTGTACCTTTCAAGACCATTTGACAGTATTCCTTATATATTGATGTCACTTAAGAGCTTCAGCACCTGCAACGCAAACTTGTTTACACATTTGAAACACTTTTGCTTTGGAGGGTATCAAATACAAGCATTTCCAGCATTTGCAGAGACAAATATTTTGTGTCGTCTTACTTACATCTACGTCAAAGGCATGGACATTGGGGACTGGGGCCGGGTCTGTGCCTGGGACTGGGCCTGTGGCTGACTCTGACGCTGACAACGACGACGTAACATTTCAACAGCCCTTGTGGCTGCGGTTTTATTTTTCGCTTCTCCTGACGTCAGAGTTTCTGGTGATGAGTGCTATACACTATTTTGTGTCTGCCTGTGCTTTGGGTATGTTTGTTTGATAGTTTTGGCACACGATAGTGTTTTTTTTTTTGGTTTTTTGGTTGTTGTTGGCTGCGTATGGAATTGATGGAACTTACATAAAACATTGGATGATTTTTATTATACGACTATTGTAATAGCTGTGTTTGCAGAAGCCCAAAAGAAGTTTTTGATTGCTTTGACTCAGTCTTGCCTTTTTGTTGGAGCTCTGGAAATGTGTTCTTTTTTTTTTTTTTGTTTTTGTGGGTTGATTAACTGTTTTATTTTGCCACATATGATGCTTTTCGAGAGTTAAGAAGCTGGGTGTGTACTTTTAGAATAGTAGATGTCATAGCCTGGCTCGGCAAAAACGAAAAATATTCACGTTTGTTTATTATTTTTTTTTTGGTTGCAAAGAGTAGCGAACCGGGATGCTAACACATACCAAATAATTTTGGCAGTTGTCTGTATTCATGAATTCATACTCCAAAAATGGGTAGAAATATTTAGAATGAATTAAATGCAAAACAATTTTTGAAGTTTTTCAATGCGAACATTTTGGAGAATGTTGGTGACCTCTGGAAAAAAAAAAGTTAAACCCAGACCGAAAGCAGTCACCAAAAAAGCTAAAAGTTAAAAGTGAGAGAGGGAAAGTGTAATATATTGCATATGAAAAGGACGACAAAGGAAATATACATCTGCATGCTAGTCCTGTTTAATTCGTGGCATTTTTCTATAATTATCAAAAAGAGAAGGCATCAAAATTTCAATATTGAAACTTAGCGGCCCTTTTTGTATTGTTTTTCATCTTTGCTTTCAATTGCGTTAAAATCATTTTGAAGTGAAACTAATTTTCGCCCAAAGCACACCTTCATGATTTTATATACAGTGAACTTCATACCTATAGGACAGTCGCAAATTTAAGTTTCAAGTGCAAATATAAGGGTTTAGCAGTACGACCACAAACTCACTACGCAGACTTATGAGCACTTAAAAATAAAGCTGGGGAAAGGGAGCAACAACTTTTTGGTACCAAAGTCAAAAATAATATTTCTCTTGAAAAGACAAGCTGCGATATTTTGGTGTGGTCAGACCATTGGAAATAATGCTCATTTGTTTCTACGAAAGTTATTAAATGTTGCTTATAGTCGGCTTATATTTATAGGCCCATACGCAGAATGAAAAATTTCGCACGGAATAACAAAACTTCATATAAAAAAAAAATCCCTTTTGGGATATCCCGTTTATTAAAATTTTAAAAATTTTAACTTGATGGCTTTCGCGACGAGAAAGGATCTGTATGACAACCATTCTTAAAAAAATTCACAATTATTTACTTGTTACATAATTGTCTCTTTTTTGGCGAAAATGATTTATTTTTAATTTTAGAATTATAACAACTTTTATTTTATGTGGCCTAAAAAGCTCTATTTGTAGAACCCTAACTTTCGAACCTTTTAACCCACACACATGTGGTATGGTGTCTGTGTATAAGTTGGTTGTTTTGTTGTTGCAAAACCTCACCATAAAATATGCAAATCACATAGAACCTATATACAAAACTTTTATATATAAACACATAATCAATCTGCAGCCAAAGGAAACGCCACAAACTTATTAAATATTTACGATATACTTATTGCCAAAGTTGAGAAAATATAAATAAAAAGTAATATATAGATATTTGCCATGTGCATGACCATAACCACAAGCCGAAAATCCTTTTTGTTTTAATGACCATAAAATCTTGTTGTATACGGTAGAGATAGATGAAAAGTGTGCGTATTTGTGGATGAGGATTAGGTGTAGAGACGTAGAGGACCGGCACTTCGATTACCCACCCCACCACTGTGAGAAATTCATTAAATTTCTTGACGCTGTCAGGTGTTTGTCTGCCAAATAGCTAAGGTTGGCCAGATCAGATCATTTTGTATTTTTATATGTACTATGTATTGTATATGCCGAATGATGCTGATGTAGGTATGTACGAGTATGTATGCTCTCTCTCTCTCTCTCTCGCTCTCGCTCTCATTCTTTTTAATATCTCTTCCATCTGTTTATTTGTTTAGCTATTTTTATATCTATCGAAAGCTTGCATAGCTTTCCAGCTGGCCTGCCGCCGTGTCGCTTTGACGCTCTGCTGCCAGCCAACATCTTTGCCATCATCATCTTCATTATTATCGTCATCTTTAACGTGTTCGTTATTATTATCTAGATAGTACATGGGCAGCCGGTATGCTTTGTATGTTTATAAAAGACAAAACAGTTTTTATTGTTCAGATGATTTTTAACAAGTAAAACTAAACACACATAAATTTCCATTGAAGCAATTGAAGGCTGTCGATTTGTCTGCCATTCGTCAAAGTGAAAAGTCAAAATAATAAAATGGGGCGAACTTCAGAGACCGCCCGCCAATCCAGTAAAAGTTTATTCAAAATGAGAAATTTTACAGCTAGCTATTACCATTACTAATACATAAACACCATACGTAGTACATAGTACACAGTAGCTATATGTAAATGAGTATCCATGTGATATATATGTGCCTATGAGTATATATGTGTGCATAGCCATTTTGCAGCATACTTCCGCTTCGGGTTATTTGGTGGCTCTGTTGCCGTGCCGCTTGACTCTAAATTTAGCGAACTTTTTTTTTTCTCAAGTATTAATTACGCATTCACAGCACGTACTTTGAGGCTTTGCTGTAAATAAAATTAAAACTGGCTGTTAACACACACACAGAAACATACGCACACGTACTCGCATAACAAGCCCCTAACACATACAAGTATCGCGCTTAAACAGCGCGAAATTTTACATAATTCAATATGAGCTCTTGAAATTAATGAACTTAATGTGAACATTTGCCAAAAAAAAATCAATTACTTTATGCTCCTTAATACAGCTTTGCAACAATTTCAAAGTTATACTTCGGGCACAAAATTATGGAAATAATGGCGAACCAATCTGCGACAGTGGGATATTCTGTTAGCAGAAAAATGAATTTCCGTATCCGGTTCAAAATCTAACTTAAAAGTGGGTTCAATCAGAAATATTATTTTTGCAATAGTTTTCAGTCGAAGGTAAGTGTTCTTTCTCTTAGTGAATATTACATCAAATGTGCAAGCTAGGAAATGTGTGTGAAATCGAGAAGGTGACATCGGATTATTTTATTTTTTCTATATTGAGGTTACATTATGTTGCTCCCATAGGCGTATTAGAGCGCACCTCGAAAAAAACCAAAAACAAAAAAAGTCGTTGTCAAGCTTGGTAGTCAAAAATTTATTGGCGTACCTAGGCAATATACTCAATTTGACGGGGTGTCGAAATTCATCCGTCTTTAAGGTCCGCCATTTTTTATTTTTTATTTAAATTTGCAGTTCTTTTTTGTTCACTTTGTTAACATTTTCAGATTCAATGGCAAAAATATCGAACGGGACCGTAAATTACACTAGCTTACAAATTAAAAAAAATGTTTGTAGTCGTTTCCGTAGTAAAATGGCGCGAAATTTAAAAATAAGGTGTCTTTACTTAAAAGCAAATATCTCTGTTAGTACTCAACTGATTTTGATTATCTTTTTACCAAACTGTAGATAATTAAATTGCCCATCGATGATATTTGAAACACATTTTGTCAAATTTACGGTTTGGTCGCTATTTATGCATTAAAATGAAATTATTCGTAATTTTTAGCTTTTTAAAAAAAATTAAATTTCGAAAGTAAATTTAAAAATTAAAAAAAAAATTTTAATACAGTTTTATTCCTTGCTCTTAAAGTCATGAAAAAAGGGTTTTTCGAAATATTTCGAAAACCGTTCTATGAAAAATTTTTTTAACTTCATTTTCGATTTTAGCGTGCCATTTTACTACGGAAACAACTAAAAATCGTGGAGGATACATTTTGCTGTAAACTAGTGTTATCGAATAAATTTTCATCGATAACTAATAAGATAGGTTACACTAGTTCTTTTGCGAACATTTCGAGTCTAAGATCTTCGAAATCGGATAGGAACTGTAGATGTTATGGAACCATGCCCGAAAAATCACGACTACTGCTGCATACAAATTCGTGAAGACGTAACTGAACGCAAATGAAAAATTTTGAGTGAACAATTTTTTTTCTTACAAAAATGTGATTGAGTGAAGATTGGAACTGTCGTTCATTGTTCCATAAAATCTACAATTCTTACCCGATTTTAAAGATCTTATACTCGAAATGTTCGTAAAAGAATTCTCTTTCATTTTAGAGCTTAACATAATTTAAAAAAATTTGTTAGTAAAAATCAAATCGAAAATTTTTAATTTTGAAAAATTGTCAAAAATTACACTTTTTCCGACTTTGGTTGCTTGTTTCTTCTTTTAATTTTTACTTAATCTTTACAAAATTGTATATCACTGTAAAGAGCACATCAATACCTTTCTATCTAATTTTCTTTTATGTCGATACAAAAATTTTGTTCACGAGATATTGACGAATAACTGAAATAAGTGCCCAAAAACGTGTTTTTCGAAACTATCTCGAAAACGGTGCTTAAGAAAAAAAAAAAAGGTTGCCACATTCGTGTTTCTCGACCCCAAATTACCCTTAAAAACCCTTTTTTTGGAAGGTTCATTTTTCGTGTAAGCTAGTGTTATCTCCAAAAGATGTTGGATTGATTCTACAATTTTCCAAATGCAAATTCATAGGGAAAATCTTTGCTTATGACGTCAAATATTTCCCAGTTTGAATAGAGCAATTTTATTTTTCTAAAAGTAGCATTTTAAGCTCGACCCATTTTGCTATATACTTTACTTGTGTTTAGATTTACTCCAACTCAAAAAATTTTCCGAACAGCACTAATAATGCATTGTCCAAGAATGAAATGCGAAGTACTATACTACTATACATATAAATCAATTTAATACTGTAAGCGTTTAGCCATATAAGCACTTTGCGGCCTTGTTATATTCCATTATAAATTCAAAATTTGCTTATCTTGTAAAAAGTTTAAATTGCATTAAAGCCAGTTTATATGAGCTTTGAGGCAGTGAACATAAAATTTTACGCCATTTGAGAAAAAACAAAAAAAAAGAAACAAAAAAAAAAGCCACAGAACAGCAGAAAGACAAACAAAAGCAAAGTGCACGTCGCCCTTTTGAATCTTTGTTCGTCTCTCATTTTTTTCGCACTACTTCCCTTTTTATTTATTTTAGGGCTCTCTATCGACATTTTTATCGCTGTGTTTGACACTCGCCCAAGAGTTAGTGCGCAGCGGCAGCGGCAGTGTCCACAGTGGCACTTAGTGCAAAAATCAACGCGCAAATCTCATTTATATTTAATTTGTCGTTTCAAACGCTTTTGACATACTTTGTGCTTGATCCTCGTAAAAACGAAACGTGACATTACATAGACAGCGGCGTACTTTAGTGACAGTTTGGACCAAGTTCGTGGCTGTTGCGGGGGCATGTGGCTTGCATGTGTCGAGGCGTTAACGGGGAGGCGCGGCACCCTTATGCATGCCACAAATGCCACAGCTAACACTGTACATAGACAATAAATTTTATTCAATTGCTGCCAAGAGGCGCTGCCAGTGGCACCGCTTTTGGAAAAAGGGGGGAGTAGCGGACCTTGAAGTGACAAGCGATGCGATGTGACGCCATCTTTGTCTGCTTTGTTTTGTAAAGTTACTCTGAGTCAGAGCGTGTGTGTGTCTGTGTATGACCAGCGTGTTTGACAATAAGCTTGCAGCACAGTTACAATGACTGTGGCGCCATTTTGAGCGTACACTTTATTTTTCAAACTCTTACTCTCACCCTCTTTCTCTCTCTCTGCTGCTGGTTCAATCTATATCTCTTCAAGAGCTTTTTTTTCAATTGCTTCACTTGGCCATTGTGATATGCTTCAAGCTTAAAACGCGTTTCCTGCGGTACTTGGCTCTTGGTTCGCCATTGTTGCCGCAGACATGGTCGCCATTTTCTGCGCTTCTCCTCTTCTTGCTTTCAATTCAGCAAAAATGGAAAAACTGCAACCAACTGCCACCAACATTGATGTGGCAATGCCAACTGTCGCTTCATTTTTTATACACTCCTGCTTTGGCATGTCCATTTAATTTCATTTACTTTCTGCTGCACAATGCCACGCCCACGCTCACAAGCCAGTGTGTGTTAATTGCAATACTCACATTTTCTCACACTTGATGCCATTACACAAATACAAAGCCAACGCTGAAAACTGACAGTTTATGGCATACTCTCGTAGTTTAAGCCATTTCACATGCGGCTTAGCCGCAACAACGAAAAAAAACAACAAAAACTTCTAGCAACGTTGGCTTAAAGTGTGTGCTGTATGAAAATAAGTAAAAAAAGGGTAAATTAGGATTGTGCAAGCCGAAAATGTATGTAACATAGTCAATATACCGATGTCCGTCTGTCTGTCTGTCTGTCCGTCCGTATGAACACCTAGATCTAAGAGATAGTAAGAGCTAGAGCAACCAAACTTTCGGATTAGATCCGTTATTATTCCATAGGAGACAAGTTTATTTTATTTTTTTGATATCGTGGTTTCATTATATAGCTCCCATAGTGGTGTTTCAGACTACCTCGAAAAAAACCAAAAGTTTTAGATGGATATTTATTGTTTATGAAGATATCGTAACCAAATTTACCGTTCGGAAGTTTTTTAGAGGTCCCCAGCGCTATACCAAATTTTATCAAATTCGGTAAGCTATATCGTATAGCTCCCATAGGTTGGATCGGTCAAAAAAACTTGCTTGGTGCAAACTTCGTTCTCTTTCATTTGTTTTACTTGTACTTTGAAGTTTTTTAGAGTTCCCCAGCACTGAACAAAACTTTATCCAAATCGGTTGACTGTAATATATAGCTCCCGTAGGGCGGATCGACAAAAAAAAGGTTTAAGGGCATAACTTGGTTGTTTGTAAAGATAACCAGATTTGCAATTCGGAAGTTTTTTAAATTTCCCCAGAACTGTACCAAATTTGATCAAAATCGTTGGACTATGACCAATCGGTCAAAAAATGTGTTTTGTACAAAATTCGACATTTTTTTTTTGTTTGTTTACACAAAATTCGTAACCAAATTTGTCAAAAAAATTTCTTTTGGCGATCGTAAGCAATGCATCGGATTTGATTGCAATGTGGTGATACAGGGTATCCCAAAGTCGTCCGCGCCCGACTTTAACGTACGCTATCTTTTTTTTGTGTTTAATCGTCTTTTTTATTTTGTTGAAAATTTTTGCATGTCTTGAAACGACTTTTAGCACTGTTTTTGTCAGTGTTAGTGTCATCTTGGGTTAAAGTATTTTTTATTTGCTTATTGCCTATTTCCATAGTACAAAAATTTTCAAAATAAAGTATGTATATGAACCATATATCAGTGTTGAGCAAAAGCTTTTCATCTGAGAAGTTTTGAATAGTGCCGCTTTATTTATTATGAAGTTTAGAGTTATCATATACCATGAGACATTCTCTTCGTTTTCAGGACTGAAAAATGAACGACCGAGCTGCACTATTTTGTGTTTGTGTAAAAAGGTAGATTTGCGAGCAGTTTTAATAATTTATTTTGTCATCTTTAAAGTTTTTTAATACGGCTTTCGGTACATTATTTCCAAATTGTGGTAGGTGACCGATCTTTCAAGAAAACACTAAAGGCGTAATTAACTTAACAATTTATTTATTCCTTTGTTCCGTAAACGTTGTAGCTGTGCCAACACTTAACAACGAATGCTCTCTTTTTGTCAAAGTACATATACACTTTGTCTAGATTAGCCTTAATTAACATGGGGAGCGAGTTAACATTAGCAGGCGCTATATGTTAACAGTTCTTAAATATATACATTTTGTGTATTTCCTACTACTATATTGATATGGTAATAGTTTTAACCAAAATAAATGTGTTGATGGTTGATAACTTAAGTTATCTTCTTATAAGTGGGTAGAGCAAACAAATAGATTTATTGTCTTTATTAATGGTTGACGAAATGTGATGGCTGGAAGTTAATAGAAGTTTCATGAACAATGTTTGGTTTATTGAAAATTGTATTTAAAATAGAAATAAAAAAAATATCAGACATATGTAAATTGTATGTTATTTAAAATAAATATTAAACAAAATAATGCAAGTTTTATTTATTATTTTAGAACAAATATTATAATTGTTTCATTCAGAGTGATTGTTAATTTGACTTGACATAACTTAAATATGCATGTTATTTCACTGTTGTTTGCAGACAACATATGAATACTTGGGAGACACTATGCGTTATTATTTCTCTTTTATAAATATACACAAAATAGTAATTATAAAAAAAAATATCGCATACAAAAAAAAAGTAACATGCCCAAAAGCTCAAATTCCCAAATGAAAACTTTACAATATAGTTATCAAGTCCGTAAACAGCATTTTATGCTCTCCACAAGAAACAAACCATTTTGCAACAGAAGCAAAACTCCGCAAATCCAAAAAGTATGCAACAAATAAGTGGCAAAAACTACGCATACATTGTGCAAAAATTATAGTCTACATATTCACACGGATAAATACAAATCCATGATATATTGTCATTTGCTAAACTATAAGGAACTCTCTTTTTCTCTCTCTTTCTCTTTTATTATATCTAAAAGAAAAATGCAAACCAGTGGGGGCAGTGCCCGACAGTGGAATACCCTGCTACAACTTTTCAAAAAAAAAGTTACTTGTTGCATAAAATTTTGCATGGATACTTTGAAGATAATAAGAAAAAGTGTTCCAGGGAAAGAACTTACAGTGGTAGAGAGAGAATTTCAAAATGGAGTCAACGTTTAGTTGTTTATAAGCCTCTGCGAAAACCCATTAGATTCTTTACCTCATGGTGTGCAGTGTATTAAAATCATGAAGACGTTGGTCAGAACAGATGCAAAGTGCATTGTGCAAAGGGACCCAGCCACTTGGGTTTTTATATATGTATATGCATGTATTGTATATACAATACGCACAAAACCGACAAAGCTTTTGGTGTCTGTGTAAAATCATGTAAAAAACGGATATGAAATGTGCAGCATTCGATGTAAGCGTGTGTGTGTGTAAATGTTTGTTCTTGTTATTGGCAGTGTACTTTGTTGTAGTTGTTGTATATTTGTCAATTCCCACCATTTGTTGGCATTGTCATAAAACAAAGCAGGCGACATCACAAAATATTTCCTCCTGCCCGCAAAATGGCTAAGTACATATGTATTCGGATATGAATATGTACATATGTGTACATGTGTGATATAAGCGCCCCTAGACATTTTTATGCATGGATGTATGCGACGATCAAGCATTTATGCCTTTAAATATGCATGTATTGAATAAACAAAAATGTCGGAAAAATAAAATGTCTTTAAACTGCATATTCTCAAAACATTTCAAAACCATTCATATTTGAACACCTTTAATGCTTAACCTAGCATAAAAGTCAGATTTATTATTTGTGTGAAATAAAATCAATTGTTTACTTTGTGTTTTGCTAATTTAAAAGCATTTTAATAGTTAAACGAGCAAAATATATTTTGATTTATTTTAAATGTTAGAAAATTTAATGGTTTTGGCTCTCTTGTTTGATAGAAGCTGACTACAAATAAACAAAAGTAAAATTTAAACGATACAAATTTAATAAAACATTGTTGCTACGTCATACTGCTGGTAAAAAACAAAAATTTAAGTTTTTAAAGTTTAGAGGTATTCTACATATAAGGTTAGGTTAGGTTATGGCAGGATCTCAATTCATACCCCCAGGTATGAATGTTCCAGGTGAATGTTCTTAAAAGGAATCCCAGCCTGTTGCTGCGATATAGCTTGCAATCCTTCTCGGACAGATGGGACCTAGCTCTTCTAGGTTATTGAGGAAATAATTTCCCAGGTACTTCTTCCTGCGCCTGCACAGAGCCACACAAGAACAGAATTAGTGCTCTACTGTTTCCACTTCTTCCTCGTCTCTACAGCTTCTGCAGAAGTCGTTGCTCGGAGCATTCATTCTGGCCGCATGTGCTCCGACAAGCCAGTGACCGGTTATCGTTCTAACAACTGCCGAACACTGTGAGCGGCTGAGTTCACAGAGTCTGGCGGAACGTTTTGGGTCGATTTAAGGCCATGTTTGGTGACTGATTCTACAGTGGGATGTGTTTTCCCACATCTTTAGTGCCTGGGAACAGAATTTTTTCCTTGTGTGTAGCTTAAAAGTAGCCATTGGCATACGAATATCCTTCTTAATCGGGAGGAGGGAAATGGTCGTGCCATGTCTGGCTAATTCGTCTGCTATTTCATTGCCTATTATATTCGGGTGCCCTGGCACCCAAATTAGGCTTATAACAAACTGCTGTGCCATCCTTGAATAGATTTGCGGCAGTTGTTGACTGTCAACGAGTTGGAAGACATCGCTCGTAGTGACTTTATGGCTGCCTGACTATCGGAGTATATATTTATTTCCCAGGTTTCCAGACCAGCATTACGTAAGCAGATGAGAGACTCGTTTATGGCGAGGATCTCCGCCTGAAAGACGCTGCAGTGGTCCGGAAGTCGAAAAGACTGCCGGATGTTTAGTTGCTCCGAGAAGACCCCGCCCCCAACCTGGTTGTTGAGCTTGGAGCCATCTGTGAAGAAAATTCTACATATAAATAATGTTTTAAAATATGATGTCAATAAATAAATAAATAAGAGGCAAAAAAATATGATACGTTCAATGCTATGTTTGATACCCTGTACTCTGTACTACATTAACTATGTAGTATTGTTGGTCTGACCACGAAAACTTTTGATATGTTGCATTCCGGCCTCGAATGACTTGTACATTTTAATCCTAGAAAATGGCCATGCCTATAAAGGGTGATTTTTTAAGCGTTTGGTTTTTGAATTTAAAAAAAAAAAACAGATATGTATAAAATTTTTATTTGGAGTTGTAAATCAATCTATGCCATTTACTTTTTAAAGATTACTTCATGTAAATGTTGGTCCATCCGGAAAGTCAAATTTTGACTTTTTTTTTTGGTCCAATGATGCCACCGGCCCATAAACCCCACCAAACAGTACATTCTTGTGGATGCATTGGCAGCTCTTCATTCCAAATACGGCCATTTTGTTTATTGACGTAGCCATTCAACCAGAAATGCGCTTCATCGCTGAAGACAATTCTTCGATAAAAAACCGGATTTTCATCGAGCATTTTCAAAGCCCAGCCCGGCTTCAGTTCTTGCACCAACTGTATTTTGTATGGTTTTAAACCAAGATCCTTGCGTAAAATGTTCCATGTGGTCGAATAACACATATCCAACTGCTGCGAACGAAGCCGAATAGACATTTCACGATCTTCATTAACACTGGCTGCTACAGCAGCAATATTCTCTTCAGTACGCACTCTACGTAGACGATATGGTGGTTGAAGGTCCAATAAAGTAAAATTGGTGAGACATTTGGTAACAAGAGCTTGAATAGCCTGCTCAGAAGGTCGATTATAACAACCGTAAAATGGGCTCAGTGCTCTAAACAAATTTTTTACTGAGTTTTTTGTAAAAAAATTCAATAATTTGTAAACGTTGTTCGCGCGTAAGTCTTTCCATGATGAAATGGCAATGCTAACTGAGTATTTTTGACTTTGACATATGTCATGAATCACGCGTGAGCTGTCAGTACAATTAGGTTGAAAAAACAAATAGCAAAAAAATCACCCTTTATAACTATTAATTGCAGAGGTTTGGAAGTTGTGTCGACAAAAAGTCACCATTGTATTTTTTCTAGTGTCCAAAGTTAGTATGTTTTTTACAATAACTTTACACATCTTTATACGATTAGTTTATTTTTAAAAAAGTACCTTCTTTGTTCTCACGACGTCTAGCTCCGTTTCAGCGCCAAAGATTTAAAAGCATGCCTTCGTTAAAACAGGGACAGATATTATAATAAGTTCATTCAAAAACTTCGTCTAAACCAAAAGTGTGGACATGGTATCGTAAAATTTGGTATCCCTAGTTCTTATGTTCACCGAGATCGGCCTAATAATTTTTCGCCCACTTGAAAGAAATTGCAAAAACTGATAATGCTCTCAATCTTACACGAAGTAGCAGAATTTTTTTCATCTAGTATTCGCATTATATAATAGTAATAAATACGTAGAGTTTATTTTGTCAATTAATATATCCTTTTCATATATTTTTTTTTTTCAACTTTTAGCGCTGTGTTTATATTAATTGAAGCAAAATTCCGCTTTCCTACTTTTGATAACATTTCGTATACGCAAAAAAAAAAAGATAAATAAAAGAAGCATATTTATTTTTCTACTTTTTTGCCAATACCTTGATTCGATTTGAAAACAAATCAATTATTAACTTGATCAAGATAAATTTAGTTAAATTTTTCAAACAGAAAAATTTGTTTATATATGTCTTTTGCAATAAAAAGCGATAAACATGCATATCGAATGCAATGAAATGCAAATTAACTTATTCGAGTATTTCGTAGTGTAAAAAGCATTTAGTTAAACTGCCTTTAAATTAAATTAAGCTTAAATAGTTTTCGCATAAAATTGAAATATGCGTAAATCTAATAATGCACATAATTTGTTGTCATAAAAATGAAATTTGTTCAACAGTTTCAACAAATTCCATTAAAATTATGCCTATTTAAAGTCATTAAAATCGTTTGCCATTAAAAAGCACCAAAGCAAATTGTTATTGACTTGGTCAAAAAAATTATTTCAAACGCTTTTGCCTTCGCACATTAAACATTAAAAAAACAAAAGGAAATTTAAATTATCATAAAAAAAAAAAACACAATATGCGTCCGCTCTTTATTATTGTTATAATTTAGCGGAATAAAAGATATATTTCCAACATGCATATAAAAATTCACATTTAACATTTTGTGTGGTGTAAAATTCAACGCATACAAACAATACGCTTATATGCTGCTACTTTTTATGGCCTTATACATATTTATTTTTGTTAACACAATAAACATACCAAAGTTCTAGAGGTTCCTTTTTGGCAAACCAAAAAAAAAAAAAAAACCAAAGTGAACCCATAAAAATAAGCAAAGACAAAAACATATCAAGCTGCTGACGTTGATTGTATGCGAATTACATTCAACGAGCATAATCTAATAATATTTTATGTGAGCAACATATAAAAAAGCCGTGCAGTAGGCAGTTGAACCCATAGAGTACGTTGAACCGACTTCCAAATAAAATATATATACTTGTATGTGAGCCCCAGCATCAATACATATGTTAAAATAAAATCCATGCCACTTATTGGAGTTTTGTGCGAGTCACAGCATGAAAATGGAGGACGTCATGACATGGTCGTGGCTGATGCCATTTGATGGCAATTTATAGCTCTCGATGGGCATTTTATTATGGCCTGGGCAAGCCCACTTCTTGGAATGGCCTCCGCGGCTTAAAGATGCCTATGTAAAAACACACACACACACACACACACACACACACATACCAATACAATGTGGTTCCATTAATGGCCGCAATTAACAGCGGCATAGCGCGATACGCATACGCCGCATGGTACCCCGACTTATAGCTACGTATTTGTGTATGTGTGTGTGCACTTTTTTTATTGCCTTTAAGCATTTTTATTTGCATTTTCATTAGTTTATTATCGTCGATGTAAAATTTGCTTGTGTTTTAGCCTTCTTCTGGTCACTTTTAATGAGCTGTGTATAATGATAATGGCCTAAAGGGGCGCGCCAGTCATATGCATTATAAGTTACGAAACAAGAATATCAACTTTTTATTGGGATGTGCCTCATTTCGATTACATTTCCAATTTGAAGCACTTTATGATTTTGATCACTTAATATGATGTGTGCGATAGACACTCTTGCGGCCAAATTGCGTCACTTGACGTTTACAAATTTTAATAATACATAATCGGACTAATTTTTATAGAGCAACATTAAAATATTCATTCAAAAAGGATCTTTAATTATTCCCAAAATTTCGAATGTGTCAAAATCTGCAAGTTTGCAAGTACATACAACCAATTCGGTTTTTACACGGTTTTCAAATTAGACTGTCTAAAAAAATTTGTAACACAATTTCATCCAATTTTTTTTAGAAATTTAGTTAGGGAATTCCCCTTTCTAATTTATTTTCTAGCAGCTTAAGGATTCGCTTCACGACTTTTTTTACACGGTTTTTCTGAGACGTATCTACCGTGTAAAAAGCGAATTAATTGTAATTGATTTAATTCACTAGTAAAATGTAATAGCTTTGTTTTCTCGTGATATTTTTCTCAGTCCAATATGTTGGCGTTGCATACAAAAACAATCACACTTGGATTTTTTTGTTAATTTCCAAACACTTGAGAGGACTTGCTAAAGAGAGCAATTCGTATGCGAACGACCAACACCATTCAATTTCGATTTAAGAGAATTTTCATAATATTGAAATTGGGAACCACACAATACTAGGGTTTTCCGAATAATGCATTTTTACGCACAAGCCATTCAACTGGCTGAACGACTGACTGGCTGACTGACTAATAAGTTCATCAATTATTCAATTTATTTGGCATCATATGATTTCAAATAATGCCTGACACTTGCTAAAATTAAACCACACACATAAGTATAACTGAAAATAGCCGACGGCAATCAGTACAAAAATAACAGCAACAACAAGTACCATAAGAGCGAGAACCGCGAAACAAAAGCTGTATAAAAATATTTGGCCAGATGAATAAATAAAAATGCTAAGAAGCCAAAAGTATAAATAAACACTTGGTAAATAGCAAAAATTCAAATGCCTCTGGCGCTTTCTAGATCTGTAGCTGTCCATCTGTCCATTTGCTGAGCATATTACGTATACGCTTTGTAGTACCTGTGCCTATGTCTCTTTGTCATGTGGGCGTGATACCATAATATTTGCATGACTATACGAAAGTGTGTGTTTGTGTTTGTGAGCTTTTCCAAAATGTCACCCAAAGCAGCGCGTAACGACAAATGATTTGAACAAGATGATGGCTAAACTGACAGCCAAGGCAACATCGATAAATATGGTGTTAAAGCAAAAGACAACCATCAAGTAGTGGAGAGGGAAAGTAAATCATTATGATTATTGTTATGATGATGGCTGCTTTTCGTGCTGTTGTTGCTCTTGTTCTTGTTGTTGTTGCTGTTGTTTATGTTTGTTGCTAATGATGATGACGTACCAAGCAAAAGTTATGACATGATTACTAACGTCAGGGGAGCGCTCCGTTTTTCCTTCTAATGGGCGTTGCGCTGTTTTATAGTTAACGCCGGAGCTACTTAGCTATGACTAAAAATATCAGCGCGTGTGTATGGCTATGTATGTATGCGTTTTGTCACAAATTTTATTAAATTTATAATGAACACAGAAAGAGGGGCATGCCTCTAGCGTCTTATATATGCCTAGAAACAACAAATAAATATAGAGTGGTTTTTAAAGAGGTTTTTTTTGTTTGTAATTTGAATAAAGATGAAAATTATGCATTCGAAGCCAGGCCGGACAGAAAAAAATTGTCTTTATGTTCAAGAGTTAAAGCTTTAAAAAAAGTTAAATAGGTTTTTTTCGAAACCCATCCCGAATTTAATAGCAGATTTACTTTTTGGAAATTTTTGTAGTAGTTTTGAAGAACTACTTCAGTTCAAGTCTTTTGTGTTGGCCTCTGTTGCTCGATGCTATACATATAATTTAGCCCCCAGAAGACCGATGGGTTAAAAATATTTTTTTAAACCATAATTCGTTTGTTTATGGCTTTAACGTAACTAAATTCAGCGGTTAAAAGTGTTTAAGACAACCTAAGCACTGTGCCGGTCAACAATTGATTATTGTTTTGCTTGTTTGTAATGATGCACTATGTTCCGCAAGGAGCGAATTTCGAATTCATATTATATATTATATAACAATGTATACATACCGACTTTAACGTTCGCCATTTTTGTATAATGCCAAGGGTAGCAAGTCCGTCATGAGCCAGGTTTCACATCCAATACAAAAGAATCGATTTGACGTTAGAGTTGAAGATACGCAGCTTTGTATGTTGCACCTCGGTCTGTAGAATTAACACTCCCCAGATAAGAGAAGCTGTTCACGTTTTGAATGCTGGAACTTGCCACGTTAAAACTGCTACTCAGATCCGCCTAATTTACTTTAAGTGATTTATTTTTTTTAGCATTAATCGTTAAACCAAATTTTTTTTTTTTTTTTGACTCTTCCACCGGGTTATCAAGCTTTTTCTGCATGTCAGAATGCTTCGATGACATTAGGCATATGTCATCGGCGTAATCAAGGTTTCAAGGTGATCGCTGAGATTCCATTGAATGCCTCTGCGGCATACGTCTACAGATCTTGTGAGAACATCATCCAGAACGATTAGGAAAAGCACGGGAGAAATCAGACATCCTTGTCGAACACCAGATATATAATCAAAATTGGACGATTATGTTGTACCCTGCATTTGAAGCCCTCATACTGGGCTTTAATTAGTCTGATAATTTTCGGCGCAATACCTCGACGATATAGGGTGTCCCATATGCATCCTCTATCAATGCTATCGAAAGCGGTGCTGTAGTCTACGAAGACAAGATGTAAGGCTGCTCTTCATTCTGCTGATTGCTCCACAATTATTCTTTGCGTGTTGATTTGATCGACACAAGAACGGCTTGGCCGGTACCCTACTGTTGCCTGCGCATAGCTGTGTCAAGTTTTTTGTTTATGCGGCTTAGAAGTATCCTTGTAAGCACTTTCGATGGAGTAGACAGCAGCACGATTCCCCTATAATTTTGGCATTCGCTGAAGTCCCTTGTTTTGCCTCTTCCCATTTTTTATCAGAAATTGGGTGAAGTATGTTAGCGGTAATTGAGGGACGGGCTTTAAGTATTTCTGCTGTGATTCAGTCATACCCAGCTGACTTATTATTTTTTAAAGTCGAAATGGAATCCAAGGTTTCTTGGAAGGTGGGAGCTTGGGAAGCCAATCCGATGAGTAGGAAAATGCTCATCAACCGTTGATACATAAATACTAAATAATTATTTCCCTGACTGACTATTTTGTCAGTCGCCCCTGGGCGGGGCGTGGGGATCTCAATTAATAACTGTTTAAAGAGAACAGTTTATTGCCGAATCCAAACGGAGGTGTCTTGAATTAATAGAGATTTTCTTGGGCAAATAGCGTCTTTGAGCTAGCGATACCAGTGCTAGGCAAATGCACCAGTGGTACTGCAGGTATTCGAACCACCGACCATCGGGTTTCACAGCGAGTAAGCTACCACTACGCTACCGACGGCCACGCTACATGATGTGTCCTTATTCATAAAAAAATTATAATACACAATTTTAATTTGGACAATGAAACCCGAGAATGCAGGGCTAGCAATTGAGCTTTTTTCGAAGCACAATTTTTTGGGGTGCATCGTTATTTTATGGATGGTTTGTAGATTCTTATCATCATGAAAACAAGTGTAGACCAACACTTTATGTATTTTTACAGAACACTAATTTTGTTAACAAGTTTCCACTGTTTCAACAATTTTTCCCATAACAATAAATACATTTACACAGCACAATCTGTCGTCGACTGCAAGTAAATAAATTTGCATTTAGGACTGGGTTCAAATAAATAAATCGTATAAAATCATATTTAAAATGCAGCTGCTGGCCCTTATCGCTTTTAGTACTTAATAATGTATGTACATATGTATAATATGTGTACATAATAATTTGCCACTATTTGCGTTTATAATTTTTTGTATTGCATACTTTCAGGCAAAATGAATATTGGCATTGCACACAAATGGGATAAATTATCGCCGCGTGAGTTTTTACAGCTGCAGGAATTGGCGTCATGTAAGTGAAAAACATTTGTTTCAATTTGTTTTACATTTTTTGTTTTTGTATTGTAAAATTTATTAATTAGTGTATTCCATTTGCATATGAATTTGAAATCTGATAATTATGCGCATTGCAATTTGTTAATATTTATAGTTTTAACCAATATTATAAATTATGCATATTTGCTTTTTTTAAAGCATATTACACTGCACAACAAATGTTTTGTTGCTGACAATGCAATAATAATAAAAATTTTAAGCTGGTATCCCTCTATCAAATATGATAGCTTCAATGCCACCGCATTTCGACCCAAATCATTTTGTTATGCTTATTATAAATGGCTTAAATTGGAAGATTAAACTGTTCATAAAATCTATTTCGCTATGAAAGCAATATTTTTGCGCTGTCACAACAAACCATTTTTGCTTAGTGCTTTCGTAGTATACAATGACAAAGAAAAATTTGAATAAAAATCGGTAATGGCTCAAAATATCCTAGGCTTAAAATCCATTATTCGGCCGTACTCTGAAAAACGAATTCGAATATTTTATTCGAATACTACTAATATGAGAAATAAAAAGTTAAAACGAAATAGATTTAAAAGTATACGCGTTTTAAATTAATATAATTGTTTAAATATTCTTTGATATTCGTATATTATTATATATGCCAATTTCAAGTTAAATATTTATTGATAATTATTTTAAAGTATTTTTTTTCTGATTCAACTCAAAAAATGTAATACATTCGAGGCGGTGCCCTGTCGTGTAATACCCTGCACTGTCGTGTAATACCCTGTACATTTTTTCTCGAAAAACTTTTATTCCTGCATATTCCTTCTATGAACTTTCCAATTGGAATATTTTATTTGTTGGTGCAAAACGATATTTATCCTATAAGTTCCGTGAACTTGTACCGATTTTGATGAAAATCGAAATTTACGTCAAAGGAGTTATTTAATGTATATCGGGTAAGTTTCAAGGGAATAAGTTGAAGGGTGTCGGAGAAAACACGGTAAATCGATTTCGGGGGGTGGGGGGCCGCATTGCAAAAATTTGGACGTAGATTTGTTCATTAGAGCCACATGAATCAGCTTAGCAAAATTGGTAATTCTAGTCCATTTGCTGCTATAATTACGTAGAGTCAAATATTGACGCAGCTTACTGGCAAAGGGAGGTGAAAATTGAACGTTTTTGACTATAACTTTTGCTGTATTTTTCCGATTTTGTTCATTTTTGACACACAGATGCATGTAACCACAACGCATTTCAGAATAAAATATTAAACGGTCTAGCTAAAAACCGCGAAACTCTGCTACGGGGGGAAAAGTATTGACATGATTCAACAAACTTCATCTTCTGAGGAAATATGCGCATCAGCGATTTGAAAACAAATTTTCCATGACCATCGATCGCTCTGTATCGTTCACCATTGACGGTAACACGTTGCCCAACATAATTTTTCGATAAATTTGGATTTTCCTCTACACTGGCCTCTACAACAGCTTTTCTCATTCTTGTTGGTGGTCGGACAACATGGAATGTCAAATGCGTTTGAATATGATCAAGAACACAACGAATAGCACGTTCTGATTGACGATAATTTGGTCCATAAATTGTACGAAGAGCTCTATAAGTTTTTACAACAGAACACTGATTTTAATTATAAATATCGAAGACTTAAAGACGTTGATGTGGTGTTAGTCTTACCACGAGAAATTGTTAGGCCTAACTGAGTAAGGCATTTGTCAATAGTGACAACTGGTTTCGGAGATATCCCTTTCGGAAATCCGGACCCTATTAAAAAGACACCCTCTATAAATAGTTAATATTTTTATCAAGGACTGCTATATGATGAGAAGTCTTTTTTTAAGTAACTCAAAGTTAATGTTCAAAATATTTATTTTGGCTTTTACAGTTCCAAAAATATGAAAATAGAAAATAAGACTAGGGAAATTTTTATAGCAATCGCTGCGCAACTTTTTCTAAATAAGTTAAGAGCTTAAAAGCGGCGGCAGACGAAAGAAAAGTAGTCTTGACAGTTTTAAGATTCTTTTTTGACTCTCGGTTTTGACGTTTTCATCCGATAGTAAGAATATGATAAATCTGGCAGTCTATCGAAAAATTAAAACGTTTGTATTTATCGTACAACTATACGATGCAATCGATTGTACAACCTGATCGGGTTGTACAACCAGCGTAATCGTCTATGGCTTGTGTTACAAACAAGGTGTACATATACTCTTTTGCGTTCGACTATTGTGATATTTTTTTTATTTTTTGAGTGTACTCCAATTATTTAGATCTAATTATTTATTCGGAGATACAGATGCTGCTCAATCGCCACCTGAGTCGATAACAGTCATTATAGCAAGAGTAACTAAACAACCTTAATTAAAATTAAATTATTTAATTTAGTTCACGCGAAGGGATACACGCGACACGCAGGTTATACACAAAACGCACATGGCGTGCTACAACCAGACGAGCGACGTCAAAACAACAAAGCCGAAGCCACCAATCAACCGTGCGCAACGGAGCAACGCAGTGTCGCAACGTCACCGGCGAAAAACTCAAAAAAAAAAAATGAGTGTATTCCACCACAAACTAAACAAATTTAGTTTCAAGAAATTTAGACTTCATGTTTAAACAAGCTGATTTGTCCTGTGTCTATTTTCGAAAAAAAAAAAACTTAATTAAAGTCTAATTGTATTAAATTTGTAATTCATTTTTTTTAAAGCTCTAAATACGTGTATTCACGCATCTAATTAAACGGCTGTATTGTCTTGTACAAGCATACGTTATACATGAATACGAAATATATACATGAATGTACTATTTATATGGTATATATATACAAACTTTGCCTTTAGGATATGTTAACACTAAAGTGACAGATTTATTATTCTGTATTTTTACAATTATTTGCCCGAATGTTGGCTGCTAATTAAATTCTTCTTGCTTAAAAATAAAAAGAAGAAAAAAATACGTATAAGTGCGACAAATAAATTAATTTATCATGTAGTTTACATTATTTATTGACTTATATTTGTGCATGCTGGAATGTCTTTGCATGTATAGACTTGGTCAACCGAAAGATTGTGATTGTGTGCGTGGTCCTCTGTTTGTAATATTTCTGACATTCTCCAATTAAGTGCAATCATTGACGTATTTACATACAGTATGTAAATATTCGAAAACAAACAGAACGTAAAATATACTATAATGATGTTTGCTTTCATTTTGCATCGGGATGATAAAACAATTGTTTAAATTTTAAAATTTAATGAAAGCAAAGTTTCCATCTTAAATATGTTGGCCTGTCGACAGTCTGCAAATTATTATGTTTTCATAAAAAAAACCCTTAGCTAGTACGGTGCAAAAGTATGCAACAAAAAGTCGGAAAACTATTATTACATATTTTTCTAGAAAAAGATCTACTATCAAAAAACAAAGAATTAAGTCTGCCGAAAAACAAACTCAATCGCTTTTTTCCTTAAATTTTAATATTATCTTTATTCAATACTATATCTACATAATACATACATTATACATACAATATTATTATTTTCTGGGTGAGGTGAATGATTAGGACACCCTCTCTACGTCCTTTGTAATTGCCCACAGCTCGAGAGCAGAATTATATCTATCTTGTAATGTGTGGTTTCTCGTAGTTAGTGGTGTTATATAATGTTGTGGTGCTCTGTGTATCTTACTAGGGTTTGGTTGGTATAATACCGATGGTCTTGGTCTACAAAAAAAAAAGATACCCAAACACTCAACCACATCCAACATCTTTCAAAATCCCTCATCCTTTGGGCTCCTAAACAGCTAGCAAAAGCAGCCTTGCGTGATTTGAAAAATCACATTTACAAAAAATAAAAATAAATTGTGGAGGCCCCTGCCATAATGGATAGAGATACATAGATTTATACATACAGACTATATCGGACCTTTATCATTCACATGTTAGTGTTGCCTTGATGTTGTGCAACATGCCGCGTCACAACCCACCCTATGAGTCTTTTGCGCAGATATTATAAAAAGACTCCCAAACGTTCTTTACCCTATCCTCTTCCTTTAAGAAAACTTACACAAATGTCTATTCCATTATTATATAATGTTATTTATTCATACACATAAAAAAAAATTTCTAACTCCATTCGTTTCAATTCTGATATAAGATCAACAAAAAAAAATATTTCATTACGATTACTAGAATTAATAATAATATTACAACTAGTTATTATTAAGACATTTTATTTAACTATAGTAGTATACTAAGCAATAAATATAATGTAGTATATAAATTACAAGATAATTCAATCAAATAGACTTATTTCGATGAGCAGCATTGTTAATGTTTAACTCGGACTGTTTAAATGTTTGCAGCCGATGCAAAAGAGAATAATAAAAAAACAACACCTCTGCCAGACAGAGGCTTCCCCAAAAAGTTTTATGACACAATGTCGTCTAAAAATAACTTTAATGATAAAGCGCACTTTAGATCGCAAAGCATTGAGCAAGAACAAACATAATTTACATCAACTACACATGTCTGTGCAGTGACCACAAAACTGTAAGACCAAACGCATTATCTTGCATTGTTTTAAAAGTTGCATAATCGGACAAATTGATTAGTTTATTGTACCCTTTGAGAAAAAATATTACTAACTACATATATAAGTATGAACCAACATAGTTCGTTTAAAACTCACCCCTTTGAAAATCCGATGAAGGCCTCCATGGTTTTTTCTAAGTGTTTTTAAACACTTTAACGAAAACTTAATTAATATCTCAATTAATTTTTGAGTAATCTTTTAGATTTATATATAGAATTTATTTTATATTTTGCATGGCGTTTTCGCCAATATTTCCAAGCAATTTTAAGATTTTGACCACTTTAATTTGCTTTTAGCCACCACCACACTTTGCACTTTAAGACATTTTTTAGAACTTTTCTGCTTGGCTTTCTGCAATTTCAAGCAAAACACTGAACTCGTTTCGGGTTTGCGGACTAGGCACGATCATCGGCTGCAGGCGACTACTTATAGTAGTAAAATTAAAGCCAGCGTTTAGCCAGCTAGCGCTAGTTCCTCTTCCTACTTTCGCTGCCTGACCCTTTGTTTTCCCCTGCCAAGATCAATTGGGTGGGTAGCATTTACATATGTAGCCAACAAGAACTAAATAAGTAAAAGAAATAACGAAAGAAATTACTATGCTGCTAGCAGATCATATGTGCCATTTAGCGACATATGTAAGTGGGATTTTGTTGTATATATTTTTATTTTTATTTTGATAATTACCTCCTTTGGTGCCATTGACCTCAAACATTCTTTTATGGACGCCTTTCTCGCAATATGATTTGCTTTATTTTTTCTACAATTGCCATTAATTGCAAACAAATTTGCATATGCGCATGCGCGCGACGTTGTAGCAAAACTGATAATTAGGTCCAATTAATAATTATCTTGGTGATGTTTTAAATATCTTTGGATTAAAAATTTAAAAGCATGTGTTAACACATGAAAGTTAATTAGGATATTTACATTACCTATGCAAGAAAAAACGAAACCCATCTTCGCCAAAAAAAAAAAAGCCTGGACATTTTCACCGAGTGCCTCCGTAGGACACAAAAAGAAGTTACAAAACAAAAACACACAGTGGCGCTTAGGCCCACGAGCATCCTTTTCGACCTTTAGACCGTAACGGTAGTTTTTATTGGCAAAAACACAAGACACGACACAGAAATATAGTTAATTTGGCAACGAAGACCCAGTAATTTTTGGTAAATAAAATTGTCATATAAACCATAGACTTTCTGTTCTTGAATGTGTTGCAAAATTCGTTCAGTGTTTCACGCACAGCAGATCGTCGGCGACGCGCCGAGTTTAAAAAACAAAAACACACAATGTGCCCTTCGCTCGACCGAGCAACTACAAAAACAAAAACACACAATGTGGCCTCGCTCGACTCGCAGAATATTACAAAACAAAATACACACAGTGTGCGAGTTTAGGCCCACTCGAGCATCCCTTTACCGTAACGGTAGTTTTATTGGTGCCGCGGACGAAAAATACAAACAAAAATATAGTTAATTGGCAACTGTAAGACCCAGTAATTTTGTAAAAAAATGTCATATAAACTCATATGACTTTCTGTTTCTTTGAATGTGTTGCAAAATTTCGTTCAGTGTTTCACGCACAAGCAGATTGCCGGCGACGCGCCGAGTTTACAAAAACAAAATACACACAATGTGTGCCTTCGCTCGACTCGCAGAATATTACAAAAACAAAATACACACAATGTGTGCCTTCGCTCGACTCGCAGAATGTTACAAAAACAAAATACACACAGTGTGCGATTTTTATGGCCCTACTCGAGCATCCTTTTTTCGACCTTTTTTCTTGATGTTGTTGTAGTGCTCTTTCCGTTATTTTTCGTGCCCACCTCTGCCTATGCAGCATCCAACTGCTCTCTGGGACGGTTCAAATGAAAAAGAACGGACAATCGGAAAAGTACGAGGCCATGACCTCGCTTAAGCTAATTAACAGACCTACCATTTCTTAACAGTGACTTATGTCAATTTCATGTCCAAGTGACAGTTCACTTTCGCCGTGAAAGTGCTTTCATTTATCTAGGTGTGTGACTTCGCTAAATTAAAGCGGTTAAAATTTAAATTTAAATACTAAGTTATATATCACTATAAATAAAAATTTAAATGTATCTTACAAAAAAAACTATACCAATAGCATGTTATAATCATATAGATACTTAAATTTATATATTATAATAAAAAAATAAATGCATAATGTACTAAACTTTCCCTAGCCCATACAAGAAAATTATATTCTACTATTTTTTCTCAGTAACTGAACACTACATACTGGATAATTCTTAAATTCTTAATGCAAAGAATTATACTGAGAAAGGGAAGTTACTGACGAATATCCTTTGCATGATATGTTCCTATTAATTTACCTTGCGCGTTCTCAAGTACATAAAACGAATTCCCTAGCTAACTGAAAACTTCTTGCTCATCACAATCTTCACAACGATATTTAGCACGTTATTTTTCTTTGACAATCAACAAGTTCTGCAAAAATACGGAAATATATTTTTCTACTCTATGTTAGTTTTTGTGTAAATTGAGATGAAATTTTTCCGCCACTTGAACAGGATCGTTTTTAATGACATGACTAAAATTCCTCGATAGTTATATTATTTTTTTTTATTAGTTTCGAGTATTTACTTTAAAACAAATAAATATGGGTCGAACAAAAGTCTTAAATGACGTGGAAATAGGCCTCTTAAGAGGCGGGGAAATTTACAAATAACGCATGAAATTTAGGAAAATATATTATCACGGACTTTTTATGGCCTATTGCTTAAATAGCCAAGAAACTCGAAAGAAGCCGGCACGTTATAACCAAATTTTAAAGTTATAAGTTTCAATGAGTCAAATTTTCACCGGCTCTTTGGCGGGGAATCAGGGAAAAATGTTTGATAAGGCAATCATATAAAAAGACTATTACTTTGTGTATTCTTATTAAGGGAAAACAATTTATTTTGGAAGACACCGACACATATAGCTACTAAATTCATGAACCCCGCAAAAGAAACTCAATATTTGCAACGAGTGGTTGGTGGTTGGAAGGTGAGGGAGGTTTTTTCGCGCTATGGAACCAATAAAGTACATTTCTTGTCAACTGTAAATTTCATTCAATTCAAAAATAAGTCTTAGAACCTAAATCAATTTATCGAAATCATAGTAAAGGAAAATGATACAACGTATTTAGAAAGCCAAAAGTTTAGTATACTAAGCCGGAGACCCTACTGAATGGATTTGATACTTCAAAAATGTTTGGGGATAGTGGAAACATCAAATATATGGATCGCAAAAGTAATATTTGAGTATTTTCGAATTGGTGTGCTTCCCTTTGTGTCCCGAAGGTGTGCAGTTTTGGTGCAGAAAGGTAGCTCAACAAACCAATAAAAATGTTTTTTCTAATATCAAATCCTCCTACAACCTTCAATTGGATTCCGAATTAAAAAAAAAAAAAATTTTGTAAAAACGTCCTATTTAAGAAGCTCAAATTAAGTTTACGCAGTTAATAATATTTTAATACTATGTGTAATATAATATCCAAGTAAGTTTTAATTAAAAAAAGAATTAGGAAGCTAGCGTACCTCAAGGGTGACCTATTCAAGTGGCCCGGAGTGTACGTATGTGACAAAACTGTTTCACTCTGAGTGCTACTAATGCTTTCAGATGAATGAATGTAAATGTATGTCAAATGATAATCTTGCATTATCAAAAATTATATAAAATACTTCCTGACTACTATTTGTACCCAGTACACACATGTTTGAATCAATTCTATATTATGCAGATTTGTGACTCGTTTCTAAAATTTGACTTCAATACGTTTTGGAAACAAAAGAGCTTTTTAATATAAGCCCTAAGCGATCTCTATAATTTACATTAACTTCTTTCAACCAACATTAATTGAATCAGTCGCGGCAATGGCTGGTTGTTGAGAACAACTACTCTTTTTCATTAGACTGTCTTGACAAAATAAATTTATATTAAAATATTTACCAATATGGAAATGTATTGCACGCTTAGATTGGTCTTTATTGTTCATAAGTTCTCTATATCCTTACCTTAATGCTGAGAAAATATATGTACAGCCAAAGTTTTTAAAGACATATGCTTAGTAAAAAAAAACCTCCGAATGTCAAATTTCGTTATGGCATTTTCATAAACAAACATCTAAAACTTTTTGTTTCTTTCGTGGTACTCTGAAACGCTCCTACTGGAGCTACATAATATTACCCGAATATTAGAAATAAGCTGGTCTCCTATGGAATAATAAGGGCACTAATCGGTTAGTTTGTTTTTTCTAGCTCCTTCCATCTCTAAGATCTTGGCGGACATGAGTATATCGACTTCTCTAGTCACCCTGATAATTAATACTTTATGTTGCATACATTTTCAACATTCGCAAACTCAATATACCCTTTGTACTATTAGGCAAAAATTGTATCTATTCTAGAACAGCCTGTAACTTATAACAAAACGAAACGTTGACCCTTTCTCAAAAATCCATACTACCAGCATCTATCATTATTACTTAGGAAAAGAAGGTACTAAAGAACGCAGTCTCGTGTCAACATGCTTGGACAAACTTCATTTGTGTACGGATTTTTGATAAATGATGAAAAGAAGGACATGGCTTTAATGACCGAGTTGTCGATCTGTTGTACAAATCTTAAACACCCTTTTTACCTCTAGGCTGATAGATTAAGCTTATTTTGTTTTAACCAAATATTTTGCAACTTTTGTTTCACTTTTTTTTCTACAATTAACACGCTTATCTTTAAATGTACATATATGTACAAGTTTTCAAATGTAAAGACATGAGAAAAGTGGTTCCCATAAAAATATGTACTATGTATGCTTTATGACAGTCAAGCGTGCTCGGCTAGCTAAATGCATTAGACCGCCTATACATCATTATTAAATTTTTTCTCTGAGACAGACATGAAATGGCAACAGTGGCGCCATTTTAATCGTTAGCTTAAACGTTGTCTAAGTGGACAATGAGTAGTGACAGTAGCTGGTACTTGTACATATACCTACTATATTTTTTACTACATAGTACATATATTGATGGATGGGCAGAGCACAGCTCCGCGCTCCGCTAACCAAGAAGCTCTGATGTTGACCACAGAATGCAATGTGAACTTATGCGTTTTAAAAATAAAACCACAACACGAATGTAAATCAGTCGTGCCGACAGTGGAATACCCTGCAAAGAATTTTAGCCAAAGAAAATAGCTGCGCTTGGTATTGCATGATTTTCGTAGAAGAATTGGTAGATTTCTTGGAAAAAAGTCAAGATTTCGTTGTTTGGCTCACATGAGTCTTCACACCAAGTTCGATGGCTCTAGTTTGCTAATTACTAAAACAATATGTAATATTGTTGTAGTTTATTGAGCAAGCCGTCTTCAAATAAAGTCTTTATCCGATCTTTTACGTGCGGACTCTTCGGTCCGCATATTTTGCTCAAATGTAATGCTTCAAACTTTTACCGTGTCTGAGAGATAGACGGTATTAAGAACTAATGGTGCTCGGAATTCTATGGGAGGAGTGTATAAAAAGGTATCCTTAGTGTATAATTAACTAATGGAAGGAGCTTGCATTACATTTTGTAACATGTTGTATGAAATTAAACATTTAGTGTGAAGGCAACATGTGGCAGTAGCTCAAATTGTTTAACATTTGCATGCAATTTACCTTTGCATTTGTTTTTGCCACAGCTTTGAGTTCTGCGTTTGTGGTATGCTTCAAAATACTTGTTGGCCTCAGTACTTTGCACGAGCACCCACACAAACTTGCACACACCACACACAGACATACACGCACACCTTTTTAGCTTAACTTAATGAACGGTGTTGTGGTTGTTGTTGGTGTTGCTGTTGCTGTTGTTGAAGACTGCAACCGCAATTCAGTAAAGTGTACGCACTTGAATAGTTCATGTGGCATGCAGCTGTTGTTGACACTTTTGATGTGTCGAGTCAGCGTGTTTGAAAATAGTTAGACCGCACCGCCCGAATACTCCCACTCCCCCAACACCCCAATTACACACCAATCCACTCTTATAGATAACCGCAGTCACACATTGCAACCTGCATAAAGGATACTTGCATAGACAACTCCTATACTCGTTTGACTTCTTTCAACCTGTCAAATGCAGCGGATGTTGCTTGTCATCTTGAATGTAGCTGAGGGTACGGGTATCTGTGTGTGTTAAGATATAAGATACTCGTATAATAATTGTGACTTCTGTCAATTTCAAAGTTCACAACAGTTGCTATTCGACATTTAACTATTTAATTACAATTTTATAGACTTATGTTTATTGAAATTTATTTTCGGGGCGGTGCTTCCTTACTCACCAACAATCGACCATGCGAGTCTTCGTAAATGAACCAGTGCCAATGAAAAATGTTTCTGTTTTAAATACTGTTGTTCCATAGCTTCTAGGAATCTAAATAATTTAAAATGTTAAAAAACCATTTAATTTCAAGAAATATTCGGTAGGCGTCGCTTCACTCGCTACTGATTCCGCACTAGAACTGTTTCACAAAACCGATGCACAAAATACCACTTTGCCGTCTAAAACAACTTAATCGCGAAAGCCTCTGCGTCTATACATATAACCGATCGTGCGAAAATCAATATCGATAGATGTCCTTGACTCTGTCTTGCCGCCAACACGTAAAGGAATAAAGATCTTATGGAGTACTTTCCTTCTAAAGCCTGCAGGACCATCTGATCAAGATTGAATGCTTGCCTTCTTCAATGAGCCTCTTGTCGACAATTATCTTTCGAAAGTACACCAGATTATCAATATCTTTTTTTTTTTTTTCACAAAAAAATTGTTTTTGAAAACAGAATACTGTCATGATATTCACTTTTACTTGCAAAATATACCCTAAAACGCCAACACGCATCTTTATCTCAATAAACATGAACGCACTGATATTTATTGAATGCTATAATAAGGACGCATCCCTTTCCTGCTCAACGAAAATTTAACTGGGTTATTTTGGTCCGTAAACACGCTTTCCTGGATCACAAATTTGTGCTCAGGGAAGGACAACGCGAAATCGGGCAGATTCACCAAGTCTCATGCCACATATTACAGTCGTTTGATGATAACGAAGATTGCTAAGGAGTCTTCGTTGATATACATAAAAGACGTTTGACAGAGTTTAGAAAGATGGTCTTCGTGAAAAAAAAACTCCTGCTCCCGGATTCATTTTTCAATCTGCTTACAAGATAATTAGGAGGCAATATTTCAAGTGGAATTATCATCAATACGGGTCATCTTGAATGGGCGACTTACTTTCAGAGTAATGAAGCATGGTACAAAAAGTTAACAATTAAATCTCACCAAAATTAACTAGATTCTTTACCACTGCAGCCCCCTTCCACTTCCATATAAGATAGCCATATACAATGTGGTGGAGGCACCCACGCCATCCAGATTTGGGGTATGGCGACTCGCTATAATCGCTTAGCCTCCAAAAGAGGCGAATGGTACGAAAGGAATCCAACCATGCCGCGTGACCTCAGATTAAAGAACATTAACCTGCAAATAAATAAGCGCACCAGCCCACAACGATCGACGTCTAAGATTGGAGAAATATAAATAAATAAATAAATTGGCTAAAGGTCATCGATATGCCGACTCTATCAAAAGTATGGAAAAAGAAAAACGCCCGCTACATAAAGCCCGGCCAAGTGTGTGGACAGATGACTCATAAGAAAATACATTCAGTCAAAGGGGCTGCTTTGGCGACTCATATACAAAAAGTGCAATCAATAAAATTGAACGTATTTTTGAGAATTGACCAAAATACGAAATAAAAAGTTAGCATTACGGTACTACTTTTATTATTTCATTAAAGTTTAATGAAAAAAAAACTTTCAAAACTTTGCAGAATTAAAGTAAAATAACTAACTATATAGGTTAGGTTAGGTTAGGGCGGCAGTTGGGACCAAAGTCCCAACTCACATAGGCCAAAATAGGCCCGTTGTGTTACCGCTACGGTGGACCATTCACCACTCTTCCCCACTCAAGAGGTTCCCTATGCGAGATGGGTCCGCCATCCGGCGGCCTGGATGAACCTAAAAAGGCATCTTGGACTCTGTTCGGAGAGCTGTGACAAATCATCAAGAAAGTATGACTTTAGAAAACGGAATCTTGTCCTACAAAGACCAGGGCAATGACAGAAAAGGTGTTCAACTGTTTCCAGCTCTTCCTCATCACCACAACTTCTGCAGAAATCGTGGTGGGGAACATTTAACCTGGATGCATGTATTCCCACCAGCCAATGTCCTGTGATAGCACGAATGACAGTTGAGCACTGGGCTCTGTTCAGACAGCAAAGTTCCTTCGTTCTTTTACTGGTGTATACCGGCCAGGTTAGCCGTGAGATTATGCACGTGTTCGATGCCCGATTCCACGCTTGGTTAGCAGAGAGAGCGAAGTAATTTCGTATTCTCAGTTTGCAGCTGGCCATGGGTATACCCAGGCCCTCCTTGTCCTGAAGGAGGATGCTGGTAGTACCTTGTCTAGCCAGTTCATCCGCAATACAGTTGCCCTCGATATCCCTGTGTCCTGGGACCCATATGAGGTGGATTGAAAACTGCTCAGCCATCTCTTCAAGAGACAAGCGGCAGTTATTCACTGACTTCATGCTCGAAGTAAATGAAGCAAGGGACTTAATAGCCGCCTGGCTATCCGAGTAGATACAGATGGTCTTATTCTGTACCCGTAGGTTTTTTATTATTGTCAGAGCCTCCTGGATTGCAGTAACCTCTGCTTGGAAAACACTGCAATGGTCCGGGAGTCGGAAAGATGTTCTTACGTTGAGTTCATCAACGTAGACACCTCCACCTACACGGTCGTCCAGCTTGGAACCATCCGTGAAGATTCTTATTGAGCCAGTTGGGCCTGGAACACCTATACTCCACTCCTCCCTGGTTGGAATATGGGTTTTGAAATTGGTTCTAGAGTGTTCCTGCGGAATGCAGTAGTCTGTGCTCTCGGGAATAAGTGGATTTCCCTTGAGAATCTTTGCGTGACCAAAGTCGTGGTCATTCCATTTTTTCGCCTCTCTCATGCGTAAGGCTGATAGAGCGGCTTGTTGTTTACCCACCTTGTCCAAGGGCAGGAGGTTCAGAATAGCATCTAGTGCTTCATTTGGTGTTGAGCGTAGAGCTCCACTGATGGTCAGTTCTGCGGTCCGCTGAACCTTACTCAACTTTTTTAGGTTAGCCATCTTATCAAGAGTTGGCCACCAAATCGAGACTCCATACATGAGTATTGGTCTAACGATGGCAGTATACAGCCAGTGGACTATATTTGGAGACATACCCCATTTAAGTCCGATGGCTTTCTTGCATGTATAAAGGGCGATCGTTGCCTTTTTTCTACGATCTTCCGTATTTAGGTTCCAGTCTAGTTTGCAGTCTAGGACTTAACCGAGGTATCTTGCTGAATCGCTGAATGGTAGGGTGATACCATTGAGCTTGGGGTTAATAAGAGCAGGAACTTTGTACTTCCTGGTAAAGAGCATAAGCTTTGTCTTGTCTGGATTGACTCCAAATCCGCTGGCTGTGGCCCATTCAGAGAGCGTTTGGAGGGCCTTGGTCATACGCTCGCAGAGAGTTTGCGGGTATTTACCAGAGAAAACAACTGCTACATCATCGGCGTACGCGGTTATATTGCAACCGCCCCTCTCCAGGGTGTATAGAAGACCGTTTATGGCTACGTTCCAAAGGAAGGGTGACAGGACTCCGCCTTGAGGCGTTCCCCTGCTTACGTATCTTTCGATACTAGAAGTGCCGAGAGAGGCTTGAATAATTCTGCATTTAAGCATCTGTTCAATGAGGCTAACTAGCCGAGGTTCCACCTTAAGTTCATTCAATGATTCTGTGTGGTCTTAGGTGAGACGTTATTAAAAGCGCCCTCAATATCTAAGAAGGCCGCTAGTGAAAATTCTTTATAACGAAGTGATTTCTCGATTCCCGAGATCACTGAATGTAGCGCCGTCTCAGTGGAGCTGCCTTTTTTGTTAGCATGCTGCGAGTCCGACATTTGCGATTGAGGAATAGTATTTCTCAGATGGAGGCCCAATAGTCTTTCCATCGTCTTAAGAAGAAACGATGAAAGACTTATGGGCCGGAAATCATTTGGAAGAGTATGAGTTGCCTTCCCTGCCTTGGGGATGTAGACTACTCTAGATCTAAGCCAAACTTTCGGGATAACCCCTGTATTCAAAATTCTGGTGAAAATATCCGTCAACCATCGTACGACGGTTTTTCCCCCATGTTGTAGCTGCGCTGATTTAAAATATTGTCTGGTCCCGGCGATTTATATGGTTTGAAACTGTGTATTGCCCATTCTACCTTGTCATGGGTGAATAGGTTTGTGGAGATACAAGTTGTATCTAGCATGGGGTTGATCTCCGCTGGCTTGGCGGTAGAGCAGCCCGGAAAGTGTGTATTTGTTTTAGCGATTCTTCGCTAGAAGTGGTCCCATTCCCGTTGGATCCTTGTAGGTATCCAAGTGTGGATGGACATTTGGACAGCACCTTCCTGAGCCTTGCAGCGCCAGTGGTACTTTCGATTTCTGAGCAGAAGAGCTGCCAGGAAGACCGTTTTGCCTTCCGGAGCATCTTCTTATATTCTGAAAGGCTGACTTTATAGTTATTCCATGAAACAACGTCATCCTTTGTTTTAGCAATATTAAAAAGCTTGCGGGAATTGTGCCGGAGTTGCCCAATTTCTGATGACCACCAGGGAGGTTTGAATTTCCCCCTTGGTGTTCTTAATCTACAAGATTTATTGAACGCATGATTACATGCTCTTGTTAAAGTATCGATTTGGGTATTATTGAACTCCACCGAATTTGGACCTCCTGGAGGATTCGGAGGGAGACTTCTACCCATAATCTCTGAAAAGAGTCCCCAGTTCGCAGACCGGGGATTCCTGTAACTCCCTCTAGAGGGTGGTGTTAGGGATATCAAGGTCTCAATATACCGATGGTCCGAGAAGGAATGGTCGTTAAGGACCTTCCAGTTTTGGACCCTTTGGTAAAGAGAGCTTGATGCCAAGGTAATGTCTAGGACTTCTTTCCTATTCTTTATAATAAAGGTGGGGTCGTTACCTCTATTGCATATAAGCATATTTGTGGACAGGATGAATTCAAAAAGTAACTCACCTCGTGTATTTGTATCAGTGCTTCCCCACTGAGTGTGGTGTGCGTTAGGTCAATGTGATTTTCCTCACTGTCCCTTACGAGGCTTCGAGCCACTTGTGGAGGGGGATCGCTCTGCTCATAAGCCATGTAGCAGGAGCTTACCCTTAGATTGCCGGATGGCAGTTCCAGGCTTGCAGCGGTGTTGTCACCATCGCTGTAATTTGAGAGCAAAAACATGTGCAAATGCTTTTTTGCTAAAATACAGGTACGAGCTTTACCTGAATGTTGAGTTGCTATGAGCTTGTAATCTTTAGTCCTCAATCCAGAAATCTGGCCTCTGCTGAGCCACGGTTCCTGGATGAGGACGACATCGACTTTGCCTTGGCTTAGGCGAAGCAATAGGGCAGCCGAAGCTGATGTGGAGTGATGGAGATTAATTTGAAGAAGTCTTATCGACATCTTCAAGATTAACCTCCACCACCGTGTCATTAGCCTCTTCCTCGTCTGTTTCCTCGAGGAAGGAGTCATCGTCTGTGTGGCCTAATCTGGCGAGCTCCCTGGTGAGCTCCGATGACTCAGAGGCGTACCCCTCCAGGATATCCTCCCCCTCACTCATTACCTCAATAATGGGTTCAGGGTCTTCAAGCTGTGGTTCGGGTGCGGTTCGCTTGCCGCCCGTTGTGTCAGTACGGTACACCCGAATCACAGCCTTTTTGTAACCGTACCTAACTATATAAGATACAACAAAAAACTAATATTTTATGGTACTCTTTTTTTTCCAAACTTTTTATATGGTATTGAGACAGTTGACTTATCCAGTTGAGGTCATAAAATAAAAAAAAAAAATTGAATCTGTCAAAATTAGTGTTGAAATACTGCATGCATTTAAATTAAATCAAAGTCGATAATAAACCTAACAATAATGCACCAGTTATGCCAGGAATAATAGAATTATATGGTTTTTACAATGTTAGAGGCCCTCGAACCGAAAAAAAATTCAAAAAATTATGAAAATGTAATTTTTCTTATGTGGAATCCTTGATATTGATCCTTCAAGGACATGTAAGGCATCGACAGAAAGGTCTTGAAATGTGCAACACTTAATGCGCAAACCATTATTGTGCGCTCCTTGGATCAAAAGCTATTAAAATTACATTTTTTAAATAAAAATTACGCGCTAACTTTTATTTTAGATTTTTATTATGAAAATTGCAGGGTAACTCTTATTTAAAATTTTTTAAATAAAAATTTCCCAACAATTTTTATTTTTAATTTTTATTACAAAAATTGAAAAATGAGAATTATTTCGCGATTTTGAATAAAAATTGATATTCAATTATTATTCGTGATTTTTATTTTTATTTGAAAAAAATAAGAGTTAAAATTTGATTTTTTGATATAAGTTAAGAATAAAAATTTATCCTTTTTTCGTAAGGTCCTTAAAAAAAATTATATGTTGCTGCATTGACTTTTATATAAACCACTTTTTCGCTTTGATTTTTTTCATCACCATAACTCTTATTTGCGGTCCCTGCTAAATTCAACCAAAAAACATATGATTAACTATGTATTACTAAATTAAAATAAAATCAATAAATGGAAATCATAATAACTTAAAATTGGCTCCGCCAATTTATTACTATTATATATATTTATTTTTTATTCGAAAAAGATCAATATTTACAAAAAATCGTCTATAATTTTTTCTTTTGCAGATTCCACACGCAAACTACAAGATGTCCTTCGTGAGTTTTGTGCGCCCAACGCATCGACTAAATGTATACCAGATGGGGTAAGTTGAAATTATGCACAAAAGTTTAAATTAAATAGTAAATTTAATGAGGCCAGGTGTTTTATATCTTTGCCGCAATTACTATTTCAAACTGTATTATAAGGTGCGCCTAAAGGAAGGCAGTACTTAAGCTCACACAAATGAAAGCTTTTTGCCATGGCAATGGGTTAAGGCAATGTTACGGTCGTAATATAAGCCTTATACCTTTTATTATACTTTATTTAAAAGATATCTTTGTATTGTTGGTAAAGCTGGGTTATTGTGAGTTGATGAAAGCCACTGACAAGGCAGCTTTATGTGTGTTCTGAATGTGGGGTGTGTGGGGTGTGTAAGATTATGTCCAATTCTGTGCCGTGTTGTAAGAGAGCCAAGCAAGTGAAAGATTAAAAGTAAAGCTTCTTTTACATGTATACACACTTGCACATAATAAATCACACACAACTCTTCAAGTTTACGCTTGAATGCGAACAGAAATTGGTTCTGTATGATAGCATCTATGAGTCCCCGGATGCTGAGGCCCAACCGACAGGTTTATATAGCACCAAATTAATTTGAAAATGCATGCAACAACAACTTAAACAAAAAACTCAGACCTTTGTCTGTCTGTCTGTCGGTTTGTCCAAGCTTAACCTTTTTATTTTGATAAGCAAAAATGCCAAAACACGTACAAATCGAAATTAATCGCAAACCAAACCCGGGCAGTGGATAAACCGCACGGACATGCATGTGCCGGATATCAGGAACTTACGAAATGTTGATTTCCGTTTTAACTTAGCAAAGGATTTTGGAGGATTTGTGTACAGTACAATGAGACACAGTGCATGAATTTGTTGTTGTTATTGTTAGTGTCTTGGTCTCAATTTATTGTAAAATCTGCTCGCCATACTACTTTAACCTCAATAGATATGCAAACAGACAAGGCAAACCTTAATACACTTAGAAATAAACACATAGAGATGTTGAATTGTTGTTGCTGTTGTACTCCTTAGTGGCAACCCAATTTTCAGCACTACAAAGATTAAGTACCTTTAAATCTTTCTCAGTAACTGGTTAACAATTATTTACAAAGATTCACCAGCATATTAGGCAACAATAATTAAGTTAGCCTTTTCAACTTTCAATAACGCAGACAATTCCCAATTATAAATTTGTAGTTCTATTAACCCTTATGATTTGTTTTGAGTCAATTTGATCCAATTTATGTTTTGTGGTGAATACAGTTGTGACTAAAAGTATTTGTTTCAAGGAATAGAATGGAGAAGGTATTTTTGGTGTTAAAAAGATGAAATATCTAGTGGACTTAATACTAAGCGATATTTGTCATTAGCGTTATATTAACTCGGATTTTTAAATTAAAAAAAAAACATAAAATTCATAAAAATGTATGAAATCTTTATTTGTGTCGATAATCCGATCTATATAATTTAATGTTTAAGGTTGATTTCATGTAAATGTTTACCGCGGCTGCGCCTCAAATGGTTCATACACTGGGTTCAATTTTGGCATACTCTCTACAACATATCGGCTGGTATCTCAGGAAATAAATTCTTCAATGTTGGCTTCCAATGCTTCAACCGTTGCGGGCTTGTTACTATAGACATGAGCCTTAACATAGCCCCACAAAAAATAGTCTAAAGGCGTTAAATCGCACGATCTAGGCGGCCAATTGACCGGCCCCAAACGTGAAATAAAGTGTTCACCAAACTCGCGTGCTGTGTGAGGCACCGTGTTGTTGAGACCACATGTCAGGCAAGTCCAGCTTTTCCATTTTTGGCAAAAAAAGTTTTTAACCATCGCACGGTAGCGCTCGCCTTTCACAGTAATGTTCCTGCCTTCGTCGTCTTTGAAAAAGTATGGTCCAAAGATGCCACCGGCCCATAATCCACACCAAACAGTGACTTTTTGAGGATGCATTGGCAGTTCTTGCAATGCTTCTGGCTGCTCTTCACACCAAATACGGCGATTTTGCTTGTTCATGTATCCATTCAACAAGAAATGAGCTTCGTCGCTGAATACAATTTTCCAATAAAAAAGTGGATCTTCATCCAACTTTGCCTGCGCTTATTCACCAAAAGTAAGCCGTTATGGTAGGTCGTGTGGCTTCCACCAGCTTTATTTTAAAAGGTTCTACATCCAAATCCTTCCGAAAAATTTTCCACGTAGTGGAGTAACAGAGTAACCAATTGCTGCGAACGGCGCCGAATCGATAATTCACGGTCATCAACAACACTGGCGGATACAGCTGCGATGCACTTTCTTAACCGAACATGAATTTTGATAATAAAATTCAATAATCTGCAAGGGTTGTTCGAGAGAAACACAAGACACAAAAAGAGCTGAGCTGACAAAAACAGTGTTGCCAAAAAGAAAGATGCTAAAAAATCACCCGTTTCTCATGAGACCTCCCCCGCCTTAGTTCCCATTACCTACATGTGTGTGAATCAGGTGTATTCTGTATCCTAAGGGAATTTTTGGGAATCTATTAAAGTTATGGACCTTTCCCCTTCTCTTAGAGCTGTATGGTGATGTTTCTATAGCATAGGATTTTTATTGTGTTCTACGAACCCATGAAGTGCAAATTTCAAATGCTACAAAGTTCCTGGTAACCTCAAATTAAAGTAGAGAGCATAAATTGTACTTACGTTCAAGCATCGAAACAAGCATTTCAAACAGCAACAAATCCTACTTGAAAATATAAGTCCAAAAATTGCGAGCAGAAAGGTTACTTTGTTCAGTTTTATTCCAAACACAAAAAATTTAACTAAATATTCAGTATATAAAACGCTTATTTGGTGGTTGGGTCAATTTTGCCCGAAACACTAGACACAAAACAGAAGGGTTTATGAAATTGTAGTTGTCTGTTGCCTTGTGCCGAAACTTTTGAACTATTAAAAACAAAATTCAACTATAATAGCTAAACTTTTAATTTTAACATTTGAACATTGTTTAAATTCCACTTCCACAAACAACAACAATTAAAATAAAAGTGGAGACGGAGAAGTCCACAGTCTAGAAACAAACTAAGGAATAATTAAATCCAAAAGGCTTTAATTAAAAACTCAAGGCGAAAAAGATGCACATTCATTTGAGAACTCATTTATTATGCTTATCGCTGCTAATAGAGCTCCCCGATAGCCATCACATTGGCCATATAAATTTACAGCATTTCATCAGAAATCCAAAGAAGGACAGTATAATTCAGTGCCTCTGTCACTTCAAGCTGACGACGTGTCCACTTTGCTGCTGTCGCCTGGCCAAGTTTCCTTTTAATTAAGTTAATTGAAGCCTTGAAACTGAACTTACTCACTTGTCAGGCGACATGTAAGCAGCTTTCCATAAAAGTAAAAGGAACAAACTACAAAGTGTTGGGAATATGAAGATACGTTGCATAACGTAACATTTTCAATACATTTCATTTGATCAAATATTTACAGCAATAACATTTTACTTGCCAACAAAAAGAAAGAAAGGAAAGGTTCTATAGCAATGTATTCGATGTCAAAGCTAAGACGCACTTTAATCTGGTTGAGAAGAAGCCTAAATATAAATATAGAGCTTAATGAAATTTGCATTTAAAGGATATCAGTTTAAATTTGCTAGGAAGTTTATACAAGAAAATACCGTATGAAACATCAAGATAGAGAAGCCGTAAGTGTATGTATTCTTGAACAGCTTGACGCGATTAGTCGATTTGATTTTCAATTCAAACACACTGTGGTCTATGAGAGTGCGTACACAGCGTGCATAAGCTGATGCTGAAATTAACATACAAAAAAATTATGCGGCTGACCGCGCTGATAAGTCAGCGCTCTGTGTACTCGCGGCCTAATGGTTTGCTAATGCAGATCAGTTCCACTCGTCGCTTATCATTCTTCTCTTATACCTAATATTTATATATACATATATCGCTGCATAAACATTAAACATTATAATAAATCGTATACAAGTTAATTATATAATGAATATTAATTTTTTAATCAGCCCGAAGGCCTACGTTGCTCTGGCTACAAACCTTTAATAATTTAGAATTAACTTCTAATTTTTAATTTTATAAATAAAAATAAATAAAAAAAAAAAACATTAATTTTAATTGTAACAAAAATTTTATTCATATAACCAGGACTAACCGGGACTAACCGTGAATTTGATGAGAATTGTAGAAAAAAATAAAAGTAATTTAACTAACTTAATTTTGATACAAAAATGACCAATTGAAGTATTTGCAATAACGTGGAAGCCTTTTTGTTTTTCGCAATTCCAAAATAATTTTTCGACCCATTTGTGGTTTTAGCTTTATATTTTTACGAAAATTAATAATTAATGTTTAGGATACCAACATTTTTTTTCAAATTTGTTTACTTGAGTTAGTTAGTTGTTTTGGAAAATATTGACTGAGCGATAAGAAAGTATCCACAATAAAAAACACTGCAAGTGTTGCAGTGACATTCCCAATGCAATGTGGTCTAAAAGCCCATTTTTTTAGCACAAAAATTCAAAAAATTATGATACAGGTCTGGCCCCCGATCCGGCGTCGTTGGACTCTGACCTCCTATAAAAGCCCTATGAGCCAATTTACGTTCTCTTCAAGATTTGGCTTAGAAAAAACAATTTATATTATCGTTATTAAAATTATAATCTCCGGTTCGATTTCTTCCAATAGTAGTACAGGAACTTTTCACAGAATTATCCTCATCATCAGAATCTGCAGCTGAGTCCAAATTGTCAATATTATCAAATAATATTAATTCTGTCAAAAATGCTATTACATCATGTGGAAAGGGCTTTCTTGTTGAAAGTATTCCCCTAACATTAAAAAAGAGACTCGATTGATTATTTTTTTATATGAAGTTTTGTAATTCCGTGCGAAATTTTTGCTTGCTGCGTAGAGGTCTTAAGCCAAAAATATTTGACACCAAAAATTGAATGTCAAAAAATTTACTTTTTATTTTTAAATAAAATTCCTAAAATCATGTTGCAGGGAAATTGCCAAAAACCTATTTGAACTGATAAATAAAACTTAAAACTAACAAAGTAACTTAACCTACAAGCGTGCAGCAATTTCCCGGATATGCTCAAAATATGATGTCATACACCTATCATAAAATTGATAAGTAGCTTTATTGATTTTATCCGCAACAAGATCAAGATCAAAATTATACTCTAGTCTTAGAATTTTTTTCTATCAGACTTGCAGTTTTTCAATGTGCGAAGAAAATTAGTTTCAAAATTAACGATTTGTTACCCATACTTAGTAAGGAGTTTCGGTTTACCAATAGGTAAAGTGATCTGGAAAGAATGTTCATATTTTGGGTAACATAGGATATATGTTTCTTAAAAGTTAACTTTGAATCAAGGACAATGCCTAAGTATTTAACCTTTTTGTTCGCAACTATTCGTTCATTATTTAAAGTTTCAAAAGATTGAGGTAGATAGTCTTCTTTTCTTCTTCAGCTTAAATAATTGGCCTTTGTGCTACAAACTTAACAAGGATATTCCATTTCCTACGTGTTGTAAATTGTCAATGGCAATATGAGGAGGTTAAAATTGCAGTATCTTCCGCAAAAATGGATGCTGAACATGCGTATGGCTCGGAAAAACAGATATGTGTACAAGTTGTACAGTATAGGGGAATGACAAGAACCTTGTGGAAAGCCAGCTGGAATACTTATGCAGTCAGAGGAACTTTTGACTATGTGTGCTCTGAAGGATCTATTAGTAAGGAAGCTTTCTATTAATTTTATGCAGCTTCGATGTCAAGCAACAACATACCCATACGATTTGTATATACATATTTAGTAATGAAGATTCACATTGAAACCTTCAGCACTTTAATGTTGCAATAATTAGTAATTAAAATAAACAAACTTACTTCCCACGACGATTATTCCCAACAGTGATAACATAAATTGTATACTTGCACCATTTTTATGTATAGAACGTCAAGTTTTAGTGTAACAACTTTTTACTTAGACAATTTTGAAGATACGTTTAGTTTTTAACTTGAATTAAACAAAAATAAAAATATAATAGCTGGAATCTTAGAAACTTGGGGCGCAGATTCAACAGTCTACATCTTAAACAAACTTACTTACTTACTTACTTAGGTGGCCTTTACAACCCGTTACCGGGTTACAGCCGACCTCAAGAGCTCTCGCCAGGGGCCTCTGCTTCTAGCGCGCCTTCTCCAATTTATTACACCAAGTGTAGACAGGTTCTCCTCCACTTGGTCTTTCCATCGGAGACGCGGTCTCCCTCTTCGTCGTCCGTCGTTGACTCTCGTTTCGAACACCTTTTTCGCTGGAGCTTCTTCGTCCATACGAACGACATGTCCGAGCCAGCGCAAACGTTGTATTGTTATGCGCTGGACGACATCGATGTCGCCGTAGAGCTCATACAGTTCGTGGTTCATTCTTATGCGATAGTCGCTCCCAATACGGACGGGACCGAAGATTTTGCGAAGAATTTTTCTCTCGAGTACTCCAAGCGCTGCTGCATCCGTCTGCGACACAACCCAAGCTTCTGCGCCGTAAAGAAGCACGGGTAAGATGAGTGTCTTGTAGAGTGTAAGTTTTGTCTGTCGAGAGAGGGCTCTGCTACACATTTGCTTACTGAGCCCAAAGTAACACCTATTGGCAAGTGTGATCCTTCGCTTAATTTCCAGGCTGATATCATTTTCGATGTTGATGGCAGTGCCAAGGTATATGAATTCCTTGACAACTTCAAAAGTATATTGGTCCGCTACAACGTGGGATCCTAGACGCCGCGTATCCCTGTGCGTAACTAGCATATACTTCGTCTTGCCCTCATTCACCGCCAAACCCACTTTTGCTGACTCCTTTTCGATTGCTGCAAATGCAGCAGTGACATCTCTCTTGCAACGTCCAACGATATCAATATCATCAGCGTATGCAAGGAGTTGGACACTTTTGTAGAAAATAGTGCCATTACGATGTACACCGGCCTTCCGCAGCACCCCTTCCATCACAAGGTTGAAGAGGTCGCACGATAGAGGGTCGCCTTGACTGAAACCTCGCACGGTATTAAAAGGTTCGGAGAGGTTCGTTCCTACCTTGACGGAGCTGATAGTGCTGCTCAACGTCATCCTACAAAGGCGAATCAGCTTCGCAGGAATACCGAACTCAGACATGATGGCGTACAGGCAATCCCTTATCGGGCTATCGAAAGCAGCTTTATAGTCGACAAACAGATGATGGGTGTCGGTCTGTCTCTCGCGGGTTTTTTCCAGGATCTGACGTAATGTGAAGATCTGGTCTGTGGTGGATTTACCAGGTCTAAAGCCGCACTGATAAGGTCCGATCAGTGTGTTGGTAAACTGCTTTAATCTTTCACATAGTACGCCCGATAGGACCTTATATGAGATGGCAATAAGACTGATTCCCCGGTAGTTGGCGCAAATCGTCGGGTCACCCTTCTTAAGTACAGGACAAAGGACACTGAGATTCCAATCGTCGGGCATGTTTTCCGCTAGCCATATTCTGCAGAGGAGCTGATACATGCACCCTATCAGCTCTTCGCCGCCAGCCTTAAACAACTCCGCAGGCAAGCCATCAGCACCAGCTGCTTTGTTGTTTTTGAGTCGCAACATTGCAACTCGGACCTCGTCATGGCTAGGTAGTGGAACGTCCACATCATCGTCTATTGGTGGTATCGGGTTGTCTCCTCCAAGGGCGGTATTCGCGCTATCATCGCCAGCAAGCAGCTTAAAGAAATACTCCCTCCATAATCTCAGTGCGCACTGCGCATCTGTAACCAGATTCCCATTTTCATCTCTACAGTTTGATGCTCCGGGCTTAAAACCTTGGGTCAGACGGTTGACCTGTTGGTAGAATTTTCGAGCATCATTTCTGCCCCGTAACACCTAGAGTTCCTCACGCTCGCGCCTTTCTTGCTCCCGTTTTTTCCGTCTAAAAAGGCGCCTCTCCTCCTTTCTCTTTTCCCTGTAGTTCTCCTGTATTGCTCGCGTTGCGGCAGACTGCAGCGTTCTTTTGTAGGCGGCGTTTTTCGCCGCAGCAGCCTCGCGACACTCCTCATCGAACCATTGGTTCCGTGGTGTTGGACGCTTGAAATCAATGACTTGTTCCGCGGCAGTGCGCATGGAGTGGGAGATGTGAGCCCAGAGTCCGTCACTACTGTCAGGTAGAGAGTTGGGATGGTGGAGCAATTCCGAGAGGTGAGCGGAGTAGGTCTCAGCCGTCTGTTGTGATTGCAGCTTAGCGACGTCCAGCTTTCGCTGCGCACTGGGGCGTACGTTCTTCGCGTTGCACAGACGCATGCGTATCTTGGCTGCAACAAGATAGTGGTCAGAGTCAACGCTGACTCCACGGAACGTACGAACGTCCAGCACGCTTGAAGCATGCCTTCCGTCGATCACAACGTGATCAATTTGGTTGCGGGTTCGCTGATCAGGGGACAGCCAAGTGGCCTTGTGGATATCGAGGTGCTGGAATCTGGTGCTACTTACTACCATGTTTCGCGCCGCGGCGAAGTCAATCAGCCTGAGACCATTGTTCGAGGTGGTCTCGTGTTGGCTGAACGGTCCGTTGGTGGGGTTAAAAATGCGTTCTCTTCCAACCTTTGCGTTGAAGTCCCCGAGGATGATCTTCACGTCGTGGGTTGGGCAGCGGTCGTATGTGTCCTCGAGTCTCGCGTAAAACGCATCCTTAACAGCGTCATCCTTCTCCTCCGTCGGGGCATGCGCGCAAATCAGGCTAATGTTGAAGAACCTAGCCTTGACACGGATTGTAGCCAGCCTTTCATTCACTGGAGTGAACCTGGAGACGTGGTGGCGAAGTCTCCGGCTTACTACGAATCCGCACCCGAATTCGCGCCTCTCCGCATGGCAGCTGTAGTAGATGTCGCAGCTTGCTCGCTTAGAGCAACCTTGTCCTGTCCATCTCATTTCCTGGATGGCGGTAATATCAGCCTTTATATTTTTGAGGGCATCCGCCAGTTGGATAGAGGCACCTTCCCTATTAAGGGTCCGGACATTCCAGGTGCATATCCTTAAATCATAGTCCATTTTCATATTGCGGTGGTCGTCAACGTCCTTATCTTAAACAAACTATCTTTCACAAAAATCGATGGAAAGTTTCTGTGTCTGTGAGTCAAAACAGATACTTAAGTCAATTGCCATAACTTTTCTAACAAATAATTGCTAGAGTGCGGAATCAATTAGTTTAGTTAGTTTTCCATTTCTATAAGGTTTGAAAATCAGCAGCTTTAAAAAATTAACACAAATAAACTGCTGCTTGTTAGAGTTCTTAATCCGACTTAAATCTAGACGTAAAATTCCAACTTGCGGAGCTTTATCCAAGTAACGTCGTTGACATAGTAAACTTTGAGGGGGCTTTATCCACTAATTCTTGTTCCAATTTAATTCCATTTATGTTTGTGCTTCAGAGTTTATGTCAACAAGAGATTTGTCATGCAAGCATATACAAGTGAGCGCATATTTAAGCAACCATGTATACATATGCTTTTACATTTATATTTACACAATGGCTACATACAACTACATAAGTATATCATTCGCTAGACATGTGGTTTGCTTAATTAACAACTGCATTGTATGAAAAATGGCAAATTTTGCAAATATGTTCATATTACGAGGCCCCCTCCGTAGCCAAAAAGTATGCAATGCCATAATGAATGCAAAACAGAGATTATGGCTTATAGCTGTTGACGCCAGATGCCTGATAGTTGTTTGGTTGCTAGCTACCGTTAGCTGTTTTAGGCCTATTCCATGATAAACGCCAAAAATGTTGTGTCAAATGGCCCGAGTGCGCAATGTGATTATTATGTGTGGGTGTGTGGTTTTTGGCTATAACGTATATTACGCATACGCACTAGACAACGCGTGCTGGCATTTTAATTTTATTAAGGAAAGTCAACCAGAACGTGACTAGCTGATGACGAGGCCTGAAGCTTTTGCAGCTTCAATTGCAGATCCATCTACAGCTCCTACTCTATGGCTTTTGCATAAATATCTTGTTGCAAAACATTTTACCAGTCAGAGGGAGAATTCGCGCCTAGGCATTAATTTGGCGTCTGCGTGTGTTGCGTAATACAATATGCCATTCAACATGGCTCGTAATTTTTTTAGGTCCTAGTCTAGCTCTTTAACTATTCTTGTGGTATTCTGGCTAAAATAATGCAGATGCTTTAATTTTGATTCTACACTATACACAAATGGTAGGGAGTATATAAAGTTAGTGGAAACGAAAAATACAGCAAAAAATATATATATATGTATATATATATGGATATATATATATATATATATATATATATATATACATATATATATTCGTAAATTTTGCATGCTGCGTACGGGCCTTTAAACGAAAAAAAGGGTTTTTCCTCTCTGGGAGGGGCCTTTAGGAAAATATGGATCAATTGTTGCAAAGTCTAGAGTAGAATATTATTGATATAGATGAAGTCACTAAGTTTGGTTTCTGACGAAACACAGCAAGAGCTACAAGATATCCCACTGAGAATATAATTCAATAAGTTTCACCGAATACTTTTAAATTACATATAAGGCATATTGAATTGAAGATGTCGCGAGTAAAACCGGCCCACTTGGAACACATTTATATATGTATGTATATTAGAGTGGTCCGAAAAAAATTTTATTTTTCATTCTCCACAAGGCTATTTCTGATCGTTTAGGCATTAAACGTTTCTATGCAAAATTTCAGCTCAATTGAACAATAATTAGGGGTCGCTATGATTTGTCGATTTTTTTGATATAAATAAAAATCTGTGATATCAGTAAAAAGTAATTTCAATGAACATAAATGACCTTACAAGTTAAAATGTGAGAGAAAATAAAGTAAATGCTGTGGTAACATATTTATGCAACTGATTCCTCATTTTCAGTTTTCATTTTCAGGATATTAGATTTTGAAGCCACCGAATACTTCTTTCAGTGTATATCGACGACACGCAGGAGGTATTGCTTTTGTTCTTCGTTTTTCGTGATACTCGAATTAAATTTTTGTATCAAAGCTATCCCTCGCTCTGCACAGTCATTCACTACTTTCATTTGGCGAGCCTTTTGCTGCATTTCAACATAAATTTCATCAGTGGGCCACTTTTTTTAAATATGCTTCTAATTTTTTTTGACCATCAAAGACAAGCAGGTCAAAAAGAACTTCAGTTCGTTGAGTGAAGAAATTCTGTAAAAGATTTTTACAGAATTTTTTTCTGAAGATTTTCTACCATTACCCTTTTTTCTTCAGGAAGAACTCTAGAATCGAATAACGATAGACCAATTAAGTGTTCGGGTAAGTACCAAAGATGACGGCGGAATGCTTTTAGGACGCTCGACCTTATCTTCTCACTCGGATAGCTTTTGATCTGTTCTAGAAAATTTGCATCATTTAAAGGGTCCCAGGGGAGCTTCGTTCCAATATCGCCCGAAAATCAAACTGATAAACTGAGATAATTCCGTAACAGATCGTTTTTAAGCTGCAGTTAGATGAAACTGATCTTGAAATAAATACATTTTTAGACAATAGATAGCTTTTGCCATCCAACGAGCTTGATGTAAGGCTCCAGGTGTACGAAACTTGACTTCTTCAGTTACTTCGGAACTTCTTAGGAACATACGGCACAAGTTCAGTAATTCGACATAATCATCTCTGGGCTGTTGAGTTTTTATTGCTTCATTGTAATATTTTAACATTTCTTTACGGAGTGCCACAAGTTCTGGCGTTTTCTACAAATTATCACTGCCAACTGTAAATTCCTGTTGATTTACATTCGGCCATTCCTTCTGAAATCTCTTGAAAAGACTGACATCTGGTCCACTGCTGGATTCAAACAAGGTCTTGAAAACATCGGACAGGATAATTTCGAAAATGTGATGTCGGCAAGCAATCCAAACAAGTTCTTTATCTAAAGCCTTCTCGATCAAAGAGCATGCACCCAGATTCAAACCCGTATTAGAAGCGGTCGTGTCAAAGCAGATGCCACGCTTTTGGGATTTTAGCTGCCAATCGTCAAGGGTTTTCAAGCATCCGATTGCTTGTTCTTGCCCAGTACCATTTTTTACGGCTGGAACAGCCAAAAGCTTTTCTATTTCACCTCCAGTTACAATAACAGCTATACGATCTACTTTTTGTACGTCACCAAAAATATTCGGTAGTAACTTACCATCCCAGTGCAAAACAAGTGGATTTAGTGGAGAAAAAGATTTTTTATCGGATTCTACGATTGACTTGCGAATATCGTTTCTTTTACGCCGAATAGTGCTTCTTGACAAAGAGATTTCTTCCACCTTTGTACCCAATGCTTGAGCTACAGATCCAACTAAGAACATCGTCTGCCGGTCTGATACGTTGACTCGGTCTAATGTTGCAACAACGTCTTCGTTGAGTATCTGAAGGATGTTTTTAGATTTCATCTTGCTGTACGTTGATTGGATCGGCTTTATTATTTAAATAGAATATTTTTTATAATTTGGCCAAAGGTGGCGCAAAATACATAAACAACGACTTTCTAATAGGTTATTCGATCAATCATAGCGACTTCTAAACGTGTTCGTATAGGGCTAAATTTTAGTATATATCCGATTTATGAGCAATCGAACAAAATGAGATTTGTAGAGCACAAAAAAAAAAAACTTTTTTTTTTTTCATACTGGCTTGGACTACCCTTATGTATATGTATATGAATCTCCATTTGTTTGTATTAAGTTTCATCATGTCCAACGCTAAAACCAACACCAACTTACGAGCTAGAATCAAAACACAAAAAAGTACCTCAAAACTTGTCCCAGAGGTTTGCATTCTACCAACCACATGGCCATATATTTCATTCTATGCGCTTGAAATTTAAAACGCAAGGAACAGCGCCAGCGGCAGCTTTTACGGCCATGGACCATGCACACTCCGGCAGCTTCATAATGTGGAATGTTGTTATTGCTGTTATCCTTGCTCTAGTTGCCTCCACTGTGGGATTTTAAGCATTTTGCAGCAAATGAGTTTTTTCCGCTTCATTCGCTCATTTTCCAATTAATGTTTGGACTGCAAGGTACGCGTAATATTTTTCGTGCTACACCCCGCTCATTGCTCTCATAAAAATTGTATAATCAAGCGGTAAAAATTTTAAAGCCTGCCTTGCCGGTTTAGTGGGTTGTATAAGTTGTTCCATATACATACATATTGTACAAGGACGTTTAACAAATCAAACACACATGAAAAAAAATCTTTTTCACTTGTTTGGTGATTTTGGATGATATATGTACGTTTATCTATCCTAGAGACCCCACATATATCCCTGCTAACCATAAAGCAAATCCATCTACTTTAGATTTTTTCATAACTAGCTCCCCTCATCTCCTTACAGAACCAGCTGTTCATACTGACCTTTCTTCCGATCATCTACCTATTCTTTCTAAACTGAAGACATCCTTGTCCATTGCAGCAAAAGAAATGTTTCTCTTTTCCAGAGCTAATTGGAAGCATTTCAAAAACTCCCTTAGCCGCAGCACTCGTGATAGTTCTTTTTATAGCGAAAATACAAATTTATCTACCAACGAAATCGACTCTGAGGTTGAATTCCTTACCTCGAGTGTAATTACTGCAATAAATGAAGCTGTCCCTAAAGTCATAGTCTCCGGTCCACGCAGCACCAGAATAATGGAACATATTACAGAACTAATTAAAATTAGAAATATTGCGCTAAGACTGGTCAAGAACAAGACAGCCAATTTATAAGGCTGGAATTAATCACTTGAACCGTGAAATAAAAGTAAAGATGTTTCAGCAAAACAACGCTCGTTGGAATTCTAAACTTTCGCTTCTAGACAACAACTCTAAGCATTTTTGGAAAATTGCGAAAATAATAAAAAACAAAAAAAAATGTATTCCCAGTTTTGTCTATAATAATCTAGTTTATACTACTAGAGAACAAAAAGTGCAAATAATGAGCCAGATATTTGAGCAAAAACATCAACTTACAGATTCGCTCTCCGATGCAGCTACTATTGATTTAGTCAATAGCTGCAATTTTAATTTCAACGAGCCTTTCCATGATCAATTAATAACAACCTCAGATGTGAGAAATGTAGTTCGTAGTCTTAAAAAAAATGTAATACAGTCGAGGCGGTGCCCGACAGTGTAATACCCTGTACCTTTTTTTCTCGAAAAAAGTTTTATTCCTGCATATTCCTTCTATGAACTTTCCAATTGGAATATTTTATTTGTTGGTGCAAAACGATATTTATACCTATAAGTTCCGCAAATTTTAACCGATTTTGATGAAAATCGAAATTTACGTCAAAGAAGTTATTTAAAGTAAATGAGGAAAGTTTTAAGGGGATGTGTTGAGGGGTGTGGGAGAAAACACGATAAATCGATTGCGGGGGGTGGGGGGCCTGCATTGATAAAATTTTGATGTAGATTGGTTCATTAGAGCCACATGAATCAGCTTACCAAAAATTTTGATTCTAGTCCATTTGTTACTATAATTACGTAGAGTCAAATATTGACGCAGTTTATAGGCAAGGGGAGGTGAAATTTTTACATTTTAGACTATAACTTTTGTTGTAATTGTCTGATTTTGTTTATTTTTGACACACAGATGCATGTAACCACAACGCATCGCTCTGTTAAGTTTCAGATTAAAATATTAAACGGTTTAGCTAAAAACTGCGAAACTCTGCTACGGGGGAACGGGGAAAGATATTGACATGATTCAACAAACTTGATCTTTTGAGGAAATATGCGCACCAGCTGGTAAAGTTTCGTATCTCTAGCTCTTATAGTCTCCGAGATCTAGGTGTTCATACAGACGGACAGACGGACAGACGGACGGACAATGGCTCAATCGCTACCCGAGGTTATTTTAAGCATTTTGGTATAAAGGACTTGGGGTCTGCCACGCCTCCTTCTTGCCGTTACATACATTGCACAAATCTAGTATACCCTTTGTACCTATAGGTACAGGGTATAAAAATATTTAAGTTCAATTACCCCAGCTCTTTAGCGAATATTTCTACATCAATTTCCAAATTGGATGTTAATTTCTGGAATCTCCGCATTCTCTATGTAATTGGACAAACTTATTATATTCCTTATCGGATGTTGGGTATAAAAAGTGAATCGATCATTTTGACCCAATTTTCGAAAGTTTTAAATAAATGTTATACATAAAAATAATCACTTTCATCAAAAGTTAATTTTAAAATGCGAAATTCTTCTTTGCCCAAGCCCGTTTGACTTGGAAAAGAATTGCCCACAGACACACAGAGCGCAAGTAGCACAAACACGTGTCTGTCAGTGTCACCACAACAACATCATCTGTCAAAGCTTATCAGGAATCGGAGCAGGCGTAGCATTATTTCCTCTGTCGCATCCCCGGTTCGTGCTTTTTGTCTGAAATCGGAAAATACTGCTGCACTAACCAATGCCATATCTGTTGACATAACACAATGTTGATATGTCATTTGCCGCCTTGTTGCCATAGTTGCAATTGCTCTGCCCCCACCCAACTCGAAATCCCAAAAAAATATTCAAATGCGCGTGTACGTTACACCTTTAATTTTACAATGAAAATGAAAAGATAAAAACTTTAATTAATAAAGGTTTTAATTCAGAGTTTACATTTATATAAAGCATAATAATAAACTTAGCAGCGAAATATGGTACAGTATATAAGCGGCTTGACAGCAAACAAAGAAGTTAAACTTTGAAAGGGGACACGTTTTTTGTTAAGCAAATAATATAAATAAATAAAATAAAATAAAAAAAATATTGTAATATGTAAGCATTTATTTCAAATTCTTTGGTCTTTATGTAGATTTGTGTTTCTTTGGTATTTACAAAATGGTATTTGTTTTAATAAATCAATTCCAAATCTGGATATGAATATAAAATAAGTTGTACATACGGTTATTACAATAAATTACAATAAAAATCGTTTCTTTCGAACGTAAGAAGATTTATTAGCAAAAATAAATTATGTATTCTTAAAGTTTCTAAAAATGCTCAAGCATGCAAATAAGCTAAACAAATTTTCCATTAAAAATTATAATTACCGGCATATAATTTTTTTAATAAACACTTTTATCGTAGCTGAAATAGCTTTGAATTAAAATTCTTACAATTGCAGCAGCATGTACTGTGAATATTAATCATACGCCGCATTGCATGCGCTGGCAACAGTAATAAGCTCCTTGCCATTCCACGTCAGTGATAATAAAATAAAAATAAAAAGAAAACGCTACAACTTTAATTTAAACTAACAGAACTGTGTTTTCATGACAACAACGAGGGCAGTTTGATAAGTCAGTGACGTTTCGAATAAAATATATTTTTGTCGGCCAAAAAAGCCATAAATTTATGCACGTACATTTATTTCATCGTACTTCTCATTTTTTGTATACCTTTTTATTGACAGGTCAAATAAGGGCTCTTAAAGTTAGTGTTTGTTTTAAAAATGACGTCTTTAATCGACCCAGATCTCCTATTGATTCGCTTCTTGCAAACCGTCAGTTCGGAAAAGAGATGTTTGGGTCCCAAAAAGTTAGAATGGTCTAAAAAAAAGTTCGTAAAATTCAGCTGTAAAGGGCTGATTTTTGTGGCCTTTGACATGAAATGTCTTTAGCTCAGTGCATGATATGCAATTCCACTTAAAAGTTGGTGGCGCCATCACAAATCAATTACTTTTTTCTATGCCATTTTAAATATTTTGTTTAATTTCCTCTTTTTCGATTTATAATTTCCTCCCTTTCCTCTCTGTCTCTGTTCTCTATCACGTTTCTATCTTGTGTCATCTTGGCTTGCATCTTCTAAAATGTGATTCAACGGTGGCTCTGGCCCTCACGAAATGACGTGAGTGCTAAAGCCAATTTTATCATCCTTTCCTTTCTAGATATTTATTTCTACAATATACTGAGTATAGTTGGACAATTCAAATAAATAAATAAATAACTAATTATATGAGTAACCAGTTTTTTAAATTGTTTCATACTTACTTTTAAGCAATGCGAAGATTACTTTTGGAACTTAACAAATAGATCAAAATATTTAAAAAAAAAAAAATGTTTTTCATCCAAAATTAAAAATATAAAAGAAAATATATATAAATATTAAAGAAAAGTCAACCTTATATTAATTTATCGATATCTCGATAAATAAACGAAAATTTGTCACATGTCGGTCGATTTATAAAGTGCCCTCATAAATATGCTATATTTGGCACATTTTTTTTTTTTTTTATATATATTTTTATTGGCAATCAACCGATACAAATTAGGTTATGATCCAATATTTATGAAAATTAATCTTTAGCACAAAGAAAAACCATTAGTTGCCATCATAGGCTTTTGTCAACATAAAACCAGTTATTTAGTTAAGACTTTAATTTTTGCAGGATATTGATTTTGATGGTTTCCGGCGCTTTCTTGATGCCTTTCTGGACTGTGAGACGCCTGTGGACTTGGCCAAACATTTGTTTGTGTCCTTTCTCAAGCCAAATGTCACACAGGCACAACTGCATGGCAAGGCACTCAATCAAATGGCAGCCATTAGCAGCACAGCAGCCTGTGCTCCTGTCACGGCGCATACGAAGGGTGAGTAGCATTGCCAAATATTCTCATCTGGATTACTCTGTTTTCTGACCTATTTGCTCCGTTCTTTAATTAGGCTCCATACCGAACATCAACAGCATTGCCGAATTAATGCCCCAGTGCAGCGGTGGCAGCAACACTGAGACACGCAGCAGCTTCGTGGATAAAATCCATGGCATCACAGATAAATTGCAACACTCACTGGGCGGTCATTTAACACACGATCCCAGCAAAACCGGTAAGTGCGCCTTTTGTGCTTCTAATCCAGCAAACAATGTAACTGTGTTTTGTGGCGCCACAGGCAGCGTACATCCCATGCTTACGGTAACACCTAGTCCTATGGCCAGTGGTCCAAGCATATTTCAAACAAACAATGCAGCTCGCCGCTCTGTGGACTCCAGTCCCTCACACTCACAGGCCAATCATTCGCAAATGTCACGCAATTCATCGAAGAAGAGCAACAATTCTGTTAATTGCAAAATTGATAGTGAGTATTCATTACCCTTATCAATGTTGCACACAATATGCCCTCAAGTTTGTGGGTATACGGATACTATAAATGGGTATGGGCTATTATATGTGCACAGTCAGAGCAAACAATTTTCAAACACTTTATTGCATTTCTGGGCGTGATCTTGCAACTGTCAGATTCACAGTGATTTTCTTTTGAACTGGATAAAAAGAGACAAAGTCAAAATTCATCTCAATATTTGCGGAAAACAATCCTAAATAATAAAACATTGAAAAATCTTAGTCTTCGCGAAATTAGAGGAATGGTCGGGAAATCGAGACATATAAAATTTCACCAAGGAATCCTAAAAAAAAATCCTTTGTTCGACCACTTCCGCCGATATATTCGTATTTTAATGTACTAAAATTATTTTTTGACAGTAGCAACTCTTTGCTGGCATTCTTGCAAAAGCGTTAACATTCGGAAATAAATGTCCGAAAAATGAAAACTCTGGCACCTACGGTTTTTACTAGAGATTTGGTTTCAAACCCTATAAAAAATCTCTTGAGATTACTGGTGCCCCCCAGATTGGCATAATTTAACAAACTTTAACTTCTGAGGAAATATGCGCATCAGCTGATAAAGTTTCGTATCTCTAGCTCTTATAGTCTCCGAAATCTAGATGGTCATACAGACGGACGGACGTATAAGAATTTTGGTATAAAGGACTTGAAGTCTAGCACTCCTCCTTATTTGTTAGCCTAGTTTTAGAAAAAAAAAAAAGTTGACAGGTCAAGGATGTTCGAATAATTTTCGCACTAACTGTATATTTATCTGTGTGCGCTTGTGTATGTTGGCTTAGTATGAAAATTATAGGTTCGCTTCCGTGAGTTTCAATTAGATGCATTGTATGCAATATGCCAAGCCAACCAACCACGAAGGCAATCAGTATCCAATTGCAATTAACTTGTAACACACTCGACTTACTCTGACGCATTATGCAACAATCGCACAGTATCTTTGTGTATGTTTGTGTGCGTGTATCTATGTGTGCTTAGACAACTTGTTGGTGGAATTTCAATTGGCAACATTTGAAGCTGTCAGCTGACAACGATGCCTTGTCACTTGTAAACTGATTACTTAGGCGACAGACAAGCAACACACAACAGCGAATTCAAATTGCAGTTTCTCAAAGCATTTTGAAAACGTCACAAAAGCAACAGTGCCACAATACACACAGATACACTCCCACACACACAGACATTTATAGAGTTTGCGTGTCGCGCAAGTTTTGCATAATAAACGAGATGTTACTTGACTTATTCCTGTAACTGGGAATGCAAAAGAAAAATATTTTCTAGCTCAATTGACACTCTTATATATAGCATTATACAATACATAGTATATGTAGTGGTAGCATACATAAATAAGTAAATGGAGACTATTTATAGTAGAGCAGAAAACCGCTGTAATTTTGCTAGTGCTTCACTTTAGGGGGTTCCTAGGCAACCATTTGGTTCATGGTGTTGTTTCTTAAGGCCTTTGAGTGGTAACTCAATGAAAACTAGTTATACATCAAAGACTAAAGAAAAAAAATACTATTTATAATTAAATAGTAATTCATATTTCACTCCACCTATTATAATTAAAAAAAAAAATCATTTTATACCTTGCAATCCTTGTGATCAGGGTTATCATAGATTGATGTAAATTGCTTAACTGGAGAACTGGCAGATCGTTAGTTCATTAAATCTCTTGTTAGCGGAAATCGTAAAATGAAACCGTTAAATTTTGATTACTCTTAGTATCTGGCCTAATGTTACTGATATTTCCAGTAATTTTTAGTTTTTATCAGAAAAGCATAAATTTTCGCTTCAATATTAGTTATAAACTTTATTAAATATGTTTCACTTGTTGAATAGCAAATGATAAAAGATTGTAAAAAGATAATACTTTTCAAAATAGGCAAAGAACCAAATTTTTATTTAAATCTAAGTTGTGAGGAAAGCTTTGAGTTCATTTATTTAATAACTTTTGAATATTTTTCTTAAATGATGCAAGTTAGTTTTTATTAAAGTTGTACAGGCCTGTTCTAGATTTCGACTCGTTTTAAAAAGTCATAACGAGTGCATTCCGACAAATGGTGTTCTAGATTTCGACTGAGTTCGAATCGACTTCGAAACGTTTTCATTCAGGCCAGAAACAGCTGTGTTGTTTATGTTTGTTTATGTGGCGCAAAATTTAAATGGCAGCGACATCATACAGCAGCCGTCTTTTGAAAATGGAAACGTAGTAAAAATTAAGTTGCTTGTAGTTCGCATTTTAATTTTATAAGAAAAGCATACAAATTTTCGCCAAATTTATAAGTTATTTATTTTATTTTATTCAACAAACTCCTTTGAGCAGCAGCTTCAGAGTCGCCTTTAGTTACTTTTCTGCTATATCCTTCTTTGTCCTGTAATGTTACTTTTTCCCATAAGTATTTCACAATTATTTAGGTCATGCGGTTAATTATAACATTTTGATGCAAGTAGATGACTTCAAAGTCATTTACCAACATTTGCATTGTGTCGGTGTGCAAAATAATGCTCACACATTTTAGTCTACCGCTTGGCACTTCATTTTTTGCCACTTTAAAAATTTATTATTACAAATAACTACAATGAAAGCGGCTCATTGTTGTTTGTTTTAAAAGTGCGCCAAATTGCTAGCAAATTGCCAGCTGACCAACTGGCCACCTATCGATAAGTTCACTTGTAGAGTTGCCACAAATTTTCGAACATCCACTTTATTAATTTATTTTTTCTTTCTGCCAACATCTTTCTGGGAGACAAATATTTTTAATTTATTTACCAATTCTGTAAAATTTATTTTATATACATATTTAAAGCCATCCATTAATAAAATTATATTCGAATTTACTTGTGCAACACGACAACACAAAACTTTTCGAAGTTCTGTTTTGTCTAAATCCAGAACACCTTACTTTCATTCCACTCCTTTTGGTTTTGCATGTACACACAATTTTAATAGACATTTTTTGTAATAAAAATATATAATGAAAATTAACCTTGATTCGTTCAAGTGAGCACATCTAAATTTTCTTAAAGCATTAAAAAATAATACAAAATTAATTTTTGTGACATTAATGCGTTTATTTAACTAAACAAAGCAAAATACTTTTCATTTCGACAGCTGAGAGCCAAACTTTTCAAAACGAGTCGACTCTTGTCGGAATCGAAATCTAGAACATGCCTGATAATGTGGAGCGTCGATAAATCCATTAATTTTATGCAAGTTGGCGACACCAGACCATGAAAAATAACCCCAGACCATGATGCAGCCGTCTCCCAATTTCACTATTTTCGTTGTGTATTTGTCCAACAACGTTTCACCGACTTTTCTCCACACCTTTCGACGTTCCTTCTTAAGGGGTCTACGCAGTTCGAAAAATTCCATATGGAAACTATTTTATAATATTTCAGATGGAGCCACCATAGTAAGTCAAAGCGCTATTTTATATCGAACTATCGTTTTTTTGTGGTATTAATCGATATTTTTACCGATACTTTGGGTTAATGTGGGCACACTCACATTATAATCAGCTGCTTTATGTTTACAAAAATTAAGCGCGCAAAATAAGACAAAGAATTAAATAAAACAAACATGGATTTAAATCAGGGATGTCCAGGCCCATTGCTCATCTGGCTCTTTTTGTTTTTGTAATGGTTCTTAGGCATAGGCAGCGATGCGCGTGTTCATGCACGGCCCTAACTGTATATAACCCAGTGCCAATGCAAATTACAAAAACAATTTCGAGCGTTCTCTCACTAACTCTCTTTGCTCTCTGATCTCGTGTGCACAAAAACAACCCTTGCGTATATTTGTTGTTGGCCCATAGATTTTTAATGTAATTTGTTATTGCTTTTCGTTTGAGTATGCACTCACAAAAATCGGTATGAGATTCTTTCGCTATTTTTTGGGAAACGTGTTAAATGGGACTTTTAAGGCATTGCTTGCAAACAAAAAGTAGTTATGCCGCTGTACCTTTAGGTATAAAGGGTATACAAGATTTATGCAATGTACATGACAGTCAGATGGTGGCTATTGGTAAAAACATATGAATAAAATATATATATTTTGTATAATAAAATCTGGTGGTAAATAGATATTTTTCGGGAAATCCCTTGCGAATTTTATCTATTTTTGGAAGCACATATACTTGTGAATGTGCGTTTTCAAGCTTCAAATTAATTTAAAAAAAAATGGAGAATTCGATTAACAAACAAACACTTAGAGACATTACTAAAACTCTCATTAACTAAAATAAATATAGATATTGACCAATTTTTAAGTTTTTTATAAATATATGTACCATAACTTTTTTTCATTATTTTTTACCACTCTTATAAGAATGCACATACAATTTCTTTCAGTGCACTCAAAAAACCGTAATAACTGTTTACTTTAAATGTGTTAGTGTTTTTCTTTATATGTATTGGTTTTTGCTCTTCCATAAGCAGTGCTTGGACATCCCTGATTTAAATCAACAAGTATTGTTAACATTACTTAGTATAAACAATGCATGTATGACTGCCTACATTTAATTTAATATTTTGTCAATTTCCTCCCACACACTTTTCATACCAGTACATTAAAGTGCATTTTGTTTGTTAAATCCCATAACACTGGATAATCTTGTCATGCGTTTATAATCGCTATTTTCTCTTCTCGTTTAAATAATTCACACCGTTTTCTCCTAACTGCCATTTCGAACAATGTATAGGCCCTATATATAGGGCATATATGTACATATGTACGTATATTGATTCGCGTCAAAGCGGCAAAAACCAAACAGCTGTTGTTATTTTACCACTCCTAGTGAAGTAGTGGCGCCATCTAACGTTAAGCATTTTTAGACAACACTGTTTTGTTTTTTTATCTGCGTCCCATTGTCAAAAATTTTTGATCGGAATTTTTCGCGACTATTTTTTGTATATGAAGTTTTTAATTTTTCTGCGTACTGCGTATAGGCCTTTACCCATGAGCTAAAATTTACTCTCATTGCTCTCAGCAACCGTTTTCCAGAAGGACAATGGCTTGTCGTTGTGTTCTTTTGGAAATTCCAATCGCTTCTTTTTCTTCTTCGCTGATATCATTGGGTTTTTGATGGACACCCATTAGTGAAACCTTTTCCTCTATGATAAATTGTTGTGGTGGAAACATTCAAATTGAGTTGATCCTTGGTTTCCGAGGTCGAAGTATTCTATTTTAGCTTGTTTGTTATTCGAATAATAAGCGATTCTTCTCGCATGGTTGCGGCACACCTGTGATCGTGGCCCGAGAAATTCTGCACATTTTTTACACACTTTTTCGATGTAAGTTTTTGAAACCGAGAATTTTTAGCGACTTTGCGTAAACTTATTTGTTTTGAAGATCTTCAATAATTAACTGTCGCATTTTTAATGGCACTTTATTTCGGCCGCCCATCGTGACAATTTGTAAGCGCAAACTGACTTCACGAAGAATAGAGAATTCTAAAAATTGATTGTTTATGAAAAAAATAAAGGTAACCGCTAATAGCAAGTGCAATATGAACGGGCCAAAAAATCAACCTATGCGAATATATTCAACCAAATGATTTAAAAAAATCTTATTTCACATTGCAGTCTAATAAACAGCTCCAATATTGGAACATAAAATTTAAACAGGTCGGTTTAACTAACGGTTGTATATTTTTTGATATGTTGTCCTCTCAATTTTGTCCATGACTGTATATATACATATGCTGAAAATTTTAACTTCCTAATGGTTTTTTTTTTTTTAAGCTGTCTCTAATAACTCTTCATTACGAGCTCTAGTATGCATATTTTTGTTACTAGTTCTGTCTTCTGTTTTTGCACTCTTTGAGTGTTTAAGAGGTTTCAGCTTTAAAAGCCCGTTTGAGTTTTTATGTTTACTTTATTTACTTATTTATAACATTTATAAGCTCTAATTAGAGCACAACTGGAGTGTAATCAGAGTCAAAGCACACCCAATGCACATATTTCCCGGTACCTAGCGTTAATTTACAAGTTTGTAAATTATGGAAATTGCACAAGTTAAAAAAAGCAAAAATACTGCAGGGAGCAACTGAGAAAGTGTAAGCAAAAGTAAACCAAAAGTGAGGAAATAATAATAAAGTAAGCTACTAAGTAGTTCAGCAAAAACAAAACACGTGGGTCGCTTGAAATCGGGATATCCAGACTTAAATATACCCTGTACTCTGCCAAATTTATTACTTTCACATGATCTTAGCTTTAAAAAAATTAAAGAAATTAAGAAATTGTTGTAATGGTCGCATAATTTGGCAGACTGTTAGGCATTTCATTCGTAGTCCTGATCCAAGTTATTTTTTTAAACTTGCTTAACAAAACCAATACCTTTCGGGCTTAGGGTATTAAAACCGGGCAACAATGGGTCAAGTTTTTCACAATAAGTTGCTCGTAAATCAACTTCCAATTAGAAAATTCATTTTTTATGCGCACAAAACAAAGCGAAGTAAAATATATGTTTTCTGTCCACCTCTCTCTTTCTCTCACGCTTCCTCCCTCGGTTCTCTCCCACTGCCACTCTTTTTCTCTTATTGCCGCACTAAAGCGTAAAATTAACATTTATTGCGACACACACACACATCCACACACACAAACGAATGTTGCACACCGCCATTGCGGCCTAAAAGTATGCTAGAGAAAATGAAAGGCACCATTTTTTGTATGCCATTTTTGCATTGCGCTTCCGCTTCCGTTGCTTGCTTTTGCTTATTTGCCATTTGCTTTCATTTATTTCGCTTCGTTTCAAATGTGCACAAATGATTAATGAACGTAAATTTCATATTTTTTTAGTTGCTGCTGTTTCTTTTTTCTCTTCTTTGTTTTTGCTGTTTTTTTTGTTTTTTTTTTGTGTCTTTTCTGTCCGTATTTTACGCATTTTGCCTGCAATTGAAACGAGTGAGCGCTTCATTTGTAGGCGCGTTTTTCCTCTCTGTTGCGCTGCTCCATTGTCCTCTTTGCAGTCATTAATGTCAGAGCGTGGCGAAAATTACATTTTATTTGGGGAAAAATTCAAAAAGGCGAGCGAGTGTCTGTGCAAAAGGAAAAAAGGAGCGCGGATGGCATTTTTATTCGGAATTGCTATTAGCATTGTACATATATATGTATACTATACATACATATATTAAGTAGACGTAAGTGAACCAGGCGCTAATTGGATTAGTTTTGCTTGGTCTTTTTTTCTACGCCAATTTTTGTGCTTGTCTGTGTAAGTTACCCTCCTATTTTTTTCGGTACGCTAAATTAAATTTATTGTTTGATATACTTATACAAACGCATATATTGACATTGATCTTGTTTCTATTTGGGACAAGTTATTTATATAATTAATGCATTCATCAAGTTGGAATAGTTTTCTTGAAATATGAACTAAGCAAATTGGCAAATGTTGTCATACGACAAGGGCTAAATTGTTTAACTGCTTAATGTATACATAGTATGTATGTAGTATATATTAATTCAATCTATAGATAACTTACAAGCTTAGCAAACATAATTAGCAAAGATACATGCGTAAACAAACCAAACAGTTTTAACTATATATTGTCTATGTATGTGCGCGTTTAGAAACAATAACGAATATTACACAATGGGACACAACATAGACAAAAAAAGACAAATTAAAAATATCACTTAATTACAAAATTTTCTTGTTGCTGATTCTGAGTCTACAAAACGTGCTTCGGAATTTGATGTTTAAGGCAAAAGAAAGTGTCCGTTTCCCCACATTAACGAACTTTGATAATTAATGTTAATGGTTAATTTTAAAGCAATTCCTTCCATATACTGCCAAATTTACTTAATTACATTAAATGAGATATCAGCACAAGCTCATCTTTTCCTATGTTTAATCTCTGAAGTCTAAGTGTGTACGTACATAGCAATCGGCATACGGACAGACGGACGGACAAGCAAAGCTTAATCGATAATGATCATAATAATTAAATTGACGTAACTGCTGCCACAGCCTCTTTTACTATATGACTATAGTATATAGTATATCACATATGAATATGGTACTCCTAGGATCATGAATCTTATAGTTTTGTTCAATGAATATAACCAACAGATTACAAGTTCTTCTTACCAAATCATCACCTAAGGTTACGAACATGCCATATCCTACACGAATAAAGAACATTATGGAAGCCCGTGTGGAATAAGGATATTTCACTTCTTTAAAAAAATTAAGAACCTGAAGACACCAAACTTTTATATACTTAAGGCCCATACGTAGCATCCAAAAATTTCGCAGGGAATGACAAAACTTCATTTAAAAGAATAGTGGGATTTTTTATATGAAATTTTGTCATAAAAAAATTGGGATTTTTTATATGGAGTTTTGTCATTCCGTGCGAAATTTTTGCATGCTGCGAATGGGCCTTTAATCAAGAAGGCATTGTTACATTTTTTACAAAATTTCCCAATATTTCCTCTACCCACAAAAAAAATCCTTTAATACCACTACAACTCACAACTCATCAATGCAAAATTTGTTGCAAATAACACTAGCTTACAAATTTAAGGGTCATCGAGAAATAGGTAAATTTTTCGTGTAAACTAGTGAAATTTATTATATGGAAAAAGTGAGTTGCAGGAAATTCTCTATAGATTGTAGTCCAAAGAAATAGACAATAACAAAAGTACCTACTTTTTTTTGGATTTGTATTCTTTAAAGTATGGGAAATTTTTTCCAAGCTTTTTGATTGCGTTTACCATAGTCGATATATGTGCAATTTTTGCCTTTTTCCACCCATAGTACATTTCTTGAATTTAACAGACAACGAAAAAGCGCTATATTATGTATGTCGTTTTGTCAGTGTGTGCGTGTCTGAGCCCTTAGGCCAATTACCAAAGCTTAAATGTGTGTTTGTATGTTTTGTATTAACATATAAATTACAACATCAACAACAACAGAAACAGTGGTAACAAATGAGCTGTCTAAATGGCTTGATATGGTAATCATGTATACAAAAAGAATTTATGTCAGAGTAAATCAGTGTTTGGAGTTGAGAGACACTCCCTCTAATAATGAGGCACCTGTAAAATACTTGCCCAGCTTGCTGAAAGCAGCTTAAATAAGCTTTATCTCAATCAGAACAACAAAAATGACATCTCCTAAACAGGAAAACTATAATGGCAGACATTGCTCTGTAGCTTCCTGCTCTTTGTATGTGTTTATCGGCCTAATGTGATTTGTGACGGTCACGCTCGAACATCATAAATAAGGTTGGGATTATCTTTGGGTAATTATTGACAGGCAAGGCATAAACATTTGTAGCAATTTATCTAAGTATACTTAAAATCAATACTGCAGGAAAGTTTTATTGGTATGATAAAAATAAAATTATCAACTTTAAAAAGTGCTAAAATGAAAAATTATTTTCCATATTTTGCTACAATCAATTTTTCTTTTGCTGTGAAAAAATATATAAAGCGTAATATATGAAATAATAATATATGACGGTTTTTCTTTTTAAGCTTCAGCTGCACTTATATAGAAACTCTGGTTTAACTTACCAATAACAATATTTAAATGGGGTAACCTGTAATTGGGAAATTTTCAATCAAGTATCAAAACAAAAGCAAGGTGTTCATACGGTCGAAAGGACCTGGCTATTCCATTTGGTCAACCACGCCTATACAAACTCATTGCTTAATGGCAAAACTTTATGCTACAGAAACGATGCAACTATATATTTATTTCAAATACAACTCCTATATCAACATTTTTATTATCATTTACTTATTTTATGATTGTGGTTTTCTCTTTTTGGTGCAGCTGACATCAAACTCTTAGCTCGCAAAATGTCACATTTCGATCCATTGACACTTAAGGTGCCGCTCAAGGATGTCGTATGTTATTTATCACTATTGGAGGCAGGACGGCCGGAGGATAAGCTCGAATGTAAGTACACAAAACCAATTTTCTCACGCACACGCACAAATCTTTAAATAAATTGCGTTGGAAATGATAAAGTTATTGTGGCAGTCATTGCCCACGCAAGTATGCAACACTAAATATAAGTGTTGTAAGCAACACCTCCTTGCTCATCTTCAATTACATTTTACTGTTTATACAACTGTTCGATTAATTTCTGTCCATTTTGCAGTCATGTTTCGGCTGTACGATACAGACAGCAATGGTGTTCTGGATACGGCCGAAATGGATGCGATTGTTAATCAAATGATGGCAGTTGCCGAGTATCTTGGATGGGATGTCAGCGAACTGCGTCCGGTATGTGTCGAGCACTTAATAGGCTTTTAATAAATAACGCCACTACAAAATCAGACAATTAAAAGCCATTTAACATTGCATGAAAGTGACATTTAATTTAAACTCAATGGGTTGCAAAGTAGGTGCTACTTTTTACATGTAAATGGGTATAGTTGAGTTGGATGTGAACCCGCGGGAAATTAAGTATGCAGTGAAAACATGGAAAAATTGTTTCATGTGCGGCTATCCTGCATTTATTTAATAAAAGATACACAAAGTTTGGCGTTGCGAAGTATTTTATGTACTCTAGCCAAAGAACTCAATGAGGCTCAAAAGCTTCAAAGTTCCGGTTGCAACATTTCAGGCAAAGGAAAGGGTTCAAATTTAGTCCTTTCCACGTTAAGCTCCGAACAAAATGAAGTAGCCTGTTTAACTAACATCATACGACTAAAAGAAATTGCTTTGGATTCCGGACAGACGGTCTTTATTCCAAAATCGATCGGATAAGTGATGTAAACCATTTTTTGGTAGCGTACGGACCCAAAAACTATTTCGGTCAACTTTTCATTTTTTGAAGCCAAAAGTCAAAAAAGACAAAATAAATCAACTTCATCATATAATATAATCAAGATAATAGTATTCTCTTAAGTATTATAAAAAATTATTCTAATTTTTGGCGGGTTTTGACAAAAAAGAAATTTTATTCATAAAAAGGGTAATTCTTTAAGAGCTTTCGGATTTTATTTAAAAAAAAAAATAAAATTCTGAAAAATGTATGAAATCTTTATTTGAGTCGATAGAACGATCTATATAATTTAATGTTTAAAGATAATCTCATGTAAATGTGGACCGCGGCTGCGCCTCAAATGGTTCATACGCTGGGTCCAATTTTGGCATACTTTCTCCAACATATCGGCTGGTATCTCACGAATAAATTTTCAATATTGGCCTCCAGTGCTTCAACCGTTGCGGGCTTGTTGCTATGGACATGAGCCTTAACATAGCCCCACAAAAAATAGTCTAATTCAAGTCCAGCTTTTCCATTTTGGGCAAAAAAATGTTTAACCATCGCACGGTAGCGCTCGGCTTTCGCAGTAATGTTCCTGCCAATTATGCCACCGGCCCATAATCCACAGCAAACAGTGACTTTTTGGGGATGCATTGACAGTTCTTGCAATGCTTCTGTCTGCTCTTCACACCAAGTATCCATTCAACCAGAAATGGGCTTCGTCGCTGAACACAATTTTCCGATAAAAAAGTGGATCTTCATCCAACTTTGCCAGCGCCCATTCACCAAAATTTAGCCGTTGTGGTGGGTCGTGTGGCTTCAATTCTTACACCAACTGTATTTTAAAAGGTTTTACACCCAAATCCTTCCGCAAAATTTTCCACGTAGTGGAGTAACTGAGGCCCAATTGCTGCGAACGGCGCCGAATCGATAATTCACGGTCATCAACAACACTGCCGGATGCAGCTACGATATTTTCCTCTGTCCGCACTCTATGTATGCGTTGTGGGTGGTTTAATGTCCAATAATGTAAATTTGGTGCGAAATTTAGTCACGACATTTCGAATACCCGCCTCAGAAGGTCGCCCAAACTGACCAAAAAATGGAAGCAGTGCATTATACACCAAACTGAATATGTTTGACAGTAACATAAGACACAAAAACAGCTGAGCGGACAAAAACAGTGTTGCCAAAAAGAAAGTTGATAAAAAATCACTTTTTATAAAAAAAGAAAAATGTAATAAATGTAATTTTATTTAAAAAAAAATAAAAGAAAAAAATTTTATTTTATTTTTTCTTTTAGCATTGTTGCACCCAATCGATTTAAGAAAAAATTGTATTTGACATAATTGGGAACAAATTGAAAAAGAAATTATAATTTCATATTTTTTAAGAAAATTGTTTGTCTAAAAAAATTTCATTTTTTAAAAGCCCCATTTACAACTTAGATTTAAAAAAATGGTTCAACGATATTCAGTAGTTTAGTCGCAATTAAATAATAAATAACTTTGGCAAGGATTTGGCAACAATTGTATGCTTAAAGGAACATTTTCTTAAAAATAAGCAAAATTATTTAAAAAATTTATTGAAGTTGAAGGTTTGATAATTCTTTAATATATAAATGCGTTTTTTTTTATAAATCTTTAGATAAAAAGCCATTCTTAATCGAGGGCAATTAAAAATTCTATACATTTTTCTTTGTACACTGTATGTCTGTACAACTTTTCTTGTTGTTTTGATGCCAATATCTCAAGAGCAGTAAAAAAATATTTAAGTTTAAGTGGTCCTGTTGCAAACTTTGCATAAACTTATAAAATATTCTGGATTATATGCGAATTTAATGCAAAACTTTCAACATGAATTAGGTCCGTACCAATATCGATCAATTGCCCATATTTAGCGTATACTATCATCAATATTAATTTGAACTAAATTACAAAGCCAATTATTTAGTTGGCCAAAATACAATAAGTTATGGCATTTACGAAGCTGTGCAACTTTTCCAATTATTTGCTCTTAGCTTAAGCTTATTTTAAATAAGAACTTTAAAGATACCATAAACAATAACAACATCATTTACGAAAACACTCGAAATTAATTTCATTTAATTGCTAGCTGTTCTACTTACCCATAAGTTTTGTTTCGGTATAGCTTTCAACCGCAACTACAGTACAATATAATAGCCTTAATAGTTTTGACTAGTTGTTTCAACAACAACAAAAACAAACCACTCTCTAAACCAATTTGTGTGCAACTCAAAATTCCAACTCATAGCATGTGTACCGCAATCAAACAACCACATAAAAGACAAAAATAAAAGATAAAAGAGTAAAATTCCAAACATTTCTCTTCCACATGGATAAAACAAAAATAAAGTCAAAACAGCGAAAAACTCAATTAACAAAATATGCTCAGCAACTGGGTCTGGAGCGTGAAAATTTCATCATGATGAGCAGTTCATGACTTTGCAGCTGCATTTTTGACATACTAAGCAAAAAGAGATGGCGTACATTAAAGTCGGGAGCGGACGACTTTGAGATACCCTGTACCACCTACAAAGCAATCAAGTCCGGTATATAACTTAAGAACTCCATAAGATATGTTTCCAAATTTGGTTATGGTTGCACCAACAACAATTTTTTGACCGATCGATCGGCTGTAAGAAAATTTGTCTCGACTGGGAATCAAACCTGGAACTCAAACAGACTTAAAGTTTCGCGACCAATACTCTACTAACTAAAATACTACATGCGACTATTATAATATTGTTTGGTTTAATCGAAAAACTTGTTAATCTATTTACACATTTTAACCAGAACATTTATACCTATGGTGTTTTGAAATTAGTTGGTGATGGAAGAGGGCGTAGAAAATCAAAAAATTAACTCCGTCTGCCTACACATACATATGAGGCGCTCAAATCTTAAGTTTTTATTCGGACCGACATGTCTATATCCATATTATTGCGGCGTCTCCTTCTCTTTGTTACGTATATTTTACAAATACTTAATATAGCACTTATCTTAAGGAACGAGATATAAAAATATTTCGTCTAGGACTCGAATCAACGATTTCAAGTTTTAAGACAAAGTCGCGAGGAAAGTAGCATTTTAAAATTATTTGGGGGTAGGAGAGACGTTAACAAATCTACTGCAGGGGTCAAAATCTAAGTTTGGTTGTCTTAGCTCTCATAATCTAACTAGGCAATCAAACGGACAGATGGACGAACATGTCTATATCAATATTTATGTACTACTGAAAATATTGAAGGTCACTTTGGGGGGTCTCTGTCGTCTTTTTCTTTATGTTGCATACATTTGCTCAAACTTCATATACCTCTAAACTTAAGACGTAGGGTATAAAAAGACAAACCCACACATAAATACAGTCACATAGTAGACGACATATAAACCCCATAAATATTTTAATCAAAAAACCTTGGCACTTTTGCTTTCTGTTTTGTGCACGAGAAGAAGTAACAACAAAATGGCGTATAACTTACAACTTGGGTCAGCCATGTTTTTTTTATTTTCTTTTCTGTTTTATGGGAAACAGATGAATTTCATCAAGTTATTAACAGCAACAAAATTCATAGTTATCAATTTTTATTTTGTGGCTAAACGCAAAAAGTAATCAAAGCATTTTAAAAATGTTTGAAATTCATTTCCGGTAAAGTAAAATTGGCATAACATAAAAAAAATGGGACAGAGACATATTCTAAAAAAATAGCAAAATGTAATAAAAAATATTTCAAAAAAAACTTTGATTAAAATTTCTTAGTATATAAATTGCCTGCTGTATTTTCTGTCATACGTTTCAATTAATTGACTTTTCATTGCATTCTATAAAAAAGTTACTATGGGCCAAAAATGAAAAAAAAAATGTATTAAGGAGTCATAGTAACAAAACATTCTGGTTATACATTTCAAAAAATTACATTAAAAAAAATCAATACAACTTAATTGTAACTTTTCTACCCAAAAAGAAATATGAGAAATCTTTTGGCCTGCTATTGACGGGCTGATTAAGCATATATGGACTTAGTAGAGTCATAGTTCCTTTAATTTCCTGGGTTACTTTTATATCCTCTTAGAGATTGGAAACAAACACTGTGCGTTGCCTTTTCTTAAAAAAAATTCTTAGTTTTTACAGCATTAAGCAAAACAAGTACACATTTTGAAACTACTTGCATAAAAGTGATGGAATAATACTATACAATGGTGCTGGAGAAAAATCGATGTTATATCGATGCATCGATGCGTCGAAAATATCGAAAACATCGATGTTGGCTAACATGATACCCCTACGTTGGACCTGTCACCACTCTTCCCCACTCAAGAGGTCTCCTATATGAGAATGGTCACAGCCATTCGGCGGCCTGTATGAACCTTAAAAGGCATTTTGGACTCTCTTCTGAGAGCTGGGATAAATCATTAAGAAAATGTGACTTAAGAAAGCTTAACCTTGTCGGCCACAGTCCAGGGCAGTCAAAGAGAAGGCGCTCCACAGTGGGAGAAATGGCTGATTTAGCGGCGATTAATTAATTACTCCTGCAAAAATGTTGCTATTTTTGTACGGATAATTTTATTTTGTAGATAAATATGTCACAAATCAAAATTAATATAGAAATAATTTTTTGTTTTATCTAAAACATTTTTTTTTTTTTTTTAATTTCTGTTAAAACTGCTATCTGGACAGTTTGGCCCAAATCTAAGACATTTTTTCACCAATTTTCATAAAATTTATTCTTTAAAAATGTTTAAGAAATTTATATAAACATCTTTACAAAATTTGGCATGAATCTGACAACCAAATAAATTCAAAATATACACCTGAAATCCATTTTGCCCGCATATGTACTTGTTAGAAAAATGGTCATTCTAGCAGAAATTTATACTATATAACTTTGAAAAAAATTTTCTTTTCTGAAAGGATAAATTTATTTTATAGATCAATATTATACAAATATAAAATAATATAAAAATATTTTTTTTAAATAAATTATTTATTTATTTATTATTATTATATTAAATAATCTGATCTGATGAGAAATAATCTGATAAGTCTTCTTCCACTTCTTTATTTAAAATAAGACGGATAACGTCATTATTTATGAGTTCATCCGCTTTGGAAGAGGGAAATGATCCTTTTGATAGCATCGTAATGAATGGGTCCAATGAAATACAAAGTATATGTGCCAAGTCTTCCATTGAGATTTTACGCAAATTTGTGTATCAATATATAAGGACAAGGCTTCCTCTGCTGTTTTTAATTTATTTAATTATTTAATTTTGTCGGAGCCAGAATTGAACAAACTGGTGCTGGCCGCATATACGAGCTCCTTTCACGGAATTTGTTTAGCAATGTCAGAAACTATTTTGCTATGTATTTGTTTTTTTTTACACTCTGCAAAATCAGTTTTGGCATTTGAGCTTAGGTCCACCAATAAAAGCTCACTATCTAACCAGTCCGTGTTGATTTTTTCCAAGTTCTTACGAATTTAATGGTTCTCTCTCTATTTTGACGTAAATTTTTTGTTGAAATTTTTAATCTGCTTGACTATGTCAACGCATTCACTCCTTCCATATTTGCTTTCGTCAATAATATTGTCATAGATATATGTCTGCACCGCAAAAAGCTTTTTGGAAACGAAATATTCCATATACCATACTGAAAAAAGTACTCGCTTGGACACTGACATTGTAGCTAAAAAAATTATTTGAAAAATAAGTAGCGAAAAGTAGCAGCTAATTTTGGACATTCTCACAACAGAAAATATTGAACTATTTTTCAAAAAAGGATTGATACCGAACCCGGCCGAACCTCAAAAGTTCAGCTCTACGAAAGATTAGGTTATTAGTAAACATTATACTTCTTTCTAGCACAACTTTCAACATCGAATTTTGGGAGGAAACACAATCACAGGCCACAAACACTTATTTTTTTTAATAAATACATACCTTTAATATTATTTATTAACAAAAAGTAAAATTGAAAAATAATATATACAAAATCTATAAACAATTGCAGCAACTAGTCAAAATTGGCGGGTAAGCAGTTGTCTGCAGCTGGTGGAGCTAATGTTGTGTTTGAAGCTTTACAGCATTGCGAATATTGAGAGAATAAGAAAACGAAAAATTTGTTTGGCCTATAGGATATATTAATAATCGAATACAAAACTATATTGGACCTAATTTTTATTTTGAAATTTGAATAAAACGGAGCTAGATTGGCCATTTCTCCCACTGTGCGCTCCACTGTCTCCAGCTCCTCCTCATCACCACAGCTTCTACAGAAGTTGTGGTGGGACGCGTTAAGCCTGGATGCATGGATAGTCATAGGTTTTAAGAAAACTTCTTTGCATATATTAACCTAAAAAATTAATCGACAGGCAAATGTTTTAAAGACGACATTCTTATTCGGTTGATGGGCATTTATTGGAAAATTTCATGGTATTTAAAGAACTTTTTTGTGAAAGCACAATGATGTCATCAAGGCTTATTCTCTATTGTCGTATCACAAACTCAGCACTGTGAGAATAGTAACCCAACAATAAATTCGAATGTGAAATTTAAGCCGCAAATACGAATTCGATCTACAAAAATTTTGTTAAGAGCTGTAATGAGAAATATAGTATAGTCATTCGGAGCAGAGTTTCAAATATCCTTACAAGTTTCCGTACTGTCGAATTGAAGTCAAAGCTGACAGTGGACAGAGAGCTTCGAATTTCAATAATCAAATGTAGTCAATTTGTGCATTCCAAAGCGTATGACTGAAATGGCCGAATTATTTTAAACTTTTAAAAGTATTTGGAACGCTTGAAGTTTTTTTAAAGTATTTCGTGAAACAAAATTTATTTCATTAGCATTCATTTTCACTCTTGTAGCAAGAAGTAAAAGTTTAAAATTCAATTTATAAAATGATAAGTGCTTTTGTTTATTCGTGAATACTATAACCATTAGTTGAAATTGAACTTGTTATGCCATTAATGGCATAATTCCTGACAGGAGCTCATTAGGCAAATACTTGTATACTTTCTTACAAAAAAAAAAGAAGAAAAACATACGCAATCTATACAAGTGCTGTTTGGGAGGCACAGGAAATGGCAATAAAAGTTTCCAGCACTTCATCACATTGGCCAGGGAGCAAGTACAAGGACAAGTATTGTAGCATGCAACCTTTCGGGCCAAATTACCTTCATTTTCTTGATTTCACTTTATCCTTGGTTGAATGTCAATAAGGAAATCTCATGCTATGCTTTTTTTTTTTAAGAGCCAACCACCACCCACAACCTAGAGCATTTTTCACACGCTTTGCTGCAACATTTTTATTTACAGATACTGCAAGAGATGATGGTTGAAATTGACTATGATGCCGATGGCACTGTATCCTTGGAAGAGTGGCAACGTGGAGGCATGACAACCATACCATTGCTAGTCCTATTAGGTGAGTCTACTCGAACTATACCTGACGAAGTGGCTGCCAAAGTTTGAATGCGTTTTCTGTCCGTCCCTCCATCTGCCAGACAGCCAAGTTGCCTGCTGGGTAATTTTGCTAGCTGACTGAACATTGAGAACCTCAGCCATCTCTTGATGGCGCACTAAGTCTCTTGCTCCTCAATTGCCGGCATCCCTGGCTGCCTGGCATGCTTTGTGCACTAATCAAGTCATTTGCAGGAGCACAAAAAGTAGCAAAAAGAAATGTGTTATGGAATGCTTTTTTTTTTTTTGTTGTACCTGGTTTATGTATCTTTGTGTATCCATGTGTGAGTGTTTGATTGTGGTTGTGTGTTAAGACATGCAAGCCAGCAACTTGTGCTTTGGACTCTTTATTCACTTTATTCCTATATTTGTATATTTCCTGCAGGTGTTGACAGCACAACCCTCAAGGAAGATGGCATCCATGTATGGCGCTTGAAGCACTTTAGCAAGCCGGCCTATTGCAATCTCTGCCTGAACATGCTCGTCGGTTTGGGCAAGAAGGGTCTCTGCTGTGTGTGTAAGTATTGCCGATTATAAAGAAATTAATTGCATTTAATACAAGCGCTCAAAATTATTTCCACCAACGTTTATACGATAGTCAAAATTTGTAATGAGTTTAAAGAAAATATTGGACCAAAAGATTGAAAGAGTAAAAAGTTATATGACACAAATGGAAATACCTTGAAAGTTGAAAAAATCTATTAAACGGAAAAGGGTTAAATTTTTATTGACAAAAAATACTTTGTTATTCTTAAGTTATTTAAAATCAAAGCTTACAAGAATCATATAAAATTATAAAAAAAATAAATTTGACATAATGACTTTTTGTTGACTTTGTGCTTGTTTTAGTGTGTACCGATTAGGTTTTACTCAATATTGCATTATAGCCTCATCATTCTATAAAAAAAGGATCTTTTTGCTGGAAAATTCATAACCACGAAAAGAATAAATAGGAAACGAGAAATATTGTATTATATTTACCCTCTACTCTTAGTATCACATTTTTAGAATCTCTCGGAAAAAGTCTGTAGAACCCGAACCAAGTCGAAATCTATTGTATTTCTTCGACCAAAGCTTGGCACAGTTGGTCACCCTGTACATGAGCGGTCGAAATCAAATAAAAATAAAAAATGTAATACAGTCGAGGCGGTGCCCGACAGTGTAATACCCTGTACCTTTTTTTCTCAAAAAAAGATTTATTCCTGCATATTCTTACTAAGAATTTCCAATTGGAACATTTTTTTGGTGGTGCAAAACGATATTGATACCTAAAAGTTCCGCAAATTTTAACCGATTTTGATGAAAATCGAAATTTACGTTAAAGAAGTTATTTAAAGTATATGGGGTAAGTTTCAAGGCGATATGTTGAAGGGTGTGGGAGACAACACGGTAAATCGATTGCGGGGGGTGGGGGGGCTGCATTGATAAAATTTGGATGTGGATTTGTTTATTAGAGGCACATGAATCAGCTTACCAAAATTGGTGGTTCTAGGTCATTTGTTACTCTTATTACGTAGAGTCAAATATTGACGCAGTTTATTGGCAAGGGGAGGTGAAATTTTTACATTACTTTGTTGTAATTGTCCGATTTGGTTTATTTTTGACACACAGATGCATGTAACCACAGCGCATTTCTCTGTTAAGTTTCAGATTAAAATATTAAACGGCTTAGCTAAAAACCGCGAAACTCTGCTACGGGGGAACGGGGAAAGATATTGACATGATTCAACAAACTTGATCTTCTGAGGAAATATGCGCACCAGCTGGTAAAGTTTCGTATCTCTAGCTCTTATAGTCTCCGAGATCTAGGTGTTCATACAGATGGACAGACGGACAGACGGACGGACAGACGGACATGGCTCAATCGCTACCCCAGGTTATGATAAGCATTTTGGTATAAAGGACTTGGGGTCTGCCACGCCTCCTTCTTGCCGTTACATACATTGCACAAATCTAGTATACCCTTTGTACCTATAGGTACAGGGTATAAATATAATATTCAGCATGATCTGTCATTTTCTAACCACCCTTATTATAGGCTCCAACAAAAATCCACTGTAGATGTGTAATTATATAGGGTGGGTCATCTATTTGTTTGTTTGTTAATTGCATTTTTTCGTATATTTTCCAACAAAATTGAGCAAATCTATTTGCCAAATAGATAAAAATGCCAAAATGGCCGCCACTGCTGGCTTTACAGGCCCGTATGCAAACATTGTCATTTTCGATGACTTTCTTTTTGACGAAAACTCATCTGGCTCTATTCAACGCAAAGTGGTTTTAGCAAGGTGTAATTCATGCGAATGATGGCGCGTCAATGTTCCCTACGACTCGTCGACACTGGCATCAACTATGTTTTTTTCACAGAGCGACCATTTTCATACTACGCCTGTATTATTTTACGCCTTGTTCGGTTTTTAAACGATCCATGACTAAAATTGAGCAGCTTTAAACATGACATATGTTAAAGATCGAATTATAAGTGCTTAGCAACCAAACCAACAAAAAGCCCACCCTATATAAGTTACTAAATTTGGTATTAAGATATATATAAATATATAGTAATTTAAGTCGAGGAACGGCTTTATTTTTTTTTTTCAAAATACTCTCTATGAGGACCAATGCACTTGTACTACGCTCAAACCAACTGCAATATGTGCATTACGAAAGCATCGACTGCTTCTTCGGTTGAATGGCGAATGAACCATCAATTAAATGTTTTCAGCGCTCGAAAGCTCTTGTTTGAATCAATGTGTGAAAGCTACCAATATCATGATGTAAAATGATTCGTGTACTGCGGCTCGTAGTCCCTACTTCACTGGACTCTTTTGACAAAAAAAATAGTTATTCCAACAACTTTTGTATGTTTTGGTTTGTCTTGTCGATTGTTGTTTAGTTTCAGGCTCATAGGCATAAGTCCAAGATTCGTCGCCTGTAACGATCTTTTATATTTCTTCTGATGCACCGTGGTTGCATTTTTTCAACTTTTCTTCGCACTAATAGACACGAGTGTTCTTTTGAGCAATCGTCAAGTTAAAAGTATGCTGGTGGAACTAATGCCCAATGTCACAATACGCCACCTTGCCGTGTGGCATTTGTGTTTTCAGACGACCTTCACGATATTCGCCAATGAAGTGAACTCTGCAACTCAGCAATTTCACGTGGACAGGTGCTTGATCCCCATAAATCGAATAAAATTGATCGTTGGACTCTTGCCGAGATAGTTCAGATCAAATACTTGCAATTAATCATCGCATGAAAATGTTAACGCTGCTCGAAAATGTTAAACTATTCAATGGCACCATACGAATTGCCAAGTCGCAAAATGTAAATAGTGACCCTTGTATAATTAACCTATTTCAATTTGATGTTGTACTAAATTATCAGAATGTGTCATAGCCAACTTTTGTTCGAACTCAGAAAGAACTGTCACCAACTCACCTATTGTATAAACGTACATTATTTGAGCTTTGAAACGTCAACTTACACCAGTATTATATACTACTTAAACCTACCTATATTTTACTTAACTATTCAATTATCAGTTGATTACATATAATTATTTGACATCCTTTCGATTTCAGTGTGTAAATATACGGTGCACGAACGTTGCGTGCAACATGCGCCCGCCTCCTGCATTACCACCTATGTCAAATCGAAAAAGCCCAAATGCGGTGGCGGCGGCAGCACTGATTTGTTGCATCATTGGGTCGAGGGCAACTGCTATGGCCGGTGTTCGAAATGCCGCAAACGCATCAAGGCATACCATGGCATTACGGGTCTAACCTGTCGTTGGTGCCACATGATGGTGAGTATGACACGGCTGATTGAGTTTGCGTGTATAACTTGCTTAACTTCATGACATTTGATGGGACGGACACTAATGAACTATTCATGTGACTGTGAACTAAATGAACAGATGGATAGTTGCATAGTTGGCCAGTGGGTTAAATATGGTCAACGCAATGAAATGGCAAACCATAAAGCATTTCAATATAACTTAGTATTAGTTCGTTCAAGTGAAATTCCAGGAATTGCGCTCCTTTCAGCCGGACAGATACAATTTTGCAACATCAAAGCATTTTTCTGCGAAAACATCAAAACACAATAGCACAAAGTACTAAAAGATCCAAGTTCCAAGTTCTTAGGTGGCATACCAAAGTGCACACATGCTCTAAATTTTGTGCTCTGCATAAAATTCCAATTATTTTTATCAAGCAATGCTGAGTAGAGAACTTTTAGTTTTGTTTTTTACATGCAGCACATATTTTCCTGAGCTTGTCAGGCGAAAGTGATTTTCTTTTATTTTTATACATTTTTGTAGCTAGTAGAAGCAAGTTATGGCTAGAAAATTGTCACGTCTTGAACAAATTATGCTCAAGTCTGTCGCCTTTTTGTAAATACTCGTTGCACATACTACAATGCATACATACAGGCAGATGCCAACTTTGTTTTACAACTTTGACAAGTGCAGCAGAGATAATTCCAAATTTCCCTTCTTACCAAAAGCATTGCAACTACAAAAATAATAACACATAGAGCGTTTACATCACGTGACTAGATGGCAGCCAGTGGCAAAAAGTTGTGCAAAAATTGCAGCAAACTTTTGTCTGGCTCTAAACGATTTGGCTTTGTACTTTAGTTGGATGGCATACCTTATGAGGAGTCGGGTTGTGTGTGCTGAAAATATATATAGCAAGTACATGCATATACTCGTATGTAAATATTGTTGAAGTAATTTGTGCTGCGGTTCCTTTGTTGTTACCCTCTGTTTATCCGAATGTCTCAAGCTGGTGCACGTGTTTCAGCTTCTTGTGCCTGAAGTAGTATTGTGCTCTTGGTTTAGAAATTGACATTTTAAAGTTTACTTAAATAAAAAAATGGCCAGCGTTTAAGTCGCGCGCGTTTGACTTTGGGATATCTTGTATTCAATCACACTCAATCACTGAAGCAACGATTTCAAGTTCTAGGGCAAAGACTCTATCAATCAGTTTTAAATTGGTTAGAAATAAAAAAACTTTACCTTAAACAAAAATAAATAAACTTGATCGCCAGACCATATAAAAGCTAACTTTGCGGTTTCTTCGGCGTATTCTGCTCAATGTAACATACATTTGCACAATCCTAATATAACCTCCAAACTTACGATATAGGGTATATATATTGGTTTTTCCCTTAATATTTGCTGCGGCTACGATGTTGAAATTAAAAGTGCCTCTAAATCTTATTCAACTGAAAATTAACAATTTCAGCCTGCTGGCAAAGTTCTAATCGGATTAATTAAGGCAAAATGAACATTTAAGCTTGCGCAGGCCTGGTGTTAAAGCTAATAAAAAAATACGTATACGCTCCATTGGCCGCAACAGCCGCTCTCAGAAGCTGATGCTATGGCGCACAGTCAGACAGAAATTGAATTTAAGCTGCAATTTCAGTTAATTTTATAAGCTGGATTTTTGACTAGAAACATTCATGTAGCTTATGTATTCATTTTGGCTAATTTAATTATCAACTCTCTTCTACCCTCAGCTGCACAATCGCTGCGCCTCATCTGTTAAAAAGGAATGTACCTTGGGCGAATATGCGGAGCAAATAGTGCCACCCACTGCAATATGCCCGGCCGTATTGGATCGCCAGCGTTCGGTCAATCAATCCAATAAAGTGAGTTGCCCAACATTGTTAAAAATATGCCCAGCAACTGCCTAGCACACATTGGTAACATTAGAGCTCCATTTGTACTATTGCCTTGTATATAAATGGCCAATCTATAAACATTAACTAACATTAACTTTCATTTTCATTGGCTTTTGCTTATATGCCTTTTTCCCACAAACTCATCCAATCAATCACAACATTTACATAACCAAATTGAAATCAAACACACAACTCTGGCAAATGCACACTTACCATCTACTAACCCAACACAATACCAAAAAAACTAAATGCACGCCAAAAAAAAAATTTGTTTGTTAAATGCAAAAAAAAAAAAAACGAAAAAAAAAAACAAGAAATCACAAATGCATCATCATCAGGCCACACACTTTCAAATAACGCCGCCCGATGAGAACAGCTGCCCCTTACTGGTGTTTGTGAATCCAAAGAGCGGCGGTCGCCAGGGTGATCGCATATTGCGAAAATTTCAATATATGCTCAATCCCAGGCAGATCTATGACTTGTCCAAGGGTGGACCCAAGGAAGGTAAGCTATTAGTTAAGGACTGGAAATTAAGTCAACAAAACTAGCAGCGATAGTGGTTCTATTGATCGTTCTATACTAAACACCATATAGAGTTGTTTACTGAACTAATGGGAGATCTAGAAGTTACACGGTGAATAATAGTAGAGCTCTTGTTATGTTTATTTTTGATTGTTTGTACAATAGAGGTTTTAAAAAAGGATAGCTAGAGTGCCGATGAGAATATTAAAATTAATTTCAAGTTTTTATCACAGGGTTACAATAAAAGTATTTCAGCCAGTGATGACTTTTAACTTTTTTTTAGTGATCCGGTGATCCTAAGAACGTAAAAAAACAAAATTTTATCGTTTCAATGGTATTGAGTTTTTGGAATTTTTTTAGTATTGATTAAAAAAAAAAAAATATTTTGTTAATTAAGTGTTATTTTAAAACCCATTACACCTAAAAAGTAAACTAAAATTATTTAATTAAAATTTTTTGTATATTTCTAAATGTAAAATATTGATAATAGTAAAAATTCCTATGGAAATATTTTTATTTCCATTATCCTTCTTAAGACGACGTTACGATACCTGATCTTTACAATAAGTATACTCCACTGACATAAGATACACTTTGTTGCTAAAAGTTGATTTAAATAAATACCATAGAATAATTAGATATATCGTGTTGGATTCGGAAATTGGAACCGGTTAATAGTTCTGCTATCGCCAACGTTTTGATTTCCTGTGTAATACTTCACATTCAGCTCCTTAGACAGTTGCAATTAAAATGCAAAACATGATTTTAGGACTCACGCTGTTCAAGGATTTACCAAACTTCAAAGTAATCTGTTGCGGCGGTGATGGCACCGTTGGCTGGGTCCTTGAGGCCATGGGTAAGTGACAGTACGCATTTTCATTACATTAAATTATAAACTCAAACCCATACATTGACACTAGATTCCATTGAGCTTGCCACACAGCCCGCCATTGGCGTCATACCGCTTGGCACCGGTAACGATTTGGCACGCTGCTTGCGCTGGGGCGGTGGCTACGAAGGCGAGAATATACCCAAACTAATGGACAAAATAAGACGTGCCTCGACTGTAATGTTGGATCGCTGGAGTATCGAGGTAACCAATGCGGCGCCAGTCGACGAATTGCTCAGGCCAAAGGTAAATTTAAGTTGTCCACTAAATGCCAAATAAAGTCAAGCCAACAAATTTAGCGGCAACATTCTGTTGCTGTTGCCACCCGCATCCAATTACCTGTCATTAGATGGCAAGACCAGGGGTCAAAGCTAATTTCCTAACCAACCAACCAGTTATGGCTCTGACCACTAATAAAACAGAATTTGGCTCTACTGGCGGCCTATGTGCATAAATAAGTCCATCTATTTGCTGTTCCCATTGCAGGTAACCTTGCACTCTAACATGCAAAAAGTGATTGAGTTGTCACAGAGTGTTGTGGTTGATAAATCGTTGATCGAACGTTTCGAGGAAATGCAGCGCCAAAACTTTATGACCAGCAGCATACAAGGTGGCGTAGAAGGTGGAGGCCATGGTATGGCTGGCAAGTTGCCAAGCTCGGCTGCATCCACCTCATCGATTATGATGGCTACAGCTAGTGAGTATACGCAAGATATGACAAAGGCAACCAGCGGCTCCATACACACGACAACAACGAAAACAACAGCAACAGAAGCAACAAAGAAGAGTATTTCAATGTCGACATTCGAAACGAGGCGCAGCCAACAGAAAAAATTGACTGCCACACTGAGCAATGGTAGCACCACAAGCAGCGGCAGTGGCAGTGGGAGTCGCAAGGCTAGCATCAATTCGAATGGCCAACTGCAAAAGGAGACAATGGAGCTGACAAAGCAAGAAGCCGAACAAGTCCCAGAAGAGATTGCCGCAACAACTACACAAACAACAACAAGGACAGACATTACAGAAAAGCAATCGCTTGAGACGCTGTTGCTGCAACACAAGCAACAACAACGGCAACAACTAAAACAACTACAACAACAACAAAAAGAACAAGAATTGCAACAGAGCGGAGAAAATTTACTGAAAACAGACAACAATGCGGAAGTTGTAGAGGAAACAGCAACGTTTGGGAATAATCAAAATGATAATAATAGTCAGTGCAATAGAAAGAACAACATCGTTAAACAACAAATTACATTGTCATTGGATTTGTCAGATGATTTTGATGCAGTAGCAACAACAAAAACACCAACAATTGCCACAGCCAATGACAATAACAATGGCAGCAATGAGGCGCCATCACCAAGGACCCCTCCAACACCCTCCATGCCAATTGTGGACACCAGTTCGGTCATTTCACAGCAACAACTGCCACACCAACAACAACAACAGAAGCCCATCAAAGTGCAATCGGACAAAGACTGCACTGTGCCCTATAATATTATCAACAATTATTTTTCCGTCGGAGTGGTAAGTACATATATACTTGCGTACTATATAGACTTTTTATATCATACTCATTATGGAATTATAGCTCGAGTAGCTCCATTATATTTACATACTAGAAGTATGTCCGAAGGCGTTCTTGCTTAAAATGAATCAGCCATTCGTAGAAATATTCATTTATTTGAACAGCAGCCCCCGTAAGACCTACTATATTCATTTCGAGACATCCCGCCTATAATATCCCCTGCACTTTGCTTAATTTAATTTACCATCGCAGTTAACGCAGTTTCTAAAGAATATTTATTTGGCTTGCATCCTCGGTTGGATAATAAAAGCAGGAAAGTATTTCGCGAGTTTTGACTTGCTTTTTGAAAAGGTCTTGGAAAAAATAATGAAAAATATTTCGGGGACTGGACTCGTCCTTTGTGCATTTATAATAATGCGAATAATGCTTGGACAGTGTGTAGGTAACCGAAGAAGACGTCGACCGAAGTTGAGATGGTTGGATGGGATCAATCAAAATGCAGAGGACTTAGGACTGAGATGTTGGAGAACACAAGCCCGAGATCGCGACGAATGGAGGCGGAAACTACAACTGGCAAAGACCCGCCCAGGGTTGCCTCGCCAATAATGATGGCGATGCTGACCTAGCGTGTATTTCGAAAAAATTCATGACTTTGCAGCCTTGACACATATTGAAATATTCCGAAATTTTCGCATTCTTTATGCAATATGCGGTAATGACGTCAGCTGCTTCTAATTTAGACTTGATTTCATGTCACGCGGTTGCCCAGCAACAAGTTGTGCGCCATGTCAGGAACTTAGCCACAAAGCTGCATGTCAACAACAAAAACTTGAACAAGAACAAATACAAACACATACCTATACTATACAATATATCTGTTAAATTTTCATAATTAGTGTGGGCAGATGATGTAAAATTTGTTGTCACTGCCATTTTGCATTAGACACTTAGTTATATGTTACCAAGGTCTTCACATGGATTTGAAAATTTGCATTTGACATGGCGCATGTTTAATTTGATTATGTGGCTAGGGGAAATATTATAAACATTGCTTACTACTGGCATGGGTCGGCTGCTGGTCATGGCACATGTCCTGGGTCTGTTGTTGTTCGTGGGTCATAAAATTATGATAGGGATTTCGGTTTGCTCTGCAATGCACAAATCTAATTAGGCTCAGCTGTATTGCAAATGCACGCACTGTACATTTGTGTCCTGGTTGCATAGTTCAAAGTTTTCACCAGTGGAATAGATAAGCAGCGTAATTATGCAGCCTTAAATAGAGATGGGCTTCCAATGGCAAATTGTTGCTATATTCATTTCATAATATATGTATGCAATTAAGTTGGGCTTACCATTGTGGTGACTAATTAAAGCTGCTTGAAGATTCAGGCCTTCAGACTTTGTGGATATGTTCTTTAAGTTTAAAAAAATCTGCATGTACTAAATCCCAGCTCTCTCTACAAGGGAGCTCTTACACACTTGCCTCATTTTCCTGTTGAAGTATTGGAACTTTGAGCACAGATTTCTTGGAATAACATCTTCTAATATCAAAGATTGCTGGCCATATATAGACTTTTTGATTGTACTAAACAATTTCACTATAAAATTCATTTACAAAATGGTAACGTCGATTTTCGCAGTAATTACAATAATTTAGAATGTTATATCCTTATTTATTATAAAATCAATTCTTGTTTTTAATTTCAGAAAATTTCAGATTCTTTCTATTTGAACATTTGTACACAGAGAGCCACACTCGATTTTTCTTATAGTCCCATTTTCACTTGTTCGCATTTATTCCTTGTAGTACTTCACTTATCTTGCTCAAGAAATTTCAATTTAATTAATTCAACAATATGTAGTTGATGTTTTTTTTAAGTTTGCAGAACTGTCCTTAATTACTATGCCAAAAATTACGGCGTATTTGCCATCGAAGAATTTTGGAATTTTTGTGTTTTCATTGCTGGAACATCAAAATCGACCAGGTTAGGCAACTTACAAGCCTCTCCCTATATATTAACTTACTTTATACTTATAAAATTTGAGGTTTATATATATTCGAATGTAGGAGCTCAAACTACCCCAAACCGCTACGTCTGTCATCTTTGAGTTTTAAACCTCAGCCACTTCTAAATACATAAGAAAACCCCAAGAAATTTGATTTATTTATTTAGTACTTCGCTTATCACCAGCTATAATAGTTTTCACTTTCACTCAATTAGTTGAAATTAAAGCAAACTTTGTTGCACGCAATGCTGAAAACATGCAAGAACTTTTGATACAATTTTATTTAACTTCCGCAATCAAAGTTCACTTAACCAATGCGTGCACTTGAATAATTCATACAAATTGACTTCATTATTTATTCATAATTTGACCAAGCAACCCGCACATTTCCGGCTAATACAAAACACGCACGCCAACCAATATGAACCAAACCAGTCAGTCTATGTTGGCCAACAAATTTCATAAACTCAAACCTCAAAGGAGCAGCCAAAAACAAAAGTGCTTTAATTTAACCAAAATGAAGCGAAATAAAACAATAAAGTGGAATCAATTTAGAAAGCCCAAGAACCCTTTTACCGCTTTCTTAAAGGCACCATTTTGCTACTAGCAGCGTATGCTAAAATTGTGTACATAAAAATCAAGCCAAACAACGGCGTTTCCGTGAAAAACTGTTTACCAACAATGGCAGCAATTCAAAATTTCCAACAGCAGACATTTTCCTATCTGCATTGCGCACTTTCCGGCGTCCTACGTCAGCAATCCTAGCGATTAGTTCAAAATATTGCTTACCTATTTTGCATGCAAAATGGCCAATTGCCACACAAAATGGCGCCGCTCAAAAGTCAAAAACCAAACGCGGCAAATACAGGCTGACTAATTAAGAGTTGTAAATAAAGTAGTTTAAATAACACATAGTTCAAAAAGCCGCCTTAGCTTCGCCGGCAATGCTGTTTGGCAAAACTTCGTATCTCATGGCATTGTCTATGGAAACTAGTCAATCTTATACCAAATCCAAGCCGGGTTGATTCTCTGGCGAAGCACAATTCAGCTGATCAGCGCCGAATGGAAATTTCCGAATATTCTTCCTTAAAGATCCATACATAGAATGAAAAATTTCGCATGGAATGACAAAAGTTCATATAAAATATATGAAGTTTTGTTATTCCGTGCGAAAATGTTCATTCTGCTTCTCCGTTTTTGGCTAAAGCTACAATGGAGTGTACCGACGCTCGAAACTTTTTCACATTAAAACTGCAAAAACTATCATGGCACTTTGAACACCCTGTATGCAGAGCTAGTGCACAATACTTGTACATGCATACACTTTTTGCTACTGATGCGGGCTTCCATTAAAACCCCTTAGCTTAAAACGGCCATTGACTTTTAAGATAAAATTTAAATTTTTTGTCATTTCTAGAAAACTCATTGTTTGTTGCGTTTAAGAGCAAAATGCACAGAACTTTGTTTTACAGAACACACAAAGTCAATATATTATTCCTTGGTTACATTGCGTATACGTTATGTGTGACAGCGCTTAGCCCAAGACTGTCAGCTAGAGTGTTAGACATAGGCTGCATGTTTTATTGCCAGATTAGTTGGCTTTTGGCAGAGCCAAAGCTCAGCAAAAAAGTATACAAGAACGTACATAGTATATAGTATACCAAGCACGTAAAATATTTATGTGGGTATCTCAATGAAAATGCGAATTTTTTTTAACATTTAGTAGCTTAAATAAGTTATTGTTGAACAGTTTAAAAATACACAATTTCAAGGCATAAGTCTGGTTCTAAATTTGTGTAGGTTTAGTATTGTAAAGTTTACACATAGACCGAGAAACTTATCCCAGAATCATAAACATAAATAAAGGCATTTGGCAAAAAAATTACTGTAGACTAAAAACATGTTTAAATATGGACTCTTTCCATTAAATATGGTTGTTTTAAGGGTCATATTTTGGAAAATACTGCATACCTAGTGTGTGTAACTATACTTATTCTGACACATAAATATTAAAGCTGTAGTTTTGAAATTATAAAAGATGTATCGCTTGGAAATCCTAGTCCTTATAATCTCTGAGACTTTGGTGTTTATACTAACAGATATTTCAATACAAATTACTTTTATATTTCTCCTTAATAGTGCTTGGAGTTATTTCATCAGCAATTTATATATCCATATATTTATTCCAGTTATAAACATAAAGAATTCCAATTGGATGCCTTACAAAAAGTTATTTATTTTAATACGTCAACAAAGCGAGATATAGAAAAATCGAATCCAGTAGAGAAAAATTTCCTTTGTACACTAAAAGTGTAGAAAATAGTTTTAGCAAAGAGTAGCATGATTATTAAAGATACAATTTAAAAGCATTTTTGTATAAAATTAAAAAGTATACCAAATTAAAAAAAAAAATCTGTATAAAACAAGTTCAAATGAGAAAAGCCGCAATTAATATGGTTGAAGCTATACACAAAAAATCACAAAAAATTAAAAATAAAAGTGGTTCGATACAGTTTTGAGCAGTAAATTTTGCAGATATTAAAATTTAAATTCGAATATATGCAATTTTTACATCATCCACAGTATTGTGAAAAACATGCAGAACTTCGGTTACTTAATTTTTTTTTTGATAATACACAATACATATACATATAATATTAATTGAAATTTCAATTTAAATAAAAATATGTTTCAATTTTTAACAATGCTCAGACTGTCAGCTCTAAGAAAAACTAATATGAATACAATTATACGTATAAGCAAAACAATTTCAACGAACTTTTGTAAATATTATATCAAATACGCTGCAAAATCTGTATAAGCAAACTTTTTTTGGAATTGTTGCATACTTTTGGGCTGCGATGAGAACTCAATGGACCGGAGACTTCATATTACCCACAAAACAAGAAACATATACTACACACATTGAAATTAATGAGCATAACAAACGGTCTTGTCAAGTCTTCACTTTGTTGGAGTAACTTGGCTAATTATAATTTCATGAAAGTGTTAAATTAGTAACTACTTAAGCTGGCTTCAGTGACCAAGCTCTCATAGAGCTGGTGGCAAGTTTGCCCAAAATCTTGCAACAACAAAGAGCTAAGTAACACATTATGCTCCAGGGACACTTTGGCAAAGTACGCACACACCCATAGCACACATACACACATGCACGTGCACACTGGCAGTCACCAAGGCAATAAATAGCAATGCGAGACAGAGAAAAGGGATGAAACTTTTAAAAGTTTCATATCAGCCAAGGCTGTTGAATAATTTAGTGTAATTCAAGATATGAAAGTGAGAGCAGTGAGAGTAAAACCTAAATAAAAAAGAGAGATAGGAAGCTCGCATTGTTATGTGTGTATTTAAATGGGTGTATGTATGTGTGTGTCAGTCCACAAAGCGACTTAGTAACAGGCGCATGAAAAGATTTAATGCAGCCATAAAGAAATGTTAAGTGACAAATTTACAGCAACCGCAAATAGGAAAAATGTGAATTAAGTCGAGGTGACGCCCGACAGTTGGATACGCTGCACGCACTTTCGCTTAAATCCGCTAGCCAAACTCTCTAGTACTTAACATTTTGTAAGTATATTATTTTAAATTCAAATTTCTTCATATCTCATGAGCTACAGTCCAAAAAAATGTATGTAAAAAAGTGGAATATTTTTGAAGAGGACCTCGAATGGATGTATTATTTTTGCATATATCTTTTGAAATTTTCAACCGATCTAGATCATTTTTATGCTGTTTGTTCTGCAACCTATCTCAGTAAAATAATAACTGTGACAAATGTGGCCATAAACAGCGAACGTCACCTACGGGGGAAACGAATAAAACAATCAGCATAAATCAACAAACTTTACAAAATCCCATCGAAATCTACTAGTTGCTCAGACAAGCGGGCAGTGCTATAGTCAGCCTGTTACATACATTGCACAAATCTTTAATACCCTTGACCCTATGAGTATAGGGTATAAAAATATAAAAGACAACCCAAGAAGAATACAGACAAAAAGCGAAGACAAAATGTGTGCCATAAGAAATGGGAAGGCAAAGTAAAAGGACAAAACGAAAATAAAATGAAAATGAAATCAACGACGAATAAAACGGAAAATATTGTACAAATCAGTAAGCCGCAACTTGAATGCTGCCCTTTGTGTTTGTTGTGTGTGTGTGATCAAAATAAAAATGTTACCAACTTTTATGTGGACGTGCCTATACCGTTACGTGTATATTTAATGTGTGTGTGTGTGGGTGTATATGTGAATGTGTGTGTTTAGTAAGGGACACCATTTGTCAAGTGCGGCTAAAGTTGAAATCCTTTTTGTGCAAACATTTTACGCTTGAAATGAAATCAGCCTAATTCGCCATACAATTGCAAGAGGGCGGTCCAAAAGCAAAAGCGTCATCATGTGAAATATGTTTTTTCTCCTTTGCTGGTGTATTTGCACAGCTCTAGGTACACATGCACACACAGTAACACTCATACTAAAACATGCACATATAAAAACGAGGGTAGTTTAACAAGACAGGACCTTTTTAATAAAGATATTTTTTGCGACAAATAAGTGTTTTACTTCTCAATATTGTCTGCTTTTATCTTGATATATTTCGCTCCGTTTTTTTTTTTCAAAATATGTCCATTTTAAATAAAAGTGTAAATAATACCAAAAAAACAGTAAAAAAAATGTAATACAGTCGAGGCGGTGCCCGACAGTGTAGTACCCTGTACCTTTTTTTCTCAAAAAAAGATTTATTCCTGCATATTCTTACTAAGAATTTCCAATCGGAAAATTTTTTTGTTGGTGCAAAACGATATTGATACCTATAAGTTCCGCAAATTTTAACCGATTTTGATGAAAATCGAAATTTACGTCAAAGGAGTTATTTAAAGTGAAGGGAGGTGAAATTTTTACATTTTAGACTAATAATTTGTTGTAATTGTCCGATTTTGTTTATTTTTGACACACAGATGCATGTAACCACAACGCATCGCTCTGTTAAGTTTCAGATTAAAATATTAAACGGTTTAGCTAAAAACCGCGAAACTCTGCTACGGGGGAACGGGGAAAGATATTGACATGATTCAACAAACTTGATCTTCTGAGGAAATATGCGCATCAGCTGGTAAAGTTTCGTATCTCTAGCTCATATAGTCTCCGAGATCTAGGTGTTCATACAGACGGACAGACGGACAGACGGACGGACAGACGGACATGGCTCAATCGCTACCCGAGGTTATGATAAGCATTTTGGTATAAAGGACTTGGGGTCTGCCACGCCTCCTTCTTGCCGTTACATACATTGCACAAATCTAGTATACCTTTTGTACCTATAGGTACAGGGTATAAAAATGTAATACAGTCGAGGCGGTGCCCGACAGTGTAATACCCTGTATCTTTTTTTCTCAAAAAAAGATTTATTCCTGCATATTCTTACTATGAATTTCCACTTGGAACATTTTTTTGTTGGTGCAAAAAGATATTGATACCTATAAGTTCCGCAAATTTTAACCGATTTTGATGAAAATCGAAATTTAATTCAAAGGAGTTATTTAAAGTATATGGGGTAAGTTTCAAGGGGATATGTTGAAGGGTGGGGAAAAACACGGTAATCGATTGCGGGGGGGGGGGGCTCCATTGATTAAATTTGGATGTGGATTTGTTTATTAGAGGCACATGAATCAGCTTACCAAAATTGGTGGTTCTAGGTCATTTTTTACTATTATTATGTAGAGTCAAATATTGACACAGTTTATAGGCAAGGGGAGGTGAAATTTTTACATTTTAGACCATAACTTTTGTTGTAATTGTCCGATTTTGTTAATTTTTGACACACAGATGCATGTTACCACAACGCATCGCTCTGTCAAGTTTCAGATTAAAATATTAAACGGTTTAGCTAAAAACCGCGAAACTCTGCTACGGGGGAACGGGGAAAGATATTGACATGATTCAACAAACTTGATCTTCTGAGGAAATATGCGCATCAGCTGATAAAGTTTCGTATCTCTAGCTCTTATAGTCTCCGAGATCTAGGTGTTCATACAGACGGACAGACGGACAGACGGACGGACAGACGGACATGGCTCAATCGCTACCCGAGGTTATGATAAGCATTTTGGTATAAAGGACTTGGGGTCTGCCACGCCTCCTTCTTGCCGTTACATACATTGCACAAATCTAGTATACCCTTTGTACCTATAGGTACAGGGTATAAAGATGGCGTACGTTAAAATCGGGCGCAGACGACTTTGGGATACCCTGTACCACCACAATGCAATTAAATCCGATATATTGCTTAAGACCTCCAAAAGAAATATTATTCGGCAAATTTGGCAACGATATTTTCCTAAACAAACAGAAATCACTCGAATTTTGCACCAAAAAAAATTGTTTTTGACCGATCGGTCCTATCGAGGCTTTATAATATAGTCAACCTATTTTCATCAAATTTGGTACACTGATTGGGAACTATAAAAAACATCTTAATGCCAAATTTGGTTACAATATCTTCACAAACAAAAGAAACACAACCAATTTTGTACAAAAAACGTTTTTTTGACCGATCGGTCCTATGGGAGGTATATGATATAGTCAACCGATTTGATCAAATTTGGAACAGGGCTTGGTTACTCTAAAAAACATCTTAATGCCAAATTTGGTTATGATATCTTCATAAACAAACGAATTTTCCGTTTAAAACTTTTGTTTTTTTTTCGAGGTCCTCTGAAACACCCCTATAGGAGCTATATAATATAACCCCTATATCGAAAAAGTAAAATTGACTTGTCTCCCCTGACTTAATTATGCATCTAATCTGAAAATTTGGTCGCTCTAGCTCCTGCCATCTCCGAGAGTTAGGCGTTCATACAGACAGACGGACATGGGTATATCGACTTCTCTTGTCACACTGATCATACTTTAGGTAACTTTGGGGTGTCTCCGACGTCTCCTTCTGTATGTTACATACATTTTCGGCTTGCACAAACTTAATATACCCTTTGTACCATACGGTACAGGGTATAAAAATTGTGATACAGTCGAGGCAGTGCACGACAGTGTAAACAAAAATCTTATTCCTGCGAATTTCTTCCAAGAACTTTCCAATTGGTACTATATGCATTTTTAATTGATGCATTACTATATCTATAACTATAAGTTCCGTAAATTTTAACCGATTTCGATGAAAGTCAAAATTTATGTCAAAGAAGTTAAGTAAAGTATATGGGGTAAGTTTCAAGCTCATTTGTTGAGGGGTGTGGGAGCAAAAACGGTAAATCGATTGCGGTGGGTGTGGGGGCCACTTCGATAGAATTTGGATGTGGCTTTGTTTATTAGAGCCACATAAATCAGCTTACCGAAATTGTAATTTTAGGTTAATTATACCCTGTACCTATAGGTACAAAGGGTATACTAGATTTGTGCAATGTATGTAACGGCAAGAAGGAGGCGTGGCAGACCCCAAGTCCTTTATACCAAAATGCTTATCATAACCTCGGGTAGCGATTGAGCCATGTCCGTCTGTCCGTCCGTCTGTCCGTCTGTCCGTCTGTCCGTCTGTCCGTCCGTCCGTCTGTCCGTCTGTATGAACACCTAGATCTCGGAGACTATAAGAGCTAGAGATACGAAACTTTACCACCTGATGCGCATATTTCCTCAGAAGATCAAGTTTGTTGAATCATGTCAATCTCTTTCCCCGTTCCCCCGTAGCAGAGTTTCGCGGTTTTTAGCTAAACCACTTAATATTTTAATCTGAAACTTAACAGAGCGATGCGTTGTGGTTACATGCATCTGTGTGTCAAAAATAAACAAAATCGGAAAATTACAACAAAAGTTATAGTCTAAAATGTAAAAATTTCACCTCCCCTTGCCTATAAACTGCGTCAATATTTGACTCTACGTAATAAGAGTAACAAATGACCTAGAACCACCAATTTTGGTAAGCTGATTCATGTGCCTCTAATAAACAAATCCACATCCAAATTTTATCAATACAGCCCCCCCCCCCGCAATCGATTTACCGTGTTTTCTCCCACACCCTTCAACATATCCCCTTGAAACTTACCCCATATACTTTAAATAACTCCTTTGACGTAAATTTCGATTTTCATCAAAATCGGTTAAAATTTGCGGAACTTATAGGTATCAATATCGTTTGCACCAACAAAAAAATGTTTCAATTGGAAATTCTTAGTAAGAATATGCAGAAATAAATCTTTTTTTGAGAAAAAAGGTACAGGGTATTACACTGTCGGGCACCGCCTGACTGTATTACATTTTTGTTACTACAATTGCGTAGAGTCAAATATTGATGCAGTTCAATGGAAAAGGGGGTGTGAAATAACTAGGTACATTTTATGTCTAAAACTTTTGTTGCATTTGTCCGCTTTTGTTCATTTTTGACACACAGATACATGTAACCATGACGCATCTCTCTGTTAAGTCAGATCAAAATATTAAGCGGTGTAGCTAAAAACCACGAAATTCTACTAGGGGGGAACGGGCGAAGATATTGATATAATTCAGCAAAATTCGTCTTCTGAGGAAATATGCGCATCGTGTCTCTAAATTTAAAACACTTAATATTTCCAGATGGGCGTTCTAGAATCAAATTAATTAAGGTTCTACCGATGATTTCTAATTCATATTATTACCTCTTTTGGACGACCTTAATCTTTGTCATTTATGCTAGTACGACCATAGCAAAACTCTTTTATTGGTCGTACATAAGCCTCATAGTAATTATTTATCAAGCCAACCTGACTTCACGAGGTTTTCCGCTTTTAATGAATAGCTTGAATAGCCATACCCTGTACCGTCAAGTAATGTAGAGAAGGAAACGCCGGAGACTCCCACAAAGTAACCTCTAATATAGTAAGGAGGACCAAAGAAATGTGTATATGTATATGATATATCCGCCAGTATGAACTATATATGGACTCCTTGCAGCCAGATCAAGCTTATTATTTTTCTTTTGTCACACTCCATGCCAAAGTAATTTTTTGTTTTTTTGAGTAAAATGCGGGAAAGAAAAGTCTTTCGGTTAATACACAGCATTTTTAAAATCATACCATAAATATCAGAGAAAATCGAAATATATTATTTTAGAGGTGAGATTTCGAATCGCTTCCGTGGCAAAAGCATACGCACTAAGTAGTGCTGTAGAAAACATCGATGATCGAAGTTTAAAATCTCTATATATCGATGTTGGCCAACAGAGATGTTTCTCCTGCACTTTTGCACTCATCAAATGGGTGTTTTGTAGTGCTGGAGAAACAACTCTGTTGGCCAACATCGATTTATAGAGATTTTGAACTTCGATCATCGATGTTTTTTCAGCACTATCACTAAGGATAACTCAAATGATACAAAAATAGCTGTGTGTCCTACAAACGTTTGGAGTGTTTAGAGTTTTACGGCACGGTGACTTATCAAACTGCCCTCGTTTATACAATGTGTGGCGCATGCATGTTTTAGTATTAGTTTATTTATGACTTGATGTTGCGTCTGTTTAAACAGCAGAGAGGGACTAAAGTAAACTGTCGACAATTTTCATGACATTCCAAGTAGAAGCTATTTTATTTCTGTCGTTGTTTTTGTTTTTGTTGTTGGTGCTGTTGTTGGCAGGATTTCACTTGTCGGCTTCGTTTCGCACTTCCGCTAACATGAAATCCATTTAACACTTCTCTGCAGTTACATAAAACTCCAAGGGAATGGGGCCGTTGGCTATAAAGCAAGAGAGTGAGAGACACGAATGTCATATGAGTTGTTATGCCGACCATCAACGACCCTGGAATACGAGCAAACGAGTGTGCCCTGGCACTTCTTACACAACTTCTTGAACTGTGCAAAAGCAAAAACGCGTGGTGATTATGGTGGGGCATGTCAGCGATAAGGTCTCTGAGGTCGGGGGTCCTTCCTACGTTGCCAAAAAAGTAATACAGCATGAAGAGTATTTTACGCTGACGCTTTGGTTTAACGTCAACAATTGACGTTAAGCGCGAACTTGTGCAGCGTTGATAAAACTGCTGAAGCCTTATGGGCTGGGGGACTCGGGGCGTTGTTGTAGCGATTGAGGCTTATATGTGATGTATTCAATGTACATAGTATATAGTGCTTTGTGCTTGTGTAATTGTGTGCGTTGCGCTTTTACTTTTACTTTTAAACTCAAAGTTTTATGTGCAGAAACAGCTTTTTATGAGCTTGTATGGCTCGTATAACTCATATAGATTATGGCCTGAAGGTAGGATTTAAGGCACTGCTTTTACACAATTTATAGACATTATTATAATTATGAGTAATATTATTGCTTTAAGGCTGAATCACTGTTAAAGATGGCGTTGAGAGTTTCTTCAGTTATATAAGTAGGTTTGTGCAGAAAAAGTCTGATTCTAAGTGCTGTGTTCGATAAGCATATACGCATGAGCACATAAGAAAATTTCAAGCAAGATGAACAGATTAAAGCTTATGCCTAAGGAGCGTCTTTGATATAGTTAGGTGGTGGCTCGAGGGAATGCCTCTAGCTCACGGTATGTGTGTGATGATTATGGTCAAGTACAACAAAACAATTATGTAATTAATTTCTTTTAGCTCTCTTTCTCTTCTCATACCAATGGGTACAGGGTATTATAAAAGTATTCTTACTATGATACAAAAAAGATACTAAGGCCTGTTTCAAAATCCATCTTTACAAATATTTAGTCCCTTAACTTGACCTGACTTTAAACTAGTGGAAATACATTCAACTGTCCCAATAGTGCAGCGCATAGCAGAGAAACAGACGCAAGAATTATAAAGCTTTTGTTGTTCACATTTTATAGCATGAAAGGCACAAGCTCACACCAACAAAAAGAAGCTTAAACATTTACACACACACAACGAAACTAGATTAACTAAAGCTAAAATGTTTATATAAAGCTATTTAAGACATGCAAAAAATATGTTAAAATATGGTCAAATTAGCTTACGAAAAAAAACAACAACAATAGTGTTAGAAACAAGCAGTAAGAGGAAGATAATCGCCACAAAATAGCTGAACATCAGGATTACCCGCGGCTGTGGCTAGGATAGGAAGCAAAACTGACTTGTTAAAATTGCCAGCTTGGTGTGATTACACATCAAAGATAAAGGTGAAAGGCAAATGAAGGGAGAGCCGAGCTAAATGTATATGTGTGTGTGTTTGTGCTTCTATAGGTGGCACACGTACGTACACGTGTCCATAATGCGGCACAAGGTGCATGATGCGCAAGTGTAGGCGTGGGTGTAAGGTGCGTTTACTTAATTGCATGTAGGTGTTACCAGACAAACGTTGGCTTTTTGTACTATAAGGTTGGTCAATTTAAGTTTACTGTTTTATGGGCACTTGAAGTAGATACAAATTGATAAACGATGTCAACAGATGTTTCCGAATTCGTGAAATTAACTCGTTGCTATCCGAAATTAGTCATAAACAGTCCGAGGTCTGGAGCCTTTTGACAGCTGTTTAAGATTATGCAACATTGGCTACAAAACTTTTATGTATATTAAAAGATGACGTAGGAACTAAGATCAATGGATTTTGAAAAAAATGGGTTTAAGAAAATTTAAACGAAAAAAGTGAATCATAGAAAAAGTGATGATTTAAAAAAGAATAAATTTTTTTTAAATCGTTTTACGAAAAGCTGAAACATTTATTTTTTCACCTAAAAATTGTATAATATTAATATGTATTTAAAAATAAAGAAGCAACTCTTATTTATATTTTTTATAAAAATATATTTTTTTAAATAAATTTAAATAAATTTCAAAATTGAAAAGAAAAAAGCAAACCTTTTTTAGGGCCTTAAAATAATTACGAAATGATGGTTAATATAATATTATTTTAAGGATTAAAATATCGGTATTTTTTAGCAAAAATCGATTCTAACCTATTATTTCGTAATTATTTTAAGGTCCTAAAAAAGGTTTGCTTTTTTCTTTTCAATTTTGAAATTTATTTAAATTTATTTTAAAAAATATATTTTAATAATAATAATGTACCTATAATAGAAATTGTTTGTCAAATTTTATTTTATAAAAAAAAGAAGAATATTTCTTATTAATAATTTTTCAAATTAAAGTTGGAATAACCATCATAAGAATTTTGTTTTTCCCTTCCTCGCATTTGGCGAGTATCTCACAGTGGGATCCACAATATTGCTCCTTTAACAATATATAGGAGGTATGCTGAAAAGTTGTTGAAGTGTAGATCATATAAATGCGTCAGCCATCGCAATAGGCACCTTGGTTTAATAGCTATTTCAATTAAATGTTTATTGTTATTAAAAACAAAAATTGGTTTTTGGTACCTCAACAGTTGTATGCCACTTTATTAATTTTTACCAACATACCGCGGCGAGGAAAAAAAGCGGTAGTAGCGACTCGTTAAAAGCTAATAAAGTTTTCAATAATGCCTTGCAAAACCATGAAAACAAGAGCAGGATCTCAAGCAAAGCCGCTATATAGAGAAACTATCACCGTCTAGCTCAAAGCATCCTTGATGGCAAGCACAGCCAACACTAAGCTCACCAAAAGAAACTGTAATGCCAATAAGGAACTCCGCAGGTGCATGGGCCCGAAGCGAGACCAAACCTAGCGGCGAATACGTTTGCACTGCCACCCCCACCAGAAGAAACTCGACTATCGCAAGAACCTATTAAATTTCGACCGGAAGAGCTATCTAAAATCATAAAAGATCAAGTCAACCCGAAAAAGTCCCCAGGATGCGATCTAATAACAATAAAGATGCTTATTGAACTTCCCCATTGTGCCGTTTGCACTATCTGTCAGCTGTTTAAAGCAATTAATAGACTTAGCCACTTCCAAGAGACACCATTCCTTCATTATACAGAACCATTAGCTTATTATCATGCTTATCTAAACTCTTCGAAGAGGGCCTTTTAATCAACATCATCCCATATCTGCAACTGCACAATAAAATTCCAGCGCATCAATTTGGTTTTCGTGCAAAACATGGTACCATTGATCAGGTAAATCGAATAACATCAGAAATTCGAGCCTCGTTTGAACATCGGAAGTACTGCTCTGCAATATTTCTGGACGTCTCTCAAGCATTCGACAGAGTTTGGCTAGATGGTCTAATGTATAAAATTTAAACCATGCTTCCTACCAACACGCACAGTCTTCTGAAATCATACCTCCACAACAGGGTATTTTCTGTGAGATGCAACACCGCCATGTCTGAAGACCACATCACCGAAGCCGAAGTCCCCCAAGGCAGCGTACGCAAAATCATCTCTAAGCCTGGACCTTAAGGTCCTACTATACTACTCAGTCTCAAAATCTACCTGGATTTACGGCTCCCAGTTGTGGGGCACTGCCAGCAAGAGCAGCATAGACATCATTCAGAGAGCCCAATCAAATATCCTGAGAACTATCACAGGGGCACCGTGGTACGTTCGAAATTAAAACATTCAGAGAGATCTGAATATAATACCCGTCAAAGATGAAATAGTCCAAACTACCTCAAAGTATTTCAACAAACTGTCTTCACACCCAAACCACCTTGCTAAAGGACTAACACAGCTATGCGACAGATCTCGGCTCCGCCGAAGGGATCATCCACCCCAGCAACAAATATTTGGGGCATCATAATCATAACTTTCACCTAAGAAAATTTAATTTATTAAGATTTGTAAAAATGTTGTTAAATCTCACAACGAGAAGGTTCAATATATAAAACACAGTAAAATAAAAAAATAAAAAAATTAATGCTTTTAAAACGGCGACTTAGAAATTTCTTAATAACAAAATATTTAAGAGAATTTGCATTAATCTTCTAAGATCTTCACTTGGATAATATTTAAATAGAACATGCGAAGTAACCAATAAACACTGAATCTTTATCATAAACTTCTATTAGAATGTCTATTTATTTTGTCTTTAATTATTTGTTCCTAACTATGAATCTTCTTCAAATTACACAAAATCAAGCCTAACTTATTTTTTAATCACAAAATAATCTGACTTAAACAAATAGTTTCCGAAATTATTTACGCATATTTGATTCTGAAGCAAATTATTCGCGTCGGATAACCCTAAAAGGTTTTCTATTTTCTGTTAAAACCAATCTGAACTCCCTAAAATTAATGTGTGGGTGACAGATTTGGATGCAAGGGCGATTTTGTTTCACCTTATCAGGCTGGCCCATATGCAACATTTTAGTCACATATGCTGCTGCTTTGTACTCTGCCCGCATTATTCATACGCCCTGTTGACAGGTCAGTTTTTGTTGCATACTTGTAGGCGCATTTATTATGCAGCACACGTCAAAAAGCTAGCTTTTGTGGCTTACCTTTTGTTGCATTTGCAGTTAATAAGATTAAATAGCACTTCAACGCCAAATTGAATTCACAATGTGTACTATGTAGACTGAAATTTGTATTTGCAAGTTTTAATTGGCTCACGTTTAAATGTCAGCAATAACACAGACCAACATGGTTTAGTTGTTGGAAAGCTATAAGTTATTTGCTGCGTAGATTCCGGATTCGGATTCTACGCAGCAATTTACTTCGAAAATGACCTATAGCTTTCCAACAATTGACACGACCCCGGTATTTGTAGGCCTGTGTAATTTACCTCTCAAAAAAAAATTCGGAAATAAGCCAATTTGTTATAGCTGGGTAAGCTAAAATAATGATTTGATAATTGATACATATTAGTACTTTAATACTAGCTTAGTGATATCGATAAGTAACCAATGTAAGCGAACATCGATATAATGTAAAGTTACAATAAGAATAAAAGTAGAAGTGTGCAAGACACAACATAATTGGCGACGAGGCAAAAAATTAAAAGTTATTTAAATAGTAATTATTATTTAAATAAGTGCGTAAATACGCGAGAATAATAAAGAAGTGATAATATCACAAAATACAAACAAAAAAAAAAGTAAAAACTTACAAGCAAATTCGTAAATACGAAAAGCAAAAAAGTTACGTACATACATATATAACAAACATATATAAACGGCAATGGACGCTACAGTGAACACCAGCATGACAACAACAACTCTTCTGCAACGCTGCCGGAGTTTATGCACATGAAGGAGCCGTGGTGCATTTGGAAGGAGAAATTCGAAATTCATTTGTGTGAGATTGGGTGCACAGAGGAGCACATAAAGAAGGCAATTTTGCTCAAGTCAATTGGGTCGGAGCCATATCGATTGCTTCATAGTTTGTGTAGTCCAAACAACGCCGTATCAAAATCATATGACGAATTATGTTCAATGTTGGAGAGTCATTACACTCCACCTACAATAGTGTTTGTTGAAAGAAAAAAATTTTATGCAGCAAATAAATTGGCATCAGAATATGTGTCGCAATGGTATGCGAGAGTGAAACAGTTAGCAATAAATTGCAAATTTGGCGCCAACTTAAATGCATTTGTGTTGGACCGCTTTGTAACGGTTCTGCCGGACTTCATATTTGACAAAATGTGTGAAGAAGACGAAACGTAAACTGTAGAAAAAACCTTGCGAAAAGCAATAATTATTGAAACAAAAATGCTAACCAAATCTGATGAAATGCCAAATATAAATGCAGTCAAGGAAATAAGGAACAGAAGAGACAACAGAAAGAGCTACGTTAATAGCAGCCAGTGGCAGAACAACAACAACAGCAGCAGCTACAGAACGAACTGCAGCAGCAACAACAACAATAAGGAAAAACAACAGCAAAAAGAACACTCACACGCATGTACTAATTGTGGATGGAGAAATCATAGATCAGATGTTTGCCGCTACAAAACCAGCAAGTGTCATATTTGCAACAAAGTGGGACATTTAGCAAGCGTTTGTAGAAATAACTCCAAAGTTGTAAATAATATTAGTTCTAATGAAAATGTTAATAACTTTGATGCATCTGTTTACAGTATTCAAACTGAAGATAGTGCTGATCCATATTTTTTATCAGTAACTATTGACGGTACAGACTTGGAAATTTTTTGCGACAGCGGATCGCCATGCACATTGTTTCCGGAAAAATATGTAACGGCGGATCAGCTTAAAAAATTAAATACATGTACAAAAGAGTACAGCAGCTACACAAAACATAAAATAAATATTATTGGTGAGTTTTATGCAAATGTGAAATTCAATGGGATCACCAAGCGAATTAAAATTATTGTAACAAATTGTAAAAACCAACCACTATTAGGTAGAAATTTTCTTAGAGCATTTAAATTTGATTTTGAACAAGTGAACAACATACAAGTAAATACTGAAACTTTAGTTGAGGAAATAAAAAACGAGTTTAAAGAAATTTTTGATGGCGAATTAGGAACATTTAAATTAAGTGAGGTTTCGTTACCGATAGATAAAAATGCAAAGCCTATATTTAGCATGGAAAGAAACAGTAGAGAAAGAACTCAAGAGTCTTATAAAAAAAGATATTTTAGAACCAGTAGATTATTCCGATTGGGGAACACCATTAGTACAAATTTTAAAACCAGATGGAAAAATACGTATATGTGGTGATTATAAAGTAACAGTCAACAAATGGTTAGTTGACTATAAATATCCTTTACCCCGCATAGATGAAATTTTTGCAGCTTTAAGCGGAGGTGAATTGTTTTCCAAGTTAGATCTTTCAAGTGCTTATAATCAACTTGTCCTAGATGAGGAATCGAGAAAATTTGTACATGGAGTACACATATAGGCACTCTTAAAATGAAAAGGTTACCTTTTGGTGTAAAACCAGCTGCGTCAATATTTCAAAAAACAATTGAATCCATTTTAAATGGAATTTCAAGTGTAGTCGTATATCAAGACGACATAACAATTACAGGAAAAAATTTAGAGGAACACACTCGAACTCTAAAAACAGTATTAAATAAATTACAGTCAGTTGGATTAAAATTAAATATTAATAAATGCCAATTTTTACAAAAAAAAGTTTCATATCTGGGATTCACAATTGATAGAACCGGTTTACAAAAAAACTTAGATAGATGCAAAAGTGTTGTAAACTGCCCAATTCCAAGTAACGTTACACAGGTCAGAGCATTCATAGGAATGGTAAATCATTATTCTAAATTCATTCAAAATTTTTCACAAAAAATAAATCCATTGTATGAACTCCTAAAAAAGAATATTACATTTAATTGGTCGACAAAATGTCAAACAGCGTTTGAAGTCATGAAAAAAGAAGTTGTATCTGATCAGGTTTTAGTACATTTCAATAACAAGTTACCGATCATCCTGACAACGGATGCAAGTAATACTGCAGTCGCAGGTATATTTTCACATAGATTTCCAAACAATGAAGTTAAACCAATTGCATTCGTTTCAAGAGCCTTAACAAAAACTGAGCAAAACTACAGCACGTAAGAAAAAGAAGCTTTAGCTATTAAATATAGCGTTGTTAAACTAAAACAATATTTACTTGGACAAAAATTTATTTTAAAAACGGACCATAAACCATTAAAGTTCTTATTTGGAGAAGATAAAGGTTTACCAGTAATGGCGTCCGCAAGAGTCCAAAGATGGGTATTTATTCTGTCAGGTTTTAATTTTAACATTGAGTATGTTAAAGGCAAAGCCAATGAAGCTGACGAGTTATCCAGAATACCTCAATACGAAACAGCACAGGATATACAAGAATGCAACTTTGTTGATTATACAGAATCAAACAATCACTTACATTTAACTTACAATGAAATTGCAAAAAATACAAGACGTGATCCTATTCTTTCAAAGGTCATGCAAGCAACTAATGAAGGAAGAATTGAAAATTTAAAAGGAAATGAGTTGGATATATATAAAATTAAAGCTTTAGAACTAAGCACAGAATATGGTTGTGTACTTTGGGGCTACAAAACGATAGTTCCTAAAAAACTTCAACAATCCGTACTGGACGAACTTCATCGTTCGCATATGGGAATTGTTAAAACTAAAGGATTGGCAAGATCATATGTATGGTGGCCAAAAATTGATGCAGATATAGAAAACTTAATAAGAAATTGTAACTTTTGTCAAGATTTAGGAGCAAATCCAGAAAAATCAACTTTAATACCTTGGCAACCAACTAGTTCAGCATGGAGTAGAATACATGTAGACTAAGCAGGTCCAGTAAATAATTATTACTTGTTAGTGATCATATTTTCATATACAAAGTGGGTTGAAGTTTAGAAAACAAAAGAAATAACAACATCGTTCACTATCAAAGCTTTAAGAGAAACGTTTTGGCGTTATGGACTTGTTGATACACTTGTTAGTGATAATGGAAGACAATTTACATCTAATGAGTTTAAAGATTTCACAACCAATAATGGTATAAAACACATTTTCACAGCGCCAGGACATCCAGCTTCAAATGGTCAGGCAGAAAATTTTGTAAAAACATTAAAGAAATGGCTTATAGCCACCCTAAATTGCCGTGTAGTTCAAAATTTTGATACAGCCTTAAATCAATTTCTATTTGATTATAGGAATTTAAAACACTGTACTACAGGAGAAAGTCCTTCAAAACTATTTTTTGGCAGAACTCTAAAATCAAGATTTAGTTTATTAAAACCGCCATTAGTTCGAGACAAAATTATAGAAAATCAAGAAAAAAGCATAAATAATTATAAAGGAAACAGAAACGTAGAATTTAGTAAAGATGAATCTGTTTTCATTAGGGACTATAAAGACCCAAACAAACCAAAATGGTCTGAAGCCACAATAAAAGAACAACTTGGACCCAGGTCTTACATATGCATAAAAACCAACAATAATAAAGAAATAAAACGCCATTGTAATCAAATGCGAAAAAAAGAAACAAATATTGAGAACAATTCTAAAAAACTTTATGATGGAGAGAAGGTGATCGACAAAGAATCTTCAAGCAAAATTAAATTAAGACCACGTAAAGATGGTAAAACATATTCAAAATAATTACTATCATAAATCATTATTGTATTTTAAATTTAAGTAGGAAAATTGTATAAAAATGAATTAGTTGTATAAAAGAAATTTGCATCATGTATAGTATAATTACATTTACAGATAAATGATTGTTTTTAAATGAATTTATAATGTACATACACCTAAAATTGTTATTTTAAGTTTAAAAAAAAATAATTGTTAACTATCACACTTCGATTTATTAAACAAACTTAAGTGGGGGCGTGATACATATTAGTACTTTAATACTAGCTTAGTGATATCGATAAGTAACCAATGTAAGCGAACATCGATATAATGTAAAGTTACAATAAGAATAAAAGCAGAAGTGTGCAAGACACAACAATAATTTAAACGTGTTTGCATCAGCTACAGAAAATATGGGTCACAAAGGGTTAACATTCCTATGCATGAGAATACTTTAAAATAAAACTGAGACGCTTAAATCGCCATTTTATTAAATAAGATTGAAAACAACAAATAGAGCCACATCTCTTTAGTTTACTATAACCTTTAAATTAATCATCAAATTATAAGGCAAATATTTTTATAAAAAATGTCCTTGACGACCGTTGATTGAACGTGACAATTCATCAAAACCATTTATTACAACTGACCTTTTTCCAGCACATAAACTGATTGCCGCATTTTCATTGCTGTTTTTTCTCCTTTCACAGGATGCTGCCATTTGCGTCAAATTTCATTTGGAGCGTGAAAAAAATCCTCATAAATTCAACAGCCGCATGAAAAACAAACTTTGGTATTTCGAATATGCAACATCTGAAACATTTGCTGCATCCTGCAAAAATTTACACGAGAACATTGAAATTGTGGTGAGTGTGCAATGTCAATTTGTGTTTTAGCATTTTATCAGATTGTTTCTGTCCGGGATTTGTGCATTGCACCTACAGCATATGCTTGGGTAAAGTTATGGTAAACATTTTGTACGTGATGTATCATAAGCAATTCATAAAGCACTGAGACAGCGTTGAATACCAATACAATAATGTTGTTTAATATTTGTGTTGTGCTTTTTATTTAAACCAGTGTGATGGCGTTGCCTTGGACCTGGCCAATGGACCGCATCTGCAAGGAATTGCATTGCTCAATATACCCTATACACATGGTGGTTCCAATCTTTGGGGCGAGCATTTATCACAAAAACGTATTCGCAAGAGTGCTGGACCGTTTAGCAAGAGCAAGAAACTTAAATCCACCGACAAGGAACTTTCAACAACAAGCTTTACTTCAGTCGATCTATCAGTGGCTATACAGGGTAAGTGGGAAAGTAAAAAACTAGTTAAGACGTACAGTCTCCAAACCATTTGGAACCAAATATTTTACATTAAATTTATTTTACGGAAATTGGTTATACCGAGTTCCATAATTTTTAATAGCAAAGTTGTATCTTTAGATCAGCGGTGGGCACTCAGAAGGCACGCGTGCCAAAGAGCTTTCACACGTAATAATAATAAATGTCAATAAAATTATCGAATTTAATGATACCAGCAAATAGACCTCAGCTATGCCAAAAAAAAACTGTTTTGGCCCATTGTACATCGGCATTTTCGAAAGCTCTTTTTTGTTCACGCACACAGGCACAAAAAAATTGCATTAGTAGTTTTGCCCACCGCTGCTTTAGATTCTAAAGATATGTTTTTTTCCATTCCTCTTTGAACATTTTTTTTTTAGTTTTGTGAGAGTAAAAAAGCAAGCGCGCTCTCTAAGCAAGAGCCGAAGTCATGCACAAGCAACTTCGTTTCTGTTAGTTTGCGACGTCAGCGTCGAAACACGTCACAGCGGCAGAAAGTGTTCAACACAAACGCAAAAAAAATGCATATGTATATTTTGCCGACCACTGCTTTCGAACAGAGCTGGGCAAAAAGAGAACGGTCTGTCGTAAATGCACGAACAAAAAGTGCCCGTTTGGGCAATGGACTGCCCAGCTCTGCTTTAGAATGATAATTCAATTTACTCAATATGGCTCATAACGCGATTTTTAGCAAATTTTATAATTTATGTTAGGCTTTATCTTCGAAGATGCTAAAAGGAAGCTTTTCTATACTTTTTTACAAAGAAAAACATTTTAATGAGATTCATTTAAATAATGACAAAGGTATTAACATTTCAGAGAATTCTTACATGAGTTCGATTGTTGGATTGTTTTGTTGTTAAACTCCCCACGACTAGTTCTGCAGAAGTCCATATGATAGTCGCCATTTTTGATAACATTTTCCAATTGGAACGTTCACATGGCATTTATATGTTGTTGTTTACCGAGGCACACTTTGCTTTTTAAAAATCACCATAAAAAGTTGTCCGGCACGATTTTCAAATAAATTACGATTTTGATTAAATTTCAAACTTCCAAACGGAAGTTTCGGTTACGTTATCTTAACTAACAAACGAATTATCCATCTATCCATACAGGGTATAAGGATCTTGCAGGCGAATTCACATTTGCACGACGTGAAATTACTTGATTTTTTTAAAAATCTTGCAATTTGTCGAATTTTGCACCAAAAAAATTTTTTTTTTACCGATCGGTTCTTTAGGAGCTATATGATATACTCAACCGATTTTGATCAAATTTGGTACACTGCTTGAGAACTTGTGAGAGAAAACTTCCGAGTGCCAAATTTGGTTATGATATCTTTATAAACAAACGAATTATCCGTCTAAAACTTTTATTTTTTTTCGAGGTCCTATGAAACACCCCTATGGGAGCTATATAATATAACCCCGATATCGAAAAAGTAAAATTGACTTGTCTCCCCTGACTTAATTACGCATCTAATCTGAAAATTTGGTCGCTCTAGCTCCTGCCATCTCTGAGAATTAGGCGTTCATACAGACAGACGGACATGGGTATATCGACTTCTCTTGTCACACTGATCATACTTTAGGTAACTTTGGGGTGTCTCCGACGTCTCCTTCTGTATGTTACATACATTTTCGTCTTGCACAAACTAAATATATACGTATAGACAACTGAAGAATAAAATGGCGTACCTGTCAAACTGACGTTTACTTTAACGCGTCTCAATTTGTCCATGATGATCAATGATTCCATAAATCAAAAATTCCCATTCCTGTAAGAGTTTAAAGAAACAAATGAAAGCAAAACTGCAACTTTCAACATCGTGAATAAAGCCAGAGGTGTTCTTGCTTTTATTAAGCGTTGGTCTAAAGAGTTTAACGACCCTTATACAACCAAACTTCTTTATATTTCTCTCGTCCGTCCTATTTTGGAATATTGTTCCTGCCTTTGGAGCCCTCAATACCACCATTATCAGGACATGATTGAGTCCGCACAAAAGCAATTTCTCCTTTTTGCTTTTCGTGGCTTAAACTGGGACCCAAATATCCGACTTCGCCTTATAAAGCTGCCTTCCTTATATCATCGTAGAACATGCCACGGCGTGTTATTCTTGCATAAGCTGTAACTCGGTCTTATCGATTCCAACGTACTTCTTAGCAAGGTTACTTTTGTCATTCCTTCCAGAGTAACTCGTAATTATCGACCCTTAGCCTTACAATTTTGTAGATCTAATTTTGCTTTGCACGATCCTTTCCGTGTCTTATGCTCTAACTATAATAACTTTTACAATTTCCTCTCTTTCGAACGTTCTATCATCTTGACTTGCCACTTCGAACATTCTTGACCAAGCCTATATTATGAGGCGCCCACTTGGTCAACGGTGATCCATTGGCTCTTTTTGTGATACATATAATGTTCAATTTTTATCTTGCTTCCTTGTTTCAAAATTTATATTGTAAATACAAGTGTCTGGCCAGTTCTTGATGTGAGTTGGTGCATTTCATTAAAAAGTTCACCCACCGGGCTAGAGATGCGGATTAGTTCATATCTATACCCCCAATTTTCTTTTCTAAATAATTATATTTTTTTTATAATATAAGGTCAACTGTACTTAGTTGTACTCCTCTAATATTAATAATAATAATAATAATCTGTAAGAATTTAATCTGTCTAAACACGAATTAATTTGTAAACTTTATTTTATTTACAGATATTGGCGATCGTTTAATAGAAGTTATAGGACTGGAAAACTGTCTGCATATGGGACAAGTGCGCACAGGTTTGCGGGCCTCAGGACGACGCTTGGCTCAATGCAGTGAGGTGATTATAACAACCAAGAAAACATTTCCAATGCAAATCGATGGGGAGCCGTGGATGCAAGTTCCCTGCACGGTAAGCTTTCTTACAAAAGTTTGAAGAAAAACTTTTAAAGCCATTACATATAATAAATAATAAAAATTACAGATCAAGGTGACTCATAAGAATCAAGTTCCTATGCTGATGGCAGCACGTTCGGAGAAAGGACGCGGTTTCTTCAACATGCTGTGCAGCTGATTTAGGCGCAGCGCATCAACCGATTTCCTCAGCACGCGTCAATCGGGTGCGTCACGTCTGGATTCGGCTGATGAGCTGGAAGATGAGTTCCATATAACCAGAAGTACCACCGTCCATAATATAGCATAAATAGCTTTAATTATTTTGCATACTAAATAATGGCTTTGATTTTGTGCTGCATTTTAAACTTATATATAAAAGAATTCTAATATATGTATACATATATATATAATATATACATATTTATGGCAAGTGAGTTGCAGAGCTTTATATAACTAATTTAGTATATGTATTTGTAATTAAAAACATGCATTCCCAGCCGGTTTGTGTGTGAAACAATTCATTTTATTGTAATTGTATGGCATTAAAAATGCAGAAATCGTAAATATAGAAACCAAAAACAAAAAAAACTAAGTAAATAAATAAAAAGTGTTAGTATTTATAGATACTACTTTAGTATGTGAGTCAGTGTTAACGCATGTGAAAGCTTTAGATGTACATAAATTTAAAAAAAGAAAAAAAACATAAAAAAGTGCATAAATATAACCAAATTGATATATACACATTATTTACTAAATGAATTTATTTATAAGCATAAACACTATAATAAACTTAATAAATAAAGCCAACTTGTCCAATATGCAACTAAAATGAGACCAACATTGTAGTGCGAATTTTAGCATGCTCAACTTACAAGTTGAGAAACCAAACTATGTATAAGTCCAAACATACAGGCATACACTTATGTATTTATAGTTATGTATGTAAATACAAATATATATATAAATATATATATATTATTATATGTAACTTTATCCGTCATCAAACGTGCGTTTCAGTGCTGTGTGTGATTTTTAAAAAACTTAATTTTTTTTAAGCTTTAATTTTTGTCTTAAATTTACTTTTAGTTATTTTCAAATTAAACATATCATAAAGGCTGTAGCTTTTAAATTCGTCAGTTGTTCACTGCTCCTCAACACAAAATCCCATAAGTACAGAAATATATAAATTCTTTGTGGCATAACTACATACTTAGGTAAAGGATCGCATTGATCGGTTATTATTTGGTATATAAAATCTGTTAACCAGTTATGTGTTTGGATATTATCTTATTTAGAGCTCGTGTCTCTTTAAATTTTTAGGCCATCGCTTCGCTGTAGCCTGAAGACATACAAAAAATATCTCCATCCTCCTTATGTACTTTAGTACATTGGAGTTCAAATTTGGAGTTCAAATATTTACGATATTCCACATTTGGTTTTTAAGATGTTCGATGTATATAGTATGTTGCTATGAAAATTTATTTTTATTAAGAATTTTTAATTTAATTTTTGTTGTTTTTTTTTTTTAAGTAGTCGTTATATAAATCTTATGCAACAAGTATGATTATGACGATTTTGAAATAACAATTTGAAAAATGGCGGAGGTTAAAGTCGGGCAAGAATAACTTTGAGATGCCATTATAACAAACAAATAAATATTTATTATTTATGGCGTCGATAGATGTTTTAAGACGACCATGGACGGTCGTTTCTATATATCACCATCTTTAATCACCCTGATCACTGACGTTTGGTGTATGTTTCAAAAATGTACAGGTACAAGGCATAAAAAGAGCACTTACCATGTATTGCTGATAAGAGGAAAACCAATTCCCTCCAGGGCTGCCCAGAGGGAAGTACAGGCCCGATGGTAGGGCCTTAAGCGCACTCATTTATCCCGAAGAATTTAAATGTTTAACACTTTTTTTTAAATTTAAGAGCTCGGGGAGAATCACCTAGTTACTGATAATTAAAATTTTGACAAAACCATATAAAAAAAAATCCAATTTAGGATATCCCTTTGGGCTTTTTTTTTTAAAAAAAAAGGCATACCAAAAAATGCTACATAGAGCTCAAAATTTGCTTGAAACATTTCAATCCATAAAAGTGAGAGTTTTTTTTTTCTTTTTAAGTTTTCTGATCAGAATTGTTTTTTATTTTCCAAACAAACACAGCACTGCTTAAGTAATAGGGCAACTATACATAAAAAATATGAATATACATTATTATATACAAAGGTATGTTTATTTATTTCATATATTATATATATATATATATAAATGTACATAAATATGTTATTTGATATACAAAAATATCAATTGAATGGTGCAGCTTTAAAAAAAGTTTTATACATATATAAAATATATATAGAAAACAAAAAAAAACTAATAATATAGATGTATATAATACACTAAAAATGTAAATATCGCGCATGTGTATTTTAAATATTTACCAAAAAAATACTCAAAAGTAGCAGGTCTTTGAAATTAATAATAAATAAACTAAATAATAGTACAATAAACAAAATAATGTATTTAGAAAAATGTATGTAAATATTTTAAAGCATTTATTTGTCCTAGCTAAAAGCCAAACGGAATCCAGTAAACGCAAAATATAGTAAACAAAATTTTTGATCCGACTTAGTCATACTTAAGCATTCCTTTAAAAAAGGTACGTTTATTTTATAGTTGCAAATGTAATAATTATAATTGTCGTAAATCTAAATTGTTGCCAGAAATTAAATTATCTATAAAATATTTTTTTTTTTATAATAACTTAAGATTTATTTTCGCGTCGTTGCTTTAGGCAATGTTTTTGTTACATAATACTAATAATTTGAAAAAAATGAATTTAGCTTGAATTTTACTTCATAGATAAATACAAAAAAAAAACGCTCTGAGTAGAGCACTACTTAATAAAAATAATAGAACATAAATCATTTAAGCCAAAAACAACCATTTATAAACTCACAAATTGAATATATACTCTATAAATGTACGTGTACGTGTATTTGGAATATATTCTTTAAATTACAATGCAAAAATAAAAAATAAAACATTTTATTTCGCAAAAGAAACATTTTTAATGCAACACCGCAAGCCTACAAAACGTTTTCACCCATTTTGGGTGAAACTTTTGGATTTTGGCAATGGGTTGCAGCAACCACACAGTAGCCAGTTAACATTAATTATAAATGATCAAGCTAGTTTATAAAAACAAAAAATTTTAATATAAAAAAAAAACACTGTAAAAAACTAGTTTTAAAAAAAAACCTATGCTTAACACTATATAAAATATAAATTGCTTAAATATGTAGCTGCCTCAATGATAATTGCTTAAGTAAATAATTATTTTTAAAATAAGCTTATGTAAGAAAATGTTATCTGAATTGTAGTACAGAATTTTCAATGTAACACTAAATTTAAGAAATGCTTAAAAAAGTATATTGGACTTACTGCTCTAAATTAAAAATTTAAAATTAATATAATTATTTATAAAATTTATAAATCAATATAAAAAAATTAATGTAAAACAAGAGGTTTAAACAATCTCTTAAATTAGCTTAAAAACAAAAAAATATATACAGCAGTAAAAGTAAGATAAACCTTCTAAAATTGTACAAATTAAATTTGAGCCAAAATTTTATTTAACTTTGTTCCTATTTGCAAATAACTTGCTAATTTAGTTTAGTTCAAAATGTGTGCCATTGATATGCGGCTTCTAGTTCAAAAAATTCTAAATTTATCAAACTTAATTATTATATAAAAATCAATCATTTCGTTTTTATTAAATTGCTTGCATTAAAACCAAAGCCCATTTCCAAATCATTCAATTTAAATATAAATTATAAAATTGGTACAAACTATATTAAAATGGCGTAAAAAAAATACATTTTATTTACAACCATATAGCTAGCACTCAAAGTAGCGTATAAAATATTTAAAAATTGCATTATAGTAATGTCTGGGATATTATCCATATATACTCATGTATTTAGTGTTTTAAATAGATACATAATAAAAATATGTTTGATCTGTCTATATATGCATAGATGTTGATAAAAAATTAATTGTTTTATTTAAAATTGTGTAAATTTCCATAAGCATTAAGCAAATTCAACTGCACATGCGGTCCATAAAGACTTATAAAGGTAAGAACTCGATTTTTACTTTGCTCTCCAAATTGTCCCAATACCTCGGCCGTGCGACAAGGATGCAAGCACATAAAAGGTCGAAATAGCACTGGATGATCCATTTGCGTTATCATTTGATATAAATCCATGCCATTGTGCCTGGCTGTTGTCATCTCTGGCTTAAAGATACGCCAAATCGCTTCCACATCCAAAAGACTGCCATCTTTTTGATATAAACATTTTCAAAATGTAAATACAAATAAATAGGTAAAAGCATTGTCTTATGTAAATAGCTTACCCGATCTGTGTGCTTGAAAATATAACATGGGTACTTGATAGGATACACTGTAGACAATGTGATACTCTACATTAAACAATGCACCTTGCAATTGAGCATCGTCGGCTTTGCACTTAATTTTTTGCTTGTAAATGAGATAACTGTTGGGCTCGTTATCATCCTGCAAAGAGAAGTCATCATGCAATGTATTCATACAAAAAAATTGTCTTTATTTTATTCTAATCTTCGTCAATTGGCTTATATATTATATGTACATATTCTCAAACATCAAGATCTTACTAATAGTACAGTAAAAATAGACCAAAACAGGGACCGACCTGGAAAAAATTGCAGACTGGAATTTCTCTTGCATAATGTATTAAGGACCATCCAAATGTATTAAGGACTTATAAATTTCGAGATAAATGGGCTCAAATATATGTCAAAATAACGGATAACCCTACGGGGGGAGGTGGTCTCCAATTTGGTTTTAGACTTTTTGGATGGTCCTTAATACATTAAGCAAGAGAAATTCCAGTCTGCAATTTTTTCCAAGTCAAAACCTATTTTTACTGTACTATAAACTGAATCTGCAATTGTGTGCTGCTCTTATTTTCCAGCAGGATTAAAATGTCAATGCCAAAAGCTAAACGTTAAGGGAAATACAGTGCCGTATTTTACATAGCAAAAAAGTTTTGGCACAATTAAATATTGTGTGTCGAAAGTCGTAACCTCCGGTGCCAGCAATGGTTTACGGATGGTTCCAAGACGGAATAGGGTGTAGGCGGTGGAGTTGTCGGACCCAACACCAGAATTTCTATTGCAATGGGTATCTGGCCCAGTGTCTTTCAAGCAGAGATTCACGGCTTAGAGATCTGCGCCCACAGTATCCTTCTTAAAGGTACTAGGGGTGCTAACATTTATATATATATCGGCGAAAATAAGTGAATCGGGCCACTTTTCCCGCGACCTTCTCCGATTTTGATGATTTTTACAGATTTGGTAGATCTACTAGCCAATAGTAACCACGTCAAATTTTATTGCAAAATTCCGATTATTTATCGAGTTATCGATAACTGAAAATTGCGTTTTTCGTTTTTAGACTATTCTTTGACAAGCCATATCCTTTAAACGAATGAAAATATTGACGTGATTTTTTTTTTCAATGATAGATAAAATATTAAATTTAAAAAAAAAAATATTTTTTTTATTTTTAAGATTTTTTTTTTTATTTTTTATCATTTTTAGTTTTTAATTTAAAAATTCAAAAGTGATCTCCCACTTTTAAAAAAAAAAGTGTTAATGTAATTTTATGCGTGTAAGTTCACTGCAAAAAACAAAACAAAAAAGATGGCGAACGTTAAAGTCGGGCGCAGACGACTTTGGGATACCCTGTACCACCTCATTGCAATTAAGTCCGACATATTGGTTAAGACCTCCAAAAGATATAATTTATTCGGCAAATTTGGCTACGATATTTTCATAAATAAACAGAAATCAGTCGAATTTCACACCAAAAATTTTTTTTTGACCGATCGGTCCTATGGCGACTATATGATATAGTCAACCGATTTTGATCAAATTTGTAGTACAGTGCTTGGGACCTCTCTAACGACTTCCGAGTGCCAAATTTGGTTACAATATCTTCACAAACAATACAAAATACAACGAATTTTGTACAAAACTACGTTTTATTGACCGATTGGTCCTATGGGAGCTATATGATATAGTCAACCGATTTTGATCAAATTTGGTACAGTGCGTGGGAACTCTAAAAAACTTCTTAATGCCAAATTTGGTTACAATATCTGTCAAAAAACAAACGAAACACAACGAATTTTGTACAAAAACGATTTTTTGACCGATTGGTCCTATGGGAGCTATATGATATAGTCAACCGATTTTGATCAAATTTGGTACAGTGCTTGGGAACTCTAAAAAACTTCTTAATGCCAAATATGGTTACGGTATCTTCACAAATAAACGAATTACCATCTAACGCATTTTGAACCCCTACAATATAAGTAGCCATACAAAAAACTAAAATTTTCGTTACCGATCGATCCTAATGGGAGCTATATGATATAGTCAACCGATTTAACTGATAAAATTTGGTACATTGGGCTGGGGGTCTCCTAAAAACACCTTCCGATATGCCAAATTTGGTTATGATATCTTCATAAACAAACGAATTATCCATCTAAAACTTTATGGTTTGTTTCTCGAGGTCCTCTGAAAGCACCCCTATATGGGAGTAAATGTTTTGACTATATAATGCTACAAATTGTAACCGATATCCAAAAATTAATAAATATAAACTTGCCTCTCCATATGGATTTATAAGGGATCTTATCTGAAAGTTTGAAAGTTGCGTACATTTTTAGCTCTTACCCCCATCTCTGAGATCTAGGCGTTCATACGGACAGACGGACATGGGTATATCGACTTCTTCGAGCTCACACTGATCATACTTTAGGTAACTTTTTGTGGTTCTCAGACGATAATACACTACACTTTAACACTAAAGTGAGATCACTTTTGATTTTAAATTAAAAATAATTAAAATAATTTTCTTTTTTAATTTAATATTTTATCTAGGTGGCGTACGTTAAACGGGCGCAGACAATTTGGGATACCCTTTGTACCATACGGTACAGGGTATAAAAAGAAATCAGTCGAATTTTGCACCAAAAATTTTTTTGACCGATCGGTCCTATGGAGACTATATGATATAGTCAACCGATTATGATCAAATTTAGTATGTACACTGATTGGGAACTATAAAAGACTTCCGACTGCCAAATTTGGTTCCGATATCTTCAAAACCATACGAAATACAACGAATTTTGTAAAAACAACGTTTTTTTGACCGATCGTTCCTATGGGAGCTATATGATATAGTCAACCGATTTTGATCACACTTGGTGCAGTGCTTGGGTACTCTAAAAAACTTCTTAATGCCAAATTTGCTAACAATATCTTTACAAACAAACGAAAGGCAACGAATTTTGTACAAAAACGATTTTTTGACCGATTGGTCCTATGGGACCTATATGATATAGTCAACCGATTTTGATCAAATTTGGACCAGTGCTTGGAAACTCTAAAAAACTTCTTTATGCCAAATTTGGTTACGGTATCTTCACAAACAAACGAAACACAACGAATTTTGTACAAAAAACATTTTTTCGACCGATCGATCCTATGGGAGCTATATGATATAGTCAACCGATTTTGATAAAATTTGGTACAGTGCTGGGGGTCTCTAAAAAACTTCCGATTGCCAAATTTGGTTATGATATCTTCATAAACAAACGAATTATCCATCTAAAACTTTTGCTTTTTTTCGAGGTTCTCTGAAACACCCCTATTGGAGCTATATAATGTAGCCCCGATATCAAAAAAATAAAATAAACTTGTCTCCTATGGATTAACAAGGGATCTTATCTGAAAGTTTGGTTGCTCTAGCTCTTACCATCTCTGAGATCTAGGCGTTCATACGGACAGACGGACAGACGGACAGACAGACAGACGGACAGACGGACATGGGTATATCGACTTCTCGAGTCACACTGATCATACTTTAGGTAACTTTGGGGGGTCTCCGACGTCTCCTTCTGTACGTTACATACATTTTCGGCTTGCACAAACACAATATACCCTTTGTACCATACGGTACAGGGTATAAAAATCACGTCAATATTTTTATTCGTTTAGAACAGTGATGGGCAAAACTCATACAAACAAACATTTCTTTGTGTGAGTAAACAGCGCAGTAAGCAAAAGCGCACGAGAGAGCAAGAACCGCAATCCAGCAAAAACGTGTGAGAGATTTCACACACTTGGACCGTGCATGAGTCGACTGCGCTGCGGCAGATTTTGGTGCAATAGCCTCGCGAGTTATGCAAATTGAGAGACTGCCCACCACTGGTTTAGAAGATATGGCATGTCAAAGAATAGTCTAAAAATGAAAAACGCAATTATCAGTTATCGATAACTCGATAAGCAATCGGAATTTCGCAATAAAATTTGACGTGGTTATTATTTGCTAGTAGCTCTACCAAATCTGTAAAAATCATCAAAATCGGCGAAGGTCGCGGGAAAAGTGGCCCGCTTCACTTATTTTCGCCGATATATATTTACAGATAACCAGGTCGCTATCAGCGCATTGTCTTCGTGGAGGATTTCCTCCAAGCTGGTTAGGGAATGCGTGAACAAAATCCAACTCCTGTCCTCCCGTAACAGAGTCACACTCTGCTGTGTTGCTGGACTTTCAGGAGTGGAAGGTAAATCGACAGCTGATGAGCTAGCAAGACTGGGTTCTTCTTCGCCCACCACTTGCCCAGCGCCCTTCTGTGGCATTATCTGGTCTACAATGAAAAATATGGTCAACAATGTGTCCTTAGGGGAATATAGGAGATATTGGTTCTTTTTACCGAATTTAAGACAAGCTAAAGTGCTTGTCTTACCCTCGGATGTCAACAAAATTATAGGTCTTGGTAGAGCGGACCTAAGGTTCCTGGTAGCCTACTTATCTGGGCACCATACTGTAAGTTATCACTTACATAAAATGGGTCTATCGGACTCTTCAGAATGCAGGCAATAATGTGGGACAGAGTTACATATTTGGGAGCTGAACCGATCACCCCGTTCCAGCTACGTCAAATTCCAACGAAAGACTTACTGTCCTTCATAAGGAAGGCAGATGGTCCTGAAAATGGGAACGGCACAATAGATCTTCAGGTCGCAATGCCCACTCTCTTTTGGGAGTGAGTCCAACAAAATTAAAAAAAAAAAAAAGTTAGCGATTTACGAGCATACTCTGTTATATAATACCTTAATTTTCCAAACTTTTTTCTCTACTCCAATGGTTGCTCCTAAGACTTAGTCTGTCCTCTTGGATTTTTGCTTGCTGTCGTACAACTCGAAACTTTATCTTACTTTCTTAAGGACGGTACGCTGACTCGTAAAAAGCCCTGAAGCGAAAAACTAAAACTTATTTTGTGCGCAAAAATTGTATGCTTAGGGTTTGTGAGCAAACAGTGCTGCCCATTTTCGGGCAATTGACAGCTTGATGGCGCAAACAGTAGCAACACTCATTTTGTTTTAGCGCTAAAAGTAAATGCGAAAATCAGCTGTTAGTGTACAAATAAAGGGTCATCAATCTTGAGGTTTTTTTTCAATAGGGTTTGACAAATCGCGCGTGAGTACTCCCAAGTTGCCTTGTGTTTTTATTCAGTTTTCACTGCCATTTCTTCATGGAAAGACTTACACCCGAACAAAGTTTACAAATCGTACAATTATATTACGAATATTCGCGTTCTGTTAAGAATGTTTTGCGCACGCTTAGGCCATTTTATGGAGCCAATTCGGTAAACAATTAATTTTACGCTCCGGACCGGTGAATTGGCCACCAAGATCGTGTGATATCACACCGTTAAACTTTTTTCCCTTTGGGACTACGCGAAGTCTAAAGTGCTTGTGGATAAGCCAGCTACGACTGAAGCATTAGAGGCCAACATTATCCGTGCTATTAGCGAGATACCGCCGAACGCATCATCGCAAATTGGAACCTCCGCTACGGCGCAGTTGCGACCAATATTTGCAAAGGATTATCTTTAAAAAGTGAATGACAAGAATGGTTCTTTCCATTGATAATAAAGATTTTTTTTTTTGCATTTAAAAACAAAATTTCAAGATTGATGACCCTTTAGCAAACGTCAAAACAATAACAAGTGAAATATAGAAAGCCAATCGTCCAAAACCTTTTTATTTGCACTTGCGTGATAATGATAGTTGTGGGTAAGGTCACAAATATTTGGGTAGCCCTCCACTTTCTTTATTAGTTATTTTTTGCTCTTTTGTAGAGTAAGAGCATTTACTTTGCCTATTAAAATAACATGCTGCAAATTTCCTTTTTGTTTTTTGCGCTAAAACAGCAAAGGTGACGCTACTGCTGTCGCCATTTATATGGCACGTGCCCAACAAAATGACAGCACTGGTGGTCAACAAGGCTGCGTACCAAAGAGCAAAATTCTTTGCCCTAAGTAATTTGATAGCTTTTTTTTATATCAAACAGCTGCGTCTGGCCTTTGAAGCACATTATGTTGCTATAAAGCCCTTTGACCTTTCTTTATCTTTATGCAGAGTAAACAAGTATTCTGTTTACCATGCTCTTCTTTCACACGCTATTACATTAGTAGGGGAAGTGGTCCGGTTGTGGTCATAACCTGGTTGTGGGCACTCCTGCATTACTTTTGAACGTGAGGTGGAGCTGATCTTTAAATTGTCGTTTGTGCGTAATGTCAGCACCATGTTTTATTGCAGACGTCGAAGCAAACGATGCATGCACTTAGCAGGTACAGTCGATCACATATTTTCATGTGCAAAAATCAAAAATTCAACGCATAAAAACGGGACATTTTCGCATCCGAAAACGGGACACATGGTCACATTAACTAAACTATATGTAAAAAATCAAATTTAAAATTTCGCATTAAAATCCAACGTCAGTTCGAATTGTAAAACGAACATTTTTACCAAAACTGTTCACAATGAAGGTGAAAAACAAAACAAAATTTTGTATTATTGCATACGTACCTTTTCAAAAAGCAGCCAGCTATCGTTTAGTTGCTCTGAAATCTTTAAAAATTCTTTGGCCTCGCTGAGAAACTCATTCCAACTTAATGTGACTTCGCTCATCATGTCATTTAGATTTTTATTTTTGCTAAAAATGTAATTTATTGCAACAATTGATAAATAACACATATAAACATGTACAATAATTAATTACAGCACAAACAAAAACAAAATGGCCTTTTCAATATGAACACATATTAAGTTAATTTATTTTATGATATTTTGTTGTATCTTATGCATCAAGTGGAAATGGTTCATACTATTTAAAGCTCTTTAACGTTGCTTACTTAAAATAAACGCATAATTTGTCCAAGCTAAGTACTACAATGCCTTGCTAAAAGTATAATACATTTAAACTTTAAAGTATAAGTTATCAATTTCTGCATTAAGCACTGCGTGGTTCGTCCAATACGGACACCTGCACACTTTCATTGCGTCGCACCTGCACTACGGTGACGGTTCCAGCCTTATCATCGAATTTGCAAGTGACTGTAAACTCTCTAAGTTGAAAAGTAAAAATTTGTGAGCCATGTTTTGTGCGCAAGTAAACCGATCGTGGATCAGCCTCCAAAATATCAACAATACATTGTTTTTGCACTTTTAACTCCAGCAACTGCGTTTCGGCATGCTCATTAAAGCAAACCTTTAAACGATGGCTTGCCACTACCCAATTGGGCACTCGAACAGCGCTGGGTGGAGGCGGTGGTTCATTGCTGATTAAGGTATCATCGTTAATGTTACTATTGCCGGCTGTGTAGCCAACAGCACCGTACAGATCCATATCTGACTCCTCTCCATCGGGCTCCTGTCGAGAGCCATAGAAATCGGCGCTGGTATTATCATTTAGCCCAGCTGAAGTGCGTCCTGTGGATTGACGTATGTACTCATAAGTTCAAGCATTTTCATGTTTCACATATATATAATATATACCTGAATCTACGCTTAATGTTGGCGCATCATAGTATGGTATATAAGGCTTGATATCCAGAACTGGTGTGCCATCTACCATATCAGTGCCATAAAAGCTTATGGTGGCGCCTTCGATTCTTTCAATTTCGACCAACGACAAACCTATGGGGCAGGGACGATGCGGCGAGCGCGTTGAAAACACGCCAATACGTTCGCCACCCAAACGTGGCGGCGCTACCTTAGCTTTGGGATGCGCATTATTGCGATGGAAATGATAGATCAGCCACATGTGTGAGAAATCCGTCAGACCTTCCAGTGAGTGCTCCGGATTTGTAAACAAATCGGCATTTAACTCTATAACGCTACGTAAGCGACTACCCACGCTGGACTGTCGCGGCACGGCGCGCTTTTCCGGAAAGGCGGTGCGTATGATGCCAATCGGCCGAAAGCTAGCAGACTCATCCTGGCTGGGATTCTAAAGTGTGTTGTAGTAAAATTTCAAACTTCTGCCTTTTGATTGCCTTGTTTACGCACCTGCGCCGTTTCTTCCCTGTTGTTGACCTTGCCCTTGGTATTGATGCAGCCTTCACAGCGAAAGTTGTGCAGCAGGCGTGTTATTGTTTCAATGTCCTTGCGTTGCACATGCTGCAAGTTGCGCACTTGTTGTCTGTTTTGTTAGAATTCAAGGGCAATGTTATGAACTTGACAATGAGTATTAATAACTTTTGTATTCAAAACGCACCTCAAATTATTAATTTCGTTCCGCGCAATCGTCAATTGATTTTTCAAATCATCCTCGTGCATGTTCGCAAACCAAAATCACAAACGTATACTTAAAATTACACAGCATAAGCTAGCATCAACTTAATTAGAGGCCATTTTATTTGAGTTTTTGTTTGTATTTACCTTTTTTGCTGTGAAAATGTGAAAAATGTTAGGACAGGTCCAGCGGGAGACACTAGCGGCAACCAAATATTAAGCAGCTGCTTTAATATGCTGTAAAGCTTGCAGTGCCTTTTAAGAGTTTAAACAGTTTTAGTTTTTTAATTAATATAAACCATTTGAGCAGCTTTAGTTATCAGCGGCTAAATCTTTCCAAGGAATGTTGTTTGGCTTGGTTACTGTAGAAAACGATATGATGCAGGGTTGCAAAACGCAAACAGTTAACATTCATCGATATAAATTATATGGACAAACATCGATAAGCAATGCGCTTATCGCTATAATCGGCATATTTTGACAGCTCCACAGGCAGCACAATGACTGTATAAAATTTGTTTGAAACGCTGCAGTCCAGCTAAATTTTTGCAATTCTTTTGTAAAGTGTAAAATTTTATTTCTTCGAAGGTTTGTTTGAAATTGCTTTAACATAAACAACTATAAAACAATGTTTATTTGCTTATTTGTAGGCAATTTAGCATAGCATAATAATGTCTCGCGGTAGCTCAGCCGGTTTTGATAGACACATTACAATTTTTTCTCCTGAGGGCCGCCTCTACCAAGTGGGTATGTATTTACGTGCTGCCAATGTTAAACAATACTTAATGGATTATCTACTCTAGAGTATGCATTTAAGGCCATAACCCAGGAGAACATTACTTCGGTTGCTCTTAAGAGTGGAGACTGCGCCGTGGTCGCCACACAGAAGAAGGTAACAGAGAAGCTTATTGTGCCGGACACAGTCACCCATCTTTTTGGTATTACCAAGAACATTGGCTGCGTTATGACAGGTCGCATTGGTAAGCCGTATTTAATAATATTAATAAAAAAATGTCTCACCATAAGTGCCTTGTCATCAACAGCGGATGCACGCTCCCAGGTGCAAAAAGCGCGCTATGAAGCAGCCAACTATCGCTACAAGTATGGCTATGACATGCCAGTTGATGTGTTATGTCGTCGTATTGCAGATATTAATCAGGTTTATACGCAAAATGCTGAAATGCGTCCCCTTGGTTGCAGCATGACTCTTATTGCATATGATGACGAGCTGGGTCCCAGCGTTTATAAAACTGATCCAGCCGGCTATTTTTGCGGTTTCCGCGCCTGTGCCGTTGGCGCCAAGGTTATTGAAGCCAATAGCTATTTAGAAAAGAAGTACAAGAACAATTTGTCCCAAGAAAAGGCCATACAATTGGCCATAACCTGTCTTTCTAATGTTCTGGCCGTTGACTTTAAACCAAACAGCATTGAAATTGCAGTTGTCAGCAAGGAAAATCCAGAATTCCGCATTTTAGACGAGAGAGAGATCGAGGAGCACCTCACTAAAATTGCCGAGAAAGATTAAGTTTTGAAAGTCTATCTTAGATATTTTTCTAATATTTTGTAGACCCCTAAATGGAAACATGGTTTAATAAAAACGCTTGAAATTTTTATTTTAATTCTTTTTGTACACTTTGCCGCCATAGCGCATTATAAATTCGTCGATTTTGAACTTGCGCTTGCAGCCTTGATAGTTCATAAACCGTATTTTGCCAAATATGGACCGCTCCTTCCAACCTTGATCGTGCACACCACCTATGGACCACATGCAGCCCACATAGCCATTGGGATCGCGTCCATCCAGACTGTATTTGTCATTCAACAGTATTGCGTACTCTAGTGCCTGCTCTGGCGTTTCCGCCCACTCTAATATTTTCTTGGCCCAATACATGCGCAAAAAGCCATGCATTTTGCCTTCTTTGACCAACTGCAACTGTGCAGAGTTCCACAAATCATCGTAGGTGTGTGCTTGTTCCATTACTTCTAGCGTATAGCAGGGACTGCGCTTGTCCTTGCGATGTGAATCCAGTGTTTCATATGCCCAGGAATGCAAGCCTTTTAAGCTGTCGTAGTGCTCATTGTAGTAACAAAAATTATCAGCCAGCTCGCGACGCACTATAGCCTCCTCGCAAAATGCATCAACGGATTCCTTGTGCTGTGCGCGAAAGCGTTGCACTTCAAGTATGCAGCGCTGCACTGAGATTTGACCAAAATGAAACCAGGGTGACAGTCCTGACAAAGCATTAGCGTTGGGATCATTACGCTTTTCATTGAAGTAACGCAAACGGCGGGTGCAGAATTCGTATAGTTGACGACAAGCAGCCGTATAACCTGGCTTGGCCCAGCTGACCTCATCCACGCTCTTGTCACACTCAAGCATAGCATATGCAGCATTCCAATCAACCGCTTTTGCATCGACTTTGCCATGTGAATGCTTGACAACTGGTGGAAATTCGGTCAAAAACTCAGGCAGCTTAGAGTTGATTTTGTTGCGTATGGTACGCGCGGCGTATTCCTGCTTTTCGGACGCTACCCAAAGAGGCACAATGTTGTGGGCATCCACTTGAGTTAAAGGTACATCAGAAGGCAAGGCTTTAGTCACATCCTCCACCCATTGACGCGGCACACGCAACGGCGCAAAGTCACAAATCACAGCCCCGACGTCTTCACATATAACATATTCCGCCAAACGCTCAACAGCTGGACCCAACAGAAGTCGGAAGTGTATATTTAGGTTACAACACTGTTGTTCTACTTCTTGCAAGCCGCCAAGCATGAACTTATAATGGCGCAGTGTGGCATTAAGAAACTTTGGAACTAAGCAAAAGACAACAGTTAAGGGCAACTCCACTTTGAGAGCCAAGCGCTGAGCAAAGAGCAGCGCCCAGTTGTCCTGAACACGAACATCACGAGACATCCAGTAAACAATACCTCCTTTGCAATGTTCCTTAACATCGATAGCTTTGGACAGAACGCGCACGCGCTTCTTTTTGAAAGAAAATTCTTGTATACTGCTAGCGCTTGACTGGCGCTGCTCTTCTATGTGTTTAAGAAACTGCTCAAAATTATTGTAGCTAGGCTTGGCCGACGCTGTTACTTTTGAAACAGATGGAGCTGCTTCATCCCCGTTGCAATCGGCAGATTTAGTTGTTTTAGAGCTGGTTTTGGCTTTCTTGTTTTCCTGCTTAGAAGTGGCGGTGCTAGTGACCTTGGTGCGTTTCATTATGTAGGACGATACGCAGAAGCTACGCAAAATTTATGAGCACATTAATTTATTTTAATTACTAAATATAAAGTTCTTACTTTCTCGAATTAACGCAATTTAAAATAAATAAACGCATGAAATGTTAAGAAAATGTACAGCGCCAATTCTGTGCATTTTTTGTTAAGCATCTGGTAACGCTGGCACTTGAGTTTTCATTATACTGGCAAGGTCAGCAATTGTAGTGCCGCTAAACAGTGCTGCAAAATGGTTAAGAAACATTAGGCGCTGCTTTTGAATATCTGTTTAATTAGATTTATTTATTTCATGCACACAGCACATAGTATACGGAGTTGGTTTGTTAGAATTTCATGAAATTGTTTATAACGCTTTTGATATACAGATATATTTGGTATGTATGTACATATTAATTGTAGCATTTTGCATTTATATATTTCTTGTGTGTATTGACTTGGACTCTAGCGGAATTATCTTTTATTATTAGCACTACGTCTTTACATGTCATTTATAAGTATTTTGGAACAGTTATATAATGTTTATACGCATGTACACTCGAATTGTTTTAATTAATTGTAAAGTTTAAACTTGTGTATATACAGCTGTTACTTTCTCTGATATTTAGTTAGAATGCAAAATAAATAATTGTTTTTTTTTAATGTAACAATAAAAAGTAGAATTAACACTAAAAAATTCGACTTGAATTCGAAAGCAAATAAAATTAACTAGTTGTAAAAGCTTTACAAAATAATAAACAAAATTATCACAATTAATAGAATCGCTGTAAGTATTAAAATGGCTGCCCACTGACGCTTATCTGCAACAAGAGAAGTAAAAACAGAATTAATTATTTTTTTATATAGTGGGTTTATATGGCCTATATATTATAAATCTATAAATAAATCTTTATAATCTTTAAAAATTGCACATTTTCCAGTCTGACATTATATGCAGTTTACTTACCATTATTCATATGCAAAACTTTGGCCACCTTTTTCATTGTAGTATCCAACTTGGACTCGGTCGTATCAAACTCATTGCCAAAGTCATCCAGCATTACTGCCTGCTCTTCCAACTCAACGCCAATCTGACGTGACACAGTCTTTAACGTTCCAATGGAATCACTAATCATATCAAGCTGTTCATCTTGGCCCTGTATCATTCGCTGTTGTATGGATACCGTCTCGCCAATGTATCTATGACCAGGACTGTCTAGGCTGCCGCCATGATGCTGCTGGCCATAGTGCCCAGGACTGTCCAGCGCGTTCTCTAGCTTGGAATACTTAGTGCCGCTGTGACGCGATGCAGCAGCCGCTGCTGCTGACATGGTGCCAGCAATTGTATTGGCTACAACCTGACTGCCGCTATTGATGAGTGAATTGGTTGTGGTGGCAATGCCAGTATTCGGGCAATCTACTAGGTAGGTACGATCGTTGTGCAAATGATGATGATATTCGTTGGTGTGATGGTTTGAGTGATGGCTGTTGCTGTCGTTGTGTTCGTTTTCGAGTAGCGGCTGGTGTGCAGTAATGTCTCTGTCCCTGCTGCGATTCAGGCTCATCTTCTCCTTCATCTGTTTGACCTCATCGCGAGTGTTGTCGATGAAATTCCTCCGGCTAGACAGCTCACGATTATCAATGCGAAATTTATTCGGATTTTTCTCTACAATGCGTATAATTTGTTTTGGTTAAGAAAAACCAAAATTTACCAAAAAATAAAACTAACTGAAAGATAAGAAAATATCATTGATTTTTCACATACACATGCCAAAGACATGCATTTTGTTTTTGTGCAAAAAGGATATTTATAGTATCTTCCAAGTCCTCCAAGTCCCATTCTATGCTACGCAATGAATTACGCAGCTCAGTTGTAGTCCATTCAACCTCCGCGCCGCCGTTCTCGCCCAGCTCACGCCAACGCAAATAGAGGCCGCGTGTTTTGTTCAAAGCTTTGAATACCTCGCTGCAAAAAATGACCAAAGGCATACAAATGGTAAAAGGTTTTAGTAAAATTGCATTCGTTATAAACTGCACACGTCTGACACATACTCCTTAACCACAAAAAATGGATCCTCCAGAGACATGACCCGCTCTGTCACGTACTATTTGTAATAAAATTTGCAGCTCTGTCTATATCAAATGGGTTTTGTTTAAAAGACCAACGCACTTGACTTTTATTTTCATGGATTTTTCCCTTTCGTGCTCCACAGTTTTCAACACACACACAAACACACACTAACGCTCTTATGCACACGAAAAGCAACCCCAAAAGTCGTTTGGGTAAATAATGCAAGCTAGAAAATATATATATTGGGGTTGTGAGACCGTTACATTTATGATTTCCCCTTCACAGTGCTGAATTTTCTGTCAAACTACAAGTAAGCTATAGCATGAAATTCACAATTAACTTGATCTAATCTATATTATAGTGGAAGCAACGATTGTTGTATAGCGTGTTTATGATTGATTATTGCAATATTTGCCGTCTTATCTTGTGTTTTATAAACCAAGTAAATAAACTCCGTCAAAGGGCCAACAGTGCGGATTGAACTCGGTTGAAAACTGACGTTATTTTGCTCTCTGATCAAACAAGCTGGCCAAGAAGTGGAGGCATTTGTTTATGCCGCTCCAACGCCTGCGCACTAGCTACAACCACTAAATAGCTTAACAACTAAGCCACAAACAGACACCTGCATCTATTAAAACTATTCAAAATGTTTTCATTGAAATGCACGCACTTATATCAATTAAAAACAAATTTGGTAAAAAGTTGTAACAAAATTTTAGGAGGCACCTCTGAAAGGAATGTGTTGACGTTTTTGGACAACTCACCTGCTGCTCCCAGCCACCTCATTTAGCAAACTTCTGTGAACAAACAGTCTGGCTTGTTTAGCAATATCCAACTACTGCTGTTCCATCACTATAAATTTATTGTAGTCTGCATAAATTTTAATTATATTATTTTATTTCGACTTTGTGCCTTTCAGTTTACAACTAGTTCAATTGAACAAAATGAATCAGTGTCAGAAAGAACTTTTGAATGAGCGGAACTTGCATTTTTGAATTTAACAACACTAATTTTATGCTGCCTGATTGACGCGCAAATTTATAATTTTGATAAGTGCTTAAAAAAAAGTTAAGTACACATTATTTTAGACTACAAGTTATGAAAAACTACATTAATACACCTTTTTGCCAGCAATTTAAATCACAAAAACTCTTTTAGAACAGCTGAACTTTAAAAAACTATTGACTGATAAGCAGAGAGCGGCACAAACCAATCAATTTAGTTGTTATCAGAACTTTACGCGCTGCAGTACGTTTGTTTCTCATAACTTTTCTGACACCTGTTTGCTACAATTTTGTGTGATATACAAAATCGCTTAAAGACTATGCTGCAAAACGATCCTGTACGGAATTTACAATATGACAGTGATATACGTGTAGCACAAACGGATTCTAACGATCCCAGAGGTAAAATTTTAGTAAATTCAAAAGCTATTAAGAAAAAAGAATTATACATTGTATAGACATGAATCATAGAGGTTTAAACTTTACCAACTGATAAATACAACGCTATGCGTGTTTTTATTTGCCTATTGTTGCTTTTTGGATTAAATTTTGGTTCACATCTGTATGTATGTGTGACGGAGCAGTGTGTTCCCTGACAACAACTACAACAGCCGTTCATATCTTATCGACATTTGTTGTCGCTGTTGTTGTCCAACGAAGCCATTGTTTAATGCAAATCGTTAAATTGACCGACAAGGCCTAACAATTTGTAATTGAATATTCTGCCCATCAGGTCTATTTGGGAGCGATCCATCGATTGGGACTTAACCTTATATGTTTAGGTGCAAGTTACAGCAGAAATACCTTTTACCCAACTAGAGCCACCCTTTTGAGACCAGACTGGAGAATGCTAAGATGTACACTTTTTTAATTGGAGAGATAGATAGAATTGCAGGGTAGATCTTTCGGCTATATGCACATATTGTGTGGAACACAACCATACTAGGTGTGATCTTGGATTACAGGGGCGGTAGCACCAGGAGTTTCGTTTTAGGTTTTTATTTTCCCTTCATCGGCGGCCTCGACGTCTATCCACTCCACGGTTTCAAGGCCACCTGTGGTCTCCTGGAGAACTATGCTTGTTCATGGGAAATTTTTGTGGAAAAATAAAGTCCACAAATTGAGCACGTCCTTCCGGTGATATACGTGTCGTTTGTTTGTCTACCCTGTGAGAGATCCGTGCGTAGTATTATACATTCCCGCATAAGCAATGATAGAAAAGTTTCCGATCCGACTTCATCTGGGTTTGGCAAATTGAAAGGGTTTTGCCCTTTGTCGTTGCAAACTTTGTTGTTTTTAAATTGCTCTCGTATATACATATGTAGCTCGAAAAAGCACGAGATTATCCTAAAAGATGTTGGATACGTGACGAAAACCTAACCCCCTTCTTCTTACGATAGCCTTGGAGCTTCTTCATCCTTACGCAACATGACTAGCACTTCGTCATCGTCATCGCCACTCCAAGCACTCCAGGAGAATTTACATTATGGTCATCAGCTATGCTTTGGCTCTATTAAGTAAATAGTGTTTGAATGCGTTTTACCCTTACTATCCATGATAGTTTATTTTCAAAAAAATGTTATTGAAGATGCACATACACATAGCCCAAAAACAGATTTTTCTTACATCTTCGATTCCAAGATGGCAAAATTTAAGCCACTACTAACAACTTTAAATTAGTCATAACTTTTTTTACATCCATTTCCAATGTCTGACAAAACTTAATACACACGATTCTCATAAAATTTAATGTTCTCATTTGGGTCCCTGCATCCCTGCAAACCATTCCATTTGAAAGCCTACAAGCCCAAAAGGATCAACCCAAAATGGGTGCACCGCTCCAACTAATTTTTTTACTAATATTTGTTTTTTTTTCAGTTTACGATGCACAGATAAACATTACTTCACAGCCACGACCAGTGTCAGGTAAAACCAAAATTAAACAAAAAATATTTATTATATACATACATATGTATTGTATTTCATCTTTGACATATAGAGGCACCACGCATACCCTTGCCCATTTCTACAGTTGGGAACAATCGCACGTTTATACCCTTATCTGGTTATGACTGTTTGGCAGATTTGCCTTCGGTGCATATTGAACAAACCTTTGAGCTAAATGAGTGTTTGTATAGATAACTTGTATTTCAAGGTATTGAATCTTTATAAAATTCCTATATTGTACTCGCGTCTTCTTATAGCACTCACTGCAGTTTCCTCCGAAAATCGTTATGTAGTGCGTTCTCCTTTGGGCGACGCTATATTCGCTGCCTCAGAGAGCAGCACGGCTAACAATCGGCTTATATGGGGCACCGCTCGTCCATTTCAAATGCATTTACTCGACAAAACACATCAGGAAGCTTTGGTGCTACGCAAAAAGTTTGCTCTGGGGGCTTTCTGTTGTCAGCCCAAGAGCTTAGAGGTATGGGTACCGCCAGGAAATGTCTTGGGTCGCATTGTACAATCGCCTACTTTTACGCTACCTGAGTTCTACATAGAGGATGGCAATACGGGTCGGCCTATATTCTGTGTCGTTGGGCCATCAAATGCGGGCTTCTGTTGCTTCTGCTTGCCTAAGGAGTGCTACTTTAAGGTGAGCCAAAACACCTTTGAATTTTGCAAATGTATCAATGTTAATGATCTTAATAGATTCACTCTGGCGGAGACTTGCGCGCTTCTATAGATCACAAGTGGCAGGCAAGCAAATCGCAGTACATTACCAATATTTACTTTAGCGATGCGAGACTGACGGCCAAGGAACGAGCGCTCATAGTGGGATCTGCTTTTTTGCTGGTAAGTGGATATAAGCTAAGGCGTTTTCTTAATGTATGGGTCTTCTAAGACGAACCAAATCCTATTAAAGTTGTTTGCGGACAAAGCATTTCGTAGCAAATGTCCGTTTGTTCCTTCGGAATAGCCGGTCTCGTCGCCATTGTCCGTAGGAGGGAATACAACCATTTTTTTTTTCAAGAAATGTTCAGTGAACTAAGGATAACCAATAACGCGAGCTTTCATAATAATTTCTTTTTATTTACGCACAACAAACAAAGCGTGGTTAACGTTTTTATGCCCCCAGTCAAAAGGGAAAAGTATTTCGAAAATTGGTTTGTTTTAATTGGTGTAACTTAAACTTCTGTTTTCATTGTTAGGCGCCAAATATAAATTGTGACCATGGTATTATAATAACATGGCCTTGGGTTTTTTATACTTCAAACAATTTGTCCTACCATGTCTATTCAGAAATAAATGAAACCTATTATATTTTAATTTAATATAGTTAAAATAATATTTTTTATCATTTCAGGAGTACTTGTACTTTCAAACGCGTTTTTAATTCTCAACCTTCCCGCATAAAACTACGCAACTGTATTTGTTCACATTGATTTCTTTATTTTTTGTCATTTTTTTTAAAGATTTTTTTGTTTTAAATTTTTTGTATAAGTTTTCATGCTTGATTTTTCAATTTTGATATATTTTATGCTTTCACATATACATTAACAATAATGTAATAAATCACTTCATATTTTCTTGTTGTTTTAACCACATACATAAATATACGTATGAATATATATTAAATTTACTAAATTGAATTTCTTAATGGTTTTTTTTTTGTTTTATATATCGTGTTAAATATTTAAAATATACTTTACCGCAGTTTGTACAATAATTTTCATTAATTTATAATTATAAATAACCCTTCTGAAGTTGGTTAATTATTTCTTTAACTAAATTAACTTAAATTAAATATGACAACATAAAGTTTATTTTTGCTTCTACCATTCAAAGAAAACAAAAATGAAACAAACAATTATAGAGTCTCGTGGTCTCGTTGTTTTAAAATTAAAACAAAGTTAAATGTTTATAAATCGCTTAGTTACTGATTAGTTGGTTAATAACATTTTTTAACACAATTTTAAATTAGGAAGAGCTACGTGATTTCATTTGCAAAGCCAAATTTTTTTTTTTTATGGAAAACACGATTGTGGGGTGCATTAGGGACTAGGTCTTATAAATAAGTTCTTGGTACGTTACACATAATATACTTTACTTAGTAATTATGGATTTATTTATGTGTAATAATGTATGTTAGATAGACTCACAGCACTTAGGGAGTTTCCATTTCGAAAAAAAGAAATTACAAGTTTCATTCTGTATATCGATAGATCGATCCAAGTGTAGACCAGCAGTTCTATAACTAGGAATAGGTTTTGTTTTTGGGTATGTATGTGTGTGTTATGTATTAATGTTATGTATGTTTTGCGCACATAGAGTTGACAACTTTTTAAAAGCTTAAATTCTATATTCTTAAGTTTTCCATATAAATACATATGTATAAATACCGACTGCACTTGTAGTTCTATCCTTGACGTCTTTAAATTTCAATACTAAAAAAAAACACACACACACACACGCTGAACAGTTCTATATATGCTCAGTTGTATAAAGTAAGTTTTACATAGCTTAGTTTTTATGTTGTATGTATTTATGTAGATGTGTGCCCAAATGCGATATGCTTAGACATTTGATATGCGCTCGTTAAAGAGTTTTTTTGGTCGTTGAGTTTTAACTTATTGAATACATGTGTGTATGTGTGTTGCCTAATTGGTAACCGCTGGAATCTCACTGAAATCCAGTGGCGTGTTATGTCCAATCCTTGTCATTGCATACAAAGACGGTTGGTTTACTGGATGGCGTAGCTTGTACGACGGCAGCGGCTGCCACACCTGCGGCAGCATGGGCCTCATTCAGGTGGGCTGTAACATGTACATGTACTGTCAGTTTCCTGCCGCTGCGGAGGCTGTGGATGAGGCTGCCACTGTTGACAGCATTAAATCTGAGCGCGCACGTTTCTCGCTGGATTCACGCTCGGTGGGATTATCACTCTCCTCTCCGTTGCTGCTAAAACTTCCTGGCAGGCGACGCTTTAGGTTGTGGGTTAGCCCATTGCCCAGCGATTCGTCTTCAGACATTGAATTTGCACGCTGTGGAGTGTTACCCGCACTGTCATTGTCCAGCGAAGCAATGGCCGAAGCGGCTGCACTGTTGGCTGCGCTGAAACCATCTTCTGAGGCGCTATCCTGCGAACCAATGCCTGCACTGGAATTACCCGCATCCTGAGCCAACTGCACCATGCCTGAGGGCGTTGTATAGCTGCTTAGCTTATTGGGGTCCTTCTCGAGAAGCTTTTGTGCCAAAAGTTTAAGTGAAATCAGAGAGTTCTCACAGTCACTTGTATCAATCTCTGTTAGACTTATGCCAGCCCTTTCAATTTCCGCATAGGTGCCAAATGGCAGTTTTTGAAGACATTCCAGCTTTTGCACATGCGTTTTCGAACGCAAATGCTTGGCCAGATGACCATGTATGCGAAATGCTATTTTGCAGTCGGTGCATTCAAAGGGTCGGGGATTTGAGGTTGTTGGCACACCAAATGTAGACGTCATCATGACCTTATTCTTATGTGCCTCGCTGCGTTCATGTTTCTGAAGATGACCCTGTGTTCGAAATGAAATGCTGCAAGGTTCACACTTGAACTTGCGTTCCATGTAGTGTATGTTCATGTGCAACGTAAGCTGATGCTGGCGCTGAAAAGTCTTGGAGCAAATACTGCAGGTGGGTCGCGCATCGCCAGCAATGGGTGTGGGCACACCACGTGGAAAAGCAACAGGCTGTAGTTCGGCAGAAGTTTTGTTAGCACTTTTGAAACCATCTTCGCCCACAATGACAGTGCGGGCGGCTGGTGCATTGCCTAGAACACCGCTAAAGTCCTTGGCATCAGGTTGTTGTATGGCGGCTGGAAGATTTGCATTATGAGTCTCGGTGTTTGACTGCGTTGCTGGTTTCTTGGTAGTCACAGTAGTATGCTCTTGATCTGACTGAGATTCGCTTTCCTCGCTTTCATCATGGCATTTAGCGCTTACCGCAGTCTTGACTGGCTCCTGAGGTAACGGCTCTGGCGTCTTAACCTCATGCACTTCAATGGTGGGAAGCTCAGGCGTGACTTTGCTAGTAACTTCCAGCGTTATGTTGCTCATTACTGGTAAGCTTATGCTTGTAGTAACCATGGTAACCACACTGCTATGTCTGGTCTGTTGAGCTTCTGAGAGATAACTGCGGCTAAACTGACTCTGTTTCATTTTGGCATGCTGCAGTGCCTGCTCCTTGATATACGCCTGAAGCAACAAATCCTCGCCATCATGCTTGGCTTGCTCTTCCATCTCAGCGGATATACGAACTTTATCCGAGACTGAAATCAGAGTTTTCATAAAACCGCTTCCATTGCCGCCACAGCCAAAAATGACATCGTGCATTTGTTGTGCTTGCGACTTCACTACGCTTGACGGTGCCTCAGCAGGGACACTTGTAACTACAATCGATGGACTTGTTGTGATTATGGCTCGCGGTTTGGTTAAATCCATGGGCGCGCTTTCATCATTGGCAACAGGCATGCTATTGTTACGCTTGGGCTTAGACTCTTCCGGATTCGAGTAATACTGTTCCTGTTTTTGATAGTCAAATGGCGGCTTGGGCGACGTAAAGGAGCAAACCAAACGCTTATGTTGGGTACCAGCTCCACTGTAGCCTGCCGAAGAGCCAATGCTATTGGCTGGACTATCTGCGGGCGCGAGTGCGTCATGAACCGCTGGATAGGGCGATACACTTTGTGGTATGGGCGGTGTCATCGACAGCGATAGCAAACAGCGTGCAGCTTCATGTTCCTTTAATCGGCTCTTCGACTCGTCGGTGTCTGTAAATTAGTAAAAAGCTAATTACAAATTTTTTGGTGGGTTTTTTTTTTAAGACTTACCACTGCTCTCAGATTCGTTGTCGCTAAAATCATCAGAATCAGATTCACCAGCCATGGAAGAAGTGCGTCCGCCCGCGGAAGTAGAAGATTGTTGATCAAATTCCATATCGGCATCAAGGAATTCACCATCGGCAGGCATGGGTCCGGGATTTATTCCTAACTCAATGCACTTCTTGAAATGTGTCTTTGATTGCATGTGCTTGGTCAAATTGCCCTTGGTCTTGAAGCTGAGAGAGAAAATTAAATCAATGATCAAAGTCTTGTGCAATTGTAACGATAATCTCTACAATCTTATTCTAGGAAGTAAAAGAAGAATTGAAAAATTTGGCGGACTAATTTTAATGATGGAGTTATCCATATTACAAATGTCTCTCCTGTCATTTTCTCGCAGCAAATCGATTAGTTGTTAATTTAAACTTACCTAAAACTACAGTAGCTGCAGGTAAAGGGACGCACATCCGTGTGTGTGCGTATGTGTTTCTTCAGCATGGATGGTTTCTTGCAGCGTATGCCGCACTCAGAGCATACATAACGCCCGCGTCCTCGACCACGTATATATGTATAATCCTCGTGGGATTCGTAGCCACCAACAAGTAGTTGTGCGCTGCTATCTAGCTTCTTGGACGTTTCCTCCGAAGTGGATTTGCTATCCGCATTGGAATCTGCTGCAGCGATTTGCTTCAGTTGATGATGATAAAACTTATTCTGATTGTTAAGAAAGGGCGTGCTCACAGTCTGCTGTGAATTGACCAACGCGTAATGCAATTTGTCGCTACCTGCCATGGTATTGCTAATGATCTTCTGTCGTGAATCGTACAGAGATATCACTTGCTTAGGCTTGAAGCCTAGCGGATGTGGATTGTTTTCTTCGCACACCTGCCATACGCTATACATCGACAGCTTGTGCATGTCAGCCACATAGGAGGGCTGTGGGCAGTTTACGGTGCAGTAAAACATTTTGGTGCTGCATTTGAGACCCAAATAAGTATAAGCATGACCGTTGAGATAAAGCTGAACGCAGGATTTTGAAGGACGTGGTGTTTCTGGAGAGATTAAGGGTAGCGTATTGGCTGTGGGCGTAATGCCATGATGGCGCTTGGGCGTAAAGGTGCCGGGTTTAAGTGGCAGACTCGTCGGACGCAGAAACTTATTCTTTGATTTAGGATCGCTGGACGGCTCCTCCACGGCAGTTGTGGTTGTATTTGGAGTGTCCACATGGAGCGGCACTAAAGACTGCGCGTTTTCTGGCAGTTTAGGAGCCTGGTCATTGCTCTTGGACATGTGATCAAAATTAAAGTGACGTACTTCCTGTTCCGGTGGTGATCCTTTTAGGGGTGAATTGCCGCGCTTGCACGGACTCACATTATCAGCCATGCTTAGAAAGTTAAATGACTTCTTGGGCAGATCCAACGTATTCCCGGCTTTGCTGTTCCATTGTAACGCACTGCGCTGTGCTGGAGTTGGAGGCAAGCGACTAAACTCGCTGGGAACGTTTTGAACGCCACCAAATGGAGAAAGCGCCTTAAGCTCGCTGTTGCCGGCAGGGACTAGCAATGGACTTGGTTGTTTGCGATTGGGACTCCGTCCGCGTGGCTGAGCAGGCGGCAGCTGTAGGTGTTGGGGTGGTGGAGGCAACAGTGACATTTGCGGTGTTAAGTTGCTGGGTCCTGGTATGCCTGGCACATAGGGTATTGCCTTGTCTGCAGCGCTCATAGGAGGCAGAGTCAGCGGATTATAGGCCGTAATTGAAGTGAGTGGCGGAAACTGAAAATGTTGTGGAGTGGAGTTGCCTGCAGAATGCATATAGCTGCTGCCATTAGGCTGTAATTTGCTTAGCAGATGTCCGGCTGCTTTTCGTTCCTTAATAGTCTCGCTTAGCTTGGGAGACACCTCTTGAAAGCTACCTCCAGACAACAACGGCGTTCGTATCATTTTTGGGCTATTGTCCAGATCAGGGCATTCGGAAATGGGTATCATGCTACCGCCAGACGATGTAAAGCGACGCAGTCGCTCCTCTTTTTTGTTCATGAGTTCGTTGGCGGCTGAATTAAAGACTGACTGCAGCTCCGAAGTAGCATTGCCGCTAAAGAGCTGCAAAGTGTATATGCTGTCGTTGTCCAGCTTTGGCCGTTTGCCGGTAGTGCTTTGTGGTTCCTGTACAGTAAACTGTCTATCCTCGTGCATTTTAGTAATAACCACAGCGTCCTCTGTCTTACGCGGCGCGCTCTGTTGTGCATAGTCTACCAGAGGCGTCTTGCCAAGTAGCGGTCCCGGTGAGGGCAGTGGCGCGTCAACAAAACGCAGCGCATTGACTTCCACACTGGGCGCAATTGTAATCGCTGCAACAGGTGTGGTCGTTGTATTCGTACTACTGCTGCTGGCTGGGGTGACTGTGGTTGTGCGTGCTGGCGATTGAGAGGCACTCAGACGACTCAAAACAAGACTACTTGGTTTCGTTTTGAGTTGCGACCAGGCTAGCTTGGCTAGCGATAGCGGATTCTTAGAGTTTGCCATGTGGCTCTTTAGCTCTGGCAGACTAAGAGAAAGAGAGATCGAATTGGAACGAAAATATTTGGCGGATGGCGAGGAGGCGGGACTTATAGGTGCACTTGAGGATGCATCCTGGCAGTAGGTGCTGTTGTGCAGCTTTAAATCATCAGCACTTCGGAATTCATTGGCGCATATGGGACAGGAGTAGACGGCATCATCGCCTTCACCAATTGGCATGGCCAACCCGCGTGAGTTAAGCAACAGATTCTTAATAATGGAGTTATTTGGCGGCACATTTTTAGGCGCAGATGCTACAGTGTTGTTTGCAGCACTTAAGTTTGGCTGATCACTAGATTGCAACTTTTTGGGCACAGCATTGGAAACGGCCGGTGCGACTGGTGGCGGTCCCTTAGGTTTGGCCGATAAATTAAGAGGCATTATGTGTGGAATTGGCGCCGTTGACAACTCTTTGGGCATGGTCATGGTAGGATCCTGACGATACTGCAAGGGCTGTATGGGCATTGGCAGTGGCTGTGCCTGTGGTGGCAAGTGCTGTTGCTGCTGCTTGGTGGGAGTGGGTGGTGGTGGTGCGGGTAGTGCAGCAGGCTTGGCATTGACATAACCAGCCACAGAGCTGCTGCGTTTTAACATTCCATTTGGTGGTGTTACGACCGTGTGCTCCAGTTGTTGTTGCTGCAAATACATTTGATATTGCTGCTGCTGTTGTTGCTGTTGCAGCAGTTGTTGTTGTTGCTTCTGCACAATGGCCTGGGCCAGGTTGACTTTGGTATCACGCTCATTAGTTCCAACTGAAACTGTATGATTATTTGAAGTCACTGAGTTGCTGCCAACAACAACGCTACTGCTGCTGCTCGTATTACTGCCGGTGTTATTGGCATTGTTAAAACTCCTCGAACGATTCAGTTGTTTGGGATATTTCTTTTGCAATAAAATTTCCTTATTTTCAACTATGGCCTCATTTTGGGAGATAAGCTTGGAAATGTGTTCCTGCACCTTTTCCACGTTCTGGGGAAAAAATAGAAATTTTTTACTTCTCTGGCACTCTTCCAAAAGCTTTCAACAACACTTACCACCTGTATACTACCGCTATTGCTAGCAAAGTTGCTTAAATTGGCAGAAGGGGTGACAGGCGCAGCGTTGGTATAATGTGCAGCCTGCTGCTGGCTGTTGAGGATAGCTGGAGAAGCTGGCGGAGCTACTACCGGCGCAGTCGCCTGGCTGTTGCTGCGGACAAGCTGCAAGATTCAATACACATGTTAAAGAAACGCTTTTCCACACGGACTGGCTTAATGCTAGCTTACCTGTTGCGCTGGCTGCGACTGCTGATGTGACTGCGCCGTAACTTGTTGTACTTTAAGCAACGGCGAGTGCTGCTGCTGTTGTTGTTGTTGGAGCTGAAAATGCTGCTGTTGCTGCAGTTGCAGTTGAAGTGCATGCTGATGCATGGCTGCTGCTGCTGCTGGATTATAATACTGCTGTGCCGGAGGCAAATGCGTGCCAGGATGTGGCTGACCCAAGTAATAGACACCAGAAGCTGCTGCTGCAGCAGCAAATGCGGCCGGATTAGAAGCAATTAGCAGCGATTGCTGCACATGCAATTGCTGTTGTTGTTGTTGTTGTTGCATTTGTAGCTGCAACTGCAGCTGATGCGAGTTGATGTGATTGTTCAGCTTGAGCTGCGTGCTGGGCGAGAGCGTTGGATGCGGCAAATGCTGTGACAAGGACAACTGGCTATTGAGTTTTTGCAGTTGCTGCTGGTGTTCTAGCACATTTTGTTGTTGTTGCTGCTGTTGTTGTTGTTGCTGCTGTTGTTGTTGTTCCTTTGAGCCCGGAGCGTATAAAGATGCATTATGGAACTTGGGTTTATATGGTTTATAATCAATAGATTGGCGATGCTGTGCCGTGGCTGAATGTAGCGTATCATGCGCAACAGGAGCCATATTGGCTGCTGTAGTTGGAGGCAGTGTGCCCGCGGCAGGTGAGCCAAGCGGCAGATGATGGATGTGTGCTGGCACAGCTTGTTGTAGGTAGGTGGTTTTTGCGGCAGACAGCGTTGAGGGCGAGGGCGTAGGTGTGGGTGATGCTGTGCCTTCATCAAACGGCGAGCCCGACCGACTGATCTGCAATGTTTAAGAAAATTGTTTAAGTCAACAAGTTAAATTCGATTAAAAGATAAGTTGATTTACCAATTCGGAACTGCTGTTGCTTAACTCAGCATCCACGTCCTGATCGGATAAGCCATCATCAGCATCAGCGGGCACTTCTAAACCACGCGTGCGCGCTGCGTGAGAACGGGATCTATAAATTAAATAAATAAATTTAAGTGAATTGAAAACAATATTAACAATCTGTAATCAAATGGATAATCTTGTAAAGAAATTTGCACAGCATTTGCTTTAAAAATTTCTATAGTTAATGATCGCTGCAGACTATTCTATTCGAAATCCCTTAAAAGGAACTTAGTTGTCTATATACTATATACATATATAAAAGACCCTAACCAAGTGCTTTTTTAAATATGCTTAAACTTACCGGCAATGCTTGTAGAGATTGCTTTTTGTCTTGAATGCAATGCCACATGTATCACATGGATAGGGTCGCTCATTTGTATGGGCACGTATGTGCTTTTGTAGCACCGATGGTTTGGTACATATAAGACTGCAGTAGGGACACACGTATCGACCAGAAGATGTGGTGGCATTTGCGCCGGATGTTGTTAATGTTGCTGTTGTTGTTGCTATTGTTGCAATGACAGTTGTTGCTGTAGTCGTTGTTACTGATTGTGGCGCCAACGTCGCATGTGTTGGCTGCGTTTGTTGCTGATGTTGGGCAAATGTTTGTGGCGATAAGTTAACATTGGCCACATAATTGCCTATGTTTGAAGGAGCTCTTATATTATTTACGTTGTAGCTATTTTTGATAGTAGAATTGTTATTATTGGTTTCCATGCTGTTGCTGGTGCTGCTGGCATTAACTTTGGCCAATTGTTGGCCTTTAGCTTGTGTTGGTGGGAGGTTCATTTGTTCTTGTTGTTTCTGATGATAGACGTCATGGCTCAAGACATTGGCATGATTACTATTTATAAAATTGGCACTGTATTCTGCAGGTTGCTGTTGTTGTTGCTGCTGTTGCACCAACAGGTGGCCATTGGTTAACGGCTGAGAGGTGGCAGTAGCCACAGACGCTATAGGCGCCGATGGTTGTGCCTCTGCACGTAGCGTTTGCACGGGCAGCGGAGGCGGGGACAATGAACTATTTGATGACAAGGAAGTCGTGCGCTGCATGCTGGATGCGGTTACATCGCCAGCAATGACTACTGCTCCATTATTGCTGTCCGCCTCAGTTGTGCTGGCCAGGCGTTTGAACTTTTTGTGCAAATAACGTGAATTTGTCCAGTCAGCAGCGACAGCAGCGTTGGCGGCGGCGACGGATTCATCAGAGACCGCTATGCTGACTTTAGGCGTGGCCGGTGTGTTCTCCCCAATTGTTGCTTCCGTAGATTTGGGCTCCTTGGTGGCGGCAGCAACACTTGCAGCGCTGGCAACATGTTGTAGCGTCATTTTGCTATCACTTAGTATATTATTCTTAGCTTGGGCTTTATCTCTAGGCTTAAATTCATAATTTTCACTAATACTACTATCACTGTGGTGGTTGTTGTTGATGTTGTTGTTGCTGTTGTTGCTTTTACTGCCAGTGTTGCCGTTGTTTTTTTCAACGGCAATGCTTCTTACGGGCAACTCTTGAACTTTATCTTTTGCACTTGTACTAGGTTTGCTGTTGTTGTTATTATTATTGTTATTTGCAGCATCGGCGGTTAAAGTTGTTGTTGGTTTTGTGGTTGTTTCTGCTGCTGTTGCTGTTAATGTTTTGCTAGTCGCTTTAGTTTGCTTTTGAGTTGTTTTTGTTGTTTCAGAACTTGTACGATATGTTTGCTTCTTCGTTGTTGTTGCTACTTGTGTGCTGCTTGTGGTTGTTGCTGCTGCTGCTGTTGCACGTTTATTGTTGCCTACTTTGCTGCTGCTTTTGTATTGTTTATTTGTTGTCTTGTAATGCCTTGTCGTGGCTGTGGTTGTTGCACTTTCCATAGTATCAACTTTGGCTGTTTGTGACGACAAACTTCCACCGGGTTCATCTGAAATAGAAAGGTTATACATTATTATATTATGTATTATTTTTCATTGGAGAGTTATAAGTAAAATAATATTAGAATCATTTAAATTTTTTTTACGAACTTCTTTCGTTATACCATTTAAATAACAAACAATTCTTTGTTCTAGCAGTTTTGGCATACCAAGCTGAAACTTCTTTTACGGATTCTGATTTTGTTTCTTTCTGTGCATTTGATGTACAAAAATCAAACCGGCTTGTCCACAATGACAAAATCGGCATATTTATATACATAATTTAATTAAAACACAAACACTAATTTTTGTATATTAGCGAAGTGACTTAAATTTTTGCAAATGTTAGACTAAATATATTCAGCGGCAATAATATTAACAAAAACTCGTTGTTTGACTTGGTTATATACAGCGTGTTTTTCTTAGAGGTTTACAACTTTTGAGTTCGCAACACTGCTTTATCTGACAACCCATTTTTGGTTGAATGGGTACGTATTAAGCAGAATTGTCGCATTTGGAGTGAGGATAATCCACAAGCTTTTGTCGAAACACCATTACATCCACAGAAAATTACTGTCACTTATCTACGTCGATAACCCAGAGACAATTGAACACCTGGAAATCAACATTCGAAGAGTTATTGGCGAAATACGGCCGCGAATGCTGCGGGAAGCTTGTGAAAAGTGGTGATCATATTTGAACATTAGTCATAACATTTTCTATCCAATAAATCCCGTTTCATTGATATTAAAAATATATTTTTTTGTTTTATAATGATTTAAACTTGTGTAACTCTAAGAACAACACCCTTTACATAGATGCAAATTGAAGCGCAGAAAATTACGTGAAAAAATACCAAATGGAACATATATAGAGAAAATCCTTGGAACAAACTTGTTCATTATCGTTTAAGCGAAATTTGGTACAATTACAACTAATATATTCAAATTCAATGCCGATGAAAAAATAGTAATAAGCTAGACAATACTCAACTAGTTAATCTCCTTCATAACGTATGTGTTAATAGTTAAGTTTATGATATATTTACAGGCAGGTAACATATACCACACATTTAGCTTTGGTGCCCATTTGTCAACTAGCCAGATAGAATTGGTAAATAAATTATTGGTTATAATTGAAATGCTGCAAATTTTCAATTTACTTATTAAAGATTATCAGACGAACAACAGTGGAACTCTCATATAATCTAAAAAGACCTTTTTCAACATTATTGATTTTTTATTGTAAAATACATTTCTTATCCATATCTTATACATATATGGATCTTAATATGCGCTTCTTATCTACATTAATAAGTTCAAAAATTATATGCCAAACTCTTTAATCCACCAATAATCTCGGTTAATTTCATCAGTCCAGTACGTCATGATGACAGCTCTACATTTTGTTGGCTGTTATCATTATCAGTACTAATTGCTCATGCATCTTATCAGAGCTTCTGATAAAAACACAACGCTACTTGGGGCCAGCTTTAAGGAATGGTACGAACGTGTCAGAAAATCGCCATTAGCTTTGATTGGTGTATGTACCATATGTACATATGCACATATATATATATAATACATAAGTGTATGTACATATGCACAAATTTGTCAACAATCCAAAAGTGATTTTTTTTATCAACTTTCTATTTCGCTTTCGTTTGTGTTAGCCGCAAAGAGCAGACAAGGCCCATAATAGAGCAGTGTCTAGTACCCACAACCCAATAATCAGTCCTCATGAGTGCCAACATTTTAAGCCAACCTGTTGCTTTGCGCACACGTACGCACGTTTATCAAATATTAAAGTAAAACGTATGACACAAGAAGACGACAAATACAATTTTATATATTTAGGGTCGTCAGAGTTGGAATACCCTTCAGTAAGTCAATATGATTAAAAAAAAGGGTATAGACTTAGCCACATGGAATTGGGGTTAAGCCTTGCAAATTACCATATAATGAAATTCAAACATACAAGTTTTGAAGATTCTTAACAATATCTATGAGTTTTTAGTATAAAAACATTTGCTTTCTCGTTTGGAAAGTCGGTTCAAAATTCGACAAAACTCTGACTTGTACGTAACAAACGTAGCAGAATAGATTCATTTGACAATTATTTATAAATGGTGGATTCGTAAGATTGGGATATGCAACAATTACACTTTCCATAAGTAGATGCCGATGGTCACTATTTCTGAGTTTAATGATTTGTTTCGATCCGAATCGACTCGTTCCTAAAATAAATTACTCTTGTTTGCTTATACGCCTAAACAAGCATTATCAGAAGATTACCTAAACATCTATAAACTATCTTCTATGCGTTACAAATAACATATCTAAGTCCAGCTACCTTTAATCTGCCTCTCTGTTAAAAGAGTATTATGGCACTCAGCGACAACAAGTGCGTGGCATACAATTGCTGTTAATGGCCGCTGCTGTTGCTTATCAAAGATCAGCACAATGCGTAGCACATATGTATATACATAAACATATTATTGCACTATGTACATATGAAATTTGTAAATGACTCGATTGTATAATGATTAGTAAGTCCAGCTAGTCATTTTTTTGTTGTTTACTTGCAAATCAAATTGATGAGCAAAAGTCTAACAGACCGAGCGACTGAACCTCTCGTGTTTATTAACTCTGCCGCCAGACATTCATACATACATATGTATTTTGGCAGCTACTAGTACAATACATTCATATACTATATACTTTCATAGATATACATATATGTATGCTTGTTCATTTGTTTACTTATGCGTTTATCATTTATAACGTGGAGCTTTTAAAATAGTGCGAAAAAATGTAGCCCCAAAAATTCCATTTAATATGTTTATGTATGTAGATGTATGTATTATGTACTATATATTCGCATACATGTATGTATTTATTACGTGTTGCCATCTTGTTGTTAATGTTATCAGTTGTTGCTATTGTTGCAATTTACCGGTTGTATTACTCACAAATAATGCCAGAAACAGTAAAGGCTTTTTATTGATAATTTCTTCTTCTTCTTCTTTTATTCCCATTTGTAGTTATTTGCTTTATGTTATAAATTTTATTAAGTAGACGCGTTGACGTCAGAGTTGTTCAAGCAATTAAGGAAATTTCAAGTGCCATGTTTAGACGAAGATAGAGCTAAAGATTAGACAGCAGCAGCTGCAGCTCATGCATTTAAATTACATGCACACCTAGTGTATATATACCATTATGTACGTGTGTAATTTTATATAGTATAAAGCAATCAATTATAATTTGAGATTAATTGCATATATACGTGTATTTTTCTGTAGCACATTTTCAACGTGCATATAATAATTTTTTTTAAAAATAGCAATAATCAGAGTAGGTCAATTACAAGGCGCTAAATATTATTTAGAAATAAAATTTAAAAAATAAAACAGGTCATAAAAAACTGCTGCTTGTGTTTTTTACTCGCGCTGCTAATTGCTTACATATAGTATGTACGTATAAACAATGTCTGTCTATTAAGTCAACAGTCAACAACGTCAGACTTTGAGTCGCAGTAAATGTTTACTATACACTCGCCATATACACACAAACGTACATATGTAAGTACGTATATAAAGCAACAATCTAAAGTACAGTAAACTTGGCGATAAGCTTATCAACAACTGAGAACAAAATACAACGAATATTCATACTAAAAGTTTAAGCTAAGCTAATTTTACGAGTACTATAGAGAAGCGCTAAAATATTTAAATGCTTTCATTATCACGAATTTTGGTTGTTTTTGTTGTTGCAAAGTTTAAAGTCTTCTTGCTTATTTATACGTTTTGTATTGTACTGTGTTTAAAAATTTACATATTAATTTTTATTGAGTCAAATCTAATTGTTTGCCATGTGCAAAGTGCAATTTTTAACCGGGGGTAGGCTACAAAATTAAGCCAGACCGCTGTGATCAAGACCGAATGAATGAAGTTTTTGGGGCATCATAAATAACAGCCAGCGTACAAACATTTTTTAATGAACCACCTCAGAATTACTGAAACTACATTATATATTGATACTCAATATATTCCTTCTCACTGTTGTAAACAAACTTGATCGTTTTACCGTTTCATTTTATGACTGTCAGCTAACAACAAATCCCATAACCCATAACTAGAAAATATTATGCTCCAATTCGATGCTGATGGATCCCCGCTGAATTATGTATAATTGTGACTTTTTCCAAAATTTAAGAAATTTCTTGCTAAAAAAAAGTTGGAACACCGCCGAATAAAGCTTTTTGCTATAAAATGGGATGTACAAATGATACATTTTTTGCTAGGCCGTTAACTTTTAGGCTGCCCTCGTATATTCATAAAATAAATGAATTAAATTGCGCATATCACAGGCAATACTAATAGCAAGAACTATATTCATATACATATGTACGCATGTATCTATGATATGCACAATGCTCTCCTCATTGCATTAATTACACACACATACACATATGCACACATTGTATACATTTACATATAAGCTCACGAGTGTGCATATAAGCGTGTGGTGATAAGTTGATGCAAAATTGAGCGCACGCCCGGGCCGCACAATGGGGCAATGACAATCTCTAAGCTGCCTACGTCGTCGTCAGCGGTGGCGACTGCCTACGTCACACATTTCGATTTGCATATGTTCGCATAAATTGCTTTACCCGCTCGTACGCTTTAGTTTAGTCCGTCAGTTGCTCCACACACAAATACACACACTTTGTAAACATGTCTGTCGCACTCAGTGAGATGCCAAAACACGCCTCATATTCACTCACACCCACGTAAGTAATTACAATATATACAAGCGTTTTATATAATAAGCACAAGGTGCGGCTTTTTTAGTAGCGCCATGAGCATTGTTGTTGTTGTTATTGTTTTTGGAACCTGCTGCTTCTCAGACCAATTGTCACTGTCCGTCTGTCTCGTGTATTGTTGATTTGTCCGGTGCCGCAATTAAAGTGCATGACGAACCTTCATTTGACACTGGGGCACGACGTCATCTCAGTAATTGCACACAAGTTTTGTTTTCGGTTAAACAGCTGCGACAAACCGGTTTCGAGTTATGATCTGAACACTTTGGAATTGTTTTTAAATTAGCATTTTAAGGCATCTATACATCAATGTTTTGTTATTATTGCTGTAGTTGTTGTTGTGGCAAGTACGCTTAACATTGACATTACGTTCGTGCTGTTAACTTATATTGCAACTCTGACGCTGCTGACGTCGACGGCACACACACTTAAATTCGCGGAAATAATACGAAATTCCAATGAAAATGAGCAACAAAGCAAAGCGGCCAACAGAAAAAAGCAAGACGCACCGAACATGAATACACACTTACACACGTTGAATTTGGTAAGCCGCAAAGTAGAAGAGGGTACAAGTAAATTTGTACGTTTTTGTATATGGTTATAATTAAATACACTGTTGTTGTTTTTGGGTTTAGCTTAAATAATGTATTTAATTTGCATTGAATATTAGCAACATTACAACAAAATATGTGGTGAATAAACCAAAACATAAAGAAAATAGTAAAATATTCAAAGGCACACGACGGACAACGAAGACGACTGCGACGGCAACAGCTTCGCATGCGAATTGCGAATGCGAAGGCAAGCAGCAGAAATTCATTCAAAGACCCAACCAAGTGGCAAAACAACAACAACAACAACAACAGCAATAGCGGCAAAACGAGCGAACTTGCGAACGAGCAGGGCAAAAACAAAAGCAACAGACACATACTACATAAATATGTAGTATACGTATATGTGTACATGTTGCTGCTGTTGGAGAACGGTTAGCGCGAAGAAATGAGCAAAGCAACAGAAAACGTACAATAATCAAATAATTGCGCGCGACGTTGGGCGACGATGCTGACGACGACGACGTTGAGGCTACGTTGCATACCGCAAGATTCGCACTTACTCATTGTTAGCAATGCCTAGAGGGGGGCGCGGCTAAAGAAGACAAGGCACAAACACGCCATATCATGCTCTCTCACACACACATAAGCAATTGTCAATCAAAAGTAAACACAGGGTCGGTTAACTATGGCGGCGCCCCTGGCCGAGTGCAGCTTATGCTAAGTTTATACTGGGCCACACTGTGCCAATGTGTATAGTGTTTTTGCACCCGTGCCAAAGCTTGTCACAATAAGCAACAATTCAGGAACTACGTACTTCCAAACAAAAAATAGAATACAAAATAGTAGATAAAAATGCACTAAAGTTTTCAAAATTTTTGAGGCTATTTTATTTCTAATATGTGGAAATGTGTTTAATTGTGCCGATCCGTGACACGGTGTGAGTTCAGCATTTGTTGCCGTCTTCGTTGCGCATGAGAAATGATCAAATCAAGCAAAAACAACTACAACAACAACAGGTGACGTGAAGTGGGGTAACACATAGCCGCAACCGCTGCCGTTGTTGCGCCGCTATAGTTGATTACGTATGACCACGCGTATGTATGTATAAACACACATATTTACACACTGGAGCGATATAAACACGCGCACACACACAAGCTTAAAAAACAAAATATGCGAAAATTTGCTGACTAAGGAAGGTCTGGGGAGCACCAACAGCGGCGGCAACGCCAACAGCACCGCACCAAACGATAACAACAAAAGCATTTAAAACGCAGAAGCAAAGCACAAAACGTAATAGCAGCAAAAAAGTGATAATAAAATAATAATTGCTAAAAATACACACACACATTCACAAAGAAATAAACATATATATAAATACTGATCGTATGAGCAAGCGCAGGCAATGGAGCGACAAAAAGAGAGCGCACTAGTCAAAGAGTAGCACCTAGAGTTGCAATAGCTGCCTGCTCACACACGCCCTACGCACAGTGGTCGAAATTGTCAACTAATTAATAAATTTGTAAATTTTTATTATTTTTGTATTGATATTTGAACAGCTGTGAGCTTGGCAACATAGCATATGCATATGTAGCTATAACTGTTGTACAAACCTTTCTCGCTCCGAAAAAAACGCAACAAGTCTAATAGAATGTGTATAAAAATAAAACTATTCTTGATGAATTTCGACCACTGTGCGACTTGGCAACGACTATTTCATACATATAAATAACATGACTAAGCCAAACAACTTGACAACACTGTCGACGTCGCCAACGTCGCTGCCTGCGTTGTGCTTTTCGTTTTTGCTTTGTTTTTTTTTTTTTTCTTGTTTTCTGTATATTGAGTCAATTCACAAGAAACGAGGAAACCCGCCATCGTTTTGTGTATGTACGTATTGCATTTGTTTATATTTATGTGTGCGTGTATATGTCAGGCTGTTTGTATCTGTGTGTGCATGAATCAAGCTAAAAATTTTAATATTATTTTTTCTCGAAGTTGTTGTTGCTATTGCAGACGCAGCTGAAAACAAGTTTAGCTTGTTGAACTGAACTGAATTGAGTTGCTGAACGAATGAACAAACCATAGCTGAGCGCTTGTTGAATGTATCTGTGAGATACATTGTGTAAGTGTGTGTGTGTGCCGACTCGTTGGGCTTTTGATGGCGGCGCGCGGCAACGTTTTGGTTTGGGGTTTTTGGGCAGAGGCACTGACTGAGGCAGAGACAGCACGCTACTTGTTTTTATTGCCGTTGTCGTAGTCGTTGCCAGCGATAATAATACACCAATACAAATGCAATTGCAAACTGTTGGAGCTTTCCAGAGCGGTTGATAAGCGCGTTTTGGATTTGCTTGCTTTGCTGTTGTTGTAGTTTTTGTTATTGCTTCTCGTAACAACTCAACTGAGATTAATATAAAAGCTGCCTATGTATTGAAATCTAGTGGAATCGGCTATGACGTCGGCTACTTAAGACACTTGTGTACACATATATACATATGTGTGTATGTATCTGAAGTGTTATAGGAAATCAAATTAATGCGATAAAGCAGCTCTCGTTTTTCATGCCAAATTGATAAGCGTAGACAAAGAAATTATACTCTATGCTAAAGTTTTAATAATGATAAGTAAATTGAGTTGGTTATTTAATGATTTAAGCTGGTAATTTAAGAAATTTATATAGTACATAATATCTACACAGATAAGTATATATACCATATATTTTTTTTTTTGGTTTTGTGGGGTTTCCAATTATACTTTCTTTTTGGCAAAGATTCCGCTGAATTTATTGATAAGCGCTTAAACTCAAGTAGTCTTGTACCAATCCAAGCATACTTAAAGTTCATTTTTCATTTTGATAGCTTTATGTCAAAAGCTAAAGTTCAATGTACAAAATATTGTTAGTATTAGCGATCGTTTAGAAATATTTAGTATATATCATATAAGATGTATCGAAATATCTAGACAAATCACGTACAAAACGATGAGTAAGCAAAACTTTTAACAATATGTATGCAAATATTTTCCCAAAAAGAATTAAAAAAAAATTCTCGGTAAACGATTTTTCTGGCAATATATTTTCCGGGCGCGGAAATTCCCAACAGCTTGACGTCAGTGAAATATACAAAATTTATAAGAAATTTTTATTTAAACTCAAAAACGAGTGCCAAGGTTCTGGGTTAATGTGGTATAGAAGGTAAATACAAAATTTTGGCATTGCACATTTAAATGATGTTCTTACACAATTTACACACAACATAAACTAAAAGCCTATTGGCTGGCAAATCTTTTTGAATTAAAAGCACAATATTATGAAAATATTTAGCTTTTACTTTAATGTATAGTATTATTGTTTTAAGTGCCGAAATTTATGACTAGCTATAAAAATTTTGGTTTTATAAATGGAATATTTCTTTTTATTATCAAACAAATTCAAAAAATATGGCTAAAATATTTTCATTTACTCTTATTTTCATATAACAACAACGTCAGCTTAGCATAGTCGCCGAAGCGTTTTTCAAAAAAAAAAAAAAATAATAATAAATAAATAGAAACCTAGATAATACGCTACTTAAATAAGCGCCTAGTTTATATGCATACTACACATATGTACATTTGTATAAATAGAATCTGGCGTTTTTGACCATGCCAAAAAGTGTTAAATAATTGCCAGGCAATTTCTGTTTTCTATTTGTTTATACACATAATATAAGCTAAGGAAATTGAAAAAATTTTTAACAAAAGATCACTCGATTATGTATGTGGTATATATACCATATACTTTGTTGTTAATTTCTGTTTATTTCTATGTTTGCTTCTTGGCAGCTATTTGCCATTTGATTTGGATTGTCTTTGACTTTTGCTTTCTTTTTTGCTACTTGGTGCGCTAGAAATTTATTTATAAAATCCCAACTACGTAAGACGACATTCAAATGTTTTATTTCTAGTATAGTATCTTATATATATAAACATATACGTATGTGCCTATAGCTAGGACCAATGGCTGTTGCGTTTGCAGAGTTAAGTTAATTATTTGTATTCATATTATGACAGCAGCCAGACTAGATATAAACGCCATTTACTGAGCTGCTCTATAAATAATTTTATTGCTATTAAAAATTTATTTAGACATATTAGTGTATATTTATTACTAGGTGTTTTGAAATCATGAAACTAAAATTAAATCGGCGCACGGGAGGAATGTGAACTACAAGCAAAGCCCATTGATTTAGTTCTGCAGTACTCTAATGTTGGGTCTGGTTAAATGTAATTCTAAAAAGTTTCAGTGTTTTGAGCCTCTGCACTTATAGCGCTACAATTTCGGTGGAAGATTTCAAAAGATTTTAGAGTTCCTCCCCAGCCCTAAATTTGGTATGTATTGTTTTCCAAATAGTTGTTTAATCTTCTTATCGAATTATTGGGGTATACACCGATTTTTTAATTTTTTTTGCCTTTAAATGCTTTGTCCAACTTAAAAAACTTTTGCGCTTCAATATATTTTCAAATATTGCTTAAAATGTCACGCAATATTCCGAGACAATTAAGTTTTTTCAAAATTCACGTAATAAATAGACAATGTCATGCGTGTGCTTTAAACGTTTTTCGCAAAATTCTAAATAAATAATTAGAAAAATAAGCTAATCATGACATTTTATATATGTATAGTTATATTTACAAATCGTGCATTCAAGCGCAAACAAAAGTATTTCTGCATGTAAACAACAAAAATGTATAGCCCAAAAAATTTCAAAAGACATACTAAATATAATATTTATAACTTTTTTTTATTATTTGGTTTTTGGCGCTTGGCTTTGTGGCATTTGAAGGACGGAAATATGTGAATTTTTGCATATTAGCGAAAAGTCAAAAATAAAACCAAAATAATAATATTTGATATTTTAAAAAGCGCTTACGTAGCGTATGCAAAACGCTTGCCAAAACTGGTATCTATCAGACCAACGCAAGCAGAAAGATAAACAAAAACGAAAAAATAAAACTTTAAAAAATAATAATACTTGGTTAGAGACAGCTTCTGTGGAAAGTATACGACGCTGTGCTAACGAAGTGACAAAGTTAGTATTTAAAGAATTCTCGTAAGATCTTCAAGATTGTTCTGGCATACGTAATTATAAATATAATTAAAACGCTTTTTAAAAATTTAGCTTTTTCTTCTTTTTAAAATTTTTACGTACAAACGTATTCACGCCAAAAAGGAGTTTTAGCTAATTTAACAGTCATCTATATAGCTCTAGCGATAAGTAAGTATGTTAAGAGCCTCCCGTAAGGTAGCTTTAATAAAAAGAAGGCATAAAATAGAAGTGAATTGGTTTTGTAGTCTATTCATGATCAAGAAAACAAGAAAACTTAAACCTATTGGGATTATATTCCAAAAGTTGTCTCTCATTTAACCTATGCCTACATTTTTCAAAGATGCTTAACATAGTAGATAAATGCTCTTTTCAAGGTCATGCACACATTGGGATTGTCTCAAAATGCTGAAAACACCATAAACATATGTCATGTCAAAAAAAAACAAAAAATATGTACGATAAATGTATATGTTTTTTCATACATATAAGGCAGACAGGGCATCCCTCAAAATCACACACACACATACATTCGTTCTCCATATAGAAAAAGATTCATTTTGTATGCGCAAGGGCAAGTATGCGTTACATTTGACCCATAACTGTTGCATGTTAATTGTTCTTATAACTAGATACAATGCAACACTTGAGTTCATTCTCATAGATATTGTATATATTTATGTATCTTGGAAGCCTCAACTACTGTTACTCAAAATGTTGTTGTTATTGGATGAGCACAACTATAGATACGCCTCGGCTGAGTCTCCAGTGAGTGCGCTCTTAAGTGGATTTCCACCTTTCGTTGCATTGTTTAACGCATTTACGGTTTTTGCTGTTGTTGTTTTTGTTGTAATGTCAATGACGTTGCAACGCAAGCCTTTTGTGTCTTCAGCACATTGGCGATTGCCGCCGTAGCCGCCGCCACCGTTGTTGCCTTCGTCAACGCAGTCAGCTCAGCGTCGCCGTTAAGGCAGGTATCCTGGCGCCGGCTTAATATAGGTTTGTTAGCGCAGGTATAAAACTGAGTGAGAACGAAAGAGCAGCAAGAATTAGTCGGGGCGTTTACCGACATTGGGATACTCTGCAATCACATTTTTGTTGAAGGTAAACGGAATTTGGAAGAGAAGAAGACGTGTTCGTAAGTGCCTACATACCAAATTTTGTGGCTTGGGTTTCACTATTACCTATTATTGAAGTAATAATATAAACGCAAGCAGGCAACCTACTTCAATATGCATCGTTTGATATATAGATCTTTTCGTCTCTTCTTCTGTCCATTATATACTTTGCACAAACCAATACTACCTCTGACCCTATGGGTGTAGGGTATAAAAAAGGCAATAGATGGCCGGTCAGAGCTAAATCAAGAAGTATGTAAGTATGTATGTAGTTCAAGTCCAATGTGGTATTTTCTCCTTATTGCTGCAATGTGAAATTGAGCGCGCAGCATGACCCACACACACACTTAACACGTATGAGAGGCACAAACATATGAATGTATTCGTTTCTTACTCACCCGCGCGTGTATTCGCTTTTGCTTTGAAGACGAAACCAAAACGACGACACGAGGACGTCGACGTCAGCGACGCCACCTACAGCAATTACAACAACTACAACGTCAACGGCAGCGGGGGTTGCCCTCGGTTGTATTTTTTATTTTCTAATGCTGTCGCTGCTATCGCTGTTGTTCGACTTTGTTTATTTTGAATTTTCACAGAATTTCTTGGAATTTGAGAGTGTTGCACACTGCTCATCACACACACTTTAGGGAAAAACTATTGGTTTGCTCTCATTTAATTTTCTCTAATTAAATGTTGCTCACTCACTCACTCACACACAAATTGATTTAAAACTGCAGCCGCTCAGCGACTTTTGCACTTTGTATTTTGGCTATTCGCTTTGGCACTATGTACATAAATACATATGCATTAAATTAAACTCATTTGCTGTTATATACACATAAGCCATGCTGTTTTTATTTTTTTTTTTGTCGCAACCAAACTAGTTACACTAGGTCACACATTTAGGCGTTATTATATTTGATATTATACCATTGGATTTTGTTTATATTGCTTTAACATATGCGTCTTCGTTTTGTTTGTTCTTCTGCGCACACACGGCGGACCAACTCGAACAACTTGGCGCACAACGTAACAGCCGCACAGCGCAACGTACGATCAACGAATGTTAAGTTTCGAAAGAAGCCAGCGTGAGCAGCGGCATTAACAGCAGCAGCAACACCAACATCAGTGTGTTAACAGCGCATGTTACCGCTATGTTAGCTCTGATCTATTTGTGACTCTTTTTTATTGCGGTTTGAGGGGTGGCCCAATAATGACGTTAAAAATTTTAGTATTGCTACAATTAAAGTTATTATTATTATTATATAATAAAGAAAATAGTCCTTTCCGCGTGGGTGTATCTTTGCCATAATGCAATATTCAAAGACTAATCATTTTTATTTTTGCTATGTTTACACTTGGTCATTTATGTCCCAGCCATGTAAGGAAGCACAGAGGCAACGTTGCTTGACAATTAAAATTTCAAGTATTTTAATACAAATATTGATTTCCTGGATAAAAAACGAACATCAGTTTACTCTATGAAAATATATTTTTTCTCAAAATCCGTGCCATCTACTACTTGATTTAAGTTATTTGCATACTCTCATCATACTAGTAAATTTAAGCCATTTTGATTGACATTTATCTCTACCCGCGTACCAAATCATTAAGAAAAAATGTAAAGTTTGATTCCTGTGCGTCAACTGTGCCGGTGTAGAGTTTTTCAATTCTGGCATTGCGTGACGCAGTGCAAACCCAGCATTAGACTATAACTGCGCGCGTTTGAAACCGTCACTGGATGCGTACGCTATAATACACACATACCTACATATGTATTATATACATATTATTAACAGCAATGACAGCAGCCAGAGCTACAGCAACAACAACAAAACAGAACAGAACAGACAAGTGCGCTGGCGTCGCCAAGTCGTCGCCACCGTCTTCGTTCTTCTTCGTGTGTATGTTTTGTTCTTATGCTTTGCTTGTTGCTTGCGCTTTATTTTAGTTATCTTTTGTGCATGTGTAGCCGAATTGGCCCCTGAGCTCCGTCCGTCTCTGTCAGGCTCGATAGGTTCGTGCATGTTTATGTCTGACATAAGCTAGCCAGCCCCACTGTACAGTACACATATGTATGTATGTACACACATACATATATTTATATACGAGGCGCACTCAATCGACTCTCTTTCTCTCTCTCTCTTTCTTTATGCGCTCGTGTTTTGTGAATTCTGCGAAATGCGAAATCTAAAACAGCCCATGGGGCAGACACATTTTGCAAGGGAAGCCCCAGAACACCCCGCACTTAACAACAACATCCACAATCCCATGCGTGATTTTTTCTTCTTTTTTTTATATACTATAAAAAAAGCGCGCGTTGCTCGCTTATTAGATCAATTGACTTTATTTTTGTAGTTCTTTTTGGTTCGCTGAAATACACAGCGCCATTTTTTTTTGGCTAGAGAATTTCGTTATATGTTGCGTTTAAATTTCTTGAGATTTTTTTTTTTTTGTTTAAATTTATTTCAGTTTTTTGTGGTAATAAATGTTTATGTGTGCGTTTCTGGTGTTGATTGATTTTTTATTGACGCTTTTTTTTATATTTCGATTTCGATGTGTGTGAAATATTTTAGCTGATATAGCTATTTTTTTTATTGTTACGAGTGACTTTTATTTTTGTTCGCTTTCTAGAAATTCATTGGAAATTGTTATTCGTTATCAAGTTGTGGCAGAAAAGTGAATAAGTTGAGCTTTGATTAGAGTGTTTTATGGGGTTGCCATTGATACTGACTGTTGAGGTTTGTGGATTTACCAATTATGTTTGAAAGTAATATGTACATAGTTTGTATGTATATACAAACCCATTTAGTTATGGGCATTCGTTAACCAAAAAGATTCATGTGCTGTTTTTGGGTCACATAATACAGATAGTCTACACAGAAATTGAGAGTTTTTCTCGATTGTAAGTTTTAAAAGCTTCCTTGTGTGACATTCTTTGAGAACTGAAAATACTTCCCAAATACTAATTCAAAAATGGCTTCAACAGGTTGAATAGGTATTGAAATATTTAACATATTAGTAAAAAATTATTACATCTTTTCAGGTTATTTCTCATCTTAAAAGTTGTTTTTAATTTCCGGTTTAAAATAAAAGACCCGATGAGATCGATGACATTAGTCAATAAAGATAATAATTGATAACTATAGTGAAAGCGTTAATAGCGTCGCATTTTATTTATAATTAGAACAAATTTATAAAAGAAGCATAATCGATGGATAATAGGTGACAATTAATTACCAACTAAAAAATTCAAAATATTTAAATTAAGCTTCCTACCGAAACCTAAGTGGTAGTTTAAGATATAAGATACACATTCTTAGATCTTAGATCTAGCTTTGTAACCCGTAGCTAAAATCTTGTAAGTTTAAAGAAAATATTAAGCTGAAACGGAAGCCAGCTAATAACGTCCACAGAACACCTTTTACAGGACATACTTACATGTGTAAATTTATAGATACAGATGCAAATGCAACCACAAAACGAGCGGTTGCAATACACAATCATGTCCATACATAAACGTACATATTTATTTTATATAGAACACACATTTAGACAGTTGACGTATGATAACGTTAAACGTTTGCCATACCTGACGTAGATGATATCACAAAAAAGGTAAACAATCTAATCAATAAACACAATAAATGACTTTGACTAGTAAAACACACTCTCTTTTGGACATCGGGCATACAAAAACACATACGGAAATATAAATGCACATGTATGCGTGAGTAAAACCGTCTTGTAAATGCGAGGGTAGCGTTACAAGTCAGCGTGATAGTCTCTATTTTTTGTTACCAAAACTAAAGAAATGGATTGGCTGTGGTTAATAAAAATAGAATTACTGAATCAAACAACTATTTTGAAAAAATTTAAAACCCCTGTACTAAATGTATCGAGCTAAACAATAAAATAAAACATTTATTCGCGGAACAAATACCTATTATTAAAAAACTAACTAACTTTTCATGCTGCCCTCGTTAGTACATGGAATGTACTTACAATTAAGTGAACAGAAGGCGACAATGGCAATAGCTGGCCACATGCAACACGCAACGATTGATTACAGCAATAAAATGTCTTTACGAATCGATTGATTTAAAAATAAACACACATGGCGTATACGTAATATAAGTAAGACAAGGAAGGCTCTTGCTTGGGCTGTGCGGCAATTAGACTGTGGCAACAATTAACGCACACTCACACACACACAAACTAAATGTGAGTGTTTGCAGTACCCCCAAACTAAGATGGGCAAGTCTTTTACAAATCCAAATGATTTGGAGCAAATAAAAATAATTTTTTTTTTAATTTGTATGCCGTTTGTACCTTAAGGCCTATACGCAGAACGAAAAATTTCGCACGGAATGACAAAACTTCATAAAAAAAAATCTCATTTAGGATTTTTAGAAGTTTTGTCACTAAAATTGGTGTAAAAAATTGTTGGCAGATATATTCAACTTTTCTGCAGAAGCTAGAGTCACCAAAATCACTTTATAGGTTTATGTAGACTAAAAAATATTGTTTTTTCCCTTTTGAGAATATCCAGCGCAAAGAGACTAGTGGTAAATGTCCCAATAAGAAGATTGAAGAGAAGTCGTTAAACTATCTTCTCGAAAATTGGCTGTTTAAGAGTGAAAAAGATTACACCACATTTATGTGACCTTGGCTCTGATAAAAATAAATTCTTGGAAGGTCCAAGCTTCTTGCCCAATTTCATATAATTTTTCTTTCTTTCCATCTATCTATCCCGCGTATCGTCTATAAGATATCATTGCAAAAATTAAATAATTTTTTTTATTTTTACTTATGTAATTTCAGTACATCCAAACAGTTTTAAAAAAAGACATTTAAGCATGCACTCGACAAATTTCTTAAAAAATTGTATGATAAAGTAATTTACTGAAAACGTAAGACCGAAGATATTGTATTTTAAGCACATAAACTTATATATTTTTTTTTTTTTTGTGTATTTTCAAACCAATGCAACGATAGAAGATAATTTCTCATCCAAAATCCCGTAATACATATAAGCTAGTTAGCTTTGTTCTACATAAAATTTTCGAAAAAAAAAACTTAAGGCAAACTATGGCACTGTTGTTGTTCGATTTGTTAAAGAATCGCCCACATACATAAATAGCCAAATAGCAAGTGGCAAGTGGAGCCGCGCAACAGCAAATAAAACCATTAAGAGAAAAAGAAAATAACAACAACAACAAAAACGGCAGAAACACAAACAAAAACAAACAGCCGTCAACATGGAGACATTGCAACCAGAAGCTCCGATCGAGCGCACGTTGCCATTGCCGCCAAAGTGACGACAAAATCGTCGTCGGAAGAGACAATGGCTCCAACCCAACAGATACACACACACACACAGAGATGCATATACACACACCCCAGACATATCCAAACAATCACTAGCATCAACAGCAACAACAACAACAACAACAACACGACAACATGATCATGTCTGGGCCATCGAGTTATGTTGGCGACGTAGGTCTGGATCGGTTACTGTTGCTGTCGGCTTCCAACTTTGTTATTATTGCTTTTCGTGCAACATGCCCCTCTTGCTACTCCACAAATGGTTGTCAGCATTCAAGCGCCCACAACGCGTTGTGTCTTGGGCTCTGGAACAGGTTTCTTTGCAATTGCTTTTCCATTCCGACTTTTGTCTGGCTAAAGGGCTAGGTGGCGCAGTGTCATGACTTGTCGTCATTGTCTTTGTTCAACTCTCAGCGATCTGAGTCTTCACATTAAAAGTAATCAATAGAGTTAACTTCTTTAATTGACGATGGTTTTTCAAAAAAAAAAAAGAAACCGCGACAATCAAAACTAATTGAATGTACATAAAAGACTACAGCAATAATACATTGTTCAATGATACCATATATTTCCATGGCGGCCAACTTGAGATCAAGAAAGAACCGCCAAAAAATAAAAAATACTTTCCATGCGAAAAGGCGATCAATACTTTAGAATTTTTGAGAAAGCTTGCAACTTGAGTTGGGCGATACCTTTTTGAGGCCTTAGTAATTGGTTTGGACATCTTCGAAAAACAACACTATCCGTATCCCCAAATGTTGGGTTTTCTACTGGAATATAAACTAAGCTGAGTGTGTTTATGGTATTAATGTCAGTTCTAAATAGAAAGATCATTATTTAAATTGAATGCGCAATTTTTGCGTTACAAAACTAGTATATAAATAGGGCTAAAATTATTTCTAGCATAGATAGTCTTTTTAATAATACAATAAAAGTTCTATTTGCATATAAAACTCGAATTTATAAAAAATTAAGAAAAAGTTTGTCCAAACCCGCCTTCGGATGTGCTAAGCATTAAAATCTTATCCCTGTTTTCTCACCAGCATGGGGTAGTTATCCCCATTAAAAACTGATAGCCTGTAGCTCTTGGGTTTGCGTTATTTATTTGCTTTATACATATATGAAAAAAATATATTTTTTTGCTTACAAAAACTTATAAACAGAAAATATTTGTATAAAGTGGCAAATCAAGCAAGCTAGGGCTAGAATACAATGTTAAGTCGATAAAAGAAATACAAGTTCTATTAGATTATCACGCAAGCTGTTGAGGGGTTGGAAATTTGCACAAAATATTAACAGGCTAGATCGTGAACGCCCCTACTGTCACTGATGGAGTTGTTTTCATTTATGCTTTTTTTTTCAGACACTGCTTACATTTGTTGATTTTATAAGTAATAAATTTTTCATTTAGTAAACAAAACGCAAAAATATAAATTTTTGTTTTGCCGCTCTTTGCACAGCGTGTTTCTTTTAGAGGTTCACTGCTTTGAGTTGGCAACACTGCTGTATCTGACAACCCATTTAACAGATGATAGTTCCTTTTTGTTGAGTTTGCTTTGACATTTCATTATGGATAGACTTACACCAGAGCAACGCTTGCAAATTGTTGAAATTACTTATCAAAATAATGGTTCCTTTCGTCAAACTTATTCAAAATACAAAATTTTGTTCTCCGATAAAGCCCATTTTTATGCAACCAAAGGTAGGTAAATAAGCAGAATTGTCACATTCGGATCGTGGATAATCCGCAAGCTTTTGTCGAAACAACATTACAACATATATCAGCACACTGAACACCTGGAAATCAACATTCGAAGAGTTATTGGCGAAATACGAATGCGAAAGTTTGTGAAAATTGGTGCTACAGCCCATTTAATGGATATTAAAAATATATTTATTTGTTTTATTATGATTTAAACTTGTGTTACTCTAAAAAAACAGCCTTTATAAAAAACGAATTAAAAATCCCGGGATATTGAGGTGTTGAAAATGCAGCAAACAGCGTATTTGACAACACTTTCTTCTAAACTCAACAGCTTAAAGCTAGAATAGGATCTAGGCTATGGAAGAGTCAAGTTAAGAGTTTAAAAGCAGCCCTGTACATTTTAATGTTGCAAAACTCCTCAACTTCTCTGCTCCTCAACTTTATACAAGCGTGAATACCCTATATGTATATATTTTTTATTTCACAAACTATATTTTTTTAAGATCTGGCCTAGTGTCTGGGCTTGTGCTTCACCGTTTATATACTTTTAAATAAAATATTAGATTAAAATGCAATTTAATTGTTAAAATTTATTAAAACAATTAAGCTTCAAATAAAGTCAAGGTCACTGGGTCAAACCAAGAGCTAGAACTCAGCCATGTAGAACCTAATACAAGTTTTTTGTTTTTGTATTAGTCAGTAAATACAAAGAAAAACAAATACTTTTGTAAATAAGATCTCTGTTTTTGTTTGCCTTCAAGCTGCAGACCCGTCTGAGCTTCAAGTGACATAATGGTTTTAAATAACCAACAGCATAAATTTGGATGCCTATACAGACGCTTTTTTAGTGCCCCTTGAAGTGGCAACAAACTGTTTGTTAAAAAAGCAATTCAGCTAGTTTGCTTGGGATTATAATATAAACTACTAAGGTTGATTGCTCATTTTGCTCGCACGCAACTTTTGACGTTGGTTTCTATTTTGAGCCAATAGCAGCTACAACAATAATAACAAATGCAACAAAAACAACGTCAAGAGACACCAATAAACAAAAAAAAAAAATAAAAATAAAAAAAAAAACTTGAGTGTCAATTTCAGTTAATATTTGCACAGCTCAAGAGCCAAAGGCAATGATAGCCATAGAGTGAGTCCGAAACGTATGATGACAACAAGTACAACTACAAATACATAGCCAATGACTGAATGACGAATACCTTGTCGTTAGTATTATACAAGGTGTTTTTTAAGAGCTTTTTATGCTAATTGGAACGCATTTTGCGAGCTGTTAAGCGTTCAGTTTTTTTTTTATTTGTACAAAATTTCCCAAAATATATAACCTTTTATTAATTGCGGTTTTCTTTTTTCGGTATCCACTCTCCAGCCTGTTTAGCTGGATACATCTAAGACGTGTGTCAGCGAGGTATCCATCAAAATGCCAAGGCCATCACCTTTTAGCGAACTTTCTAAGAAATTTCGTCAGTGTGTGTTAAAAGATCCTTTTCTTAGGATCGAGAGCACTTTTGCCAGCTTATTATGGTGCAAAGTCTTATTTAGAAACGAGGCGATCCGTTTGTTAATGAGCCAGTGCAATTTGGCCAAACTTAGTCAGGGTATTTTTAGTATACGTGGTCAGTATTTTTTACAATTCATTAGCATTTCAGTATTTTTTACAATTGATTATTTTTTATAATTAAATCAAATCACAAAAACGCCATAAGCCTAAAGGCAACTTCTAATATGAATAGCGAATCTTTGTATTTTAAATTCAAGTTACAAAAATTACTTAAAAAACACCCCATAGTTGCCTTCGATTTCATTTGTACCAAACGATTAGAGCATTCTAATCAAAAGCCCACAATGAACCAACTGGCACCCAACAGTATATTTAGTTGGCTTGCTTATGGGCAGGTTTGTTCGATTATAGACAGGAAATTTGTACTAAAAAAAACTACATTAACAAGTTTATTTCAGTCGCACTTTTAACACACTCTAATACGCTACATGCGCTGAGGTTATGCGACAAATAGTTAAAATCCCCTACAAATTGAATTTCTATATGAGGTAAACGAAATTTCGTTTAGGAAAATTATTTCACATATTTAAAGCAAATAAGGTAAGTTGCTTATATTATTTAATAAGAAATATTTAGTAATGACATTTAAAATTTTAATTAGTAAGTAGTTTTATGCAAAATAGAAAATAGTATTTTATTAAAAAAAAAATGGAACATAAAAAAAATGTAGGCTTTATTCAATATTTTTAATAAAATAATTATTATTAAAAATTATTCACAAAAAAGTAAAAAAAAATTAATTTTTAAAAATATATAGAATGCACTTAATTATTAAGTAATAATAAAATAAAATTATATTCAAAATGAGAATTGCAAAAAAAAACTCTTTATCAACTTAGCTACTCCTATGTAGGCTTTTACAAAAATTTGTTGTAGTCTACTCGATACGCCCACGCACACAAATACATCACACTGTTACGTGACGAATCTTAAAAAATTTTCAAATTATCATCTTTGAAATTAACACGATAAATCGGAACAAGGCAAGGAGAATATGACATTGACAATCCTACTCCACACGGCAATCCGTTTTAATTCTTTTCTCTTTCATTAGGCATCACAATGGACCGCACGGTATCTGGGAGGTCCCGGTGTGAGTGATGCAGCTTAACTCACTCAACCTTATATTTTTCAAATCTTTTAAATTTGCGAAACTAGCTTTTAAATTAGTGCAATTGCACAGGTCAACATGGCTTAGTTGTTCGAAAGCTAAGGGTCATTTCTGAAATAATTTGCTGCGTAGAACCCGAATCCGGGGTCAGAATGGGCCCATCACGTCAGGATTTTGAGATATTTGAGGTCATGTAGCCGAAAAACGCCGTTTTTTCCTACTTTTGGGGTTATGTACAGGGTGCAAAAAAGTTAGCTTTATTTCTCTGCGGATTTTTATTTTTATAAGTTACATAAGTCTCGCCAATTTTAAAATAAAATTGATCAAATTTAGTGAAAGTTGCATTACAGTCATCAGTGTTAACTTATGAACAATTATTAAATATCTAATTAAGATCTTGATATTACTGTGACCAAAAAATTAGGTGACATTGCATTTATTTTGAAAATTCTTTATTTATTCGTCCAAATCAATTTCGAAGTAAAACCCCGCCCCTGATAATATGCACTTATGCCAACGGATTTTCCAATCTTCGAAATAATTGTTGAAATCGATTTCCGCGATGGCCTTCAGCTCTCTCTTCAAAGCGGTTTGAATCTCCTCTATCGATTCAAAACGGTGTCCCCGGAGCGGTCTTTTGATTTCGTTGAATAGCCAGAAGTCGCACGATGCTATATCAGGTGAATACGGTGGTTGTGGAACGATATGGGTTCAGTTTCTGGCGAAATGTCCACGAAGAATTAATGCAGTGTGAAGCATTGTATTGTCATAGTGCAAAAACCATTTGTTGTCTCGCCACAATCCCGGCCTCTTTTGGCGAATACGCTCACGCAAACGACGAAAACAGTCAACATGACCTTGAGCGACTTTGGCGCGGTTTTTTTGGTCTTTTCCCACCTTTGGTACGATATTCCCTCGATTGATCGGTTGTTTCGGGATCGCATAGCTCCAAGTCTCATCTCTAGTTATTATACATTTCGTCTTGTCAATTTAGTCAGAAAGCATTGTTCCATACACTTCAACGCGAGGCCTATTTTCCAAAAAATTCAATTTAGACATTGTGAAAATCGAAAACTTCACTTTTAGCAGCTCACAAAAACGAAGCGTACCCAAACACTAGTGAATATTTTGACGTGTAACTTGGCATGGATGACAAAGACTGTCCTACCAACCTGAAAAAAAAAATGTTCTCCAAATCCAGTTTTGGCACGCACAGTTTAAATTCAAATGTCACCTTACTTTTTGGACACAGTAGTATGTTTTTAAAGTATTATACTTTTTTATAACAACAAATTCTTACTAAAATCTTTAGGTCTTTAAAATTAATAAATTAAAATAAGTCATCATCATTGTCATCATCCCATTTCCCTTTATGATAAGGAACACTTTTACAATAAAAAGATCACACTTCCGATCGAGTAAAAAAACCAACAATATTTACAGCTTAGACGCAGCTGATAAACTTGAAAACTGCAATGAGTATCTCAGAAACCGCTTGGTGCGCACAAGGCACAAGGCATAACACATATTTATTTATTTGTCAATACGTGAAATGTATCTATAGCTTTGGTAATGTCTATAGTTAGCTGTTACTGCGGTTGAAATTTTTTTTTTCATTATTTCCAACGTCGATCATTCATATACTCAGGCAAATACTTATATACAGAGTGCACATTGCTGTTAAGATGAAAAAATAAATACGATGTGGAGTCCATCCGTTCTTGCATACTCTTTAAATACACGTAGTAATTTGGCTGCTATTCAGTTTCTTTTTGTGAATTTTTAGCACAGAAGGAGGCGTGGCAGACCCCATGTCCTCTATACCAAAATGCTTATCATAACCTCGGGTAACGATTAAGGTGTATGAACACCTAGATTTCGGAGAGTATAAGAGTCACGAAACTTTACCAGCTGGTGCGCATATTTCCACTGACGATAAAGCTTGATTTATTATGTCAATATCTTTCACCGTTCCCCCGTAGTAGTTAATAATATGGAAAAATAATTTGGGCTCATGAAGAACAGACCACTTATTTAGCTATCTTTTAAAATAAAGTCTAATCAATTAAGTTATTAAGCCGAAACAATTGGTTGATCAATATCCTAAGCGTGAAGAAATACGAGGTGCACGTTGGAAACGAAATCGTGCCGAATGATACAAAGTCATACGAAAATGTAAATTTACATATATTTATTACTTACTCTATACAAAGCAAGCGATCAACAAAAAAAAAAGAATCATCTACACGAGTTTATCTTTCAGGCAAGCTGCTAAGATAGTGTATCTAAAGATAGCATTATTAAATGTGATTGATCGTCAAAGTGCCACACATACATTTGTATCTAGTATCTGGTGGTACAAACTCATGTACCTACAACTCATATACAGCTGTCTGTTTGCTCTATCATTCGATTGAAATTCTCTGCTATATCTGTTAGTTGCCCGTTTGGTACGCTATGAGTCCGTCTACCATACTACTCTATAGTAGCTTTCCGATGTGTGTGGATGGATGAGTGTGTGAATGTATCTATAGAGCATGAGTTCATGTTGTTTTTTTATTGTTGATTTTTCTGTTGTGCTTGTTGTTGCTATTGTTGTTGAATCCGTAGTCGACGTCGTCGTCTTCTTGGTTGTTGTGTAAATAACATTGGCGACTGGCTGCCTCTTGCTGTTCAGCTCGATGCCGCTGATTGGGAATCGCCAGTTTGGCGACGCTGGCTACACAGATACACAGATACATATAAGTATGTATATATGTATATATAAAGTATAAATGTGTTTGTACATACAAACAGCTAGACCGACACGCAGATACTTTTAAACACATTCTTTGCCACTTTGCTCTCAAAGCGGGCAACGCAGAGCGACGGAGTCGACGACGACGCCAGTGTACTTGTTGCTTCTAGATGTTGTTGTTGTTTTAGTTGTTTTTGTTGTAGCGTCTATTAAATCAGTTTATATTAAGCAGCCAGCAACTGACGACGTCGACAACGTTCCGACGATCGCAGACTTGCGACGCCAACAAAAATATGCTGTGAATGTGAATGTGCTACACGTTCTGGCCGTTGACTAAACACTATCTGACCAACTGGCTAACTGGCTCAAAACGAGGGTAGTTTTATATTTATCTGTAAATAGACTATTGCAAAATTTGGTTTGTATTTGACAACCATTCAAAGCAGACATCCTTTTACATTTCCACTAAAAAGTTCAGATGTAGCGTCGGGCCAACCCAAAAGAGTTCGAAACGCTCTCAATAGTCGTTATCAGCATGGCATTGGACGAGTACATGAGACTATAGGCATCTCAACTGGGTGGATACATCACATCTTACATAGGGTTATCATATGTCCACTTTTAAGCGGACAAGTTGGCTTTTTCTGTCTCTATTCGCTTGTCCGCTTTTTTGCAGAAATGTTCGCTTTTTTCGCTCGATTAGACCGATCCACTTTAGTCATACATATTATTATATCTCTTACCAACAAACGAAACTTTTCGCAAACGTTTACTCCAAAGCCACAAACTTGTATTTTTTAAAAACAATTTTTTTTTTAAAAACAAAACGTTTGCAAGCATATCCAAAACATTTAAAAGGCTGCTTCTTCGAGACCCATCCAATCTTTCTTCGTATAAAAAACACACCGCTTTCTCTGCAAATTTGGGCTGCGGAAGGAAATCTTGCGTTCCGTACAGTGAAAAATTACTAAAGTTTTTGTGATTTTTGTGACTTCTTTGGTTCCGCATTGAGCAAATTGCTCAATCACTGAGCGCATTTTGAAAATTTTTTAAGGTTTAATATCATATTTTCTGTCCCAAGGGAACCCCCGTAAAGTCATAAAAAATTTCTTTGTGAGCGAACGTTTTTTTCACTCGGACCATCTGGTAACCCTAGTCTTACATGAATAAAACACGTCTACTAGACAGATAGACACTGCCACAAAATAAGTATTTGACGATGTTTAACTACCCTCCATAGAGAATACAATCCAGCAGACACCAAGGAACAGTAGAACGTGCACCACAGAAGGATAAGGTGGGCCTGTTGATGTCGCTTACATTGATTTTCTTAAGAAGTGTAAGACAGCATTGGGAGCTGGCTAAGAATATTCTGCAGATTTGGAACCACGATTTCCAGTCTGAGAAAAGCAAAAAACCATCAACTTTTCAAACTCCTCTCTTAGGTGCTTGGCGGTTTCTTTGTCGCTTTGCTTCGCTATTTGTTGTTGCTTTGTAGCATATCTACTGAATACGTATTTTAATTTTAGTTTAGCGTTTTTGTGCTTCTGTTTATATCATGGCCGCATACTTGGCCAGCAGCTAAATATACAAGTATCTCAGTTTGAATGTATTCTCATTTAGCAGCTGTTTTGATACATAGATACTCGGTCGTACACAATAAAGACAAGTTGCTCGACCAGACAGCTTTGAGACACCTCTTAATGACTTGCAAATCAATGGACTTAATTTTATTGCCGAATTTTTACCTGCCACAAAAATCCTTCGATTTGCCGCATAGACAAAATGGCATCATTAAAATGGGATTTCCCGGGTAAAACCCATAAAACTTATCAATAGACAGACGGCGCTTACGCTTGACGTTTTCCAAAAGGATACTCTCTCACCCACACACACATGCAAACGCGCGAACGTAAGCCACCACTTGACTTGACCCAGGACACGGCAGGAACTCAGTCAGGGAAACAATTAAATTTGTAAGTAAATTTAAATCCCACAAGAGTGGGATGGCTACATATTACAGGTAGAGCGTATAACACTCTAGCACGTGCAACGGGCTCAGGGCGTTTCAATTAGTTCCAGTGAAGCAGCAGCCAAATCGCTCTAGATTTTGAGTACGAACTGTTTTTGTTGCCTGATGGATGGATTACTTGATTATTGCTTTCTAATGGGTTTTACATTCTTCCTTCTGTTTCGCAGAAACAATTGTTAATTTAAGATGTTCTAGGAGGCGTTTCCTTGACATTCAGTTAGGTGTTTTTTGTTGTTAGGATAGGCTAAGTTGTTATAGCTACGATTGCGGGCAGCCCCAATGGTGAGCTTCTAAAGTGGAAGCCTTTCAAATTTATTATATAATTTCTGTTAACCCATTTTGGTCAGGTCATTGCCAATAACAAATTCAAACGAACTTGAGCTCATATGCGAATAGTTGAGTTTTTGCAGAATTTTATAAAGATAGCATGTGTTTTTTTTTTTAAGTTTTCCCGGGAAAAAGTAGCTTTTGCTGAAACATGCAAATCCCGGTAAGAACATTTGAAGCAAGCCTAAAATATTACATTTGGAAAATTAAATGTTGAGCATCAATTAAATTTTGTGAAACATCTTTCTCAATGAAAATGTTATCAAAAACCATAAATCAATTTAAGCTATTAAAATGTTTATTGATTCGGTTTTCCGTCTGTTTTAGGGAATTTAAGAAGCTAATTTCAACATATTCTGGGTATTCGGTTTACCTGTTGTACAACTCGTAACTTTGGAGAAAATATAAAAAAATATACGGCAACTTGGAAAAATCCTGCTCTATGACAACACAAAAAAAAAAAAAATAATAGAAAATGAAATCAAAAAAACGTTTGATTGCCGAACGTGGATACGATATCTTTAAATTCAAAGAAATTATGGTAAATGGTGATTTTTTAGCAACTTTCTTTTTGGCAACACTGTTTTTGTCAGCTCAGCTGTTTCTGTGTCTTGTGGTACTGTCCAATGACCATGAAACAACTTATAAACGAACAACGCTTGCAGATTATTGACTTTTATTACCAAAATGCATGCCCTGTTAAGAAAGTGCATCGTGCACTCCTTCCATTTTATGGTCAGTTTGGGCGACCTTCTGAGGCGGCTATTCGGAATGTTGTGACTAAAATTTGCACCGAATTTACATTATAGGACATTAAACCACCAACACGCATACATAGAGTGCGGACAGAGGAAAATATCGCAGCTGTATCCGCCAGGGTTGTTGATGACAGTGAATTATCGATTCACACTCCACTACGTGGAAAATGTTGCGGGAGGATACGGGTGTAAAACCTTTTAAAATACAGCTGGTGCAAGAATTAAAGCCACACAACCAATCACAACGGCTAACTTTTGGTGAATGGGCGCTGGCAAAGTTTGAGGAAGATCCACTTTTTTGTCGGAAAATTGTGTTCAGCGACGAAGCTCATTGCTGATTGAGTGGATACGTGAACAAGCAAAATTAACATATTTGGTGTGAAAAGCAGCCAGAAGCATTGCAAGAACTGCCAATGCATCCCCAAAGAGTCACTGTTTGGTGTGGATTATAGGCCGGGGGCATGATTGGACCGTATTTTTTCAAAGACGACGAAGGCAGGAATGGCGATGATTACAATCTTTTTTTTGCCCAAAATGGAAGAGCTGGACTTGGCTGACATGTGGTTTCAACAAGACGGTGACACACAGCACGCGAAACAATGGGCCGGTCAATTGACCGCCTAGATCGTGCTATTGAACGCCTTTAGACTATTTTTTGTGGGGCTATGTTAAGGCTCATATTTATAGCAACAAGCCCGCAACGCTTGAAGTACTGGAAGCCAACATTGAAGAATTTATTCGTGAGATACCAACCGATATGTTGAAGAGAGTATGCCATTTGAGACGCAGCTGCGATCAACATTTACATGAAATCACCTTTAAACTTTGAAATCAAAATTCATCGAATTTTTGCGTAAACGTGATTAGAGATGGGTCTAATTTTTGGCGCGAACTTGAATCACGACCTGCATTCATTCCGAATTTATTTATTTGAAAATAATTATTTTTTTTACTATAATTAGGCTCAAGTCCTTCGTTATTCCGCTTATTACTTTTCTTCGTTTCTCTTCATAATTTACATATTTTCTATCGAGAATACTGTATATGTATGGCTAAATTACTCAATACAAAAATAAGGCCAAATACTTGTAGGAATTTGGAGAAAGATTTCACTTCTCTATAAGTAAAAAAAAACACGAATTTTTTTGAAATTCAAGATAATGGCAATAACACGAATTTTTTTTAAGTGTATGGTACGTATAAAATATGTAAATACGTTTAAATGAGTTTTATAATTTATTTCTTCTCTGACGTGCTCTATCTAAAGCTTCAAGCTGTAAGATACGTTGGCATTTAATTTTCTACAGTCTTATGATAAGATTTTTGGATCAAGATTTTATCTTGTATTATCTTTTAACTAGAAGTTTATCAAAAGCTATGCATTAAAAAAATAAAAAAACACTTCAATTTGACTCATTGCACCTACAAAGCCATAGGTGCCACAACTCATAAACAAAAAAAAGAATTCTTATCTTTCTCAAAAAGAAAGTCACAACCAAACCAGATATACTTAAATGACCTTCACGTCTTGCAACAGTTTTGATAAACTACACTGACAGATAAGTACTACAAAGTACACAAAAAAAAGCCCACGTTAAAAAGTAAATAGCTCTGACAAACGTTCAGATGTCAAATTTATGTGTAATACCTTTTAATTCAGTTATTAAAGTGGTAACCACAAAGAGCCAACAACGTTATATACAAACATTTAATGTGTTATTCATAGGCAGAGGGCATAGAGATATATACTATATTGTCAAGTATATACCACAATATATTCGTGTGTTAAAGCTTATATTGATAAGCGGCATGGCGTGATTCACAGCACAGTTTACATAGTACAATCAAATTCATAAATGAAATATGTGTCTATAAATATATAAGTACAGTATATAGAAATAATAAATATGCCTTGACCATATACTAGACAAGCATAGAAAATAAAAATGCATATTGTCTATATATATGCACATACTTGTAGCTTGATTCTATATCAACAAAAAGATTATAGCTTTATATAGTATATTAATAGACTTTTGCTTTCATTTTTGCGATAATTATTGTGCACATATTTAATGGGCACTCTCAATTGGTACCGGGTTTACGATTGCAAATTGAATACGTGACGTAGATATATAGTGACTGATATGATGTGGTGTTCGTAGAGCTTATTAAGAATTTTAGTTGTATTTTTATTAGCCCCACTTTCTCAAAGTTCTATTAATTGATCGTAAAACGAAGAAATATAAAAAATTTGTTTCTTAGTAGGTCAGTTAGGGTAACTACCCCTTGAATTAAAGATTAACTGAAGTTTTCTAATACTATTTTAACGATTTCTAAAGAATAACTTTTATTCAGGTTTCTTAATATTGTTTTGACCTAAGGACCGCACTAGGACGTCCGCTTATTTTCAGTAGGTTTAAATAGAAAAATTCTGTCAGAGGTCTAAGCTGCGGTGTATTTTGAAATTTAATAATATCTGGCCGAGCTCCGGAAAACGAAAAAAAAAAAAACGAATAATCATATTCGGATTCGTTTTTGCGTGCTCCCAAACCTGAATTTCTTCGTCATCTACTCATATTGCCCCAACTCAACACCTTTTCCTATTACAAGGGAAATTTCTTTTATGCAAGACATGAACATTATTTATGCAAGACATGAACACTATTTTAACGATTCCTAAAGAATACATTTTGTTCAGGTTTCTTAATCTTGTTTGAACCTAAGGACCACATTAGGACATCCGATTTTTTTCAGTGTGTGTAAATAGAAAAATTCTGACAGAGGTATAAGCAGCGGGGTATCCTAAAATTCAAAATATTCCGCCGAACAATTTTATTCGGATTCATTTTTGCGTGCTACCAAATCCGAATTTTTCGCCATCGTCATCTACTCATATTTCCCTTGCTCATTGTTACCACACTTTCGAGGGAAATTCACCACAACTATGCTATTCCTATTACAACGGACATTTTTTTAATGCAAGACACGAACATTTTTTTAAGCTATTTAACTTAAAATTGCCGTAAATACAATACAAAAATATCAAGGAATATTAAAAAAAATATTTCAGTTTCAAATGCATACACTTTTCAACCTATTTTGCCAATTCATTTCAATTAATTTTGCAAGAAAACATTCGGTTTCAAACCACATAAGAATTCGTTTTGGTGAAATTGGAAGCACGAAACATTCGGTTTCATCATGAGATTGGATGATTTTAAAAATAGTATCTACAGGGATTCAAAAAATTTTTGCATTACTCTTTTCAATTAATTTGTTTTAATCTAAACTGCAGTCAAAAATCGACAAGTTTCTTAGGTTTGTAAATAGTTCTTGTTTGAAATATATTGTGGGTGGTATTAGGAGGGTTGCTTTATAGGTATAATCTAGTGCTGGTAAATGCTGGCTTAAAACAGGAGAATCATATTCATAAGAAACAAAATTCAAAACTTTTGAAACTTTGAAGAAATCAGATCTGAGGCAAAGGGGCTTCTGGGATTGGGTTGCTGCACAACTTCTTGGAAGAGTAAGAAGTTAAAAATGCTGTAGGCGTCCCATTATTTGTCAGAACACGCGTCCATATAAAAAGGTATCTGAGCTTATATATGACAGGGCTACCCTTAGGAAGCTGCTGTATCCGAGATAACCTCCAAGTTAACTTGCTTAATGGGGATTTTTGATGTTATGTCAGAGCTTTGACGTGTTGAGGATTTTTTGACTTTGGATACTGATTGAACCACCCTAAAAAAACATGAAGAAACATGTTAGGCTGCCAAAACTGAAAATCTATTTTGTTTGTGTAGCTGTGTTCTATCATAAAGATGTTTTTCGAGTTCGGTTGTCCCACGATGATTGTTTATAAACTTCCATTAAACGAAGTATTTTAGTGGTAATCTCAGAAACTTAACGAAACTTCAGCAACCCCAAAACATATAGTGAACATGGTCTGACCTCCGGACTCGATTTTTTGGTATAGCTATGTTAAGATAATTTCAAAACAGTTCTTAAAAGAACTTTTTAAAATTCGGTTATGCGAGGATACCTTTTTTTATGTTTTTGTGGTCTCCGAGCTTGAATCCGAGGGCCCAAAAACTTAGGCACGTCAGGGTTCTGAGATCAGCTCCAAAATACCTCGTTTAATGGACGGTTTTTAAGGAAAATATGAAATTTAAAAGAGATCCTAATGGATTTATTTTCGAAACTCACCTTTTAATTTTTCACGTGCAGTTTCCAATGCAGATTTGCGTGAATTTACGGTGGCTTCTGTAAAGAATAAAACAAATTTACGATACATTCGTAAAATTTCATTTAAGTCTTATTCTATCAAAAACCTATACTTTTCATGTTTAACAGCGTTCTTAAGATGTTAAATATTTTACAAATATCTGTATAACAATATGCACATATTTATTAAATATTCAAAGTATTTGCTTTGTTTTGGTTGATTTTTTTTAACAAAAGCTATTTAGGCTTTTTATTTATTTATACTTGCACCTTCTTGTGGCCCCCACGCATTGACACTGACATTTCACTTTGTGTGACGTCAAGTGTGCCGGCCAACGCATACAAACAAACAAATAAACAAACACACAAACACAAACTCACATATCTATTTTATATGCAGACACAGTCAATAAAGTACAAAAGCCAAACTCTTGCCATTTTCCACGCAGAAAAACAAACCAAACACCCAAAAAAATATTTCTTGTTAAAATATTTACATATTTTGCTGCGTTTGCTTGATTTATATTTAGCGTACCTAGTATAATAATATTTCTCTCAGTGTGTGCGCGAGTGTATGGTTTAAATATTTAAACATTTGTGTGAAATTTTGTCTATGCCAAAATGAAAAACTCACAGATGTTTGTTAAAAATAAATTGAAGCACTCGCGAAATGTGGCGAAATTCCCAAAAGTAAAAATTAAAGAAAAAAAAAAATACAAATATCAAAATAAAACGTTTGCTTTCATGGTATTTTAGTTATGATGGAACTAAGTAGTATACATATATACATACTCGAACATACTTAGCGAACTTATGTACATATTTCTATGCCGCATTCTTTAGATGTATATATTTATAAGTATATATAAACCATTTGTAAATATCACGAAATGTGAAATATTTACAATTTGAGTTGTTTGGGACAGTTTTACGTCACGCGACCCCCTTTAAGCATTTCACATAGTATTTGTGATATTTTAAAGGGCTAGACGCAGACGCGAAAAATAAACCAAACTTCAAACGTTTGGTCGCGAAATTTTCTTGCAGGTGGTATGTAGAGCAGTGTTTCATTTTTTTTGTTTTTTGATGCCAGTAGTAAACCATAGATGGCGCAATCAGCAAAAACAAATGTATTTAGTACGCGAAATTTATGGCTGGTCGACAAAATCGTTGCGGATCGTTGGGAATGGATGAGAAAAAAGCTCTAATAATAAAATAGTTCAATTGTAACATTAATGTGCGTTAAAATAAGTCTGTGCAATCAGTCCACACTCAGCTCTGCTCATTAAATAAGGGTAAAACCAAACGCTCCGCTCTTTTCCTGGGTTTTGCCTCCTCTCGTCGCTTTTTTCCTCATCCAACAATTCAATTGCAATGCTCGTCATTATTATTGCATTGTTTCCACAAAATAGCATAAGTAATAAACGTTGGCGGGCATTCATGTTTTATTTCGCGCCTTTTAGAAATTTGATATTTGTAAACAAAAAGGAGCTGATTTTTGATAATAATTTCGATAAATTTCACATTTTGTTACTCCTTTCGTGACCAAAATAAGTCGGTCTTTTTGCTAGGTGGCTTTTTTCGTGTCTGCGCTTAGCCCTTAAGTTGGTACGAAAATAACCATAAAAAGTTGGAACGGTTACGATTTATTGGATCAAGGTTCGCTCAACCTCAAAATTTTAAAGGTTCAAGGCACTTTGGAGCCACTATGGGATAACTGATATATTATCAGGCAGGGCCGTCGAAAGTAAATTCGGACTAGGTGGTGACTATCGATGGCGTCTAGACGTAAGTTGTTATTTGTAAAGAACTTTAATTATTTTATTTTCATAAAGAAAAAAAGTGTAATCCGAATTAACAGCTTTATAAATGATTTTTTTTTTGTTAGTTCTACTTCGGGCATGGTGTGCCACCCGCTATCCTTCCATAGATCTTTTAGATTAAAAATAAAAGTATAGGACACTTTACCTTGGAACTAAATTATAGTGAACTTACTTCCATCAAACAAAAGGATTCCTTCAAAAGAAATATATAATTATGTATTGATTGAAAAAAAAGTATCATGTAACAAAATGTTTTTTTTTTTGTGTTTTGATATACTTCTTTATAGATTTAGATTAAATTTAACGAAGCTAGTTAAACTTAAGCATATTTATTAGATCCGTAAATATTGCTTATTTTACGCGTTTCAATGATGAATTTTTTATACGTTTGCTCGGTCTGAGAATTTTACCATTATCCCGCCTATATTTCGTTTTATTTTATATCGATATGTGCTAAAAACGTTAACTCATAAACTTAACCAATCGATACTTACTACTATTCCATTTTTCTTTAATCAACTTATCGTTTCAAGCCTCGTTGCTATTTTACATTAAATTATTTTCCTTAAAGACTATTTATAAAATTGAAATAAAAATTGGTTAACAAACTTTTACGACAATATCAAGAAGGTATTTTGTTCCATTGGGCTTAGGAAATTTTTGAACTATCAGTTTAAAACTGCAACTGGTAAACGCTTTTTAATTGAAGGTGCTTTTTTTGTATGATTATGGCACTTGCCGCGATTCTTAAAAATCTCAAAAAATCTATCAGTGACAACTATAAAATTAAGTTTTTCAAAAAATCAGAAACGTGTCATTCAACCAAATTATAATTTCAAAACCAAGACACGAAACACCAAAGAATGGTATTTGATGCCCTCTAAAATTTGCTTTTAAACTTGTGGTCAGAGCTTTCAAAATTACGAACTCGTAACCAAAACCCGCAGAATATTTCTCGGATTTGAAATTTTTTAAAAAGTTATTTGTTTATTAAAATGAGTACAAATTAATTAAAGCGACATGTCTTATTTTAAATGTAGGGCACTTGCTGATTTTAAAAACTTCAAGACTGCTTCAGACGTCCACAAAAATTTGATAATGTATGATACCAAACGCGGTAACCGAAACAGTCAAGAATTTGCCAAAGTTGGCAGCACTGCTATAAAATACTCAGCTTGAATTTTTGGAAATTTTTTCTATAATTATAACTTAGTAGACTCAAAACTCTTTTGTCACAGCTGCCAACTTCAAATTACCAGCTCATCATTCAAATTTTCAATTCAAGATATTTTGATAAGAATTTGTTTCATACTTATGTGATGAAATACATAATTACAAGAGCTTATGCCACATGAGCCTATATGTATGGCTACTAATGAACGATTATAGAGTTGTGTCAGCTTATCAGCACAACAAAGACCAAGAAAATGTTTCCACAAGTTCTTCTAAAGCCGCACATTGCTATTATTGTACAATATTGTCCAAGTTTTAATCTAGTATAAAAGTATTGTACTTTGAACATTGCGATAAGTAATGGAACCCATAATTTATTCGAGACGCCCGTAAATATGCAATGAAATTGTCAATAAGCCCAATGAACATGAACTTGCATGCAAATTAAAGCGGCAACCAGGCTCTCAGCATTTTAAGCCAGTTACATAAACAAAAGTTGCAGCAAACTGACTGGTCTCTTGTTTAGGACAAAGAAGTTTGGAGGAAATCGCCGAGTTGGAGTCTGGGCAGTCATTGAACGTGGTCTGTTTCGATCGCAGCTCATACGCACACCATTCAGACCAGACCAAAAGAATCGCAATTTTACCACCTGCTGCCAAAGTCAAGAAACGAGATGAGAAAAAATATATACAAACATAAGTGTATGTCTATTATAAAACAAGTTGGCTGACTACGTTTGGAAAGCCTCGACTCTTATATACCCTTTGCTTTAAAAAGAATGGAAGAGAAGAAGTTTTTAACATGTCTTTTTTTTTTTTTTGAAAAAATGGCGGAAAATATTGCTGCGGTATTTTTGGTTTATTTTTTGAACAATTATGCATATACTTTAAAGTTCTATAACGATTTAAATAAAATTTGTGTCTATAGATGAGTAATATGAGTTTCCTTTGACTACAATCCTAAAACAGAATAATAAAGGGTGTTTTTTAACAGCGTCCGGATTTCCCAAAGGGATATCTCTGAAACCATTTGTTACTTTTGACAAAGTCTTCAAATCTTCGAGATTTTCAATCAAAATCAGTGTTCTGTTGTTAAAACTTATTGAGCTCTTCGTACAATTTATGGACCGAATATTCGTCCATAAGAACGTGCTATTCTTCGTGTTCTTGATCTCGTACGAACTCATGTGACATTCCACGATGTCTGGCCACCAATCAGAATGAGAAGAGAGGAAAATCCAAAGTAATCGATTCGCAACGTGTTACCGTCAATGGTAATCGATACAGAGCGATGATCAATGAATATTTGTTTCCAAATTTACGTGACTTCGATGTCGAAGAATTCTGGTTTCAACAGGATGGCGCTACGTGCCATACGGCCACCGCAACCATTGATTTACTGAAAACTCAATTCGGAAAGAGTTATTTCAAGAAAATGCAGATTTCCATTGTCATCCTGGTGGTTACTTTATAGTATCTTATCCGTTTTTTTTCTGCACTCAGAAAAAAGAGCTGATCATAATTTAGGTTCGAATTTGCATAAAACTGCGTTTCTGTCTTAGAAGCTAGTAAACCTACATCTTTTATCAAGCGCAATTGCTCTTTAAATCGTTTTAAACAATCTGAGAATTTAAGAATTTCAGTCTCTAGAAAAACGCTTTTGATATAGGCTAGAATTACTCTCAATAATACATTCCGTACATTCCCTATCTGCAAAAAGTTCGTTTTTGTTTCAGTGTAGTTTTTAGGCACGAAATTTATCCGTACTTACTTACTTCTAGCAAAATAAAGGACATATATATATATACTTAATATGCCCGTTACCTTTTAGGCATAGTGTATTTAAAAACCTCACTTTTTTACGAGCAAGCGCGTCTTGTTGGCGCGGCTCACATGGCCGGCTAAGTTGGCTGGGCTCAAAGCGGAAACATGGTCGTTGAGGCACAAAAGAGACTACAACAAATTGGCAAAAACAACAGGTAGGAAATTGCTGTCTTTGTCATCATCATCATCGTCATTATCATCATAGCCAACTTCATCTTCTTTGCTTTAGTTTAAAACTGGTTAAAAGCGCAGTTGCCGTTTCAATGGCCAACCAGTTTTCAACTGAATCGGTGTGCGTTAATTTTAAGCTGCTTTTGGGGGAAGCCGCTCGAAATGATGCGAATATATGGTATATTATTTTTTTTTTGCACAATTTTGCCAACTTAAAATGTTTATAAAACAAGTTAACATTTGTCTATTTGTTTTGCATCATTACGAATACGCCATGTGAGCTCATTGTTTGCTTTTATATATGAACTGTGTATATACTATAAAAATATATTTATATTTGCTAGCTTCTACATATAGTCAGTTGGTATTTGCCAAATGAAACGCAAATGCTTAAATTTAACAGACGGAGCAGACACCGTCAGAACAACAAGCTTGTTTCACATAGCGTATGAGTAATATGCATTATAAGCCCATAAGTCGCCTAATGGCTGGCATACACACTTGCAGCAGCAATGTTTATATGTAATTACATTGTTTTATATGTGCAAATGTATGTATATACATACCAATGCGTATGTGCATGACTGGCTGACTGACAGCAGCTACCCGCCCGCCTTATGACTCATACGCCCCCACGTACAGGCAGCGCCACATTCAACCTCTTTTTTTTTTTTCCTTTAGCTTTTTATGGCACATATTTTATGCCATTAACCAACTGACCGAGCGCATGCAACACACACTTGAAAGCCACTTGACATCGCAACGCACTGAACTGATATTGTTGTTCCAAATATAAACAAAACAAAAAAAAAAAACAAAACGAAATAAACAAATTAAATAAAACTGGGAAACTCTCTTTCAGACCTTTGAGTGCCTCAACTTCAGCATGATGATGAGTCGCAGAAATATTTTTGGTTTTTGGCTGAATTAAAGAATTTAAAAGTTTACTTGCTGGAGCTGCTGAGTTTTTAAATACCCTTTCGTGTTGACAGTGCCATAGTATGTAGATATATTTAATAGGAACAGTAACTCTTTGCTGAAGCTAATATGGATAGACATTGAGACCATATCCAAAGCATTCTCACATTTTGAAATTAATTTACATATTTGCTTGCTTGAAAGACTTTGCCATGATAGATCGCAAACAAATCATTACCCTAATTGGCAAATCATTTTTCCATATAAAACTGTCAATAGTATCAGCTGTTATTATTTTCTTTATTTATCGTTTTTATTTATATGATAATTAAAACCAAATACGGTTTGGTGAGTTTTCTGAAACTGAATGAAGCTAAATAAACAAATGAAAAATTTGGCAGAGTAATAATTTAGACTAATTTTTTTATAAAATAATAATATTTAATTAATAATTTTAATAATTTAAAAAAAAAAAAATTTATAAATACACTAGATCAGCCTTTTTATTGTTACGAGGCATTTTTATTTAAAAGGAAAATATTTGTAAAAATTAGTTTTCGCATTTTTTGATAGTGCTACCTATAATTGTTTTGGAAGCACTCAAATTTTCGATATAACAGTCATTTAGCGACAAATACTTTTTGCGACTAGTGCTACACTTGCTATAAAACTAACAATTTTAAAATTCGAAAAATGTGTTGTAAGGAAAATAAAAATGGCTTCATTTTTTTATCAATAACCTATACATAAATATAAATTATGCAACGAACTAACCCTAAAATAACAGTACACCATTTTTTGCTGTAACAACAATACAAAAGGTTAAAAATAAATAGAGAGTACTTACGTATTCGACTCTAAAATAGATAGGTCAAAGCTAAGAATCTTTAATAGAAGAGGATGTAGAATAGATAAACTGTTTTTCAATTATAGGAAATTGGAATTGATCAATATAAGAGCGTAGCCCCCTAATTTATATAAAAGGTGATTTTTTAGCAACTTTTTTTCTGGCACCACTGTTTTTGTCAGCTCAGTTGTTTTTGTGTCTATAATTTAACCATGAATCGACTTACAAACGAACAACGCCTGCAGAATATTGAATTTTATTATAAAAATTCATGCTCGGTTGAGAAAGTGCATCGTGCACTGCTTCCATTTTATGGTCTGTTTGGGCGACTTTCTGAGGCGGCTACTCGGAATGCTGTGACTAAATTTCGCACCAAATTTACATTATGGGTATCCATCAGTGTTGTTGATGACCGTGAATACTTGGTTCGGCGCCGTTCGCAGCAATTGTGCCATTGTTACTCCACTACGTGAAAAATTTTGCGGTTGGATTTGGGTGTAAAACCTTCTAAAATACACTGGTGCAAGAATTGAAGCCACACGACCTACCACAATGGCTAACTTTTGGTGAATGGGCGCTGGCAATGTTGGATGAATATCCACTTTTTGATCGGAAAATTGTGTTCAGCGACGAATCTCATTTCTGCTTGAATTGATACGTGAACAAGCAAAAATCCCGCATTTGGCGTGAAGACCAGCCAGAAGCATTGCAAGAACTGCCAATGCATCCCCAAAAAGTCACTGTTTGGTGTGGATTATGGGCCGGTGGCATCATTGGACCGTAATTTTTCAAAGACGAAGAAGGCAAGAACATTACTGTGAATGGCGAACGCTACCGTGCGATGATTACAAACTCCAAAATGGAAGAGCTGGACTTGGCTGACATGTCATTTCAACAAGACGTTGTAACATGCCACACAGCAGCCGAAACGGCCGGTCAATTGGTCGCCTAGATCGTGCAATTTAACGCGCTTAGACTATTTTTTGTGGGGCTATTTTAAGGCTCATGTCTATAGCAATAAGCCCGCAACGGTTTAAGTACCTGAAGCCAATAGTGAAGAATTTATTCGTGAGATACCAGCCGATATGTTGGCGAGAGTATGCCAAAATTGGACCCAGCGTATAAACCATTTGAGGCGCAGCCGTGGTCAACATTTACATGAAATCATCTTTAAACATTAAATTATAAAGATCGTTCCATCGAGATTTCATACATTTTTCTGAATCTTATGTGTTTTTTGTAAACAATGCGAAAGCTCTTAAAAACTCACGCTTTATTATGTTTAGATAGAAAGGAAACTAATTGATCCCTTATTTTAATAATGTGTTTCTAAAGCTTATATAGAACAATACAGTCAGTATAATATAAAATATCTTGCAAAAAATATTGTCCGGTTGCAGTAACTTGGCCCAGTTATACGCATTTTTAAAAAGAATAGGGATAAATTAAAAAATTATAGACTGCAATCAATTTACCTTAATTAGTTTTTAATTATTAAAAGACAGCTTAAAGCTAACAAATATTATGTTAACTTATGTTAGTCTAATAAACAAATAAACGTTGCCTTTTTCTTAAAACAGTTCTACTTTCACCGAATTCAGTTTTCCAAATAATAATAATACAATTTTTTTTTAAGCCTGTGCAACTTTAATGCAACCACAGTCATCAACTATCAAAGCTCAATATTCTAATGCTTACGAAAATCTGACCTGCTCTAATAAAGAGAACCAATTTTCATTGAAAATAATTATTTTTATATTTTTATTCGACATACATGCACACATACTCATAACATATTAAGCAGTTTGTAAAACAATTAATCTATTAATTTTTGTATTTTCAATGACGTACCTACTATGACGTGAGAAAAATACCATAATAAAGCAAAACAAAAAACGATTTAAATTTAAACATCAAATGAACGATTAAAGAAAACAAATGAAATAAGGCACCAGCGCAACCACAGCTACAGAAACAAAAAAAAAAAAATACAACAACAAAATGCCGTTTGCATGTGCCCCTTGATTGCGTAATTAAGCGCTCGACTTTGCCTTTTTGCCTTTAATTGTTTTTTTTTATAATATTTGGGCCTGTTCTGGTTCTCGCTTGAATTTGGCTAAAAAAATTTCGCTCATTGAAAAACATTTATTAGCCAATGCAAAGTTATTTTAAAATTAATATTTTTTTTAAATATGTTTTTTTTTGTTATTCTTTTTATTATTTTTTTTTTAAATATTATTTTAGTTTTTTTTTTTAATCCTTCGTAGCATAATCATTTAAACGTTTTTGAAAAAAAGCACTTCAGGTTTCTGACATAGTATCCAAATAACTTGGTTTATGAGTTTTTTTGAGGTAAGGATTTTATCCAAATCTGATATCAGATTCGAATTTAATAAGATTCTTCGTAGCACATAACTCCAGATAACGACACTTTTTTTGTATTATATGATTATGAAATACGAAATTTTTTTGTGTACTGTTGAATTTTTTGTGCACTATTTCGTACACTATTTTCGTATAAAAATACCTATATTTTTTAAAGAATTAAAAAAAAAATTTCATACAAATCAAAATTCTAAGTATTTGTTTGCATTCTGTTAAATTCATTGACACTCATTTTCAAAAAAAATTTAGTAAAACTGATAATCGGAACATACCTGATTGCTATATTTGGGTTTGTGTGCACGTTATGTACTAGTTCAATTTTTTTCATTTTTTTTTTTTCGTAAATGCAAATTGTTTTGCTGTGGCACAAAAAACATAGGAAAATATTTGTAAGCTTTTTTTTCGTAGTTTATTTTTGTTTTTTTACAAGCGAGCACACACAAGGCTTGGAATTTTTAATAATGCAAAACAATAATAAACAACGAACTGAACGAGCCATAAAAATAAGTGCATGTGTACATATGTACATACGAGTATTTATTTCTCTTTTTTCTTACTTTATTTATGGCCATACTTATGTATAACGCTGCCAATTTTTGCAGCTGTTTGCACATTTTATTAAAAAAAAATATATATATATAATAGTAATCAAATATATGCTGCATATATTCGTACATATACTAATGTATTTACGAGTAGGTACTGACAGTTACTTTTATATGCATGTAAACCATTGCAAAATGCAGAAGGCGACCCAAAGAGCTTGGGAGTCAACATGACAGGCGGTCATATGTTTGGAGCTAGACGTCAAACTATGCAAAGTATGTACAATAATCATGAAATTTTTTAGAGTATTGGGAACTGTCTACACAAGTTGACAAAAGCGAAGAATACGTATACGCAACCGTGGCAGCGCAAGAATGCGAGTAGTTTTTAACAAATTTTTTTTTTAAATATGCCTGTTGCTTTTTAAAGTCTTTCATTTTATTAATCGTTTTATATTTAAGCTTTACAAAAGGAAAATAGAATAACTTTGAAGTCTCCAAATTGGATTGAATTTTGACATTTCTTACAGCTTTTTATAACGATAAGTCTGTAAGTTTTTTAAAGTTCTTATTTCACAAATAAATGTTTTCTTAAAATATGTATTAATGACTTTAATAATATTTTGTGTCCTATACTACAACCAAAATCCAATAAAACTTCGGAAGCTATAGCCAAAAATTACCAAACTTAAATCTCTTTGCCTAGAAGATGCTTTGAAACAAGTTTCTGCTAAATCTTTTTTCAAGGAAGCTACATAAATTTAAGAAAATTAGTTAACCGAAGGCCTAAGATGCCAGGGCTTGAACAAAGTTGCATTAAGTTTTTAAGCTAATTTGTAACTATTAAATAAATTAATTAATTAAGAAAATAAGGGATTGTTTTAGTCTGGATGACTCGAATTGTTTAGATTTGGGGGAGCCGCCTAATTAACGTTATTTTTGTGATTTTTTTTCAGTATGCCATAAAATAATTCAGAAATGGCTCAAACTTGCACTAAATCTATTTTAGCACTTTGAAACTTTTGCTTTTTATAGAATTTATTTATCTTAATTTTCAAGCGAATTTGGATAAACACAAACAACCGCACTACGATCTCGGAAGAATTTTTTTATATCCTGTACAGAAATAGTCGAATGTATACCTTATTTGAGCAATGATCATAAAAATGCTTATTACAACCTGAGGCTTGCCATTGATAACCTAGATTTCGGAGACAACAAGAGCTTGAAACACAAAATTTTACCAACAGATGCGTATAATCCCTTTTCAGATGAAACAGGAGAATTTCCTTAAATTATACTGAAAATTAAGTACTGAAAAATAGAAAGAGGAAACATATAGATATGAATTAATCCGCGTGTATGAACTTTTTAACGATATGCACCGAATCACATTAAAATCTGGCCAGAGACTGGAATTAACAGTAACCAAGTTGAAAAAAAGAAGTCAAGATAAAAAAAAATTAAACATTATATTAGAAAAAAAAGCCAAATACGTGCCTCATAATACAAGATTGGTCAAGGATGCTCAAAGAGGTAAGTCAAGATGACTTAAGATAGTAGACTTGATAGAAAGAGAAGAAATTATAAAGGCTATTGGACCTATAAAATTCTAGGGCTACGGTGCGAAAATTTCGAGTTAATCTGGAAGGAACGACAAAAGCAACTTTATTAAGATGATCAGTGGAATCAGGTAATAGCTTATGCAAGAGCAGTACACCGTGGCATGTTCTACGGTTTTTTAAGGAGAGCAGCTTTATAAGGCGAAGTCTGTCAGAATATGGAGGCAGCCGGAAAAGTGGATCCCAATTTAAGCCTCGTAGGGCGAAGAGGAGGAATCGCTTTAGAACTCACTCAATCCTGTCTTGATAAAGGCGGTATTGAGGGCACCAAACGTATGAACAGTATTCCAAAACTGAGCGGACGAAGTTTGATAGTGTTGGGCTCGATAAGCTCTTTAGGCCAAAGCTTAATAAAAGAAAGAACCCCTCTAGCTCTATTTACAAAGGTTATAGTGAAAACAAGCTCAGAAACACTCCGGATACGTTCCAAGGTAGAGGAGTCTATACAGCAAGTAGCACAACATCGAAATCATGCTGAAGAAGTGAATGCTTATCAGTAAGTTTTACATCATCCGCATACATAGGAATGCGAGAAGACGAGAACAATATAAAAAGTAGAGGACCTATATGGCTGCATTACGATACCCTTGACTTGACATCAATTACTTTACCATTGCACACGATTAGATAAATAGGATGGGATCCAGTTTAAAAGATAAGGCGAAAACCCTAAACGCGGCAGTTTAACTAGAAGAAGAGTATGGTTTACTGAGTCAAATGCATTACTGAAGTCAGTTTGCATTTTGTTAATAAAGCCATTGTTAATAAGCGAAGAAAGTTCTAAAAGGTTAATAGAAGTGGACCGACGTTTTGCAAACCCATGTTGCGACTTAGATATTAAAGAACGACAGTTCTGTTGCATTTGTGAAGTGACAATCCTTTTAAAAACTTTTGGAATTGATGGAAGCATGTCAATACCTTGGTACTTCTAAATATTAGACTTGGAACCTTTTTTTATGAATAGAGATAGTGAGAATTCATTCCAGATCGCTTGAAGAGACGAAAATTTTAAAGAAGTGCAGATAAGAACGTATGTATAATGGCATGGAACGGGAGCCAGCACAATGCTTTAAAGCATAACTAGGAATAGCATCGCAGCCAGGAGAGAAAGAAGATCTTATGGACATAAGAGTTTGTACAACGCCGGATTCTAAGATTTGTAGATAAGTAATAAGGTTTGAGTTAAAATGATTAAAAGGATAGTTAAGGTTAATGCTGTTAAGGTAGGTTTTTGGAAAAAAGTTTACAAACAAGTCTGCGATTTCAGAGTTTTTAGAAGAACATGCATTTTTAAAGTATAGCGATGCAGGAAAAATAATTTAGAATTTAGAACAAAAGAAAACAATTTCTTAAGATCACTACAGAAGTTAAGCCTACAACGGGCCAGATTATTATTTAAGCATATTCTATTAAGAAGAATAAAGAATATGTCTAATTTAAAAAATCGTAAGTCTTCTTCTTATAAAAGATTTAAGAAAAGTGGTTCGCCGGTTGACTTCGGAACTGACTGTATCATTTTTTTTATTATGTATGTAATAAAATACAAATTTTTTGGTAAAAATGTGAATTGATTTTTACAATAATTATTCTGGTGTATCCATTAGAAAAGAAATAGCCTCAGAAAATTTTTATATTAACTGTATACTATTTAACAAGGTTCTCAATTCCCATTATTATTTGTCGAATTAACAATAATATAGTTCGTTATTGAGCTTTTGAAGTACTATAAAAATTAAAGAAATTTTAAATTCAAAGAAATAGGTAGCCAGACTTCCAAACAACCAGTTTTTGTTAGTACGCCATAGCGAAAATTATAGAAACGGAAAGTTACCTCATCGGTCTCTTTTCGAAATGAATAACAAATACTTTTGCTTCCACCAACAAGTTAGTTACTAAAACTATACTTCTATGTTAAGGATCGATTTTTGTGCACTCAGTCATCTATGTTTTCTGGTTAAGATGTTTGGGGAGAAGTAACCTTTAAATCCACATTCATCAGATGACAATGAATTTTCATGCTATCTCTATAGATTAGCTAAAAATAAACTGAACCTAGTTGCTTTTTGATAATTATTTTACAAACGACTAAAAATTGATTTTTGTAAAAGTAAATTTTTAATAATCAGTCCAAGCCAGTTCTAGTGTAAACCTTAAGATTACGCTGTTATCTACCAATTTAGACAATAATCATTATTTAATATGTAAATTACTGAACACGTTTTGGGAAATACCCAAAATACATACATTGCTATGCGTATTTATGCGTAGATACTAATACGACTACTTAATTTTTTTCAAATTTATTTTAATTACTTAATGTATACAGCATGCATATACAGAATTAACTGCCTTAAATAACTGTACATACTTACATATGTATTTTAATTTAATTTAAGCTACATCTACGCATATAGCATTAAATAAATACTAATTTGAGTATTTAAAATAAATGGGCAAAAAAATTAAATAAATAAAATTTGCCTACAACAATCTGACATTATTATATATGAAGTCCCTATTTAAATACAAATAAACATGTGACATGCTTGCGATTGTGTATTTGATTTGCAAATACTTACATACAAACGACTATTTACATATGCACACACATACATTTGCAAATGTACAAATATAGTGGGTGTTTTTTTTTTGTACGATTCACTTTTTGAAAATGATTAAACGGTCACGAATGGATATATATTATAATAATTAAGTTCATTCTCGCGCTGGTAAACTATATTTTATTACAGGAATGTTTAGTCACAACAATCCCCATGTGCTTTAATGGTCGTAGACATCGTTTGTCCTTACACCTTTAAGAATGAGAGCGCCGTCAACGGTGAGCACAATTGAGCAACACTGTGCCCAATCAAATAAGAAGTTAAGTTAAGACATGTTAACAGGATCGCTCTCTTGCGTTATTTGCTCTGCACCAACTTAAGACGCCTTGCAAGATGACATTGGGCGAAACAATGTCGAGTTAAGAGTCATAAGGCTGTCAAAAAAGTAACTTTTCATAAAAAGCCTATTAAAAATTTGAAGTTCTATACCTATGGAAACAAATAAATAAGCACCCTTTATTTACATATATGCTTGTGTGCAGCTGTAGATTAACGCGCTGTACAAATGATTAAAGATAACGTGCGCACATTAAAGCCAACAGCTGCCGTGCTTTGTGCATATGTACATACATACATATTTATGTATGTTTGTATGAAAGTATTTGTGTGTGCGTCTAACTGTATGGGCTGCCCATTTTTGTTACGCTTTTAATCTAGCTCACTATCACGCATTCTGTTGCCTATTGCTCATCGTAAAAGCCCAAGAAAAAACGCATAAGAGCGATAGCGTACAACAACAACAATAGCAAAAGAAAAAGCAATAACAACAACAAACACAAGCGCAAAGTAAAACGCTAAAACGCTGAAATCGCAATTATCAAAAGTTATTCACTTTTATGCTTAATTTCCTTTGAATTATATGTTGCTCATACGTCGTGAGCACGCGTACGTTTGCGCACTCTCACGCTTATGCTCTTTTTTTATATGCCACTCTTTACTCTCTCGCTCACACTTACACACACACACACACACAAGTCACGTTCATTTACTTTGTGAGAGCGCCCAATTGACTTTGCGCTGACTATGTTTTTGTTTTTATTTCTGTTTTTTACTTTTAAGAGCAGCAGGAATTCCCTGTTGAGTGTTGGCCAAAGCATGGTAGAATAAACAAGGTATGCTATTCCCGAAAAATTTTCACAACTCGAACCTTATTTTAGTTTCGTTGATATTTTTCACGAGAAAGGTTGTTTCCGCGCATAGTTTTTCAGCATTTACCGTAATTTTGTGCAGCGGTAAAAAATAAGCCACTCTAGTTGCAACCAGCAGCACAAAAAAAAATGTTTAATATGCTTGCCTACGCACAACAACAGCAATGGGGGTGGCTTCGCTCTCTCACTTTTTCGCTCAGACTAAAAATAAGGTTTCAGTGCAGTGAATAGCATACCTTGTTTATTCTACCATGGGCCAAAGAAGACTCAGACTCCGCGCCCCAAACGCGTCTCTCTCTTCGCTTTCCATCGTGTTAAACCATACAAAAACGTTTAGTTCGTTGCGGCGCTCGTTTTATTTGCTGCGTTGTAATCTACGATGCTCGTCGTTGTTGTTTTTATTGTATATTTGTGTGAGTGTGTGTGTGTATGTATATTTTATTCAAGCATTCAATTTTGTCACAGTCTCGTTTGCGTTTTATTACACTTTATTTGTTGTTGGTGCTTTGAATTTTCATTTTTTTTTCTTTTCTTCTTGTTCGTTTGTTTTTGCTGATTACCATTATTTTATTTGCTTTCTGCTTGTGTTTTGTTGCAGCTCTCGTTAAGTTAAGCGTTAAAATATTGGGCTTCGTTAATTGTTTGAAGTTGTTGCTATTAGCTTATTATAATCATTGAAGAGTGTATACATATGTACATACATATAATAATTGTATTTTGCTGATTTTCGATGTAGCAATGACGGATTTTGTGATAATAAAATTATAAAAAAACAGTTTAATTAAATAATAAGTATATATTACAATATGTTTAAGTTTTTAAGGTTTTACTTGTTTGCTTTTAAGAATAACTTGTTTTTTGCAAAGTTATGCAAACTTAAATTTTTTTAAATATGTATTCATAAAACTGTTTTACAATTTATCTGTCTTAACGAAAATTAGCATTTTGGATATTTTAAATATCAACAATCGGTGTTATCGAATAAAATATATAAGCCAAACTACGCATGGCGTTACATTACAAAAAATTGAAGTGCGTTTCTGGGAACTCGGCGAGTCTTTTAGTAAAAACTTTGTTTAGTAGTTGTGATTTAAAAAAATGCTAAATCCCTTTCTCTTTCTTATTAGCCTAATTATTTTAATTACTTATTTTACCTTACATGGCGTGATGTTACTCTTAACTTCCATTACAAATTTTTTATTAATAATTTTTTTTGTTTAACTAACTCAAGAAAAACACTGGTTTTGGTTAAAAGTTAGTACATTTAATGAATACATTTTTCTTGTTGAAGAAATTGTAATATGTATTTACAATATCTAATAAAAAAAAATAATAAAAACTTTTAGCTTTGTACCAACCTAATTTGTGAGTAAATCTTTAAGCTGTTTAATTTAATAAGTTTTGAATATTTATCTTTTTTTATTATACAAGCTAAAACACTTTTTTATTAAAAATATAATTTATAATTATAAATACTTATAACCTAAACCCTTCTTTAAATGTACAACAAAAATTGCTTTTAACATTTTTTAAAAATATTTCAAAGGGACTAACCCCGAAGTAAGGCCATTTTAATAAATAATTAGCGAAAACAAAAAATGAATCACATAGTAGTACAATTTGCCAAGATTTTTAAGCAAATACATATCTTGTTTATTTTGAATTAAGAATTTGTTTGTACATCGTTTCTACATACTTTAGTTTTGAGTAGCTTTTTCTTACAGCAAAGTTTATTTTCAGCTTCAAAGAAATGTGCTTACATTTATAAACAAGATTCCGAAAAATAATAATATCTAAAATTAATAGTTATAAAATTAAAGTATGCTCAAAAATGCTTTGACACAAGAGCTCATTTAAATGAAATATGCGCTTTGACTTTTAAGTCATTGCAGGAAAGTTATTTGTTTTTATAGTGTGCGTGTGAATCTGTATCTGTGTAAAGTAAGTTGAGCCACAAACGCGGCACGTACACGAAGAACGCATAGAACGCCAGTTTGGCGCCAGAACATAGAACTCAGTACATACATATACATAGTAGAGCGAGTATCTGACTATGCAGCTGTCGGTGACAAGCTCGTGCTACAGATTCAAACAAATACAGAAACGAGGAAGATGATGATGACGACGTAGACGATGACGACGACGACGGGGCGAACTCCAAGTAATATACAGCATACGCGCCATGAAACACAGCAAGAACAAAAACAAACCAAAGCAAAGCAATGCAAAGCACAATGGAAGTAGCGGGCAAAGAGAGCAGGCGTATCTTCAAGATACAAATAAACATTGTGGAGCAGAAGGTGTGCTTTTGCAGGAAAGTTGATTGAGGATTGCCGTTGCTAAAGCCTGCATACACAAATACTCACACAACACTCACACGCAGATACAGACACAAACAAGCTCAATTCCGTTTTTTTTCTTTGCCTCCTCTTTTTTTGTTTTCGTTTTTGCACATTGGCAGCTGTTGCCGCCAGAATGAAGGAGCAACAGATACTTTTCATTTGCCACATTGTAGTCTCGCTGTCGCTGTTGCTTAGCATCTTTCTTTTTTGGTTTTTTTTTGCGGGGGGGCACTTAAAGGAAGCGAATTGCTTGGCAGCATAGCAGAATCCAGCCAAGAAAGGAAGCATAAAATATAAATGAAATAGCTATGTCTGTCTCAGGGTCGTTCTGTCATTTATGCTGCAGATACACACACACACACGCATGATGTGGCAAGCAGCAGGCAACGTGTTGCCATGACGTAGTCATCTTTGTGGAGCATGGCGCAAGGTCTTTTTGGCCAAAGTCTTTGCCTGTAATTTATGTTGAAGCAGATCGAAAAATAAATCTTATGAAATAACGAAGGACGCCATAAATTTCAGCGCAAGACTTACTTAATGTGCACACTACTCTGTCCCACAGTGAGCTAGCTGTCTCTATTGATGATTGAAGTTCAAGATAATGAAGGTAGTTGCTGTATTTATGTTCTATAGGTACCATGACATAAAAGATAAGCCAATACTCAAGTCTTAAGATTTGACTAAATTAGCAAGAAGTTGCCTAAAAATATACAAAAACAAACGTGAACGTTTGAAATCTTGAACTTGAACTTGTTTATCTGCTTTGCTGTTATTAGAAAAAGCTAATTAAAACTATTTTAGACACAAGTATACCAAATCGTAGGTACAGTCATAATAAACAAAAAAAAAAGTGTTGCCAAAATAAGCAGGAAATCTAATCAAAGTTATTTTGCGATATCTATATACTTTTACGAATATTGAGATACCGCAAAAAACTTGTTTGAAGAGAAGTCAATGTGTTGTTTGAATGAGCTTTTTACTAAGATAATAATTGCATTAATAGCTTAAAAGAAAATAATTTCAAAAAGATTAAATTTTTTTAAAAGCTCAATAAAGTCAAGTAAAAGATATATATATATATATAATTTACCTCTTTTTATCTGTAGTTACATAATAAATAAGATGTTTTTATACCCTCAATTAAATATAATAAATGGTTTGAAATCTATAAGTATAAGACGCGTTGGTGTTAAAATCCAGGCTTGGTTTTCTTTTTCTTATTCGAAGACATATCTATGATCTATTACACTAGTTTACAAATTTAGGGGTCATCGAGTGAACCTTCGTATGAAAGTGTTTATTAGGGTAAGTCGAGAAACACGTAAATGACAATCTCTTTTTTTTTCTTAAGAACCGTTTTCGAAATTTTCTCGAAAAACATGTTTTTGGGTACTTTTTTCACTAAACCACTTCTGGCTTTGACATTTGTCAATCAGTTCAGTTTTTTGTTAGAATTTTTAAAGCCGCAACAAAAAAAAAACAACGACGACTCTCTTACCAAAAATTTGTTCCACAAGCATTTACAACGTTATATAATGAAATGGCCTTATATTGGAAAATTATTTACTTGTCGCAATTTCTCTTCTTATCCAAAGACTACTTATAAAATGTAATACATTCATTCTGTACAACTTAATTGATACGTAAATGGTATTCCCATTTTAGTCGAGTGTGTATTGGCCATAAATAGTTACTATGTACCTCTGTAGAATAAAAACAACTCAAAAAAAAGTCAAAGTTGTCTTAGCGTGTAGCTGCGACAACGTCATCATTCGATCAACAACAACAACAGCAGTACTTAAAGTGAGTTAAAAATGTTTTACTTTGAAAAAAACCGCCGACCAGACACTCAGACGTCAGCAGAATCACCATAAGTAGTTTCAGCTGGGCCTGTCGGCGGAGTTGGCGGGTAGAGGTAATCGGTACTGGGCTATGGATGCTGCAAGTTGCATGGCATGAGTGCGGTCTTTAACCTACCCCAGGTTGCCGCCGCATGCATTGTGTTTATTATTATGTGCATCGCGTTGTTTTGAGTTTATGTTTTGCCACAAAATGTTCAAATTTGAACTTGAGATGTTGCAGCATGGAAACGGCACTGTGGCATGGGCCATGCTGCTTAATCCTTTGTGCAAGCACACCGATATATTTACTACCAACAGCAGCAGCAGCGGGAAACCAAAGAACCAAAGAAGGGTAAACCTGTCTCCTATTTCTGTTTATTGTTTTGCGCTTTTAGGCGTTCATAGTGTGAGTTAGTATCTGTGTGTGTGTGAGGCAGACAAAAGGGTAACCTAGGCCAAGATGTTGCTTAGCTCTGAGCTCTTTGGCAACAGCTACCTGACGTTTTAACCTTGTTTGTGTTTACCTTCCTTCGTATCTGGCTACGACACAAGGCACTCAAGCGTACATGTACATAAGCGCATGCATGTTAGTGTATGTGCGTTGCCTTTGCGTGTGTTGTTTGCAACATATTTTTATTTATGATACACTTAGATATATATATGTACAACAATATACTCGTATATATGTATGGGTATATGCTGTTTTGCTGGACTACCATTCTTATTTGAGCCTGGTTTTTGTTACGTATTCTTTTTTTTTTTTTGTTTGGTTGTCTGGCACTTAACTTTTTTTGTTCTTTTTTTTTTAATCAGAAAATACTTTTGATATTCTGCGAAATTTATTTGCTGTTTATTTATTTTAGTCTTTTCTTTTCATTCTTAACTTAATATACATTACGTTATTTTTCGTAAAATATTATGCTTTAAAATGGAGCTGTTGAAGTTTGCTGTTGGGTTCCGGGGAAAAATGTGATGTGATCCCAATCGCGCAGCTTGATGTTAATATTTATTAATAACAAATTTAGTTAAAATAAATATTGAAATATCTCAGTTGGTAATAAAAGGAAAATCACTGACTAATTCCTAGTAGCTAGCTTTAAACTTAATTATTAAATTTATTTTTATTTATTTTATTAAAATTATTATAGTAGCTTAAAAACTAAACTTATAAGTTAAGGTGTTTATTTTATAGCTCTGGCAGCATAGGCCTTCGGCTAAATTGTTGAATTCATATTTTATGGCGAATAAAGGATACTGTAAATAAATAATTAATTTTGATTTAAGGCAATAGATATCAGATATCGCTTTTAAAAATATCTTTGGGAGTATTGTAAATGGACCTTAAAGGCTTTTGACCAACAGGTTTAATTAAAATAAAAACTCTCTAAAGATTTGTCAAAAACCTCAAAGCGGCGCAAAAAGTCAAGTGAATTAGATTGAATGAATAGGTCTGAGTAGTATGAATCCCATACTGAATACATTGGAATGAATATCCATGAATTGAGTTCAGTAACTGAATGTTGCGGCTCTTCAGCATTATACTCTATTAAAGGAGAGCTTCGAAATTTTAGCTTAGTTTGGTTTAAAAACACTTTTCTGTCCTCCACTAATGCAACCTTTAACGCGGACTCACATTAATTTTGACTTTAAATATCATATTTAATTTAATTATTTATTGTTCCTTAATATTTAGTTGTTCTAAGTTAAATTCGTTTATTTAAACATGATTATTCGCAATATGTACATTTTTGGATGAAAACGTCTAAAACAATCGAATTCGTTTTCATTTCATCTTTTTGGTGCTCCAAATTTTACAAAGACGAATTTTTTATGCGTATTTGAATAAGACTGAATCTTGCAACAAAAGAAATCAACACAAATTGGCAAATTTTGTTCCAAAGTCTATGTATTTTATATTAAGGTCCATACGCAGCATGCAAAAATTTCATATAAAAAAAAAATATCCCATTATTTGGGATTTTTTAACTAGAATAATTTTTAAAAAAATTCTCTTATGTTCTTATGTTTTATTTATACCTATGTCAAGTTAGATATTTATTGATGGTTATTTTTAGTTATTTTTTTCTTTGACCCAAAAAATAGCATGCATAGCCCAAAAAGAATTTTTGCTACTTACAGTACTTTAGTCAAACTAAAATGTAAACGATATAAAGTAATCGAAAAGTGCAGAGCTGTGGCAACAATGTTAAAGGCAGTGTGAAATGTTATTGTTAGATAATAATTATTTTGTTTGTTGAATACATGCTTTTTATGGAAGTACACTAATAAATGCTCAACAAAAAAAGAAGAAGGGAAATATGAGAATTTACCGATAAAAATTAGGGAAATTATGAACTATTATTATTTACAAAAAATGTGAAATTGGGAGCACGCAAAAACGAAAAAATAAGCAAAAACTGTTTTAAAAATAACCCAACCTCTCGCCATGAAGACCTTTACGTGTAAAGTTTATTTTAGGAAAAAAATCATATATCGAAATCAATGGCGTTTCCTAAATTTTCTTCCGAGTTTCTATGGACAAATTAAAAAAATATATAAGATTGCTTCATTTTTGATTGGTAACTTAATAAGGTTCTCCGATGATGTTTTCAAAAATTGTGCTCTCGTACTTTACCATTTTCAAAAGAAGTACATAGTATATCTGGTTTGGTATTCTTTTGTAATTTCTTAATTAATAATTCCCTGACTGACAATTTTTGTCAGTCGTCCCTGGGCGGGACAGGGACCTACAGTTTATAGCCGAATTTAAACAGCGGTGTCTTCAATTAATAGAGATTTTCATGGGCAAATAGCGTCTTTGAACTTGCGATGCCAGTGCTAGGCAAATGTACCAGTGCTACTGCGGGAATTCGAACCACCGACTTTCGGTTTGTAAAGCGAGTACGCTACCACAACGCTACCAAAGGCCACATTTTATAATTTCCTAATTATGTCGAGATAATATGACAAAACCACATTCTAGCCCTTTTTAAAATACAACTCTAGTTCTAAAGCTTGAAGTCTATAATACATAAGCAACTAAGGTTACACTGCAACAAAAAAAGTTACTTATAGTTATTACAAATATCTATAGAAAAATTTGAAAAAGAATTAATATCTAAATGACGCCAACTAAATCATTCGTTTCCATAGCATTATATCATTAGCATTATTAAGACTATACGATGACTAGGCAAAAACGAATGATTCAGATTTAAATCTATACCAGATATACAAATATCTTGGCCAAAACAATAACCATTGACACAAAATTGCACAATTCAATATCAGCTGACATTTTGCGAGAATAGTATTGACGGTGTCGTGGCGGAGGTGCGACGTCTGTGGACTGTCCGTTTGTATTTGTTGGCCGGACTATGATTCACCTGACGCTTTTTCTATGCGGTTGACGGGTTTGCCTTTTGACAAGTTGCTTTTTTTTCTCTTTGGCCAAAACAAGTTTTCTATCGACGACATTTACTCAGGCAGCCGAGTACTTACTCACCCTCACCGGTTCACACAGACATTGCAAAACACACCTATCGTCGTACACACTTATAGAGTAGAGTAGAGTAGTGGCGAATAATACATTTATGTAGATATATAATAGAATATTTCTTAGAATTTCATTAGCACGCTTATGATTAAGCTTTGCTAATCAATAAATTATCAGCACATATCAATTTTCATTTGAGTTTATTTGTTTATTTGTATATAAGTTGCAAAAAACATTTAATGCACATTTCATGTTTGAAGTTTGCAAATAATAAATCTATGAATACTATGCATGAAACCAAACCAAATAGCTTGGGGAAATGTATTTATCTACAAAGTGACACCTTAAAGTGCCAAATTGAAATTTAATTGAATTTCAACTGTGAATTAATATTTTTTTAGGCAACTGTCAATGTTAAATTGTCAGATTTTGGTCTGAATCAACACAGACTTGGGTGTGATGGCGATGGGTACTCATAGCAACATCTGGTTAAATATCATAGGACTTCTCATTTATTAAATTGGTTTTGCCAAAAATGATTAGTTAAGTTATTTTGTCAGCATTTGTGCTTCCCAATTTACAAAGGTCTCATGGTAAAAGTGGGTGCAAACGGGGTACATTTTTGGGGCTAAACCCGACAGTTTCGAGGTACTTCCCAGAAATTAAGTACATATCTGGATGTTAGAGCCGTCCTTTAAAGAGAGCTTTTTCAACAAAATGTCAACCGCTTGTGCTCTGGAAAATTTCGATAGATTTGAAACTAGATGTTTGGTGCACCCAATTTCACCAAAAGAATTTCTTATGTGGTTTGAATCCAACTAGCACGATAAATCAAAAAAAAATTGGAAAAAAAAGTTCATAAGTCTTACGTACACATACACAGACATGGCTTATGTCTTGCTCAAAAAATGTTCATATAATGATATGAAGTAATCGAAAGGTTCAGAGCTGTGCTAACGAGCAGGCAAAAAGGAAAACGAATAAATTTTTTTTTTTGTGCTTTAATTTTTCGTTTTATAGAAAACGCATTTATAAAAAATATCATTTTATTTAAAGAGTTTTTTTGTATAGACAGATGTGGAGTAGAATTTGGCAGTAGACGGTTCAAGCAACTCCTCTTCAGTCTTTTTAATGGGACTGTCTCATTGCGAAAACGGGCTATTAGCCAGCCTCTAAGCAGATACCACTGTAGAAAGAAAAATGAGATCTGGTTCTTTAAGGTACTTAAATTAAAGTCACGATGCAAAGTCCAATTCGCATCCATAAATATGGCGGAGCACGTTACAGGGGTCGTTTCAGAATTAGCCGACCTAATATATAAGGGTTTCCAACAAGAGGTGTTATTTTGAATCACCCGGTATTTCGGTAGTTGTCACTTTTGAAGCTTTTATTCTTTGACATTTGACAAGTAGAAACTACGCCATTACTAAAAATGGAACGATACACGCTTCAACAACGCATTGAAATTATTAAAATTCACTACAAAAATGGTGAAAGTCTTCCATCGAAAAATCATCTTGGCTGATGAGGCCCATTTCCACCTCGTTGGCTACGTCAACAAGCAAATTGTCGCATTTGGGGCTCGGAAAACCCAAGAATTATTGTTGAGAAGCCTCTCCACCCTCAACGTGTGACTGTTTGGTGCGGTTTATGGTCCGGCGGGGTACTTGGACCTATCGAGGACATAGGGCAGCCACTTTGCGATTTGGTTATGGAAAATTTCATGAAAAGGATATGGTCCTGTAAGCGTGGTCGTGGTGGCCATTTGGCTGATGTTGTATTTCATTATAAACGGCATGCCTTCCTCTTTATTATGAAATAAACATCCGATCATTTATCTCAAAAACTTGAATTTTTCTTTGAATACCAAAATAACACCTCTTATTGGAAAACACTATACTAGTGCTGGTAAATGTTCGAAAATAAATTATAAAGGGGAAGACCGCAATTTGAAAGTTTCAGTTCAAAGTTTGGTGTTAATACATTGTGTAGTTCGTTTTCAATATGGAAAAAATTAGCTATCATTATGTGATACTTCGATTTGAAAAAATTCCACAAAGGGGTATTGGGATGACCGTCACCTAAAAGTTCGTGAGGTAGCTTTAAAAAGGCATTTCAAAAAGTGTTGTACAACCCTGTATTCAATATGATTGGGTACCTTTGACTTAGCAGAGCTTCCCCAGAACTGAAGGATTGTTAACTGGCTTAACATTTTCGGAAAACAAAATAAGTGAAGTAAGACAAATATGAAAAAAATATTCTCTAGAAGAATGTAACGAAAATTCAAGCTGGAATTTTGAAGTATTGTATATTTTAAGAAGTTGCTTCGCTGCAGATTAAAAGTAATCGGACGTGCTATATAAAACGCAAAAACCAAAACGAACAAATTTATTCGGATTCGTTTTTGTTTGCTCCGGAAAACGAATTTTTTTGTTGATTATTTCGTATATTTCCCTTTTTATTTTCGATAAATTCGTATATTTCCCTTGTCTTTCTGCTAAATTCTCTTTGATAAAAATCAGCTGACATGGTTGCAGCAGCTCTGCACCTTTCTATTTCTTTACGTTGCTTACATTTTATTTTCATTAAAGCCTAGTCGCTATAGCTTTAAAAAAAATAAAGCTTTTATACTATTTGTAATAGTTTATAAGCTATATACATATAAATAAATAAATAAAATTTTCATTAAAATATTGCTAGTTCTTTGTTATTCTGTTTTTTAAATTAAATTACAAAAAAATATTACTTTAACAACAATATTCATTAAAATTAAACACGACAGCTATTTTTGTAACAAGGGAAATTTTCTTTCCCCATGTTAGGGAACCCTGTCGCACCTATCAGTCATCGATAAATTAACTTTGCTTAAAAAAACAACTCATATTAAGATAAAATTAGTGGCATAGGGGAATGTCTTTCTAGAACTAGATTGCTGGCATTGAGTTAAGTAGTGTGCATTGGGGTGGCCACCGCTGGTATGGCAAATTTTTAAACCGACGATATCATATAAAAATTTTCGTAATTTTTGACCTATTTTCGCTATCAAACACTTTCGGATCGTCTTTAAATTTTGCAGGCGCTATATGCAGGTAAAAAGGAAACTTTTTAGACGGTTCAAATCGTGAGTGTCATGCAGCTCATCTTTTGGAGAATATGGCTTTAGGAGAGCACGCCCGTTTATTGTAATTTTTATGTACTCTGTCCTGTCTTAAAAATCTTAATCCCTTCAAATCTTAACTGCAGTCTTCGCTACGAATGGCCTGACTAAACTAAGTCTGGTGGTAAACAATAGCGAAGTTTAAGCTTTTTTCAAGTTAAAAGGATGGGATGCTCAGATACTTTGATTGTAGATTGAGGCTCTCTCACGGCGCAACTGACAACTCTCAACGTTGTAGAGTCGCACCCTTTGCCAATAGATGCTCCGAGTACTTTGGTCTCAGTAGGCTATTAAGATGAATTTATCAGGCCCAGATCCTCGAAGGCAAGTAAAGCAGATCTTCATCTCTTTAGACATTTGCGGCGATAGTCTATTAGACCCGAATTTGTTCCATTCCTTTCCATCGCTCTTGGAAAGAACGAGCCTTTGTTGGGAGGCGTATATATGTAGCAGAGGAGCCTGTAGAGACGCAACCCGCTAGAGGGCTGTTATGACCAGTCCAGAAGAAGAATTTTTTTTTTGTATGCTGTAGGGCAATGTGATGAATAAGCACCTTAGTGTATTACGACTTTGTCGCGTTAGAGTTTGCTTTTTTCTAGTTTATATTTTTTTTTGTCAATTTAGGTTCTATTCCGTTCTTTTATGTGGGTGTGGACACCTTTGAGCCATATTGTTTTAAGAACCTGTCGCCGGTGGTGCTTTGTTGTAGTTTTTGTTGTTGTTGGAATTGTGAAATCATTTTTAATAAAGTTTTATGCTAACCGCAACTTTATGCTAGCCACAATGAAATGACGTAGTCGCATGCAAACATTGTAAGCTGAAGTGTTGTGTGTGTGTGTGTGTATCTGTGTATAAGTTGGCTGACTAAACGAACAGGTTACAGGCGGACTGACATATAAGAGCAACAAGAATTGTGTGGTTTTATTAGTTAAAGTGTGAAGGCAGCTGGTGCAGGCAGACACAGATACAAAGCCGCACACACAGGCTGATAGACGCACAAAACCACTTGGCGAGCTCATGTAGAAACTTGGCTGGTCAACTACTACACACACACACGCGTACAGATACAGAGCCACACTCACACACAGATACACACTGACATCAACAAGGCAACGCGCGTGTTTGTCTCTCGTTTCTTTATTTTGTTTTTGTATTTCATTTATTCTTTCGTGAGCTTCCCCCATATTTTTGGTAACAACAACAGCAACTAGCATGGCATAAATGATGGCCAACTCGAGCGAACTAAATTAAGCAGAAACCGGTATGACGTGATGCTTTTATTTTGCTTTATTTTATTTTATTTTATTTTTTTATTTTTATTTTTAAGGCTTTTGCTATTGTTGTTTTGATTACTGACTCTGCACAATTTTATTGTGAACCTATTCAACACGTTTTGTATTCCCTCGCTGTCTCTTATATTTCATGTTTCTTTAAGGTTTTTGTTTTTTGTTTTCAAGATTAGAAAATGAAATAAATAGTATCAAATGATTTTGGTTTTTAGTTTTTTTTATTTTCTAATTTGTGGGGCATTTCGGTTGGCACAGCACTTTGTGACACTTGGGCGACGACTTTGTGACGCCACACGAATCATTTCCTATTTTTTTCTTTTTGTATTTATTTACAAATTGTTTTACTCATTTGACTTTGGTACTTGTGATTCGAAATTGTATTTATTTGAGACGCAACAAGTTTGATACCATAAAAACATTATTTTTATTTATTTTGTTGAATTTTGTTTTCATTTGCCTTATGTGTGGGTGGTTACTAAGAATACAAAATATGAAACATATCGAGTACGCAGATACAAAAGTATTTGTGCTTTGAAGTTTTTTGCTTAATTTATAGTAAACTGCAAATTGTTAAAGAATTAATTTAACTTAAAATGGTTTTCAACTTGGTTTGCGCAATTTCTAGCTAATTTTGAGTTTTTTTATTTTAATTTAGTATTAAGTGATTACTTAATATTGTATTCTAGACACATGTGTTATCTTTTATTTAGCCAAAAAGCTAACTGAAGTTTTAAAAATTGCTGAAATTGCCGATACTCTGAACAAATCTCTATGTTCAACTTTGCATCTATATTACAGTCAGTTTAAGTAATAAGCAAATTGGTTCGCTAACATTCGTCTCACAGCAAAATCTGTAATTTTTGTTACTTCTACCATTTTTGTATCTCAACAAAATCATCTGAAACGTTTGTGGATTCAAAAATATAGCTTCCTCCTGGTTTCTTGAAATGAGAAACGAAACCCAAATATAGGTTGCCTTTGTAAGTTACATTGTTATCGTAATAGAGAAAAATGTATTACATACAAATATGTAGTAGATCATAATTCAATAAACTTTGGACGAAACGAGGTGTACCCAAAAATAAAATTATGTAACACGGAGAAGTTCATTGTAGGGAAGTTAGACTGTAGTTCAAATCTCTATGTGTGCAATCTTTTTCAAAGGTGGAAAGGAGTTCAGATGAAAAGTTAAATCTGCATGTATTTAGTGAATATTTTTCAAATGGCATTCCATTTTTTCAACGCAACAAACAGATTATTAAAGATGTAAGCTTGATATTAATTCTTATTATAAGAAGTCAATCTCAAAAAATAAATATATATATACTAACCAGCCTCTTCTTTAGAACTTTTTTTTAAAAAGTTTGCATCATGCTCTCATACTTAATATGCACTTAAATGTGTACCCAGTTAACAAAAAATTGTTATCAGTTGTTGTATTCATTAGAATCACAGCATGATGATCTCAAAAATTTATGAATTTTCTATGTATTTATATGTTAGTATTTATATGTCGTCGCACTGACTTAGCATTGAACTAAGCAGTGAAAGGTTATCAGTAAACTGGAATAGCTTTTGAATAAACGTCAAAACATTGGCTGTAATTTGTGGATTAGTTGAAAGGAAAAGTATTATGTTTTATTTGTAAAACTTTACTTGTGTGATGTATTGGGATGAATAAAAAATTACCTTAATAGTGAGTATGAAATAAAGTCAAATAATTTTAAAAGTAATGAGCTTATAGAAAAAAAAAAAATATATTTAGTGTTAGATATATTTTGTGCTTCATAAAAATTGAATAAAAGAAAATAAATAAATAAAAAAATAAAAGGAAAATATCTCAGCAGTATCCGCCAGTGTTGTTGATGACCGTAAATTATCGATTCGGCAATTCTGTTACTCCACTACGTGAAAAATTTTTCGGTTGGATTTGGGTGTAAAACCTTTTAAAATATACTGGTGCAAGAATTGAAGCCACAAGACCTACCACAATGGCTAACTTTTGGTGAATGGACTCTGGCAAAGTTGGATGAAGATCCACTTTTTGATCGGAAAATTGTGTTCAGCGACGAAGCTCATTTTTGGTTGAATGGATATGTGAACAAGCCAAATTGCCGTATTTGGTGTGAAGAGCAGCCAGAAGCATTGCAAGAACTGCAAATGCATCCCCAAAAAGTCACTTTTTGGTGTGGATTACAGGCCGGTGGCATCATTGGACCGTACTTTTTAAAAGACGAAGAAGGCAGGAACATTACTGTGAAAGGCGAGCGCTTCCGTTCGATGGTTAAAAACTTTTTTTTGCCCAAAATGGAAGAGCTGGACTTGGCTGACATGTGGTTTTAAAAAAACGGTGCACATGCCACACAGCACGCGAAACAATGGCCCAATTGAGAGGCGAGTACGGTGAACACTTTATTTGACGTTTGGGGCCGGTCAATTGGCCGACTAGATCGTGCGACTAAGCTCGCTTAGACTATTTTTTGTGGGGCTATGTTAAGACTCATGTCTATAGCAACAAGCCCGCAACGCTGAAGTACTGGAACCCAATATTGAAGAATTTATTCGTGAGATACCAGTCGATATGTTGCAGTGTGTATGCCGAAATTGGACCCAGCGTTTGAAACATTTGAGGCACAGCCGCGGTCCGCATTTACATGAGATTATCTTTAAACATTAATTTATATAGATCGTTCTATTGACTCAAATAAAGTTTTCATATTAATTTTTCTGAATTTTATTTCAATAAAATACGAAAGCTCTTAAAAAATTACCCTTTATTTGTTCGTAGCTGAAAGTTATATGCAAAAAGTAATTAAATAAATACTCAGCAAAATCCTTGTGTATATTCGAATACTTTGCCATTTTTTGATATTAGCCCCAAGTTGCACGCAACAGACTCCTTTTCGAAAAACTGCAAAATTTGACCTATTAAATATCTCATTATCATATATCTTTATCAAAAATGTAGCTATTAAAGGGGCGCATTAGATTGATGACGCTTAATTTGTTAATGTGTATCTCCAGAATTGTAACAAAAATTCCAACTTAAATTAAAAAATTCAAATTTAAATAAATTATGTACAATGGTCAAAGGTGGCATAAGGCACATATGTTTAACTAAAGGAGCCCAAATTCCGAAAAAAAATAACTCTCAAATTATGTACTTCAATTATAGCAAAAATATTTTGCCTCACACAGACAGACGGTTCTGTATAATATACAAATAAAAAATGCTGGGTCACTTTGTGTGTTATTTAGCACACACACACACTCAAAAACATATGCAAACGCACTTAACTGTTTGTCAAGAGCTGTGGGTTAAAAGCGGTAAGAAAACACGTTGAAAATGTATACACACAGATACAAATACGCATAGAAGCTAACAAAAAAATATATATGTATACACACAAGTGAATTCTTGCATATCCGCAGGCAACATAAAAAATTGTATTAGGTTATCCTTGTCACGTATAAACACACAGATAAAGATACAGATACATACGAATACACAGGCAACGCGGAGGCAAATGGCCTTTCACGGTCGTTGCCGTTAAGCAACTTGCCCAGTTACAAGCAACAATAACCCAGCAGCAGCACCAGCACGAGGCAAACCAACAGTTAGTCAGTCACAGTCAAAGCGTCAGTCCCGGAGGCAGCAACAACCCACAATCTGGCCCAAACATTGGCCCAAGCACTGGCTCATCCTGCCACCTAGCGCACACTTCCTTGTTGCACCCACCCAAAGGCGCGCACACAAGGATATAATACACTCACACATACTGTTGCCTACTTATTTGTGTTAAACTTTTTACAGCTTTTGCTCTTGTTGTGAGGGGGTTGGTTTGGACAGGGGATGGGACCTGGTTCTGGGTAACTTGGCTTAATGCACGCCACTCGGCTTTCCGTCGCAGTGCCGCTGACTGACTGTTGTCGTTGTCGTCATCGCTGTCGTTGTCGTAGTCGCGCTCGTCCTTTTTCTGTTGCTTACATTCGTTTCGTCATACTATGCTAAGTTTACACTACGCCACACTGTGGCAATCAGTTTGGTTGTGCCAGCAAAATAGGCATCATTGATATACACATATTAGGCGAAAAATATGTCCTTAGCATAGCTGTTTACACTACGGCAACACAACTCTTGTCAGAAATTGTGTCCTTTACTGTCACAGTGTGAAAAACAATGAATACTTGTGCTTAACTGTAAGTGCTGTGCAATGGCTCAGTTTTGACCAAGCTGTATGTCCTTCTTTGAGACAGTGCAAACCTAGCATTTTTGCCGCTGCTGTTGCTGCCGCAGTCGCTGCCAGCGTCGCCGTCTCGGCTGCTGCCGACCAACGAAATTGAATGTGCACCCGCAAAGGCAAATAAAACTTTATCATTTGGGGAAGCCCTCTGTGCGCTTTCATAGACTTGCTTTGTATGTATATGTGTGGGCATGTATCTGTATTTCTGTGCATGTGTTGGCAAGTTGTTGTGCCTTTGGGTGTGTATTGGTGCCACATGCAGCCCCACACACAAACTTACATATGTATTTTTACACGTTGGCTCGTTGCTTGGTTTGCTTTCAATGCGCTTTTCCTTTTCGTTTCCAACTTTTCGTGTGGCAAGTCTAATTTTCCTTTAATTTTTTTTGGCAGTCTTTTTTGCTGTATTTTTGTTGTCATATCCTTTATCCTGTATGGTATTATAGAATTACCTTCGTCCAGCAGAATTTCAATTTTTTTTTAAATACACCGTCAAATCTTTTGATTTTTTGAATCTTCACGTACGAATTATTTTTATTATTATTTTATATATTTATTATTAAGTCTCAGTTCTCAACGTATTGTTTTTTGAAAAATCAATTAAAATTTGCGGAATATTGTTTCTCACGAAAAATCTAACAAGTCCATTGGGAAGCAGCTTGTTAGCAAGCTTGTCTTTAGGTAACACCGGTTGACCCCTGAGGGAGTCACACATAGACTAGCTAGCTAGTCTTTGGTTATGTAAAAAAGGAAGCCTGAAGTGCCGTTGAATTTTACAGAGCATTCCAATGCCGGCTACTGCCGCAACAATTTCAAATATTTTTTTTTTGCAGGTACGAGGTTTTATTTTGGTTAAGCTAGGGCTGATTTTTGTACTTATTTTACGTTTACATTTTTATTCACTTTTTACCTTATTTTTTGTTGTTTTTCTTCTTTTTTGTGTTGCTACTTTTCAAGCCATGACCTTTTTAGTGTGAGCTCCGCTGTAGATTCCAGTGCACACATGTATGTGTGTAAGTTTATGTACAGGAAATTTGCTGTTGGTTGTTTTTTTGGGCGTGGCTGTTTTACAACAGTTATTAAAGGGATTTTATATTATTGTGCACTTGATTTTGTTATGGGGCTTATTATTGTGAGTGGGTTCGTTTTTTTCCTATAGTTTCTATTTAAATAGGCATAAAAAGGTTTATTTAATTTTTAATTACTAATCCTTGAGTTGAAGCACCTGGCTCCCCTGATGAACGATCGCATACTTTGTCGAACTTAAGTTTGCAGTGCAAATAACATTTTTTTGTACGACTTGTGAAATTTTATATACCTAAAAATAAAATTAATATCGGTTCATTCAACGTCTATTCCGAAATTTTGACAGGCAATTTTATTCTGGTATGGTCAACATTTTTACATGAAGAACTACAATGTGTCGGATTGTTTAGACAGAGCTGCGGAAATTAATCAAAATATTGATAAATGACTTCGTAAATAGAGCTGTACGTCAGTATCACAAGATACGTTGAAATTACTGATATTTTGGGTACATTTAAACGACAGGGACCTCATTGAAAGGTGAATCCAAAAAGATAATACGACGTGCTTTATGATGTGACGTGGGGCGATTTTGGTAATAAATCAACAACAATCATTTCAAACATTGTTTATATCCGGCTTTCACAAAAGAACCATGAGTTGGCCATTGGTTTCCATTTTTTTTTAATGTCCTTATGAAGCTTTAAAAATTGCAACCATATTAAAAACACCACTTTTGTTGATGATAATAAAAGTCCTGACGCGTTTTATGAAAGACTTTGTATTTTGACATATCAGCAATGTAGTATTTTAAAACAAGTGCCGACATTTTTTTATGGTAGTTAAAAAAAAAGTACTTACTATTGTATATTTTTTCTTTTGTTACTCTAACTTTTATATGAAGCTTTAGTTTTCTGATAAACGTCCATCAGCTGGACCTAAATACTACATTGACGTATCAAAAATATTAGAGTACAACTTTTAAAAAGTTCTTATGATTTAATTAAAGACCTTTAAGCAAATGGAATACAAGATTAAAAAGCTAAAGATACATTGAAACATTTTAAGCTGCCATTTAAATGTATTCAAACATTATCATTCTGTAATCGTATTGTATTATAAAAGTAAAGAAACAGCATTTCTGCAAAAAATAACTAGTAAATATTGCTATAATATGTAAAATTAAGGTAAAGTAATGCGGGTTGTGCAGTGAAGTAAATTATTTAAAAAAAAACAACATCATCAATCCGAACAATGGCCAAAAGAACAACAACAAGTTCAACTTGGCAACCACGTGCAAAAAACGTGGGGCAACCCCCTAAAAGTCAATTTAAATTTTGACGTAGCTAGTGACACAGAACGAATGATGAACCCAAAGCATAGAGAAAAAAAAAAAAATAAGGCAACAAAAGAGACAAGTGACAAGAGACCTGAGACAGGAGACAAACAAGAGCAACAGACGAGAGATTAAACAAAGTCATAAACGAAAAGAGTGAGCGTATAAAGTTAGCTTAAGTGTTCAGTGTTCATAGTCAAGGCGTAGCCAAGTGCGACTATAGATACCTACATATACATATATATGTATATATTTATATATAAGCAATCCGCTAGATACATGTATCTCGTTTGCAAAAGAATACAAAGCATAGAGGGCGTAAAGAGGGGCATGGAATTGGTTGTAGTTCAGAGGTCTCTGCTGCGTGGGCAGAGCAAGGCACAATGTAAGCAGAACTTTTTGCCAAAGCAAAGGCGCAACAAAGTAACTCAATGCTCTTTGTAAGTACAAGTATCTGTGTGTATGTGCCTAGCATGAGCAACAACAGCAGTATATACTTAAATATACGAGTATATATATATATGTATATGTATATAGTAAATATGCATATAGACAGCTGTACTAGCTAGGCAAGTAACGTAAAGTATCTGTGTGTGTGTGTGTTCACTGTCTTTGTTGTATTATTGTTGACAACAAGTTTGTTGTATACAGTGTGTTCGTATATGTGTGTGGGTGGCACTGGGCGACCTAGCAGGCCCTCGGTAAGCGGTAAACGAGCTTGATTTTCAGGCCATTACATGCTGCCGCACAATGTGGCATTCGACTTGGCCTGAACCGAACCAAAACCAAACCCAAAACACAAACGACTGCCGGAGCTGGCTGACTGGTTTGTCGTGCTCTATACATATATACATACTACTCATTTATATATGTGTGTATCAATGTGTGTATTTGTATGTGCTTTTTATTTTGTTTTTGTTTTGTGTTTCTCTTGAAAAGCGCTTCGCGTGTTATTACTACAGCCATAGCTGCAACTGTGTGCGTCAGTGTGTTTGTGCGCTTGGGGATTACGTAAGGGAATCCCCAACATTTTCAGTGCGCAACGCGCGCCAGCTGTTGTGATAAAGGCAAGACTGGCGTGCACGCTTAAGCAATGAAATGTATCTGACGGATTGTCGTTGTGTACGTTTGTTGCTTGGTCGCTTACACTGACGCTACGTCTGACACTGGTAACGTTTCATGTTTTATGCATGCCACTCACTCCCCGTTTGTCAGCTCTTGTGCGCTCTTTCTCTCTGCCGCTCTCTATCTCTAGCTGATACTTGTGCGGTTAGTTGTGTGTGCCTCTTGTATCTTGTAGATACTTTGCCTCTGTACTAGCATGCCATACTTGCGTGTGTGCATCAGTCTGTGTGTTTGTGTCGCTACATAAAGGGTTAAAAGCACATAACATTATGCTGGGGGTTGCCGCCTCGCTTGTCCCATCCTGGTGTTCTGGCGCGGCCTGGTTTCTGTGGGCTCTGTGCGCGTAACAAGTGCGCGCTTCGTTGAGTTTTGAAGGCCTGCCAGCAGTCACTCTTTATAGCATTCCTTATGATGCCCTAACCCATACCTACTCCCGACATACAATACATGTATATTCAACTATGCTGCATCGTTCCACAAACTTGCCCGAGTCTTATTTGTACTTGAAACTCGAGCATATCACTTTGTAGTTTTTTTTTTGCATTGCTTTAATTTTGCATTTTTATACCCTGTACCTATAGGTACAAAGGGTATACTAGATTTGTGCAATGTATGTAACGGCAAGAAGGAGGCGTGGCAGACCCCAAGTCCTTTATACCAAAATGCTTATCATAACCTCGGGTAGCGATTGAGCCATGTCCGTCTGTCCGTCTGTATGAACAGACAGTCTTATGACTATAAGAGCTAGAGATACGAAACTTTACTAGCTGATGCGCATATTTCCTGAGAAGATCAAGTTTGTTGAATCATGTCAATATCTTTCCCCGTTCCCCCGTAGCAGAGTTTCGCGGTTTTTAGCTAAACCGTTTAATATTTTAATCTGAAACTTAACAGAGCGATGCGTTGTGGTTACATGCATCTGTGTGTCAAAAAATAAACAAAATCGGACAATCACAACAAAAGTTATAGCCTAAAATGTAAAAATTTCACCTCCCCTTGCCAATAAACTGCGTCAATATTTGACTCTACGTAATAATAGTAACAAATGACCTAGAACCACCAATTTTGGTAATAAACAAATCCACATCCAAATTTTATCAATGCAGCCCCCCCACCCCCCGCAATCGATTTACCGTGTTTTCTCCCACACCCTTCAACATATCTCCTTGAAACTTAGCCTATATACTTTAAATGACGTAAATTTCGATTTTCATCAAAATCGGTTAAAATTTGCGGAACTTATAGGTATCAATATCGTTTTGCACCAACAAAAAAATGTTCCAATTGGAAATTCTTAGTAAGAATATGCAGGAATAAATCTTTTTTTGAGAAAAAAAGGTATAGGGTATTACACTGTCGGGCACCGCCTCGACTGTATTACATTTTTTATGCTGCACTTTTTTCCAGGCATCAAACTCTTCTGCACTGCTTCCTGCTGGCTGACTCATATTGACAGCGATTTTTAAGTTAACTTTATAGGTTTCGGCAGGAGCGTATCCAGTCGGAGGTTACTGGTTTCCAATACCAACAAAGTATTAGAGTTTCTTACAAATAATAAATATTTTATGTTTAACATGTAGAGTCAGAGAGAGCTTCGGCGTTCCAAGTTCTGGGTGGAAATTAAATTATGTCTTTGATGCAATTGCAATTTCTACAACGATGCCCACTAATGCATAAAAGGTGTTACCCGAGCAGAAAAATTAAGTGAGCATGTACATGGATACGAGCTTTGTGTATGTGTGTGCGAGGGTGTGTGTTTATATGCTTACCGTTTACTCTGCATTCTTATCCTTTCCATGCCTGGCTGCTGCCAGCTGCTGTTATAAAATTTACGGTAAAAGCTTGGCAATAACGTTCAGTTAGATATAACTTCGCTCAGAATACTCATACACAGAAACATACATGCATGCATATATACATAAGTATGTACTATGTTATATGCAACACATTTTGATTTTATGGCTTTTTGGGGCGCACTCGCAAATGTAATCTTTTAGCTGTAAATGAAAATGATAAACTTTGTCTGCTCCTTCCCGCTCTTGTGATGCTACTTTTATATGTTTTTTCTTTGCTTTCGTTTACTTTTTGCAAGTTGGCCTAACGAGTTTCGTCCTTATTTCTCAGGCCAATGCGTCCTTGAGCTGACTCATTCAGGCTAGAACATAAGCCAGGCAAAGTTGCCATTTTGCAGTAGTTTATTTTTGTTTTCGGTTTTTGCTTTCTTACTTTTATGTTCGGGTATAGTTTATTTAATGACTATAAGTAGCTTAAAGAGTTTAAGTGGTAATAATGGTTGCTTGTTAGACGATTAAAGTGCGAAAATTATCACACTGAGTTCATTGAGCGCGAACTTAATCTCACGGTCTGACAAAACCAATATCTTTTTAAATGCTCATAAATGATTTTTCTATAAAAGGCACATTAATTTGTTGCATTTTACTTTGTTACAACATTCCGGCAAGTATCTTTATTTTAAATTTTTGTTAATGTTCTTACGCATATTGCTCTGGTATGAATCCTTTTCAGAATTAATTAGTGGTGAAACAAGTCCACCCTTGATTATATCTTGAACAGATATGCGGTTTATAAATACATACATTTTAATAACGCTTACCCATTTGGGGATCAGTGAATGTTTTTTGTGGTATGCTCTATTACCGCTTTCATTGCTTAAATAAGCTTTTTGATATTTTTGAAAAAATGAGTTATGCAAATATGGAATAATTGTATTCGCAAATACACAAATATTTAAAATAGTACTCAGATACATCATTCTTTCAAGAACAAAACAAAATTTGGAATTTTGATTTTATAATTGGCCTTAGTGAAGTTGAACGTGTTGATCTTCTTTTTTTTTTAATCTCTATTCATTATGACAGAACTCGGCGGAATTTATTACGATGTGAACCTAGTATATTGTTTAGGATTATCATTCCAATAATACGCACCTTCGAGTGAAAGGATCTATGACCATGACCATTTATTGTGCTTCACGACGCACAGCTTTACGCATAGAACTATTTTTCAATAAATTATTGGATGATCTTAAACAGTTCCAAAAACTCAAAAAAGATCCTGTTGATGTAGACAATCTTTTAAAATATTTAAAATTAATCAATTACTAATGGTGTGCTTGACCTATTGCTTGACACCTCTCTGTGCAGTTAAATGTAATTCCACAACTGTCAACAAGTACAATTATGTGTACTTGTATCTATAAGGTATAACTATTTGAGTAATAAAGTGTACTTACTGCCTCTGCCGCTGCCCTTGCGTCTTGCCATTTTCCTAGTCGCGTGGCTTAATGGCCAATATCTATTGTGGATTTTTCAAATGGTCAATATTGTAGACGTTTATGGTACACTTCTTATGAGCATACTATATAACTATAGTAGGTTATATAGAGTAATAGAGATGTATAATATATTTGTGCACTTGATTGATGTATATTTAATAAGAGTGAACTATGCGCTCAGCTGGCACAGCCACGCCCACACAGCTCTGTCGCACCAACAAATACATATGTGAATACATCAACCAACTTGTTAGAGCCAGAAGCAGGGCGGGTTCCGGGAATTCTCTAAGATTGCAAGCTGTGTATATGGCACGTCGTTTTATTTGTTTGTCAGCTTGTACTATATCGTAGCACGTAAATGTCCTTGATGAGCGTGTGTGTGTGTGTGTATGTAATGCAGCAGTATTGTAGTATGTCCTTGTGTGTTGCAGTTGTTGGCGTCGTTGTTGTTGTTGCTGTGCGCGACGCCTTTGCTTTGCCTTGTCTATGGCTGTTCTATTGCTTCGCTATTTGTCCAGAGCTTAAGCTAGACAAATATACAGACATGTCTAAGTGTGTATCTGTGTGTGTTGCGGCTTGTCTTTGCTTTAGAAGCGTGTACGTAATGTACGTTACGCCGTGAGCATGCTGACGTAGCTCCAGTTATTCTATTTACATTGGACAGCTATTAAGCTTTTGGCTCGAGCTGACGTAGTTTGTGGTTCTAGTTGTTGTTGTTATTGTTGTTGTTGCTGCTGCTAGACTTGTTCTTATTGTTGACCGTAATTTGCATACAATGACACCATTGTTTGATTTACTTTGCCCATTTCATTGCATATGTCTTAAGCATATTCATATTTTTAATGTTGTTGTAAATATTTCAAATATTGTTGTATATAAGTGTGTGTGTATATATATATATTTCATATGTATATACTTTGTTTGTTGTAAATACTCGTAAATGATTTTTCGTTATCGTGGTTTTGTTTCTATGTATTTCATTTGATATGCTTTGCTTAGCTTGTTTTTATTTTCATTATAAGTGCAATTTTTTTAATATATGAAAATTTAAAAAAAAATAAAAACAAATTCTAAGGCTGTTGATTTTGCGTCATCATCATTATTGTCGTAGGCCGCGCGCTTAACAGTTGCGTTACGTTTCGTTGCGTTACGTTACGTAGTCGAAGTTAACTCTCACGCCCCACAAAGTATCGAATGGCTTTATTGTTGTTGTACTCGCAACGCGTTTCCGTTTTCCGTTTTAGCACGCAATCTAACACAACGAAGGACGAAACGTGGAACCGCGTGAGATCGAGGGGAAAGTGACACGTTGTCAATAATGCTAAGAGCACAGTAACATTACTTTTGTATATATGTATGTACATAAGCATAAACCATGTTTTTATCGTAGCAACAACGCGTATACGCAATAAATTATTTTGTTGGCATTTTAATAAAATGTTTTAAAACTGTAGCACATTAAGCACAAATGTAAATTTTCGAAAAAAACAACCTGCTATGCAACTAATTGGCTTTTAATTGTATGAGAAAATAAAGCGCGTAAATGCTTCAATTAGCTGTTGTTTTTGTTATTGTTTTTTTTCAACATTTTAGCTAAATAATAAACAAATTAAAATGCTAATTGTTGTTATCAATTTCTATGTTCACTTCGTGCTTGTTAGGTTTTATTTTTTTTTTTTAATTTTAAAATACCATTTTATTTTTATTTTTTTGATTTCATTTTTATTTTTTGTTTTTTTTTATTTTTTGCTGAAAAATGCGAAGCGCGCGAATTCCGTTGCGTGCGTCTACGTCGGCGTTCTAATAAGAAATTGCAGCCAGACTGGTTTTGACAGTTTGTCTTACTTACTTGGCAAAAAGCAAAAACAAAACGTGGCTCTCTCGACTCTCAGCGCGCGCTCTCTTTCTTAGTCGTTTGCGCGCTCACTAACACTGTTGCACGCTGGCTTTCAATTTTGTCTTTGCATTCAATTTCAATTTTGACTTTGCTTGCAAAAACAATTTGTTTTTGCTTGTTTGGTTTGTGTTTTGTTTACCTTTAAGTGGCTTTTATTTGGTTTAAGAGAGCGTTGTTTTCGCCTGTTAAGAGAATGGGCAATTGAGTAATGTGAGGCCAAAAAATCTCTTAGATATGATTATCTTTAATGTGTGATAGCTACGGTGTGGTATACATTTAAAATGATTTAATTTAACTGGTTTATTTGGTTTTATAGTTCCTTAAAAAACATCTAGTATACGGTCACTATAACTAATAGCATGATTAAACTGTTTCTTGCTACAATAAAAAAATGAATTATTAAATCTTATATTTTGCATAAAATCTAACATATACTAGGCTTCAGGTGTATCTCTGTTCACATGGGTTGAGTGCAACGAGAATCGTTCTCAACGCGTTAGCAAATTTGTAAACCAAAAAAAATCTAAAATATTCCTTTATACAAGTTAGTATGTAATATATTGGTAGCAATACTTACCGAAATTCTGTTTGAAAAGTCATACCAGATTATTCAAGTACATATAACTAAAAAATGTTTAAAAAGTTTCAGAGGACACACAGTTATACTTAAGACCTTGGAAAATCTTTTAAGTCATTAAATATGGAAATACTTTTGAATTCGCAACAAAAACTTATTAAGTGCAATTCAAGTCATAAAGTTTTCTAAACTTCTTTGAATTTAATAATTGATTTCTTTTAACCAAGAATCAAGGTATTTTATCTATGACTAGTTTGGCGTATACAAATGTTACAAAATAAGTCCTTGCGTTTTTCACTGGTTGCGATTGATACGTAAGAAATTCGACCTTGAACCATGACTTCAGACTGGAAACCTTAGACCTCCAAATTAATCAACACACAAGCCAGCTTCTCTTTGACGAACATTCCATGAAGTACTTTGATTACAACTTTCAAGTCATCTAGATGACTGTCATTTAGTCGGCCAAATCTGGCCTTTATATAGGCAACTTATAATATTGCTCCAGCCTCCTAAGCTTGATTGGCTGTCTAAATTTCAGAATTTATAAAATTATCTGTTTTTTCATAGTAAATATTTTCAATGCCCAAAAGTATGCTTTAAAAAAATGGAAGTTCTCATCAAAAAAGTATGCTATGCAATTTTTAGATTTTTTTATAAGACTTTTATGTTTAAAATATGAATATTTTATTAAACAATAATACAAAACAGTCAGATTAATTTAAATATGCAGATGTATGTAAATAATTTATAATCAATTAATAATAAATAATTTTTTTTTTTATTAAAAATAAAAATAAGTTTTGAATCCGTACACAAAATGTACCTTAACAATAACAGAAATAAAAATAATGCAATTCATAATTATTTATTTATTTTTATTTCTTTGCACTATGTATCGACATTACTTATTTTGTTTCGTGGTTCCTCTACCTGCATTCTTCCTAGAATAACTTACTTAATTAGCTTCACAAAAAAGTTAAATTTTATAAAATAAACTATATTAAAATATTTATAAAATAAATTTAACTTTTGAAGGTAAGTTGAACTAAAGAAATGTTTTATTTCGATGTGGGTGTTACGAATTGTTGATGAGATTATAAGAGAGGTATGCAGGTCTAGGCGTGGGATTACGTGGTATCTCACCCAACATTCGGAAGACCTGGGCTACGCGGACGACATATGTATCATCTCTCATAAACTTAGATATCCAAGCCCTTGTGAGGGGGAATATTTTTGAAGATTTTCCATATGATCGTGACGCTTTGCCAGACCCCCCACCCACTGGAGCGTCACTTAGTTTATGGATGATCCCTTGATGCCAAATTTTCATAATAATAATCTCCAAAAATAAAAATTTACGCCACTAAAAGACAAAATAACAAATAATATACAAAAGACACTGAATAATAATTAATTTATTTCTCATTTTTTTCAACTGTTTCTTTTATGGAGTTAATCGATTTGGCTTGTGAACCATTCATATATGTCGCTCCTGGTCGGAGCATAGGGCGGATTTCCGTTTCGGCTTCTGTGGTCCGCGAGAGGTATTTCATTTTCCTCCTACCACTCATGTCTGGGAGGCTTTCTCCTATCCGCCACCTTGGGGAGGCGCCCTTTAGGTATAACAAGCTCCACCAAGGGAGCTCAATAAATGCATCCAAAACCAAGGCGATGCATCTCAACTACATCAGCCAAGGTAGCATAATCGTCTGCGGGAATACTATCGACTTTGTCGATAGCTTCTCATACCTTGGTACCACAATATCCATCAGTGGTGAGGTGGATGAGGATATAGAGAATCGTCACAACAAAGAGCGATCTGCATTTGGACGACTATTCTGCGTATGGACAATCCAGCAAATAAGCAGAAGAACAAAGCTGCGATTTTTCAATGCGTGCGTCAAATCCATCCTGTTATACGGTAGTGAGACGTGGCTGACCCCGCCAAGAATGATGTCAAAGCTGCAGTCATTCGTCAACAAGTGCCTAAGGATTATGTTGAGTCGCCGAGCTTTTTGGCAACTATAATTTAATCAAACGTTTTTGTAATTGTTTTAAAATGTGTTTAATGTTTGATCCGACAATGTTATTTTAGTGTATAGTATAATATATGTGTTTATGTAGTGTAAAGTTGTTCAATGTAAATTTAATGTTGTTCAATGTTAATGTATGTTGTTGAGTGTTAATGTGTGTAAAGTTAAGCCGCGACAAATCGACTTGACAGCGAGAATTGTATTTTAGCACTGATTTGAGTGCATTAGCAGATCAAGCTACTGACCTCTAAGCATAAGAACAATATTGTGAAAGAGCGGCTGAGTGCAACCAAAGCAAACAAACGAAAATAGAGTTAAAGTTAATGCACTCTTGCTTCGCAGAGCAATGCCGCTAGTTGGGAGAAAGTACAAGATATATGTTAATGTTAAGCGGTGATAAAATTAAGAGCAATAATGCTGTTGTTGTTTACATTTGTATTGTTTATATTTATATATTTGGCTGCTGGACCAAACATTCTCCCCCCGTTGGAAGATTAAGGCTTTCAACAGAGTCGGACTTTGGCAGCAGACACAATTTGTTGATTGCGCGCTTAACTGTTCCACTAGGTGTTTTCAAAACTGCAACACGGGGTACGCCATCCTTGCCTGTGATCAGATCAGTTATTCGTGCCAACGGCCATTTCAAAGGAGGTGAATTTTCATCTTTAACGAGAACGATGTCGTTGACTTTCGGTACTGGTCTTGGTGAACGCCACTTGGTACGCTGTTGAAGCAAAGTTAGGTATTCTTCGCGCCAACGCTTCCAAAATACTTGTTGTAGGTATGATGCGCGCTGCCAGCGATCAAGCCTGTTGAAATTCAACTGGGTCACATCAGGCTCAGAGAAGGATGACATTGGCCCACCAATCAAAAAGTGTGCAGGAGTTAGGACGTCTAAGTCAGCAGGATTCTCTGAAAGTGGAAGTAACGGTCGAGAATTAATTATAGCGGATATCGTGCAGACGAGTGTGCGTAACTCTTCAAATCCAAGAAGAGAAGGTCCAACTGATCGATGAAAGTGATGTTTGGCAGATTTGACAGCAGCTTCCCAAAGTCCACCGAAGTGTGGGGATCTGGGAGGGATGAACTTCCAGTTGATGCTGTCATCGAGGCAAAATTTATGAAGGGCTTTCTGGTGGTCCTCACTAAGAAACAGGCGGCGCAACTCAGAGAGCTCATTTCGAGCGCCAACAAAGTTAGTTGCGTTATCCGACCAAATACTAGTTGGACGACCTCGAGTCATTATGAAGCGCTTTAGAGCTGCAAGAAATGCCGGAGTAGATAGATCCTGAACCAGTTCAATATGCACTGCCTTAGTTGTAAAACATATGAAGATGCACATGTAACATTTTTGTGGCTGCTTGTTGCGACTATCAGGCTTGAAGTAAAATGGACCGCAAAAGTCCACACCTGTGACTGTAAACGCTGGAGAAGGATCCACACGCTCCTTAGGAAGATCAGCCATTACATGTTCTAAAAGTCGTGGCTTGGCACGGAAGCATTTTATACATTTGTTGACAACGCGCGCTACTGTGTTTCTGCCACCAAGGGGCCAATATTGCAACCGTATTGTAGCCAAAAGAGCGCGAGGTCCAGCGTGCAAGTTTTGTTGATGAAAGTGTTTTATAAGCGAGCTTGTTATCGAATGTTGTCTTGGTAGTATAATTGGGTGGCGAGAGTCAAAGCCAAGAAATGAGTTTTCCAATCGACCGCCGACACGCAGAAGCCCGAAGTTGTCAATGAATGGCGAGAGTGAACTAAGGTTGCTCGATGACTTGACAGGTAGTTTTGAACGAAGTACTTTCAACTCGTCCCGAAAATGCGAATGTTGGACAATTCGAAGAAGTAGTCGTGTGCCATTTTGAATATCAGCTACAGTAAGGCCAGGAGTCTTGATGCGATGTATAAACTTGTACACGTAGGAGAAAATTCGTTGCATTGTTGAAAAGGAATTAACGTATTTGCTTGATTCGATAATGTCAGGTTGAGGTGAGTCTACAAGCAATACAGCTTTACAAACTTCCAGCGTAGGTTTTTCCAAAAGGCACGATACTGGCCACTGCGTTTTGTCGAGTTTTAGAAATTCTGGACCATTGAACCAAAGCTCAGAAGAAATGAGCTCGCTTGGTGAAGCTCCTCTGGACAGCAAGTCAGCGGGATTGAGTTTAGTGGGGACATATCGCCACTCCATAGCGGCTGTACGTTGTTGAATTGCGGACACTCGGTTGGCGACGAAAACATTGAACTTGGTAGACTCATCACCTATCCAAGACAAGGCTACTGATGAATCGCACCAGCTATAATATTTGCAAGAAAATAGTTGCATTTCTGATAGTTCATGCATCAATTGTGCTAACAAGGCGGCTCCGCAAAGTTCAAGCTTGGGCACAGTGATCGACTTCAGAGGTGCTACACGAGATTTGGAGCAGAGTAAGTGGGCAGAGCATTCTCCATGCGCCTTAGAGACCAGGTAAACGCATGCGCCATACGCGTCAATACTAGCATCGCAAAATCCGTGCACTTCAACAGTGGAATTAGGAAGTAATGCCAGACGAGGAAATGTCACTTGCTGAACGGTGCTGAACTGATCGCACATGCTGAGCCAAGTGGTGTTTAGTAAAGCTGGCAAACTCTCATCCCAGTCTAGCTTCTCTTTCCATAGCGTCTGCATGAACATTTTGGCTTTGGTAATGACAGGACCAAGTAAGCCAAGTGGATCATATAATCGAGCAATGGCTGAAAGGACAGAACGCTTGTTAGGTTTATTTGATGAAACAATTGGCGAAAATGAAAATAAGAAATTGTCTGATGCAGGGTCCCAGGCAAGTCCCAGGGTTTTTGTTATATCGCTGCCATCATGGAATTTTAAAAATGTTTCCTTGTCCTCAGGCGAAATATCTCGTAGAACGGCTGGATCATTTGAGCACCATTTGCGTAGAGTAAAGTTGCCTTCAGCTAGCAAAGCCTTAGTCTGTCTCATTATTTCTGCAACTTCTTGAGTAGAGTTACCACCAGTGATGAGGTCATCTACATAGAAATCTCGCAAAAGGGTTTGCGAGCCGATGGGAAACGAGGATTGTTCGTCTATGGCGAGTTGATGCATTGCACGTATAGACAAGAACGAAGCTGGCTTTGTGCCGTAAGTGACGGTATCCAGTTTGTATATTTGCAGCTCTTCCTGTTCAGAATTACGCCACAAAATGCATTGCAAATATGAGTCGGTTTCCGCCATGCGAACGCAGCGGTACATTTTACAAATGTCACCTGTCAGAGCGACTGGAAAGGTGCGAAATCGTGTCAGTGTATTGAAAAGTTTGGCTTGAATGGTAGGACCAGCCATGAGTAAATCATTCAATGAATGTCCAGATGATGTTGCAGCTGATCCGTCAAAAACAACGCGTAGTTTTGTTGTGGTACTATCTTCCTTAAACACACAGTGATGTGGAAGGAAATACTTGCAGAGGTGACGAGACTCTGGGCCAACATGCGACATGTGATTTAATTTCAGGTATTCTTGTATAAATGCCGAATATTGAACCTTGATGTGTGGACGCTTTCTAATTTGCGCTCCAAGTTTAAAAATCGTCGGTATGATTGTTGATAAGAATCACCTAATGAGTCGAAATTTAACTTGGCAGGCAAGCGTACAGAATATTCGCCAGTAGATAATCTCGAGTATGTTGACTTGAAATGAGCCTCGCACTCAATTTCTTCCTTTGTTGTTACAATTAGTGGGTCGCTGCAACTTTCGGTTTCCTAAAATCGACGAACGAGATCATCTAATTCGGCAATTGACTCTGGCTCGGCCTGATGTGTTGTTTGTGATGCCATCAATGTTGTTTTGCGTGGTTTCTGACAACTTCCAGATACAACCCAGCCAAGTCGAGTTTTTTGTAGTGTAGGCAATCCAGGAAGCAGCTTAATTTGGCCAACGCACAACAAGTCATAGAAAAGGCTGGCTCCAATAAGTAAGTCAACGCGCTGAGACTTATAGAATTCTGCATCTGCAAGTGTTATGTTGGAAGGTATATTCCAATCTGAAGAGTCGAACGAAAAACTTGGATGATTGTCGGTGATAGTTTGTGCTATCAATGCAGTTAAGTTTGTAGAATATTCAGAAATACTAGATTTAATGTTGATGTTAACTTCATATCCATCTGTTGGAAAGCTAGAATCACCAATGCCAGAAACAAGAGTAGATGATTTAGACTTTTTTAGCTGCAGTTGATGAGCAAATCGTGAAGTAATTATATGTAGTTGTGATCCAGAATCGAGAAGGGTACGGCATGGAACCAATGTTCCAGAACGGTTTTTTACCAAAACAATGGCTGTGGCTAAGAGCACAGCATCAGAACAGAGATTCTGGGCAGCAAGAGTTGTAGACACAATTGGCGCTGATGCAACCATGGAGCTATGAGAGGACGTTGAAGAGTGAGAATCAGGCAAGTGACCAGGTTGGGCAGTGACAATGGTATCTGGCAACCGAGAATTTCCGAGATGCAAGAGTGTGTGATGTGGTTTGTGGCATATTCTGCAAAGTCGCGAATGGCAATCCTTTACACGATGGCCCTTCGTCAGACAATTTATACAAAGTGAGAGTTTTTGAGCTTCTTTGAGACGCAATGCAGGAGAGAGGTTACCATATCGAGAGCACCTCAGAATATTGTGGCCAACGTCGTCGCAAAATACACAGCCAGAAGGTGTGGCATTAGTAGCTATAAATGACTTAGTGTTGTTAGTTGTTTTGTTGTTCTTGCCCACCTGTGAGCCAGGCGTATGTATTGCCATGGCATATTCCACATTTTCCAAGGTCTGACAGCGTCGCTCCAAAAAGTTAGCTAGTTGATCCAAAGTAGGCAGTTTTTTCGTACACATCGACTCCTCCCATTTTGCTTGAGTCGTGTTGTCAACCTTTTGTAGAAGTGTGTGTATAATAAAACAGTTGGAAATCTCTTCAATGCTACCAATGGTTTGCAACGCGCGCATGTGTGAGTTGAATTTATCCGAGAGCTTACGTAGCTTGCTGACTGATCCAGAATCCACCTTCTTGAGCCCTAGAATCTCTGCGATGTGTGCCTGAAATATTAAGCGTTTATTATCAAACCGTTTTTCTAATAAATCAAGTGCAGTTTTATAGTTATCATTGCAAATATCCAGTGATCGGATTGTGTCCAACGCAGTTCCCTTAAGGCATGAACGAAGATGCTGCAACTTCTCAATATTTGTCAGCTCGGAATCCTTGTCGATGATCGTTGAAAACATTGAAAAGAAATCTGCCCACTCGGTATATCCACCGCTGAATATGGGCAATTTAAGTTCTGGCAGCCGGGATCGGGAATTGACAACAACAACCGGTTAATGACGTTGCAGCACGTAGCATAGTAGAGCACCCTGGGCTTTGATTTTGAACTTTGCGCTTATTGAGCTGAGACTGAATGCGTACCTTCGATTCGATTATCAACTCATCAAAATCTTTACGTAATTTACTACCGATTTCTTCAAAACATAACTCCTCTAAGCTGTCGTGTGCTTTATCAAAGGATTTTTTGAGTTTGTCAAGAATGCACTCACAAGAAATTAATTGTTCATCATTTAGGGAAATCACATTGTCACCAGCTATAGTAGCATGCTTTTCTAATGCATGGTCATATATGCATTCAGCTTGCCGTTTAAACATGTGCACTTTAATAAATGTCGCATTTTGCGCAACTTGTACTTCTTCGCCTTCACTCATATTGCGCGCACTTAAAATATCACCCTTTATTTGTAGCGGTAATTGTGTTAAGGCACAAAACGAACGCGAAGAACAGTGGCGTAGTGTAAAAGTATAAACGTAAGCGAAAAGTAGCGGCAGGAATATAAAGTCACAAGACGAACGCGAAAAGTAACGGCAGAAGCGTAAGAGAACAAAGCGAAGGCAAAAGTAGCGGTGTCTATATACACGTATTAGACGTTAAGGTACAGCCACACTTCTTTGGTTATTGGTTTTGTATATTTATATACACTTTCACGTTAAGTTATATACAAAATATATAGCACTCACATATATATGTTTGCCCGTTTAATAGAATATTTATGCCGATTTTTATGTTTAAATGTCAAATGAAATTGCGATTTTGTTAATTTGTTAACACGAAAAGTTAAACGAACGAAAGTTATGGTGAAATCTCGCCGGGGCCTCCAAAATGTTGAGTCGCCGAGCTTTTTCGGCAACTATAATTTAATCAAACGTTTTTGTAATTGTTTTAAAATGTGTTTAATGTTTGATCCGACAATGTTAGTTTAGTGTATAGTATAATATATGTGTTTATGTAGTGTAAAGTTGTTCAATGTAAATTTAATGTTGTTCAATGTTAATGTATGTTGTTGAGTGTTAATGTGTGTAAAGTTAAGCCGCGACAAATCGACTTGACAGCGAGAATTGTATTTTAGCACTGATTTGAGTGCATTAGCAGATCAAGCTACTGACCTCTAAGCATAAGAACAATATTGTGAAAGAGCGGCTGAGTGCAACCAAAGCAAACAAACGAAAATAGAGTTAAAGTTAATGCACTCTTGCTTCGCAGAGCAATGCCGCTAGTTGGGAGAAAGTACAAGATATATGTTAATGTTAAGCGGTGATAAAATTAAGAGCAATAATGCTGCTGTTGTTTACATTTGTATTGTTTATATTTATATATTTGGCTGCTGGACCAAACAGATTATATGCGGGATATTCTGGCCTAACTAGATATCAAGCGCCGAACTATGGCACTGCACAAGTAAAGTTCCTATCTTAACTGAAATAAGAACACGCAAGTGGCGTTGGATCGGCTATGCTCTCAGATAACATCGAAGCAGCATTGTCAGGATGTCCCTGGAACGGAATCCATAAGAAAACAGACTAGTGGGAAGACCAAAGGCAACTTGACGACGTCCAATACTAAACTCCTCCCTGGAGGAGTACTAAGAGAAAGTACTAAGGACAGAAAATAAAGATATTAGTTAACTACTGGAAAAATTGACTGGATTTCATGAAAAAGATAAAAATTATTTAACTTTTTATGGAGTAGTCAAACTTTACGTTAAAACTTTTTTAACGGGTTGTGTGCACTAGTGCTGGAGAAAACATCGATGATCGAAGTTTAAAATCTCTATATATCGATGTTGGCCAACAGGGATATTTCTCCAGCACTACTAAACACCCATTTGATTAGTGCAGAAGTGTTGGAGAAACATCTCTGTTGGCCAACTTCGATATATACAGATTTTAAACTTCGATCATCGATGTTTTCTCCAGCACTAGTGTGCACCCCTGGAATGTGGCCTCAAAATAGGAAAATATCGAGAAGCACGGCACTGTATAGAAAAAACAGAAATTTATTAAGCCTTTAGAGCAGTAATAATGAATTAAAAATGAAAATTTTGCAAATAAAGCGCATCTCAAATGCACCGGTCGGTGGCACGTGTTGCATTCGATGGAGTTTTGGGCGGCCATTCGAATGGGCAACAGCTTTTTGCAAATAATACAAAAATAGCGATCCTCGTCTCCATAATCATCATCTAATGCTGGATCAAGCAACACAATTCGGCGGCGCGCATCTTCATCGACACGAGTCTCGACTGAATGAAATCCAGTTCGTCAAAAATGTCTGATCGAACGGACAAATGCGTGTTGATTGACAGCCGGATTTTATTTTACTGGGACTTAACGCCAAATCAAGACTTTCACAGATATATACAGCAATTTATAGGACCTTGAAAAAAGACGTAAAAATTGAAAATTGAACATTTTGAAGAACCTTGATTGAGAAACCAAGGTTGTCATGCGTCGAGACAACATTTTTTAGATGGTTTTGACTGGGCCGAAGACGGAAACGTCCAATGGCTGCGGAAAAGAGAGAACGTGGACATCATTCTTTACAGTCAAGTCTAGTGCTACCCCAGAGAGATGTGAGGCGTGTTTGTCGAGCAAGCGGGTATTGCAATGACTGTCTTGCGAAAGTGATGAAGTGATGCATAATTCGAACAAACTCAGGGTGAGCCATCCAACCAGAATCGTTGGCAAAATCAGCAGACTTAGCAAAAAGTTAACTTCAAATGATTATTATTATTTCCTTGAATTTACAGAGCTATCTCCATTTATAAATTAAATTACTCTGCGTTGTCGCTCTTATTCAGAGCATAGGGCAATAATTTTCTGCGGAAAATTTTATTTATTGTTGTGATGCGTTTAATAATTAAACGTTAAGCACAATCAAAAGTTAGATCACTGTTGATTAAGCTTCCACATCAGCATCAAAAAAAAAAAAATGGTGCTGACATTACGCACAAAAGACAATATAAAGATCAGATCCATCTCGTCACGTTCAAAAGTTATGCAGGGGGCCCACAACCAGGTAATACCCACAACCGGACAAGTTCTCCTACATATGCTTTTAGGAAAAACTTTGACCAATTAAATACCGAAAAAATATGCAAGCGCTGAGATAAATTGATTTGTATGGGATCACAAACTCAAGTCTAATAAAACATTTGAATTATTAAATTGTTATTTTTTTGTGTAGCCTTTACTACAATTCCATACCACAGTGCTAAATGAGATGTCACCCCCTTCTCTCAATTGACATGCCGTGCTCTCATCAATGAAAGCAAAACAGCTGTTTTTGTTTATATAAACACATGTTGCTTCTAACGAACAGCGCAAAGCGCAGGCGCAATTGCCGGCTTCTTTCGTTCCAGTCCGAATATTTTCGCACTGGAAGTAGGGGAAAGTCGAACAAAAACTTTGGCGCCAACTCGTTCGTGGCCGTAAATCTCAAAGGCCGTGTAGTTTGGCGTCAACAGCGCGCGTGTAAGGAGCGTCGTTCAAAATCTCATGGCAGTGCCGTCGGAGTTCTTGAATTTGTTTGAATTTTAAAATAACGTGAAATAAATTAGTGGAATTATATGTGTATGTATAAAATTTCATAAAAAAAAAATATTTTGAAGTGCAAGAAAAATGCTGCAATAACATTTATTGTTTATGCTTGCAAATATTATTTAAGTGACTATTCGTTAGGTAGGTAAAAACATAGTTAGGATCAGAAAGGTTTTTTTCAGAATTCTGGCAAATACTTGCGAATATTATTCGTTTACAGAAAAAAGTGATACAGTTTTTTTTTTCTCGGAACAAATTTTATTTCTGCATATTCCTTCTAAGAACTGTCCAATTGATTTTATTTTTTTATTGCAGAACAATATTTATACCAATAAGTTCCGTAAATGTTTACCGTTTTTTATGAAAATCGAAAGTTACGCCAAAGAAGTTATTTAAAATATATGGGGAAAGTATCAAGTGGATTTATTGAGGGGTGTGGGAGAAAACACGGTGAATCGATTGCGGAGGACGGGGTGGCTGCATCGATAAAATTTGGATGTGGATTTGTTCATTATATAGTAGTTACTTACCAAAAATGGTGATTGTAAGTAACTTGTAAACATAATTACTTGTAGTCAAAGGAGAGTAAAATTAGTAACCGTAACGTTTCTTTAATTTATCCTATTTTGTTCGTTTTTGACACACAGATGCATTTAGTCCTGATGCATAGCTCTGTTAAGTTTCAAAGAATTCAAGGGTGTAACTAAAAAGGGCGAAAATCTATTAGGAGGGGACGGACGGACATGGCTTAATTGCTAACCGAGGTTATAATGAGCATTTTGGTGTAAAGGACTTGAGGTCTCACGCCTCCTTCTTTCCGTCACATACATTGTACAAATCTAGTATGCCCTTTATACCTATACCTACAGGGTATAAAGATATTTTTTTATTAAACTGCAAGCTGAAAAAAAAAAAAAAACTATCCATGGAAAATATGACATAGAAAGATATCATTAAGAAAAAAATACTCATGCTTTCCAGAAATAATTTTTGCAGGAATTGCAGCATCACGAACTAGGTCATTTAAGGCACATATGAGGTTACGCAGAAAATAAATCTTGAAAGCTTTTGGAGGACGATATAAATATAATTTTTGTTAAAAGCTATTAAATGCTCACTATCTCGATCAATTTACCAAAAGCAAATTTAGGCCGTATTAAAAAAATATAAGTATATTTAAATATGAATTTCTCTGGTTTTCAGATTTTTTTTTTTTAATTTAAAAGAGCTAACTTTTGTTGACCAGTATTAAAAGACAATCACATTTGGCAAAAAAAATAAAGTAAATCGGTTTTTTACTTAAATTTATAAAATCAAATTAGAAAGATAAACTTGTAAAATGAAAACAAACAAGTAAAAAGAAATGTCAAATTTGTTGCATTTCTGACTGAAAGTCAAGAGTACCTTTAAGTTTATTCTTAAAACTTGATTGGCAATAGTTGTGGGAGAATGTTCTCATTCAGTTTTTGGTTAAGATTTCTGTTTCAGTAACAATTTTTAGTCGGTAATATTGGATAACTAAAGGCAATCATCATTTTTATTTTGGTACAAACTAAACTACTTATGTTTTTTGATAAACCATCAATTTCAAATGAACTGTTTGCATTTAATTTTTTAAATATTTTGATTCGGGTTACATGACTTTTTAGAACATACTTAGACCGATTCACTTGGGATATCCCAAAAGTTTTGTCCTTCCGTGCGAAATTTTTCATTCTGCGTATAGGCCCTAAGAAGAAAATAATTTTTTATTAAACTTTAAAATTTAAAAAAAAAATTGTTTAACTATGTAGGAAAATAGTCTTTTTGTTCGTTAATTCTATTAAATTTTAAAAAAAAATCTAAACACTATTTTTCAAATAGCTCAATGAAATCATGTAATCCAGATAGAAAAAATTTTAAAAACCAAAACAGGCATCTGAGCAGGAAAAGGTAAAATAGTTAAAAATTTTGACTTGTTGATATGAGGCTAACAGTATCAGTCTCCCTTGAGTTAGATTCTCTCTTTCGCAATTTGTAGTAATTTATTTGTTAATTAAGCAATCTGGACAGTCCAATCTATTCCAGTAAGTTAATTAGAAAATTTTATTTATAGATATTGTAACTTTTATTATGGCCTTTACGATTAACATTTTCCTTTCAAATAAATATCTTTTCTTTTCTTGCTCTATTCCAGCATATAATACAAGAAGTGATAAATTGTTCTTCATGGCCAAGAAAACGAGTCAGAGAGCTGTAAATTAAGCGCAAAAACATTCGTAAAATAAAATAAATTCGGACCAGTCTAATTGCTCTTTAACCATAAACATGCTTGTACGATACAAATACTCACATATGTTTATATGCCAAGAGCTGTGCTATGTATAAACAAAAATAAAAACAAACAGATCCAGACAATTGCGGAAAAAATAAATACAACAAAGTGTATGATTGAAAGATATTCCAATCGAAAACGTGGCAAATCGATTGTGGTAAGTATGCCAATTTATTTCGCTTTCTACCATAACATGACCAAAAAATATTTCAAACGTTAAAGTACGCGACCGACGATGAGGTACTCTAGACTACCAGATTACAAGTATACTGTAAAGTTTCATACCAATTCGTATGTGTGTAATAATATCCATCCATCCTTTCTTTTATCTTCCTGACCATTGGAGCAAACTTTTTCGTCTCCTTCTCTGTTACATAAATTTTCGCAAACCTAATATACCTTCTTACATTGAGGTACAGTGTATGAAAATATAAGTATATCTCTGTGCGTGGGTTTCTGTTTGCCATATTTCAAAAAGGAAACAAATAATACTCATACGCAGCGTGTGCGCTTAGTGTGAAATACTTTAAAGATGCGCCAATACAAAATAAATATTTGATTCTTAGGTTTGAAGTACTCAATCACGTGCTCTGTCATAATCCAAGTTAAATTTATTAAATTTAATGTTAAACAAATCGGCTTTTGTCACGTTCGAGCAACAAAGAAAAATACTCTTTGTTTAAACAAGGGCCAGGATAATGCTGTGGTTCTTAACTTTATTGAATCCTTCCATTCTGTTAAACAATTGGATGTATATACTATATATATAGAAATGTAATTGCATTTAACTATTTGCGTTAAAAAATATAAAGTTATATTTATATATTTATATTTATATTTTTTAACGCAAATAGTTTAATGCAATTACATTTCTGACGTACATTTCACACATCATCGAATAGATGAGATATTTGCTTGAATTGACATCGTATGGAAAATAATTGGACTTAATTAAAGTCATTTTGAATAATAACGCAAAATTTATACCGCCGTGACAGCAGGAAACATTTTAATTTAACAAAAGAGTGCACACGGAAATTTGCATATCCTGGCTGGGATTGCTCAATTGTTTTTTATACCCTTTACTTAAAGGGTCAAGAATATTATAGATTTTTGTAAGGCATGCTGGCAAGGCATAAACCATAAATTCTTACTGAACCATGTTCTTTCGTCCTTGTGCACACCAAGACTTAGCAGATTTGTCCAAAAAACGCGTAATTTTTCGAGCCAAGTCGATATAGCAGAATTTTATCACGTGGTCTATTATAAACTTTGGTTGTAGAGTATATACAAAAAAATTTGGTTGTTGAAAGAAAATGTCAAAAGATAGAGGCAAAAAAAATTGTAGACTACTTTCTTATAAACAGTAAAAAAACAGCTTTGTTTCGTAACCGAATTTTTGACATAACCTATCACACTTTTGCAATTTAAGTCCGGTTTTACGCCTACAATCACAAAAATCTTTAAGCCATCAGCATTTTTTAACTTCTCTTTTTACCTTATTTTAAGCTAAAAAGCTTATGTACAAAACTTCAAGGTATAGTGTCAAACAGGTTGTCCAATTGGAGTCTCCCATTTTTTGAAAGAAGTGTTACAGCTAAAGTATTTCACTTACCTGGATTTGTGCAATGTATGTAACGGGCAGACGGAGGCGTGGCAGACCCCAAGTCCTTTAAACCAAAATGCTTATCATAACCTCGGGTTGCGATTGTACCATGTCTGCCTGTCCGTCCGTGTATGAATACCTCGGAGACAATAAGAGCTAGAGGTACGAATCGTTATCAGCTGGTCCGCATATTTCCTCAAAAGATGAAGTTTGTTGTAGTTGTAGATTTTTGCAGTTTTAGCTACACCGTTTAATATTTTGATTTAAAATTTAACATAGCGATGCATCGTGTGTAAAAAATGAACAAAATCGAACAAATAAATAAAAAGTTATGGTCAAAATTGTACAAATTTCACCTCCCCTCGCCCATAATCTAAGTCAATATTTGGCTCAAAATCAATCAAAATCGGTTAAAATTTACGGGACTTATAGGTATAGATATTATTCTGCACCGAAAAAATGCAATTAGAAGTTTTTTAGAAGGAATATGCAGGAATGTACTTTTTCCGAGAAAAAAGGTACAGTGCCTTGACTGTATTAAATTTTTTTTTTATTTGTCACCCTTCTTTCTTTCTTGCTTTCTCATCGAGACATAAACATTTATTTGACGAAAATAGCTATATTTGTGAAAGGGAGCTTAGCTGACTTAGGTCTCCCACGCCAATTGTGTACTGGGCTAAACTGCAAAATTATTGGAAATAGTCGAGAAAGGCTTGCATAAAGCTGAAGCCTAATAGAATTGACAAATATTGCAAGCATTTGTCTAAAATTTTATAAAGCATTTAACATAATACTTTTAAATAATAACTTTACCGCCGAATAAGGCAACATTGCGTACACGTTTTCGTAATTCTAGTGATGTAAAATAATTTAAATAAAAGTCAGTTAAATGGCATTGAGGTAACTTTTTACGAAATATTGAGTAAAATTTAAAATTTTTTTGTTTATATTACTAGGGTTTTTGCTCAACGCTTAGCTCTCACAATTAATTTGCTTTACAATCTAGTATAGAATGCCCTCTGAACTCCTTTTCTCAACAATTTTATAGTTAGGCGTGACATCAGTCATTAACTTCCTAAAATTCAATAAATGTATTATATAGGCAAAATGGGACAATAAGCAATTATAGCTTTGTGGAGTACATATTTAGAAAAATTATTGAACATAATTTCAGATTGGGCTAAAGTTACTTTTTACTCCAAAGAAGAAAAAAAAAAAATTATATACAATATTTTTAAGAACAAAACACAAAAACTATTCACAATAAAAGAATTTAACAGATACAAAGCGTTTGCCATATTTTACTTTTATTACATTTACCATCAACTTTATTTTAACTTTAAGGGCATGCGCTTTAAGATAATATAGGTAACATTAAGATATTCGCCTAGGAAAATTAAGATTGTTTTTTTTTGTTTTTTTTTTTTTTATCGTTTATTAGTGTACATAATTCCATAAAAAGCTTATGTTTAACAAACAAAATAATTTTGTTCTACAAAAAAAAACAGGTCACACTGCCTCTTTAAGTGTTTAGTGTTAAAAAAAAAATATATGTATTTTAGTGTTATATGTGCATTACATGTCATTGTTATCATACTCGAAAGTGCTTGTTTCTACACGTTAATTTTCACATGATCTGCTTCCTAGATATACGAAATGAAACACCTATACGCTAGTCAGCGATATATCCTCCTATTCAAGGAAATAGCCAGAACTTCTATAGACCACCAACTTGCTAAAGTCTCAAGAGAAGCCGATCTGAAGAGCCGGTGTCTCGGAAGTTGTTACAGTTTTAAAGAGGCACTGCGCAAATGTCTTGTAAGCCATCAGCAGTCATTTCGAGTACTACATGTCTTTGGCTTGAACACAACAAAACAAACACAGCAGTGTCAAAAGTGTTTGGCTAACAACAAAAGCAATAGAACATCAAAATAAAAGTGAAACATGACAAACCTGAAGTAGAACAAAATGGAAGCAGAACCAAACTTAAGTTGAACCAAACTGAAGTAGAACATTTCAAGCATAGCAGAATGGAAAGAACAGCGCGAGCACTACCACAAACAAAAAATCTGTTTGTGTCTGTGTGTGCCTGTGTCTAGCTTAAAATTACGTCTGCTGTGCAAAAAATCAAAACATTCTAGTGCACTCGCTATGCGTGCCGCAAATTTACTTCTCCCAAGCATTTTGTTTGATGTTCTAATTTTTTTTAAATATGCAAGCATTGTCAAGCACTGAAGCAGAGACAGTTGAAGCACTGAACGCTTTGTTTTGGCGCAAGCAGAACATCAAAACATTTTGTTCTGCTGTCAGCTCTGCACTGAAGTACATTGCTTGGAAGCACTGTGCAGTAGTAAAGTGCGACGTTTAGAACATTTTGTGCAGCTCTCTAGTGCATATGCGATTAAAAATCAGCAGAAGCCGTTCAAAGGTAAACTGGAGTCATAGCATGCGAACTTTAATCACTAAGCCACTAAAGCCTTACTAAAATCATCTCATCTGCCAGTTGATTTGCTTTAAAAACAAAAAGTTATATTTTTCAGTCGAAACTTTAAAACTATTTTAAGCCATAGAATTATTTACTAACAAAAATGTAAATTGTACAAAGTTTCTGAAAAATAGTTGCAAGTCAACAAAAACGAACAGTTATGGCTCTAACTAAACAAAATAAAAACAAAGTTATTGTTTAATAAGTTGAAATTATGTTTATTTGCATGATAAACTTGCAGCTTCAATGTTACATTGAATTTTGTGGCAGCTAATTAGTTGGCGGAACTTTGACTAATTTATGCACACGATGGGCAAACTATGTGTATACTATACATACATATGTACGCACATACTCGTTACCATTTATGCTATTCTAACAACAGCTTTTGCTTTTATATAATAAATATATTTTTATGGCATTGGCAGGATCTTTACTATATATACTTACGTGAGCTAGTTGTGGTGTAGTTATTGAGTGTTATCATGACATGTGCTGTTTATTGTTGTTTGTTGCTTGTTGTTTTGAACTTGTCATGTGGCATGTGGAACAACCTACGTACATCGATTTCGATTTAGTTAACGTCACATATGTTGCAGATTTGTGTCATAAGCAATCTCTTTATATAAGAGAAGTGGTCAAGTGTATCTGGTAAATATGCCAGTGGGCTGAGTCGGGTTTCTAATTAGGTCACATGAAGGAGCGCAATTAGTTCCAAAATTTGTTTATCATGTAAGCAGATTTGACGAGTTTCATCCAACTATTTTTTTTGCTGTTAAGTTAATTAGGGCAGTTAATATTTACAGCCTTTACGTAGTACATATACTAAAATTAGTAAAAATGTACTAAAGGTGCATATTTGTATTTCAAACACGTGAGCAGTTTGATTAGTAAGAGACTTTTTGAGTTCCCCGCGTAGAAACTTTGAAGACAGCTACTCTCAAGTATTGTCATTTGATAAACTTTTATAAAATCTGAATAAATCTGCGCCATTTTGTGTGTGTTTGACAGCCATTGAAAGTAGACAACCTTGAGAATATTAATTAGAATGGCAAAGTCAGATGCTGATTAAAGAAAAACAAGAAAGGCTTGAAAAATACTTTGAGGACTCTGCGTCATCAATTTCAATAACTAAGAGAAGGTATGCTGACTTCCATTGTGGTTGCAACAGCATCAGTTCACCCAAAAGAACTCGTTCCGCCAAAAACCATCATAAAATTCCATGGCTGCGGTTACTGGCATCTAAACTGAACGTGTGCGTCATATATTATGAGCACACTTGGACATGTAGGAGCTAGCTGCGCGATGGATGCCACGACAAAATTCATGTGCTGAGATACGCTTTTCTCTCGAATCCAGCATACCCATTTTCGGTTTTCGAACCTGTAGAAAAGGTTGGATGGTAACTGATTGAGGTTGAATAAAGAGGTCATCAGAAAACATATTGCTTGGAAAAATAACAAAAATCAAAAACTATCGGACCCCATGTATCGAGCTTAACAGAGACTTTGTTAAGAAATAAGTTGCTTAATTGTCAAAGAATGTATTTTATTCAAAGTGTCTCTGACTTGTCAAACTGCTCTTTAAGCTATAATACTGACTGTCTAGAGCTCACAAATATTAAAATAAGATACTTTTCTATTTTATTAAAATATGCGTTGATTTCGGCAACCATATTAAATATATGTTGCCCCCGTTAATCCGTTGTGAATGAATTAATCAGGGACGACGGAGGAGATACAGCTGTCTTTGTGTGTACGCGACATTTACTTGCTTACTCGTTTAACCAAGGAGTATCTTTTTATACTCATTGTCGTTTAACATACTTGCTTACTGTCGATAGACGCTCATTATCGATGCTCATTATCGTTTCCCACATATATTAACGTGGATTATATGCACCGTTTTAGGTTTTTTTTCGAGAGATTTCCAATACAACCAAAACCGAAATAGCGCGACTTTTGTGTCACACTAGATACGAAGACTTTGGTGAGAGGGCTATCCTTTTATCGTAAGGCATATTTTTATTTTCTTTCAACTTAAAATTAAAAGTTAAGCAAAAGCACTCTGTATAAAGACAAGGTGAATATTAAAAAGTTTTCTCAAATTAGAATAAAAAAGAATTTCAAGTGAAGTAAACGCCCACGTGTAAGTCAATATCTATTACATCACTCAATCGTTATAGCAAAAAAATGTTTGTTTATATTCGACGCATTTCCAAAACGTTCTGCTTGCAATTATTTTTCTTGACCCTTTCACAAATATCGATTATCGACATCAACTATGACAAATGTATAAAATTCTGCTTGGAAGCATTTATTTCGTTTTTTTTTAATATTAGTTCGAGTTTCCAATTTATTTTTGTTACTAGAAAATATCTCAATACTATTGTAAATTGATGCCACTTGAAAGTCGGCCATGCGGTAAGGGTTAAGCACCAAAGGGTTAGGCTATAGGTGTTCTTAACATTTTTCTATTAAAGTGTTGCCATGGTTTTAATTAGATTCCTGTTTGGCTTTTTACTTCAATATGTCTATTAAAGCATTCGTAATTCGCAAAGCTTTAAATTCTTCTTCTAAAAATAAAATAAATAAAGTTACAGTACAAAAATACAGTCATAATTAAATGAAGTTATAAAGAGCAATAGCCACTAGACAAGAAAGTTTTTTGCTAAATAAGTTAATTGAAAACTATAAATAGAAATGGATAAAATAGAATCTGATACTGGCTGGGCGATGAGCGATAGTGAAATACCCTGTAGCCTTTTTTCCCCTGATATATATTATTATATATTATTATTATTATTGTAGTGCTCCCGGCTACGATTATTTTTACAAATCCGATATGCTTCATGTAAACACTTTTTATAAAGATTTAATACATAGGCCAATATAGGCTCAAATATTGAGTACAGCTTTAATTTAACAAGTTGAGTTGGCAGAAACTTATTATCTTCGTCAAGATTTCAAATGATTCGTAGTTGATTGTAGGATGAATTTTCGAAATTTACCTCTCGTTATTTTTGTTTAATTTGTATTAATTATCATAATAATTCCCTGACTGAACATTTTTTGTCAGGCGCCCCTGGGCGGGGCATGGGATCTCTATTAATAACTTCTCAAAGAGAACAGGGACCTACAGTTTATAGCCGAACCAGCACGGCGTTGTCTTGAACTAATAGAGATTTTTTTGGGCAAATCGCGTTTCTGAGCTAGCGATGCCAGTGCTAGGAAAATGTACCAGTGCTACTGCGGGAATTCGAACCACCGACCTTCGGTTTGTAGAGCGAGTACGCTACCACTACGCTACCGACACAATATTCTCATAAATTTTTTTAAATTTTTTGCAATTTAAAAAAATATAAATTATAAACACGCCTTTTTAATGTTTTTTTTTTATAAAATGTACGAAAATAATTTTTTTTTTTGTCAAAAACTATAATGAATTTTTATACCCTGTATAGGTATAGAGGGTATACTAGATTTGTGCAATGTATGTAACGGCAAGAAGGAGGCGTGGCAGACCCCAAGTCCTTTATACCAAAAAGCTTATCATAACCTCGGGTAGCGATTGAGCCATGTCCGTCTGTCCGTCTATACGGACACCTAGATCTCGGAGACAATAAGAGGTAGAGATACGAAACTTTTTCAACTGATGCGCATATTTCCTCAGAAGATCAAGTTTGTTGAATCATGTCCATATCTTTCCTCATTTCCCCGTAGCAGAGTTTCGCGGTTTTTAGCTACACCATTTGATATTTCAATCTGAAACTTAACAGAGCGATGCGTTGTGGTTACATGCATCTGTGTGTCAAAAATAAACAAAATCGGACAAATACAACAAACGTTATAGTCTAAAATGTACAAATTTCACTACCCCTTGCCAATAAACTGCGTCAATATTTGACTCTACGTAATTATGGTAACCAATGGACTAGAATCACCAATTTTGCTAAGCTGATTCATGTGGCTCTAATGAACAAATCCACATCCAAATTTTATCAATGCGGGCCCCCCAACCCCCGCAATCGATTTACCGTGTTTTCTCCCACACCCCTCAACATATCCCCTAGAAACTTACCCCATATCTTTAAATAACTTCTTTGACGTAAATTTCGATTTTTTATTAAAATTCGTTAAAATTTGCAGAACTTATAGGTATAAATATCGTTTTGCACCAACAAAAAAATTTTCCAATTGGAAAGTTCTTAGAAGGAATATGCAGGAATAAGACTTTTTTCGGGAAAAAAGGTACAGGGTATTACACTGTCGGGCACCGCCTCGACTGTATTACATTTTTATAATACTTAATAGAATACATACTTCTTGTTTATATGAAAAAAAAAATGCATTTATTTTGTAGGAAATTATGAAAGTATTGAAATTTCTCTTACATTCAACACAAAAAATTAAACCATTCGCAATATAAGTAATTCAACATTTTTGTGCGTAAGACATGCGAATTCAGTTCATTTGTCAAAGATCCTAATTCAACTTTTTAAATGAAACAACTAAGAATCTTCACTTTGTATTGTTTATTATTACAGTACGCCCTCGCAGAGCGCAACCCTCGATACACGCAACTCCTCGATGAAAGCAACACCTTAATTCTTTACATAGCAGACTCTGTTAAAGCAACTTGAAAAAAAAAAAATAGCCTCAGTTAACGCAACTTTCTATGCAAAAGTCTTTTTTTTTTTCAATTTGGTTTTGGTTTTTTGCTTTTTGCTTTGACTCTTTCTAACAAAATTTAGTTTTGGGATTCCCCACTTAAGCATATGAACGAATAATGCAAACAAATTTGGTGAAATGCGTTAACGCATTTTTTATGTAATTCACTTCGGGATCGGTTGTGTTTTGTGTGCTGCAAAAATGCCAGTTGTTAAAAGTGTTCCTAAGCTTCCAATAGCCCAAAAATGCGAAATTCTTAATAAACATGATAAAGGCATTTCAATTAAATATATATGCGATAAATATAATGTGAATAAATCTACAATATCAAGATTAAAGAGGAATAAAAATGACCTAAGAAAATTTGTTGCGAATGCGGAATCCGGACCAGGAAGTCGTGTAGCAATAAGGCCTAGTGAATATCCCAAAATGGAGAAGGCTTTGTACAAATGGTTTTTGATGCAGAAAGAGCAAAATTTGCCCAGGGCAGTATTCTGACCATATGAAAATTTTAACTCCGTTTTCGCACCAGCCTCAATGTTCGCAACTTAGTCAATTTCAATTAGTTGCGTTCTGCGAGGGCGTACTGTATTATTAATGGGTGTAACGATGTACTGCGACCCAAATGGATCTATTGTACCCCCTTCACGGCTCAGAGCTCTCCCAGAAGTCCAATGGCCTGAACATATTTCAGTATTTTGATTGGACTTAGGGTAACAACGATCTCCGGAGAGATCTTTTTGCTGATGGGTGCCATGCATTCACATAGTAAATGCACTGAAGTTTCTTCATCCATGCTAAAGAAGCGACATAGTCCACAACCCGCTATGTCAATTTTATTTAAGTGGCTGCGGAGCCTACAATGTCGCGTCAAGAGGCCCAGGATCCTCACAGTATTTTTCTCGTGAATTATCATGAGTTTGAACATCTTACGGTTGTATTTAGAGAGGAAGGTTTTTGACTGCTTGAGTCCTGGTGTCTGTGCCCGTTTATTTTCCTCCTCCATACTCAGCAGGACCCGTACCACGTGGTTACCAATCCCACAGTACGTTCTTGGTGAAGCTGAAGTCAACTTCTTTCCTCCCAATTCTTATTAACGTGGCTTTCCGCTGCATATCGGCAACGACATGAAGCGGTGTAACATCACACCACTTTCTAGGGCCGTTGGTTAAAAAATATACATACAGCTTAGTCACATTTAAATAAAAACTGAAAGCATGTTTTTCTAAGCCGTAACGTGTTAAGTTTAAAAACTGAAATTTTGCGAATAATTTTTGTTTTGCCCTATGAATTTAACTGCATTATTACCACAGTTTTCAAATATCGCTGGGGCCAGCTTCCAGTACCTTATTGAGGTAGACCTTTTACCATGTTTTTATTAGTTCATTTTTATCGATTGTAGGTTTGAAACGGAAATGTTTAGAAAATCTAACTATACCTATTGGCTCATTTAACTATGAGTCAATTAGAATCATTACTTTTTGAAAAATAGTTGGAGTCAGTTTTTAAATTTAAAATTAGCATCCACGCTCTAAAATGTAATTATAATTTTCGAAGATATAAAGGATCTGGGATCCTACTCCTTTTTTTTAGTTGCTGCACACGACTTTTTTTGCACTAGCTAAATTTACCCTTGTATCCAAAGTACAGGGTAAAAAACATTCTAGTTGTCTTCGATATCTAGGCACGCGTCGATATCATAATATTGTCCATCTAAAAAAATCTAAAATTTTAAAATTATTTCGAAAAAATGGGGTCGCATATAAAAAAGTCTTTAAACAATTAAGTTACTAAAATCTTCAGTTAATAAATAATATAATACAAAAATTTCTAAAAAGCTGACAGAAATGAGATAGTCTGGCTTGTACAAGAGCTGTTAATTTTTCAATTTCAAATTCATAAAACGTAACTCTCAGAACGTGCTCAATAGTTAGCTAGTTGAGTTATAACTAAAATTTTGAGCATAAATATATTTCCATTAATGACGCAGACGACATTTAAGAGTTCTTTGAGTAATTGATTTTAATTACTTAGCGTGCGACTTCAATTGAACTTTAATATCGCTTGAATAATTTGAATAAGTATCTTTTTATTATAATTGCATTTAAATGAAGCACTCAAAAACTTGTACAGACAAAACTCGTAGACATAAAGTTTATTGCAGCTTTTCAACAGACCATAAATATTAAGTAATAAACAGTTTGCAGTACATCGCTTCTCAGAGCATCCGAACATATGTTTGTTTAAAAGTATTTACTTTACATATTCAATACTGCGAAAAATTGTTTTGGTCAGAAGAATTCTTTCTGGTCAAGTTGTTATTGCTATTGATTATGAATCTGTTTTTACTGTTACTTAAAGAGTTTTCTTTGGAAACCATTTTAAACAATGTAAAAAGGTAGCAATAAAAACAACAAAGGTTATATAGATATACACTCTATCTAAAGTTATGAAAGGGCATATTAACTTTGTCAGACAAAATTATGTCCAGGGTGACAAGAGAAGACTAAACATACTTAAAAGATTGGGCAACCAAAAAGAAATCAAAATTTTAAGAGCAATTATTTTAAAAAAATTTTTCTTATATCGTAGCCAAATGTGGCATCCGATATTTTTTTTTTTGAAACAAATTCTGTAGCCAATTTGGCTTGAATCGGTTTGCATATAATATCCGATCGTTCAAGAAAACTTTTTCAAGACTTAACTCTTTAGTTTTTCGTTTATTTATGAAGATATCGTAATCAAATTCGACAATCAAAAGTTTTTTTTTGAGAATCTAAGCACTATGCCGAATTTGAATAAAGTCGGTTCATTTAATTACATATTTGTTTGTTGTAATAGTGCAGTGTATCTTAAAGTCGGCCTAGCCCAACTTTATTGTACGCTATATTATTATATTATATGCCCTGTACTCAAATTACTCAAAGTATGTTAAACCCACAAAGTGTCCGACCGTCAGTCGTTATAAGGTATAATATCTACTATAGACGCTTTTTGTTGAGCCTTCTTTATTCATATTAAGTTTTCGTTTTTGGAGCCAAATTTTTACGAATTATAGTAATACCAATATTTATACTTCCCACCCAAAGATGTAAATTTTGTTAAAATCGTTTGGAAGTTTTATGAAAACTTTTCTGATTCATTTACGACAATTTGTTGGTTTGCACGCTATAGTCACTCAAATTGGATTTAAGAGACAATTTGATAATAATTCATGGTTAATGTTATTATATATATAGCACTTGTATACAAGCTCAGGAAAAAACATAGTTTTGGAGGACCATACAGCTCTCCTTGTAAACGCAATATATAATATTATTTATTATTAATGATTAGAGGTATCATTAAACTTAAGGGAAACCAACAGTGTATATGGAAAGGAATCCTCAAAGATGTGTTTACTACGTCATTAATGCTATCTAACGTTATTTACATAAAGTGCTGTAAAGGCTTTACCGTCTTTGCGCACAGGATGGAATTTTTTGGGATAACAATTTTATGGAAATACACTTGGGAAATGGGAAAAGTTTCTAAAGATGAATACCCCGGACAACATAAAAAAAGTTACTTTTTTAACTTATGCTTAATGCTGTTCATGGCTATTTTAAAATCTGTTCGTTAATGTTTTTTCTGCAAATAGACGGAAAATTATTGTTGAATTTTTTGAAACAAAATAAATGCAAATTTAAAAAAAAAAAACTTCAAATGTTTATTTGAAATCAAATTACTACGTCCATTTAAAAAAAATATAAATACAATTGATTTAATTCTACGGATATAGGTGATTTCGATCTTTCGTTCTTATTCAGAAGGAAATGACAAAACGTTTAAAAACTTGATATATTAACAAGTTAGTAGGATCTTTATTTTAGCCTATTTTTACCTTTCTTTAAAAATCTAGTAAGTTTTGTTTTTTTATAACTTTATTTTTTAAATTAAATTTTAAAGTTTATAAATGTCGAAAAATAGTTTTCTATAGCATAATATTTAACGCTGAACATTTCGGGCTAGTAAAAATTTGGATTGCAATACGCGAAAGTCAGATATTTATATTTACATTTATATAAAATGGCAAACATATGCACTCTGGCGGCACTCAAATGACAGTGTAATAGCCTGTACCTTTTTTCTCGAAAAAAGCTTTATTCCTGCATATTCCTTTGATGCACTATCCAATTGGAATATTTTATTTGTTCGTGCAAAACGATATTGATATTGATATAACGCAAAGGAGTTATTTAATGTATATGGGGTAAGTTTCAAGGGGATATGTTGAAGGGTATGGGAGAAAACACGCTAAATCGATTGCGGTGGTATGGGGGGGGGGGGCCGCATTGATCAAATTTGAATGTGGAGCTTACCAAAATTGGTGATTCTATTCATTTGTTACTATAATTACGTAGAGTCAAATGTTGACGCAGTTTATTGGCAAGGGGTAGTGAAATTTGTACATTTTAGACTATAACTTTTGTTGTAATTGTTCGATTTTGTTTATTTTTGACATTCAGATGCATGTAACCACAACGCATCGCTCTGTTAAGTTTTAGATTAAAATATCAAACGGCTTAGCTAAAAACCGCGAAACTCTGCTACGGGTGGACTGGTAAAGTTTCGTATCTCTAGCTCTTATAGTGTCCGAGATCTAGGTGTTCATACAGACGGACAGACGGACGGACATAAGGACATGGCTCAATCGCTACCCGAGGTTATGATAAGCATTTTGGTATAAAAGGGGTCTGCCACGCCTCCTTCTTGCCGTTACATACATTGCTCAAATCTAGTATACCCTTTGTACCTATAGGTATAGGGTATAAAGATGACTAGTTTTGAAATTCCGGCTCGAAATTCAAAATAGACCTACATGCATACTTTACTCATTTTAAGTTGCAGTTAAGAAAATCATCCAATTTCCTCTGGAGTACGTCAGAGCATTGGTCTTGCTCCTTTTTTTTATACTATCCCCAGGATTAGCCAGCCGTAGCTTATTTTAGCTTCGGACACCCCTTATTTTAAAATAGGTGTAGGAATCTTGAAAAGCGCAAAAGTTGCACCCTGCATACAGCTGTGGCCCTCTTCTGCTAGATGCCATCTTCAGAAAATCAAAGTCTACCAAAAAGTTTAAAAGCAAAGATGGCAATCTCGCAAGAAATTTTCGTGGTTTCGTAAGGGAAGAGTATTGTGACTTTGTTATTGTCTAACAACATTGACAACTTTTTATCAAGCTTTAATTATACATTTCCCAAGTATTTTTGATGTTTCAGTTTAATCACCACTCTCGCATATTCATTGTCATTTAACAGTCGAAACGCCCAACAATTGCACAGAAATTACTTGTTTGACAAAATTGTCTTAAACTACATAAATATTTATAATTTATGTACTTTGCTTTTAATTACATAAGACTGTGCGCGTTGCTTATTAAATTCGCTTGGATCGTCATCAGGCTAAGGGCTCAAATGAACATTTGAGTCAATTAAGTGTCTTGACAATAGAAAAAAAAATTAATGCGAGTCAGTGTCACAAATTTAAAGTTGGTCAAGTGTTTGGCCGAAAGCACTAAGAACCATAATAAACCAAAAAACAAAACGAAAAAAATAAAAGCAGAATAAACCCAAAGCATTAGAGATCATTAGTCAGCACGATATAAAGCCCTAAAATGATTATATATAAACGACAAGCAGGCGAAAGAATGATTGGGTTTGGCATAAAATACTAAATTGGTTTTTGTCACGACGAGTGACACTTGAATGCCTGGCCAATGGCTGATGGCAGTTAGTTCAGTTCATCAGTTGGCCATTTTGCAGTAACCTTGTTGAAGACCATTACAATGAAAAGTTGACCAAGTGTATCCATGTGTACTCCAAGCACTTGAGTTAAGAGCAAGCTAAGATGGCTCTTAAGCAGCCAGTAGTGGCGTGTATAGTTAAAAGCTTTTAAACTCATGCATTTACATTTTGCTCAATTAAATTGCGCATACGCCGTGCAACCATTTGAAAACTATTTATGCATAAAGGTACTTTGAAGCTTCTATTAAAGCAAAAACATTTATACCGGAATATTCTTAGCAAGATGTGGACTACTCAGCTACTGTTAGCATATTGTGGTCTTTTAAATTTTAGCTAAAATATAGGCACTAAAAGTAATTGGTCTACTTTTGCACACTTACCTATATACGAGTACAATGCTATTTCTTAGTTTAGTTTTATACAAATGCAAACGAAAAAAGCACTCTTAAATTTAAACAGTGCACTCTTTGTCCTTAACACTGCTCCTTGATGAACATAAAAAAATATATCGCTTTGCGTCTGGTGGTTTGATCTATTTAAAGTTGGACATGTGTATAAAATAGAGTGCTGCCAACCCTTATCAAAAATAAACTATGTCTGGGTAAGTAAGTCTGTCAATGTAAATTTTTTTAATTTTTTGAATTTTTGGGCAAAAAAGTTCATCTAGGTTAATGCATGATCTGGCAGTTGTTATGGACAAAGACAGAGCCATAAGGTTTAGTTTGCTTCCGGTTTTTTGTTTTTTTGTGGTATTTTTTTTTTAATTTGATGATGTGCACATTAACAGCTCATAGTAAATGTGTTTAAAGATAAAAATTCTTGTATATGTTACACTTGGCATAAATGCAGACGTGACGGAAATAGTTAATCTTGGCCAAGCCATGTGTGGAAAATGCTCTTTGAAGGCAAATGAAAAAAAAGAAGGAAACCCTTCAAATAAAAAGCAAATAAAAAAGGGGCAAACAAAGAAAGGAGCTGTTCTAAAACTTGTGCATAGCATTTGCCTTAATAAAAAAACATTTTCTCATAAAACATATGTGCGTGTGCGTGTTTGTATATGAGTTTACATATAGACACACGTTTGTATGTGTTGCATGTTTGTTGACCGCTTGGCCAACATCCAACCCATGTCAGAGAGGTAACGCAGCAGAAGCTGCGGCAACTACTGAGGCATAACCGAAATTTGGGTTCGTGGGGATTCAAGCAAAAGTTAAATGTACGCGCTTTTTGGCATAGTACAAAATCAATTTGAAAATTTGATGCAGTCCAGGCATTGCTCGACGATGGGATACCCTGTACACATCCTGAGAAATGTATGTTTGTGGTTTTTAGGCATATTCGAGGAAATTTGAAGTATTGAAAAACTGTAAATTAAACGTCTATGTTTCTTTGTTTATTAGGCTCACATGAGTCTACACACCAAATGTGGTGTTTCTGGTGGGCATAAAATTGGTACGTTTTTGCCAACAACTTTTAAAGATTTTTTTTCCAATCTTATTTATTTATTAGTACCCATTGCACGATAAAGCGCATGTTTTGGTTACATTTCTTTTATAGTCTCAGAGATCTGAGCCATATTTGGTACTGCATATTTAATTTCGAAATCATTTTTTTTACCGACTTTCATGTCGTACAAACTGTCTTTGACCAAATTTGGTTATTGCTTTGAGGAGAGTGGTTCTTAAACATAGAAAATCCATTGTGATCTGGGGGAAATGTTGCATCAACGAAATGTATCAATGGCGCTTCTTTAAATCTTTAAGTTTTCGACATTTTGAAGGACGATACATACATTGCATCAATTTATAATACCCTTTGTACCCTATAAGTACAGAGTGTTAATTCGTTTGTAAGTAAATATCTATGTATGTTTGCGGGTAACGCCCTAAGCTGTAAACACACGCACACATACACGCTTATATACAAGGCAAAGGGACTGGTTCTAATTGGCACATAGACTGAATGGCTTGAGGCGTATACTTGTTGGTCGCTCGTGGCTTTTCAATGAAGATAAATTGAATGAGAGAATTTGCATAAATGTCGAATACGCCATGACCATTGTGAGCAGTCTATCATGAACTCGTACTCTTAGCAAAACCAAATGCGCAATATATATATGGCGCATCAAGTGCGAAAAGAAAGCGAAAAGCCCATTAATATATAAAGGCCAAGATTTACAAATGGTTTTGTTTGCCTTTTGACTACAAAACGCTTTTGCGCCTTTTGGGTATGCAACAGCTTTTTGTTTTGTTGTGCTTCGATGCGCTCTCTTGGTTTTTGGCCAAAATGTGTAAATCTGTCTAAAGTTTATTTCAATTAGGATTTAAGTTATTGTAATTGATTTGTGGGTGTGTTAGACCACAGAAATAGCCGGACGAGCGTGCTGGGGCTTATTTGTTAATGTGTGCATAAGAAATAAAATTTAAATGAAGTTTTATGTATTCTGAAGAGGTTGAGTTCTTTATTTTAAATGCGCTGAACCAAGAGGGCAAGAAACGCGATTGACAAAATCGATAAAGCCATGTGCATCTATCTGTTTGCGATGACTATTTTCTGTGGACCGAAAAAGTGAGGGGTATGATATTAATATTGACCCAGCAAATTGCAACTCTCATATATATTTCAAGATTCACTCTTCTTTTTGTATTTCCCAACTATCAGTATAAATTTGATTAAAACGGTATTACCCTTTACCGTTTTGATAACTATAAAGCAGTGGTCGGCACGGTCCTGTCTCGCGTGTATAGGGATTAGCGGCGTAGACACACGTCATGTGTTATACACAAAACGCATGCATGTGTGCGTGAGAAAACTTCAAACATACGCAAGAAAAAAATGTGACAGACAGTGATCGCTTTGTAAATAAGATACACTTGCCGAAATTTGTATGTAGACACTTAATGAATTATATAAGAAATTACTACAAATTTTTGAGAGTACAATTCCATCCAATAGCAAACCACTGTAAATTTGGAAAGCGAAGGTTAAACCATAGTAGGGATGCTCCTACTTTAGCCGAGCCATTTTTTTGTCCTTGGGTTCTTGATTTATGTATTTTGCTGAATGCTTTGTTTGAATAGCCATTGACAGTACTTCCAAGAATTTGTTTAGATTGTCTTGCATGTTAGTTTTTACCAATGCACTGTGGGCCCAGATTTTCATATTTTGGCCAAACCCCTGTCATTTCCATAATAATTTGTTTAGAGTGATAAAATTTTACACACGTGTTTCTAAATGATTGAACTATTTTTCTGGCAATTTTGAGCCTCCTCCGATTTTTTTGAGATATAGCTAATCTAGACCAAGTTATACTTATAAATAATAAAGTGAATGAAGATTTCGTAGCCACATGTATCATGGTGAATGCAGGTTTTTTTTTTTGAAAATGTTCGCGAAAGCTCATAAAATACAAAATGTCAACTTTGATTGCCAATAACTTACAATCCACTATTTATAATTTACAATTTTTTTTCTACACAGGATACCTTAATATGTGTAAATTAATATTAAATTGTCATTTTGTTCAAATTTTGATTTTCATCGGGAGGGCTTTTGGCCAAAATCTGGCAACGCGGGCCCATTGTGCAATGGTGAATAAACTTTAAATATTTATGTTGTTAATTTAATTGAATTGAAAATTGCAAGAACCGGCAACATTTAAACTTAGTGAGTGCGGTGAAAGTGTTTTTTTTAGAAGAGCTCTAGAGACTACTTTAACCGAATAGTAAAGTCCCATAAATATTCGGTTGATATAATGGCTAAAGTTAATAATTTAAGCTGACTGAACCATCAGCATCAACTATACCTCTTTAACATTAAAGTAGGTGGGAAACATTGAATAAAAGCGATTTTAAAGACAATTCAAAGCAAACAATTTAATTGAATGTTTTTAAATCCGACCACACACGAGCATAAAATCGATTTTTATATCTTGAGACGCTTTCAAGAGGTTTATTGCAACTTTCGATATTTTTTATGAATATCAAAATAAACACGTAAAGCAATTAAGTTAGGGACTGGGTACCAAATCCTTTGATTTATTAACAAAATAATCACAATTTCTTTAACTATAGTAGGTGCCTACAAACAACAATTAGGGCTACATGTGTGACCCTTATGTATGTATGTTCATCTGATCCCTCCGTCCTTCCGAATCGCTTATCATAATTTGTCAAATTAAATATCGTTGAAGTCGTCTTGGTCGTCTGCTGGTTATAAGCTTATGAAACGGGACATTAAATTGAATATAGCGCCTTTATGGCTCTCTACATAAACTACATAAGTATTTTATTCAAAATAGAATTAAAGTGCTTTGATTTGGCTTATTTTTTAAATAAAATATAAAGCTGCTCTGAATTTATGTATAATGGATAGCCGTGATCTTATGCCAAGTAATTGATAATTAGCTTTATGGGTAAATGACATATTACCAAGGCTATCCTTTGAAATTCACTATAAGTATATACTAAATACATTAAATTCTAATACGAGTAAGTGTTTATTTAGTATTTAATTAATATTGAACGGTTTGTACAGATGAGAATATTTTATTATTTATTTTTTTGAAATTATTATTTATTTGTGTTTTCTCAGTGAAGAAGCCGATAAAACAATTTAGTTTAAAAATTCAACAATGTATGTATGTATTTTTAAATGTGCGAATTAATTAATTAACTAATTACATGTAAAGTTATATACCATACAACCAGCGGACGATGAAGATGCCTTCAACGATGCCTCATTTGTCGAGTTATGGTAAACGACTTGGAACGTAGGAGGGAACAGATAAACATATAATGTCTTTATCCATATTCAAATAGGCTAACTTTTAAGAAAAATGGTGTTGGTTAGTACCACTATGGCATATCCTTTAAAAAAACGTTCGAAAACGATGAGATTGACATGAAAAGTGTAAATTTTTACGCGTATTAATAAACTAACTTTTTATACCTTGTACTTTGGCACAAGACTATGTACTGTATTTTGTGTGTTTAAGACCTAGAAGAAATGGGTTATAAAAATCCTTATAACTACAACGTTTGTATTAAAATAAGTCATGTCCATCAGTCTATTCTATTCACCCATCGGTCTTTATTGTTTGCTATCTTTTTTTTTTGGCAAATTTTTAGATAGTTAATTTCAGAGCTTTCATACCATTTTGGAGTATGTGAAAAACCAAACGCGTTTGTCTACACACACGAATTCATGTAGGGTTAGGTGTGGTTAAGCTGCTCGGCTTAAGTCTATCACAAGCAAGTGCTGGATGCTATCTATCTTCACCACATTTCGCCGCTACGACAGAAGCTTAAGCTTTTAGTGCAGTGCCCGTTACAACTCCTGCCACCATGCTGGTCCTATTATTGTGGAACCGTATGTTCGCTTTGGATTGTGCCTAGGCCAGAGTATTTCAGAGTATCACATCTCTGTGTCTCATTCTCTTTCTGCCTTGTGTTATTCCCAATATGAAATCTGGAAGAAGTATTTTTTTTGTAAACGCAAGAGCCGCTGATTCTCCCCCTCGTTTCCGGGGCAGTCAAAGTTACCTAAACTGAATACGGTTTAGCGCCACCACCGTGTATCGAATCCTTTTCGTTGTGACAAGAATAGACATGTTCCTTATGCATTCGTCCAAGGTGCCTGTAAGTCTTGCCGCACTCCAAATTGCGTATATCGCGGCCTGAAATACACTGCACTAATTTGGAAGAGAGAAAATAAGGCGCGTCGCGAGCTCTTCCAAAAACCGTCCGCTCCTGAGCCTTCTTCCATCTTCGAGCCGTCTGTGTAAGTATCATGCGTGTAGTTAATTATTGTTGTAACTTTGGTAGTTATAGCCAAAAAGAGCTTCTGCCTAGAAAATTAAATCAAATCAAAGTGGACAATTTGAAAGCACGAAATAATAAACTCCATATTTTCTAAAAACTATTTTTAGAAATAGTATTTTTATTATGCCTAGATAGTAGAGCAAAGACTTGTTGAATTTTGTTAGAGAAAAATTAAGTAGAAGATATTTCGGCTACGTTTAAGCGCCATCTTGATGCCACCCATAACAATAAAAACAAGTCTATTCAGGTGTTGACATTTTGATATGGACACAGCGATGTGACTTAAGCTGTGGAAAGGGTTCAGGGTATCGAAGAATATTTGATTACGTTGTCGTTGTCCTGCCCTAAGGTGTGGCGAATCCATTAACATTTGAGCCCCTGTTATGTTGACCGCAATCTTGGCTAGTTGCGCACGTTTTGGCAATTCGGCAATTCGGCAATTGATATTTTTCTTTTTCTGTTTTTTTTTTTTTTGGAGCACAAAAATCGTATACAAAGTAAAACGTATATATTTTTACTTAGGCAAATACTATACTGTGACACTCTTGATGTATATGTATATTTATTATACAGTCACTTCAATGGAAATGTGAGTATATATATCATCAGTGGCGATAAATTGCTCATTTGTTAACGATAACGCTGGCATTATCTGTTGGCAGTGTAATTACTATTTCAACGTCTGTGAATTATGACCCAGGCATAGGCGTATATGGTATTGGCTTCAAGCTGTGTCAAATTGAATGGTATTGGTAAGGCCTATATAAGTAAACGCTTATATAACGTATACGCACAGCTGTAATATCAACAAATTGATAAAGCATCAGGCAACTAAATACCAGCTCAAGCGAACAAAATCACCCCGTCTCGGCACATAATAAGCTTTTATGAAAAGCTGGTGACTTTATTCAAAGCTCCATGCCTTTGGGCATCTTATTCTACCTTAATTAAGTAAAGCATATGGTAAAACAATCTGGGGAAATTGAAAAGCAATGTACATGTGGATTCTGGTGGTTGCTTTTTATTACTTTGTCGGAGTGTGTGTGTATCAGTACCGTAAAGTTGAGATTCTCATAAGCACACACAATATGGGGTCTTCTAGATTGGTTTAGTAGTTTGCCTTACCTTAGTTTTGTTTGGGTGCATTTGAGCGCACAGCAATCCAGGCAAAGCGCTTCTTTTGAAAAACTAATATCAAGTTTTCTTCATTTTGCTTGTCTCTTACTAAAGCTCAAGCTGCGTTTTTCTATTCGCAGCAGTGTTTTTCCACGCTAAAAAAATGTAGAGCAAAATTTAATACCAAAAATAGTAGGGAGTAGCTGTAAGACTTTTAACAAGAGCATTTAAGACTTTCTTAAAGGTGAGACATTTGCACCAGGCTACTCAATTTTTACAAAAAATTGTTTGTGTTGTACATTATTTTGTGTTCTTCATGAGGACGTATAGAAAGTTTGCAGTATTTCCTTTTTTATTTCGAATTTCTTGGTCTTCATTCTACGCACGAAACAAGACTTAGGATTTGTTTAATGTTCGTTGCTGGCAGACCATATGTCACCTTTGTAAAAAGTGTAATATCAAAGACCATGGCATTTTCAGATTTAACATTTCACCAAAGAATGTGAATTAGTCTTACGCTGATTTTTTGAACCATGCTTATGCTTCTCTCGTAGGAAAATACACACAGGTGAAACGCATTTTGAAAAGTCACCCAGCTTGACAAATTTCGGCAGACTCCCACAACAAAGTTCCACACTGTTAATTTTAGATAAAAACAAAGACGATTTCAAAAGTGTAAGAGTTGATCTGTTAGACATCAGAATTAAGCTTAAGCCGTATACCCTGTTAAAATGTAACGATAATCAAATACCATATATATAAATGCACCCTGAAAATTATATAAATCTGTGTATTTACTTTCCGGTGACAAATGTGACTTTTACAGTTTATTAACTTTTTCGTATACGAAGAAGAGATTTTAAGCAATATTGGACATCAATAGGTTTATAACGTTTTTTTATATTTTACCAAAATATCCGATCCCATATTAAATTTTAGCGGCTGATAATACTCAAAAACAATGATATACGGCAAAATTTTTCAAGATCTGTTCAGGAATTCAAAAGACTTACGCAGTAATGATCAATTGACCCTAACCATAAAAAACTGCAGATAAGCTAACACATATTTAAGAAAGAGACTTCTTATTTGGGATGTATGAAATGCTATCTTAAATAAAGACGAATTAAGACTTTTTGTCCCTCCATCTCCCTATCCCTGTAGCACATTTCGTAGCGTTACAAAGCGTCGCACAGACGTACATATTATGTAAAGGGTGTTTTTTTAACAGCGTCCGGAGTTCCGAAAGGGATATCTCTGAAAACAGTTTTTACTTTTGACAAATTTAAATTTCATTTTATTCAGTTAGGACTATCAATTCATCATCATTCAAATTTTCGAGATTTACAATCAAAATCAGTGTTCTGTTATAAAAACTTATAGAGCTCTTCGTACAATTTCTGAACCGAATAATCGTCCATAAGAACGTGCTATTCGTCATGTTCTTGATCATGTACGAACTCATTTGACATTCCACGATGTCTGACCACCAATCAGAATGATAACAGCACGGTCCGAACAAAATACCGCTGTTGTAGAGGCCAATGTAGAAGAAAATCCAAATTTATCGATTCGCAACGTGTTACTGTCAATGGTAATCGATACATGATCCAAATTTACTTGAAGACTTCTGGTTTCAACAGGATGGCGCTACCTGCCATACGGCGACCGCAACCATTGATTTACTGAAATCTCAATTCGGTGAGAAAGTTATTTCAAGAAATGCGCCCCAAATGCTCGATAGTGTGGTCAAAAATTGGACCCACAGGATGCGCTTTGTAATTCATAGTCGTGGTGGTCACATGCCAGAGATCTTTTTCAAATATTAAATGATACGAACTTATCTATCTAATAAAACCATATTTGGGGTCATTACATTAATTTTGCTATGTTTTATTTAAGTTTGAAATCCGGACGCGCTTAAAAAACACCCTTTATAATTTGATTGCTCAAAAACTACATGTTCCCAAATAATTCCTTAAACTTTGATCAACTTATTATTTGTTATTGTACCTACTATTGGGATACTGAAGAGTGTCCAACGTAATACCAGATTTTAATTCGAATTTTTTACAATTATTTCAGATTTTTAGACTATAAATATTTGATATTTTATTTGTATGCTCTATCTATGACTCTTATATTGACAAATATGACTGAAAAAGTATTAAACCATAAACCTAAGTGAATTGCCAATAAATGACGTAACAGCCAACAGCTGTTGGCTGCACTAACAGCTATCTAGCCATACAATGGTCAGGTAAATCCCTTGGCTTTGATAATACAACCAACAACAACAAAACAATAACAATAGTTAATGTTAGCTAAGGCTGTGTCATAGCCATACACAGGAGCGAGGCTGAGTTGGACTTTTTTGGGGAGGGATTACGCTTCTTTTTTTGCTTCCTATTTTAGTTACAGCTGCTGCTGATGCGAATCCTAGAGATGCCTTCTGCTATTATGTGCGTTTTTTATGAGCACAGTGGGGTGAGTTTTGTGGCCGTAACTGTCATTAAAAGCATGGAAAAGAGCACACTTGTGCTTATTTAATTTTGTTGTTTGACATTTTGACTTTGCTCTTACACTCTCACTCACTTTTGCACAGTGTGACTGCTCTGGTAGTTAAATATATTTGACTTTTTATGTTTGTTTAGTATTTTAATTACGTTCGAAGGCGGCATTTTCATGTCAGCATGGTTTTGAAATATGTTTTTGCCCATGTACATGTATGTCAGAATGGGACCCATTAAATTTTTAATAAAACATTCACAAACACACACACTTTGTATGCGCTTTTTCTACTTCTAACTTAACTTACCAATTAATTTGATTTTGTTCAGGTATGTGTGTGTTTTGCACATGTGTCCCATTTTAAGTCTTAACAATGTGTCAATGTCATGGACAGTTATGTGAAATCCCTGCTGTGTCGCGTGCGCAGGGAAAACCTTAGTCATTTGTTTTCTTTATTCTCCAGTAGATACTTTCTTATACCCTTGTGCAAAAACTTCAAGGTAGCAGGGAAAGACAATTTAATATATAAATTTAAAAAAATCGACTTAGCTTTGCTGCATTCAATGCTCTACTTGAACAAATGATATACAATAAAAGTTTCTTTTTTTTTATTGGCAATGTCATATTATGACTATCAGTATACTATCAAGTAATCTATAAAAAAGCTATAATTTTCTGTTCCTGAAATATACAAAATAAATTTAAAATTGATAAACTCTGCAAAAATAAGCAGAAATGTGCTCTTCTTCTGTTTTTTATATCATCCCAATGATAAATTCACTTTTTCAGATGTTTTCAAATATAAAAAATCACCTAGAAAATTATGAACCAGAACCTTAGCCGGCTTGTGAACAGCTTAGGAAATTCTTTTATCCGTATTGTAAATTCGATTTGATAATTGCTTAAGCTCTTAAGTAAAACAAAACTCTTCAGTTCGGTTCAGGTTTGAATTAGTCATGAAATCATGCCTGAATTTTCAGTACCAGCCATGAATCTACGCATTCATTTGTCACTAAATTTAACACATGCATGTTCTAGGCGTTCAGACCTGAACCTTAGCCGTAACAATCAGCTATGAATTCAGTGCTGATTGAAATGTCATGCCTGATATTTTTTTAAGAATCGGGCATGAATTCAGTGCTGATTCGTTTTTAAAAGTCAGGTCTGAAATCAAAGGTGAGTAGTTAAAACACTGGAACAAATATTCTTCATACTTTTTTAACAAAATTTTATTATCAGTTTTAATGTAATATCATAAATTACAGTGGCTTGGGTGCAGCTCTAAAATTGAGTTTTTGTGGAACTTCATCATGCAATCACAGCTGTGATTCCGCTGGGCCAGAGTCAAAAACTTTTTTTTATATATTACAATATGTACCCGTATTTTTTAACCTGCCAAGTCAAGAGGTATAAAATTGCTTAAATTCTTTCAAGGCAACCTTTTTTTGCACGCCGTGACTGTTGGCGCCCATGACAAAGGCATCAATTAATTTTTTTATCTTCCTTACAAATTCGTAAAAATTTTTCAAAGTTATGTTTTTCCAGTTAGCCCAAACTTACGCAGTTGTCTTTTGCTCCACATTGGCATTACCTTTAAAGTTTTTTTATAATGAAACAATAATGCTTTGTATAATAATATTCAATAAATACTATGACTGTACAAATAACAATCTTATTTTGGCTCCTTATTATACCTGCCATGAATATCTGGAATAATGTTTGTTATACGGCTTCGTTCCTGTTGGATTTGGACAAAATGGGATACATCCAGAACTCCGAAGGGATCCCCTGCTTCTATCATGTCTACAGAAGAGCAAACAAGAAATCCATAAATACAACAGATATTGTAAGCTGTACCAACTTGAAATTTGACATAAGTATGTCTCGCAAAGAGTTGTCTTACATTTTAAACAATTTTATCAAAAAACGCTTTTGGTGGCAACATATGTAAATCTGATAATATTTTTATTGTTATATTTTTCTATTTTTTTTTTTTCTCACACCTCTTTTTATTTAATGTTTTTATATACTTTTTTTTCATTACAATCAATATTTTTTCTTAAACTATATACTATACTATTAATTTTAAAATGTAAATTTGATATGCCAAAGTTTGAGTACCCATCGGGGTCAGTGCTCTAAATAATAATTTTTTTTTAAATAATGTTTATAATAGTAATTAAATCATACTGTATGAAATAAATAATCATCTTTAAAAAAAAACAAAAAAAAACCAATACTTATGTAAAGTCAAGTAACATAATACAATTGACTTTTCTTATTTCTCTTAGCTTATTCTTTTTTGCTTTAATTGTCTGTCAAAAAAAGAAATAGAACGAAATTTTATATTTGTCCTTGTTTTTCTTACAAAGCCATCAGCATTCGCTTCCATTTCATGCCTGAATTCAGGACTGAATTTTTCAGGCCTGAACAACCGAACTGAAGGGAAACATGAGCAATTTTTTGTTAAGTGTGTGACTTCAGGACAAGCGATACGCAACAAAAACTGCTGGCGTATGAGAGAAAAATCATTTTTTTTTCGCAGTAAAAAATCTGAAAATTTATGTTAAAACAAATGTTGACAATCATTGAATGTGGGGTTTTTGGGTGAAATAATTTCTTACGTGAATCCAAGATTTTTGCTTTATGACGAAAGACCTACAATGACATTTGTGTGAAATTAAGATTCGAGATCGATTTTTGGAAAGCACCCAATCTCAAATGCAATGCGACTGCATGTCTGACATGCTGGGGAGGATCAAAACATAGTAGGACTAAATTGACTTATATTTTTTATTAAACTATAAAACTTTACATTACTCACATTAAGGGATCCCCTGCAGAGATGACGTCATGATACCTGTAGGTTTCTATGAGGTTCCGCTTTAGCTGATGAAAAACGAAAAAGTCCATCGATGCCAGATTTTGCGTGTAGGGGGAAATTCGCAAGCGATTCAATTGTTGGTTCATCATGCAGGACTCTTGGCACAAACTTGGCGAACCTAAATATATTGCATAGCTAAGTCTTCATTAATAATTTTGTGGACGCTACCGTACGAAATTCCGAACTCACCAATAATCCGACAAATGCTTGTGAGCTTCAATCTTGGACGAGCCCTTAATCATGTGCTCAAAGCTGTAGTTACTCATTATGTCCAGTGTACAGCAACCCAAATTGATTTCAAAACCCATGGAAACTATACGTGGTTTCAACTGCGCTGCAGTGCACTAAACAGTTGGCAATAAGCATGTAAGTTGATTTATTTTTTCTATTGTCCTTTACCACGCCTTGCAGCATTTTACGGCAAATAGCAGCTGTTGCCAATTGACTAGATGTCGTCAGCACTTGGCGTTTCCAGTGTGTACGTATTTAATGATTCCATTCAAGATCTAAAACAATTTCAATTAATTTCAGTTTGCTTGTCAAAACCATTGCATAGCCGCAGGGGCATGCATAAATTAATCAAAAATCACTTTGCCTTGACAAGACTAGTTTCCCACTTTCCTCTTCTCAAATGCCAGTTGCCAACATTGGTGGCACGTGCGTCTAAGTTTTAGCTACCAGGCTATACCAGAGCATTCCACGGTAGTTCAATGTTCTTCAAAAGCTGCATCCAATTGTGAACTTTGAGAATTGGTTTCTGAGTATTTAAGCGAAACAAAAAGTTGATCCCAGACATTATAGCTTGGAATAATTTGTATCTTAAGTGATTAATTAAGTTTTTTATTTATTTATTTTTTTAAGTTGCTCATGTTTGTAATTCTCGTTAAAACAAGTTTACATTTTGCACTTAATGGCACGTAATTCGATTAATTATTAAGAACATAAGGTCTATATAAATTTGGGCAGTCCGGAAACTTGCGCCAGCAGGAAAAATGCCGGAAAAATAATCGTGTTTTTTCAGTATGAATTTTGTTTTCAACGCGTGCGGCGGACTCTTCGGAATCGTGGGCTGAGTTCCAAAAATGTTTTGGCTAAGTAAATGTGTGAAATGCTAAAGCATTAGAGTGATTGAAATATTGTATTGCTCTTTATTTTCTTGACTTTGACAAGCTGGGCAACATATCTTTATAAATAAATAATTCAGCCAAGTCTCAAGCATTTCGAAAGTGTTTCAAGTTTGTATTTTTTGTTGCTATAATAGAGGCATACAAAATAAAGCGCACAATATTTGAACACTAATAAATATGTATGTATGTAAGTATGTATGAAGATGATGTGAAAAGCAAACAAATTAAAATTTTATTAATTCATTGGCTGAAAAATTCCTTTACACTTAATTGCTTCAATTGAACTCAACATATATTTTTTTTTTTAAATTTTTTACTAATTATAAACAAAAGCTTAAATTTACTGTTTGGCAACGGTTTTGTTTGTTTTGTTAGCCAAAGTGCCCAAAAATAGCTTTATTTTGTATATAAATTCTAAATGTAAACTTTTTTCATTTTTCCAAATTGTTGGCATGTGTGGTTTTGAATTTTTCCATTCAACACGGCAAGTCACTCTTAATACTTAAATAGATTAAAATAATAATTTTTAACAAGCTGGTTTGTATACAATGAGCAAATTCATAAAGACCTACATACTCCGTACGTTCAGGACGAAATACGAAGACTGAGCACTAGTTACGTGGAGAGGCTACATAATCATTCGAAACGCAATCATGTCAAAGATTAACCATTTTCAAATTGAGTTTACAGAATTAAAAAAAAAAATAGTTATTACTTATTGGAGTTTAACTATAAATTGTAATTTCGAAAAAATTTACTTATTGGAAATAAATTATATTTAAAAAAAAAAAAAAATACCTAACATTTTTGAATAAATAAAAGCAAAGCTTTGTACTTGAAAAACAAGAGCAATTATTTTCCTGAAGGTCGATTTTATCTACCCTTACGGGAAGAATATTTTTGAAGCAAAAATATTCCCTTATAATCCCAGAGATTAACTTTTTATCCGTTTTTTCAAGCCCTTTGAGATACCATCACAACAAACAAATACTCTTAATAAATAAGGCAATTTCGATCAAAATATATTATGTTCCTAATACATTTTTTCGAGCCTTCAGTCCTATATTTTATAATATACCGATTTAGAATAAATTTGGTGCAATTCGTGTAAGCTCTAAAAACCTTCGAATCTCAAGCTTCAGAAACAATACAAATTTTATATTATAATAAACGGACTTAAGTCAGATTTGGTCCAGTCATTCTTATACGCTTTAAGGCCAATACGCAGTATGGGAATATCCCAAATGGGATTTTTTTTTATACTGCGTATGGGCCTTTAAAAATTTGAAAATGTAATTTTTTCCCAAGTGATACCCTAAAATTTCAAAATTTAGATACCTTTGCCAAGAAGATCCTTTAAAATTGGCGTGAACTACTTTGGTACAATGTAATTTTTGGCATCCCAAATGCTAAGAAATTAAGTAGAGTGCAGGGGATATTATGGTCGGGATTGCACGAAATCCAAAAACGATTTCATTTTTTCAAAATCGGAAATCCAGTTATACTACTATCATAATTTTTTTACGGGAAAAGTGCATCAACGTTCCCTGTCCAAGACCAAAGCGTCGAGGCCATAAACAAAATTAAAAATTTTTAAATAAATTAAATTTTTTATTTTAAATTATAAAATAAGTGAATTGAATAAAAATGAAAAAAACACTTGCATATTAATACATATACTTACACCAAATCTAAAACGGACTTGTACATACTCGAATATATAACAATATTTATACTATTTATGTATAAGAATAATTTCTTCTTTGGCGCGACGAACTCGATGTGGGTTTAGGCCTGAATCGCTCGCCTCCATTCTTCCCTGTTCTCCGCTTTATTTTTCCAGTCGCGGATGCCCAGCGCATCTAGTATATCCCTCTGAACAGCGTCAAACCAACGCTGCTTCGGTCTACCACGACGTCGACCGCCAACTGGGTTGCTATACAAAGCACGCCTCGTGGGGCAGATCTCTTCGATGCTTAATCTCTGCTGCTTGATTTGAGCAACAATTTTGATATTATTGTATAGACCGAATATTTCGTGGTTAAATCGTAACCTCCATTGGCCATTCTTGCAGATCGGACATTCAATAGCTCCTCATCAGAAGCTGTCAGATCCCAGATTTCGGCGCCGTTGATAGCGATGGGCACTACCAGCTTCTTGTACAGTTCTATCTTCATGCTTCGAGATGTTGTTTTCGATCTGAACAAATTGCTCAGGCCACACGCGCAACGGTTGACGTGCAGTATTCAGCGTTTTATTTCGAGGGTGCTGTTGTTGCTAGAGGTGACAAGTGAGCCGAGGTAAACGAACTGCTCAACCACTTCGAAGTTGTAGGATTCGAGGGTGATGTTTTGCCCCATCCTGTGCTGGCTAGAGGCAGTCCGTGTTGCCGCCATGAACTTGATCTTGCTTTCGTTTACCTTTAGACCCATTTCACCGGTATGCTTTTCCATGGCCGCGAAAGCTTGCCTTAAACGCGCCTGGATGCACGCACCTATGTCTATATTGTATTGGTTTTCGGAAGACTGTTTCCGCGGTGTACATATTTGAACTGCGCATAATATGTTCGAGGCATATATTGAGGACATTACCCCCGCAAACCTTAATTGCGCATGTTGCATTTTTGGGCATCAGTTGGCTAAGGCTTATGAACTTGGTGGGAAAGCCCAGAGACTTCATGGCGACATATAGATGTTCCCTGATTATGCTGTCGTATGCTTGACGAAAGTCGATGAACAGGTGGTGGGTATCGATGTTGCGTTCTAGCGTCTTCTCGAGGATAATGCGCAGAGCGAAAATTTGGCCCGTAGTTGACTTGCATGGTCTGAAACCGCATTGGTAGTCTCCTATCGTGCCTGCTATGTATGGCTTCAGTCGTTCACACTAGATACTAGATAAGACCTTATACACTGTGTTCAGCAAGCATATACCTCTATAATTTTGGCACACTTTTTTGGCCACCTTCATGTAGATGGGGCAGATGAGACCAAGATTCCAGTCCACTGGAATACAGTTCTCTTCCCATATTCTTACCATGAGGCTGTGTAGAAATTTCTCGAATTCGGGGCCCGCCGCTTTTATTAGCTCGGCCTGTATTCCATCTGAGTCGGCACTCTTGTTGTTCTTAAGGCGCTTAATCTAGAGTTGGAATTCCTCAAGAATCGGTGGTAGGACCTCCTCACTTGGCTCAGATCTGATTTCAAAGGCCTCTATTGTTCCGCTCCCGCCGTTGCCACACAGGATAAGCAGGTTACCCATTTCGTCATAGCAGCATGAGGATGGAAAATGCCGAGATCCCTTTTTATACATTTTGACCTCGTTTTAGAGACTCTTCAGGTCGTTACCATCAAATGCATAATCTAACCGTTAAAGCCCTAGTTTCTCGTTGTTACGCTTCTTACTTCGTAATAGCCGGTACGCCTTTATTCGTAAAAGGTTAAAAGCCTCAAAGCTGTTGCGAGCGGTACGCTGAAAGTAGGTCTCCCGCGCTTTGTTCTTCTCTGCTAACATTCGTTTCATGTTCTACGTGGCTGAGCGCCAAGAACTTCACTGGCGGATGCTTGCAAAACTGCCGCACAGTTTTTCCACATTGTGTCCACGTCTGCACTTGCTTGATGTTTTAGCTTTGCGGCAACTGAATGCGCGGTTTAGTAGGGCCATTTCTACGGTTCTTTGGGGTGCACGAGATTTTACACCGCACTTTAGCCTTGACCAGATAGTGATCTATTCGGTTGGATGTTTTCTGATCGGGCGATGTCCACGTTGCCTTGTGAATTCTTCGGTGCGGGAAATATGTGTTGCTAACGACAAGATTTCTTGAAGCAGCTAGATTAACCAGTCGATTTCCATTGCGTGACGTTTCCTCATTCTTCTTCTCCCAAACCCTTGTTTACCTCTTTTTGGACCCGCTAATGCTCCTCCTGAGGTGTGGGTATGAGATCTCAGCATTCGTATGCAGGCATTCCGATCCTGGATCATGTCATCGCTGAGACCTATTAGTTTTTCCATTTGAAAAAGGTTAGGTTTTTGGCACTTGTGTATGGATATTCGTTAGTTATGGACTTTCCTTTTACGTTTCCTCATGTAGTATTGATAAGTATAGGACTAGATATATATATGCATATGAACGTACAGTAAGCCCAAGGTCACTGCAGCCCGCTATACCTTGCAAAATTAGCTTTAAGAATTGTTCTATTAATAAGCTCATAAACTACCCGGCGCTCACTTTTCCATAAAAAAGATGGCGTACGTTAAGTTCGGGCGCAGACGACTTTGGGATACCCTGTACCACCACAATACAATTAAGTCCGATATATTGCTTAAGACCTCCAAAAGATATTTTATTTGCCAAATTTGGTCACGATATTTTCATAACAAACAGAAATCAGTCGAATTTTGCACCAACTAAAATTTTGACCGATCGGGCTTATGGGAGCTATATGGTACTTATAGTCAACCGATTTTGATTAAATTTGGTACACTGATTGGAAACTAGAAAAAACTTCCGAGTGGTTACGATATCTTCATAAACAAACGAATTATCCATCTAAAACTTTTTGTTTTTTTGCCACCGAAACACCCCTATGGGAGCTATACATATAATAAAACCGCGGTATCAAAAAACGATTTTTTTATATTGAGAGTGGATAATTTGGTTTAATTTTTTATGTTAAATGTAAGCCCATACATTTGTATTGTAATGCAAATTATTAAAAAATCTTTTGTTGAGCAATGTTAATATTGTAATGCTAACATACAAAGTAAATTAGTTTTTTTCGTCATAAAAACAAGATTGGCGGCTGACCTTGAGAGCTAGAAAGAGAAGACTTAAAAGGTACCATCCAGGGGACCTTCTTATGAGAATCATATAAATAATTTTAAACGTTTTAAAAACACATATAAATATGTACTTATATATTCCTGTAAATAATATAATAATTGGTTTTTATTATCTTTTTTTTATGTCCATCTAGGTTAAGCTGCCATGATTGTAGTAGGGAACTAGTTTAATTACATGATATACAAACTTTTTATTATAACAAAAAATAAAAATAAAAACAAGAACTAACTCTATAGAATATTACGAAAATTTATCATATATTGATTGATTGACATCTTTTGACAAAAAAAATTTTTTTCCTGCATATTCTTACAAAAAAATAACTCAAAAAATTGGAACATTTTTTTGTTTTTTTTAACATTGTTTCCCAAACGATATTGATTCCTACAAGTTCACACCAAATTTAAACCGATTTTGATAAAAAGAGTTGAAGGAACTTACTTTAAAAGCGTATTTAAAAGTTCATTTGGGTTGGTTACAAAAGTTTTATATTTTTTTCAAACAGCTGGAGTAACGACTTAGATTAAAAAGATGGGGGGCTGCATTGATAAAATTTGGATGTGGACTTTGTTTAACCTGTAGCAGGCCACATTGCAATCAACAAAAGCTTAACCCCAAAAGGTGTTTTATTAGGTCATTTGTTACTATATTTTACGTAGAGTCAAATATTGAAATCAGTTTATAGTTAAGGGAGGTGAAAATTTTTTTGACATTTCAGGTCCTATAGGGACTTTAGTGGTAATTGTCAACGAATTTTAATTATTTTTGACTACACAGATGCAAACTTACAAAAACGCATCCGACTGCCTATTTGGTTCCAGATTAAAATATTCATAACTAAACAACCGCGACAACTCTGCTACAAGGGACACGTTTTTTTGAAAGATCCTATTGGACTATATGATTTAATCAAACTTGATCTTCTGAGGAAAATTTGCATCAGCTTGGTAACGTTTAAAACGTATCAAATCTAGCTCTTATAGTCTCCGAAAAGAACACAAGTGTTTTTACAAAAACGTTTTTCGAACGACGGATCCTAGGGAGCTCTATGATATAGCAACCGAGGTTTTGATAAACATTTTGGTATAAAGGACTTGGGGTCTGCTAAAAACCTTCCGATTGCCGTTACATACATTGGAAATCTAGTATATCCTTTATAAACAAAGGAATAGGGTATCCAAAAAATAAAAACAATTTATTATTTATTGATTGATTGACATCTTTTGGACAAAAAAAAATATTTTTTAAACGATACATTTAAAAGAAAAAAAACTTGTCACCATATGGATTAATATGTTTTTTTATTCTAACAGTTAGGTTGCTCTACTCATATACGATTTCTGAGATTCAGGCATTCACACGGAATAAACGCGAACGGATAAACGGAAATAGGTATATGGAACATCTCTATACTCTGAAAAAACTTTAGGTAAATTTCATTTGTGTTGGTTACAAAAAATTGTATATTTTTTTCAAACAGACTCTATATACCCTTTGTACCATACGGTACAGGGTAAAAAAAATATTCGTTCAAAAATATTGGGTTAAGTTCTAAAACTGAAATTTTTGCGAAAAATTTTTATTTTGCCCTATGCGTCGTACTGCATCATTAGTTTTCAAAAATCGCTGGGAGCAGTTTCCAGTATCTTATCCTGCTAGACCCTTTGACAAAATAAATGTAAAATTTTGTGTCTGTAGTTCCTTTCGTTTTTGAGATATAATAAATAAGCTTATAAAAATGCGAAATTCGGTTGGAAACTTTAGAAAATAAAATTTGAGCTCCAAGTTGTATATCCTTTTAATGTTTGGGATACTACGGTACCTTTCCTCATAGAAATTTCAAGCTTATTGCGAACAATTAAAAAATAAATCGTTTTTAACAATTGCTTCGAAAAGCGTCCAAATCAGACGAATTTGTCAAAATTAAAGATATTGCAGGGTATAATATAGTCGCGTTGTATCGACTATAACCGGCTCAATCGTTACCTTAAAAATAGCTTTTTGCGCTGCTAACAAATTTTACTTTTTAATGGATGGTTAATTCCCCTTTTTGTTAGCTTTTTCCTTTTTTTTTTAAGAAAGTCAGATATTTATAAAAATTGCTTTTAGTTTCCCTTAAGAATTATGTATTATGTATTCCTTTGCCATTTTCATAACGCATTCATTGCTTCCATGTCTGTGTTAAAAAGCGAACAGCTTGAGATGTTTTTCCTCTGTTTATTGTGGGCACTACAAAAATACCTAGGAAAGTAAAAGTAAAAAAATAAAAAACGGAATACATGAGGAGCACTAAGCTAGTAAAGTGCACACAATTCTACACCTGAGCACTTGAAAATAATGAAATGAAACAAAATTAAAATACAAAAGTGTTGAATTACGGTTGGGTATTTGTTTTTGTTGCTGTGTGGAATGTTGTAGCTAAATCTGGCATTGGATGATGTAAAAGAGAAAGTTTGCAACTTTTAGAAATTCCGCTGGAAGCTCGTTACAGCCTTTTTGGTAGATATTCCGACCACTTCAACACTTGCAAAAAATCTACGCCATTTGCATAATTTTCAATGAAAGCTTGATGAAAAGTAGTTGGTAGCAGCACAGCGGTGACTGAGATTTATATATAAGTTCCTATAAGTCCTACAAGGACTAGAGGGCCGTTGACTGAGACAAGTTAGATATTTTTTTCTTTCGTTACTGATATTTTTTTAAGTACATTTTCTTTGAGCAATTTAATGTTAAAAAGTGAAACCAAAACCAAACTAGATTACTAATTACACCAGGTAACAAAATGGAAACAGTCCATTAGGTGAGGCGGATAAACAGTATCCAATTTAACTTTTAAAAAAAGTTAGTACTTATAACAAATGTTGCTTGGATAGATTACAGATTGTAGACGTATTGAAAGAAAATTGATTATCGTAATTGGGGGGAAGAAGGTTGTTCTGGTAAAAAGGCATCGACAGGTCATTCACTTGTCACACTTAGTTGCTGAGTACTCTTCTAAAGCTGGAAGACCAGCAAGGATCTGTTTACCGAGCGGGTCGTATTTCGATTGCATTGTGTGTGTGGCCTTCGTATGAAGTCGCTGATGTTTGTACGAATAATTAAAAACTTTTGATTTTTTTGGCAAATCAGAAGGTCGTTTTATGTATGGGCTTATTTTATGATCGAATTATTGTTTGAGTAGTATTGCCCATAATATTCGCCCTAAAACTAACTATTAGACAGCATACACAAGTAGTTTGCATTTTAATATTGGCAACTTCAAAGCATCATTATTTGTCCAATTGTTACATTTTATTTAATTATCACTAGTATTAAAGTCTTCATCAAAAAGAAAACAGTTTAAGATGCTTTTTCTCTTTATTATTATTTTAAAATGTATAGTGCACAAAATCTTTTACAGCAGCACTTGAGTGATGAAATGGAATTATATTGAAAGGTGGAAGAGTGTGCAAAGGCTCAAAGCTTGTAAAAATCAACGCCATTAACAGAACTCTTAAGGAAAGAATGCCAGAGGACAAACATATGTCGGCAGCGGCAACAAAAACTGGGAAAAGTTTTTGCTTTAGTTCAGTTGTCGCTGTACTTAAAGTGATTTAAAATTACAAAATGAGAGCAAATGAAAAACTGAGCCAATTAGAAAGCAGGTCCTTCTAAGCTATAGGCTGTGTTTGGATAAGCCAATTTATCAGAATGCAGTGATGCTGTGCCTGTTGAAACTTTGTTTAGCTATTGGCTACTTTAAAACTGAATTATTTGAATTGCCTTATGAAAACGAACCTTTTTGAGTGAGCAATTTAATACAATTTCAGGACCATTAGAAAGTTTTAGCAAACTGTTGAATCACGGTTGTGCGATTAAACACAAAGTTCTTCATTGTTACAAAGCTATGGAAACTTGGCAGACAATGCGCAATTATTTGTTAAGCTTCATTGTCCTTCAGACCCTTGAGCATCCTGGCCAACTTACTTGTTTATCTTGCCATTCAAATTCAACGACTGCATCAGCTTGAGTACTTCAGCTTGAGCAATTAGGATGAAATGCGAAAATTTCCTTATAGAATTGTTTTCTGAGTAATTAAGCATGACATTTGCTGTTAGCGATTGACTTGAAGGATTTGCATTTGCATTGGTTGCAATTCAATTAAGGCCATCTCTGTAACTGCTAAAACTTAATCAGTTAACTACTGCAATGATTAAAATCAGTTAAGTGATTAAATTTTTTGTATTAACGCGTGTTTGTGGGGGATTTTATGTCATGCACATAATTAAATTAATATCTTTAATTACGCACTGAAAGGGGCATAACAATTATTTTAATCTGATAAGTGGTTGTTGTTTTCATTTGAATGCAGGCAACTGAACTAAAGTTAAATAACAATATACTTTGATGCGTTACACGGGGCGTATGTGTAATCTTGGCAATTGTCAATTGTAATTGCATATGCTTTGGAAAAAGTAAACCATGTCAAGTCAATGCAAAATATTCCTATAAGTAGTAATCAAATCATTGTTTAATGAAAGGAATTTGTAATGTGCATAAAAGAGCGATATTTCATTTCAGATGACATTTCAGTCTGCAGAGTTAAAAAAAATGGCGAATGTTTATAGCGGGCGAGAACGACTTTAATTTACCTTGCAACATTGTAACAAACATATAAAGAAAATATTAACCGATTGCAATCAAATTTGGCATTGTGCTTAAGTACTATAAAAATCTTTTGGTTGCTATTTGGTTTTGATGACGAATTGGTATTTAGGGATTATATGTTAAAGTAAATGATTTAAATCAACATTGATACAGTACTTGGAAACTAAAAACTTCCGAATGCTTAATTTGTTTATGATATCTTTACATTAAACAAAAGACAAATTTTGCATAGTAAATTGATTTTAATTATACCCTGTACTAAAAAGTACAAAGTGTATAATAAGTTCGTGCAAATGTATGTAACGGGTAGATGGAGGCGTGGTAGACCCCATAAAGTATATACACTTTTGACTAGCTTCAACAATGTCTATATATAGCAATGTCTTTCTGTGCGTCTGTTCGTCTGTCTGTATGAGAAAAAGAATTTCTGAGACTGTAAACATACACTTTAAAGAGTCCGAATGATACTACTCCGCTCAAGTGAGCGATCTTTGCTTTTATTCAATTTCTTCAGCTCTTATTTCTAACTTACATTATAGCTGCTGCGGTAAGCAGCATCGTACTTAAATCTATTCGCATGAACCATAATTAGGGTTAAATATATTTGGTACAACTATGCTTATCGCTTATTCGGCACGTCTCATGCCCAGGCCTGAGCATGATGCGACGTCTCATGTTCATGTCTGAACAGAGGCTATAAGAGCTATGGAGCTGAAATTTTACCAAAAGATGCGCATACATAGGAAGCTCACTTATAAGAACGCACACAAGTTCGAAATACATGAAATTAGAACTAGATTTTTCATTGCCATGGAAGCTCTGAAATTAGAACTGCTAGTTCTATATATAGTTCTATAATTCGCGAAAATTTAGTTTGTAAAAATGAATATGTAATGCGTTTACTTATTTAATCATTTAATGACTTAACGCCTTTAGACTATTTTTTGTGGGGCTATGCTAAGGCTTATGTCTATAGCAACAAGCCCTCAACGGTAGAAGACTGGAAGACAACATTGAAGAATTTATTCGTGAGTTACCAGCCGATATGTTGGAGAGAGTAGGCCAAAATTGGACCCAGCGTATGAACCATTTGAAGCGCAGCCGCGGTCAACGTTTACATGAAATCATCTTTAACAATAATTTAAATAGATCGCTCTATCGACTCAAATAAAGATTTCATAAATTTTTCTGTATTTTATGTTTTTTTTTTTTAATAAAATCCGAAAGCTCTTAAAAAATCACCCTTTATATTTCATTTGTCTATGTTTATAATTCACAGCTGCTTAAAACAGCGAATTGTTATATTTCAGTATATGGTGCCTATAATTCGCAACCTATTAAAGCACTATTTAGTTTAGTTTCATAATTTTTCAAACGTTGTCAAACTATTTTTTTTCTTAGGATATATATTTCATATTTTTTTGTTTTTGATGGTGATATCATTTATGGCATTCTCATCTCAACTACGTGACGCTGATTTTTGTCAAAATAGACCCCTCTCCTTGTGACACAGTGTTGGAATATATTTGAAGATGATCATGACGCTTCGCCAGTGTTAATAAATTTTTTTAATATTATCTAGATTTATACAACATATTCAAACAACTAATTCAACTCCTTAATAAAATTAAGGCATCTCCCAAATCCCCGCAGCTTGTTGCTGAAATTAAAGGCATAACACAATTGCATCTTAGTACAGTAAAAATAGGTTGCTGGACTTTCTCTTGCTTATTTTTCCGTTATTTTGACATATGTCCCCCCACGGGGGCAGGAGTTCACCATTTTGGTTTTAGACTTTTTGGATGGTCCTTAATACAATAAGCAAAAGAAAGTCCAGCAATCAATTTTTTCCTAGTCAACCCCTTTTTGTGTCTATTTTTACTGTACTATCTGTTGGGAAATGTCCTAAATGTTTAAGAATGTCTATTGAGATATCCAATGTTATAATCTTATCAGTGTGTAAATGAAGAAGACTCCAAAAGCACTTAGAAAAAAAATTAAAAGACATTAAATTTTGAAATGCTCGATCTAGCTAAAAACAAGCTAAAATGGCAAAACTGCACCACATGATCGTTTAGACCGCGGAGATTGTAAGAGCCAGACAAACCAAACTTTCGGATTTCACGCCATAAAAAGTTTATTTTATTTCTTTAGACGTCATGCAAGCCTATTAAATTAATTTATAATTAAAAAATCAAAGGGCAACTAAAAATAATTGTGTACTAATCTGGCAGATCAAGTTTTTCGATTCATTACTTTGTTTATATTTATTATTATTTATTTTTATTTATATCTTTTCCTGTTTCCTCGTAGGAGCATTTCGCGGCTTACAGGCAACTTTGCCCTGTCTCCGATGTCTCATCCTCTTTTCATGTCTGTTTATCTATGTTGCATAAATTTTCGACTTGCATAAACTTAATACATATACCCTTTGTCCCTTAAAGTACAGGGTATAAAAATCAAGTGGCACGGTAACAGTCGGGGTTTTCCGACAATCACATAGCCTGTACTTGAAAATTTTCATATTGCAGTTCCCATTAAGTGCGTAATAAATTTCTATAAGGAAAGGCTTGGTGTTTAATTGTAAATCAATTCACTTGTCATCCTGAGGGTCTTAATCTGTAGCTGCTATATATTACACAAAAAATTTTTGTATTAACTTATGATATCTTTAAACTCAAAGTATGTATAGGGTATAAAAATCAATAATAAAATGATTAAATACTTAATCTGTAGCTGCTATATATTACACAAAAAATTTTTGTATTAACTTATGATATCTTTAAACTCAAAGTATGTATAGGGTATAAAAATCAATAATAAAATGATTACAGGGTCGCTATTAAAATTTTGCGACTAATCATAAAAAATATGGCGTACGTTAAAGTTGGGCGCGGACGACTTTGGGATACCCTGTACCACCTCATTGAATTCAAATCCGATATACCGCTCATTTAAAGGGTCATCAATCTTGAGGTTTTTTTTCAAAATGCTAAAAAACAAAAATTTCAAATGGATCGGAAAATCTTTATTATCAATAGAAAGAACCATTCTTGCCATTCACTTTATAAAGATAATACCTTTCAAATGTTGGCCGCAGCTGCGCCGTAGCTCGTCCATGCGGAGCTTCTAATTTTCGATGACGCGTTCGAGCATAATCGGCGGTATCTCGCGAATAACACGGGCAATGCTTCAAACAAACAATGTTTATACACAAACACTTTACGTAGCCCTAAAGGAAAAAGTCTAACGGTGTGATATCACGATCTTGGGGTCCAATAATTGTTCACGGAATTGGTTTCATAAAATAGCCTAAGCTCGCGAAAAACATTCTATTGTATATAGAACGCGAATTTTTCTAATATAATTGTACGATTTATAAACGGATGTAAGTCTTTCAATGATGAATTGGCAAAGAAAACTGAATAAAGAACACATGGCAACGTGATTTATCAAAAAAACCCAAACGAAAAAAAAAAAAACTTAAGATTGATGACCCTTGAGTTACGATATTTTTATTATAATTTCCTGACTGTCGGTCGCCCCTGGGTGGAGCATTGGGGATCTCTCTCAATAACTGTTCGAAGAGAACAGTGACCTACAGTTTATAGCCGAATCCGAACGGCGGTGTCTTGAATTAATAGAAATTTCATTTATTTTTGACAAAAAGCTGAGTTATCCCAGCAAGTATCACATCGGATTCTTAAAAAGCAAAGCATAAACTGAACACATCAATGGAATTTTGCTTAAACGTTCCCACAATTAATAATAACAACATCTGTGTTGTTATAACGACTGGTGACAATACATTCTGAATTCCACGTTTTACTATTATTGCAATATATAAAGTTTGTTTTTATCAATTTTGTATGAAAATTACATTATGGACCAAATGGTCCTCATTTTTAAGATTCGAATTTTTTTTTTTTTTTTGAATAACAAAAAAAGCGCTCTTCAGTCAAAACATTGTGGGTACATTAATGCTAAAAAATGTTTAACATTTCAACGAAAGCGTCAGATTGATTAAATAGTAGCTCTCGAAGTACGCTCTCGAATATGCTGTGAAATAAGAATCCAAGCTTATTACACCCCAGCTACCGTGTTTTGTGCTCCATCTGATGTATCATCTTAAATCCTTAAATGGATTGATTATGTTCCCTGTGCAAGAAGCGCAAACTCATCTGCTAAACTGTGAATGCCCTGTATTCCCTCATCTGCACATCTTTTAATTTGCTTGTTTGCTTGTTTTACAGACTGATAAATGAGTTGTATGGATTATTAAAAATTTCGCTATTAATTTCGTCCATTACCATTAATTTTATGCAAAATGTCTGGATTTATATCTTATTAATAACAAAAATGTATCGAGCGTTTTGAACTAACTTCAGAACAAGGCCGTAAAATTCAATAAACTGTCAAGCTGCCCACAATAAAATGTCCGTTTTGTTAAGTGAAATTATATTAGTCAGGCGGCGCAGCATGAAATATGCAAAAATATTACAATTCTCGTAAAACTTTTAGACACTTACTTTCGGCTGGCCACTGGCACTGGCACGTAATCCCCTTTAGCCCAGGATGTGTCAAATTATGGTCATGACTTTAGCCAAGTTGAACAGCCTTTAATTTCCATAAATTAAAACGTTATAAATGAAAGGAAACTCAAATGTCGTTTGGCATGAGGTTTCTCATAATTTTTTTTGTTAATAAACGTTTATTTTAAGCTTAGCAAGTTTTCGAAGACCTTTTATTGTAATCGCTGACGCCGGTGCGCATTAAAGTCGGTTTCATAAGGGGATGACTTCAATTAATTAAAGCGCAGTGGTGTCAGAGGAAGAAAGAAATCTATTTTTGCAAAACCCAAACCATTATGATAGATGCTCTTGCGTTTGGTTTGTCTGTTGTTGCTTTGTTGTTTTTCTGTGGAGAGAAATAAGAGAAATGTGGTTTTCTTATACATATGACTATAGCTTAAACTTCCATCGATTTTTCAATCAGTAGATCAATACTTATAACGAAATAAGAAAATCTGTTGACAGGGGTTGGGGGGAACAGGAGCAGTCCCGACAAGCCCGGAGTTTTCTAAAGGATCCGTAGACTCGAAAAAGGCTCTCGACGGCCCTGTTACTATGTCGTACTTATTTTTAAGCAAGTCAAATAATGCCATACAGCACTTTTCATGTACTATATAATGCTTTCCAAAGTACTTATATTTCATTTATACCAATTCGTACATATTAAACATGTATCTCTTATTATTTGGACTATACCCAATGCAAGTTGAATGCTGCTTCGCCGCGTTTTTAGTCCTATAGCAGTTATGAATTGTACTAAATAATCGAATTGATTAAAAAAATGGCATGTTATTGTTTAATAAAATACGCACACGGCATAGCTTAAGGCGAACACTTAGTGATAATAAATAATAAATAGTGCTTGGGTACTCAATCTTCTTCCAATCAGTCCCATCGGGGCTATAAAGTATGGCCACACGATTTTTAAAAAATTTGGTACAGTGCTAGGATACTTCATAAAGCTACCGAACGCTATATATAATAATAATATAAAGTTGACATCGAAAAAAAAATTTCGACTCGAGATGACTTATGTAAGCTTTTGCCACTGGAGCTCTGGCTCCTAAAATTGTCTTTCATTTCGATTCATAATTTTGTTCACGAGATATTGACGAATAAATGAAAAAAGTGCCCAAAAACAAGTTTTTCGAAAATTTCTCGAAAACGGTGCTAAAGAAAAAAAAAGGTTGCCATTTTCGTGTTTCTCGACCCCAGATTACCCTAAAAAACACTTTTTAACGAAGGTTCATTTTTCTTGTAAACTAGTGTAATTGAATTACCTATCCATTATACTTGGAACATATTTTGTAGAATTTATGGTTTGGACGCTATTTTCGCAATTTTTAGCAAAATTATGAAAAAATTCTACTTTGAACGTAAATTTAATAATTTTAAAAAAATTTTTCATACAATTTTTTTTATGGCTCGTAAAGTTTGATCGATATCGAAAAAATGAGTGATTGTTTATCAAAATCGAAGAAAAAATGTGGAAATATTTTTGTAAAAAGTGAAAAGTGTATTTGTTTGAAAAACCAAAAGTTTTAGATGAACAGTTCATTTATTTATAAAGATATCGTTACCAAATTTGGCATTCGAAAGTTTTTTAGAGTTCTCAAGCTCTGTACCAAATTTTATCAAAATCGATTGACTATAGCATATAGCATCCATAGGATCGATCGTTCAAAAAATAGTGTTTGGTGCAAAATCAGTATATTGCTGAAAAAATCCTAAAGATGCATATATATTTACCAAATTTGGTTACGATATTTTCAGAAACAAACGAATCAAAACGAATTTGGCACAAAAAAATATATAACTATATATATATATGATATAAATATATATATATGATATATACAACCGATTTTGATCAAATTTGATACAGTGCACTGCAGTGTTTTGGAGCTATACAAAACTTCGGATCACCAAAGTTGGTCACGATATCTCCAAACACAGGTGAAACACAACGAATTTCGTTGAAAAAACGTTTTTTTACCTATCTGTTCTATGGGGGCTATACGATGTAGGCAACCGATTTTGATAAAATTTATTTTAGTGGTGGGAAACTCTAAAAAACTGCTAATCACAAAATTTTGTTACGATATCTTCATAAGCAAAGGAAACACAACAAATTTTGTATCAAACGCGTTATTTTGGCCGATCGGTCCTATAGGTGCTACATCAAAAAGTCATCCGATTTTGATCAAATTTGGTACAGAACTCCAAAAAACTTTCGAATGCCAAATTTGGTTACGATATCTTTATAAACAAACGAATTATCCATCTAAAACTTTAGGTTTTCAGAAAAATTTACTTTTTGTACTTTTTACAAAAATTCCCGTTTGTTCCATACTTTTACTCCGATTTTGATAAACAGCCATTCATTCTCTTCACGCCACGAATAAAACTGAATGAAATTTTTTTTTTTAAATTTACGTTCGAAGTAGATTTTTTTTTAAAATTTGCAAAAAATTACGGAAAATTTCATATGAATGAATTAATAACGACCAAACCGTAAATTTGACAAAAATATGTTTCGAGTATAATCGATAAATAATTCAATTATCTGGACTTTGGTAAAAAAATAATCAACATCAGTCTAGTACAAACAGAGATATTTGCTTTTAAGTAGACACACTTTTTTTTTAGCTTAGAAAAGTGGTTTTTTCGAAATATCTCGAAATCGGTTCCATGAAAAAAATTTTGGACATCATTTTCGGGTTTAGCGTGCCATTTTACTACGGAAACGAGTTAATCATGTGAGGATTCCCAAAAAAGGGAATTTTTTTTTTTTGCTATGGAGTAGCCACGGTTTTCACAAGCTCGGTGCACCTATTTCTGCAAATACGGAGTTGCAACGCGGTGCCGATGTTTTTGTTTATACCATCTACCTTTAGGTACAAAGGTTATACTGGATTTGTGCCACGTATGTAACGGACAGTAGGAGGTGTGGCAGACCCCAAGTCCTTTATAGCAAAATGCTTATCATAGCCTCTGTTAGCGGTTGAGCCATGCCCATCTGTCCGCCTGTCTATCCGTCTGTCAGTCCGTCCGTTCACATTATTCATTAAATTACACTAGCTTACACGAAAAATGAACCTTCGTAAAAAAGTGTTTTTTAGGGTAATTTGGGGTCGAGAAACACGAAAATGGCAACATTTTTTTTTCTTAAGCACCGTTTTCGAGATATTTTCGAAAAACATGTTTTTGGGCACCTTTTTCAGTTATTTTTCAATATCTTTAAACTGAAAGAGAATTCTTTTACGATCATTTCGAGTCTAAGATCATTAAAATCGGGTAAGAATTGTAGATGATATGGAGCCATGAATGAAAAAACACGACTACAGCTGCATACAAATGCGTAAATGAACGCAAATGAAAAACTTTGAGTGAAAAAATTTTTTTTTAAACAAAAGTGTGAATGAGTGAAGATTGGAACTTTCGTATATGGTTCCATAACATCTTCAATTCTTACCCGATTTTAAAGATCTTAGACTCGAAATGTTCGTAAAAAAATTCTCTTTTAGTTTAAAGATATTGAAAAATAACTGAAATAAGTGCCCAAAAACATGTTTTTCGAAAATATCTCGAAAACGGTGCTTAAGAAAAAAAAAAGGTTGCCATTTTCGTGTTTGCCGACCCCAAATTACCCTAAAAAACACTATTTTATGAAGGTTCACTCGATGACCCTTAAATTTGTAAGCTAGTGTTATTTTTAGTTACAAGAACCGAACTTTGGTCTTATTTATTTATTTATTTATTTATTTATTTATTTATTTATTTATTTATTTATTTATTTATTTATTTATTTATTTATTTATTTATTTATTTATTTATTTATTTATTTATTTATTTATTTATTTATTTATTTATTTATTTATTTATTTATTTATTTATTTATTTATTTATTTATTTATTTATTTATTTATTTAAGATCAACATATAAATTTAACAGTTGATTAATACAAAAAAATACAAATACATTTAATACAAAAACACAATAAAAAGAAACAATAAATAAAACTTATAATAAATAATATAAATAATATTAGGTATTTTGCCACTGACTCGGTGGGGGTATTTTATTTGCCAGATGGCCAGCTATGCCCCTACCCACAGCCAAATGTGGTCAGTGGCAAAACAAGTTGAAATCGCAATCCGTCCTCAGGCAAGCCGCGCTCCCACCCACAGGAAGAGCGGCCGGAGATCCTAGGTGGTGCCAAGGTAATTTAAAGCAGCTCTCATCAAACTAGAAGAAGAAAGTTCACTTGAGAGGATACTAGCCAAGTCGTTATAAGTTGAACATAAAACTCGTAAAGGCTCATGTAGAGCATAGTTGGTGGTGCATCTCGGTAGAGTTAAGGGTACAAAATTCCTAGAGGAACGTCTAGGAATGTTGAACAAAAGCAGCCGAAGTAGGAAAGGGGAATCAATATATCCTGTTATAAGTTTATGCAGAAAAATAGCATTAAGGGCAATCCTACGATTTTCTAATGAAGGAAGATCAATTAGAAGAAATCTACTGGCATAAGGAGGCAATCGGATGTTGGGGTTCCAATTTAAGCTACGAAGAGCAAACAGGAGAAACTGTTTCTGCACAGATTCGATTCGTGTTTGATATTTTTTATATTGGGGGCACCAAACACAGGAACAGTACTCAAGTCCTGGGCGAACAAGAGCACAATAAAGAATCTTGGTCGTATAGGGATCATTAAATTCCTTTGACCAGCGTTTAATGTACCCTAAAACACACCTGGCTTTATTCACAACAGTAGAAACATGGGTGTTGAAGGTAATTTTCGGATCAAAAGTAACACCTAGATCAGTAAATAAAGAAATACGCGCCAGAAGAGAACCATTTATGATGTAATTAACCAAGTGAGGCTTATGTCGATGAAATGTCATAAACATACATTTAGAGAGGTTTAAGTTCAAAAGGTTAACAGAACACCAGTTATAAAGAGAGTTTAAATCATCCTGAAGTAAAAGATGCGACGCGGAATCATTAAATGAGAAACATAGTTTAACATCATCAGCGAACATAAGAACACGGGCATGATTAACCACATTTGGCAGATCATTTATAAAAAGTGTAAAAAACAGAGGACCTAGATGACTACCTTGCGGAACACCGGAAGATACTTGAAAAATTTTAGAAACAGTAGACCTAACTATAACTCTTTGGGTTCTATCAGCAAGGTAAGATGAAATCCAATTGAGAAAGTTGGTCGGAAATCCTAAGAGTCCAAGCTTGAAAATAAGCAGCTTGTGGTTAACAGAGTCAAAGGCCTTACTAAAATCAGTCTTCGTGAATAAATGAAATTCTTCTAGTTTGTCGGCTTAATTTCTAAATTATGTGAGAGTAAGAAAGAACGAGAGAGGCCTATTGACGTCACAAGAACCTAATTTTAGCTCGTACTTTGGTTTTACTATGCAAGTTTTTACCTAAATATGGATAACTGCAAATCCTTTCTGAAGTACAACTTTTTAGGCAGCATTGGGACTTTCGAAGGGAGTAACTTTGAGACTTTGTTAGTGTAAGCAAAAAGTGTTAGACTTGTTCTTTTTTATTGTCACTTGGTTTTTGGAACTTTAACATAAAGTAGTAGTAATTACCTTTCAAATAAGTTTTTTTTTCATAAAATTCGAACTGTCCATTGAACACCAGCAGCTCAATGAATCACCATGAGTAGACGAAATCTCATGATTTCACCAAAAATATACCAATTTTTGTTTATAATGGTGCTTGCGTTGACACAAACGGACTTAAGAAAAATCAACCACTTTTAGAGAGTGAAAAGTATATTTTTTCATTTTTACCAAAAATTCAATAAATCAGTCAATTTGTGTCATAAAAAGACGACACGATACAGAAATCGCATCTACATATCATGACCAATAACATAATATAGCTTACTTTTTGGGCACATATTTTCGGCTGTAGTTTTTTTTTAAGGCTACCAATTTGTGTGATTGGGGGCATTATGGAAAGGTAGTAATTCCAATAAGTACATTTTTTATGACCGTATTTTGAAAATTGTCCTTTTTCACAAAAATACCCATTAAAACAAGTAGCCATGGGAGGATAAAACAAAAATCGTCTTTTGAATGCTGAAACATTGCCCTAACATAAAAAATAAGTCTCATCTCTTGAGAAACAAAAAGTGTTAACTTTGTTGACTAGTGATATCTTTGTTTACACACGAAAAGCAAAGCGCCTAAAAAATTTTGAAGGAAGGATAAGGCATCAGGCCTTCCTTGAAGCTACTTCATGACCAAGTGATTTTTTTTGTTGGTTTGTAATCGGTTACATAAACTATTTAACATCGATACTACCGTTTCTCGTTTTACCCTAAAACTTTTACTAGTTTTGGCATACTAGGTCAAAGGTTACAGTTTCAACGATGTCATCAGGAAAAGCGTTGTTAAATGTAATAAAAAACTGGAGCGGAAATCGTGCTAAGTCCTTAAGAATTTAACCATATATTTTAGATTTACCATGCACTGTGAGCCTAGATTTTTATATTTTGGCCAAAACCGTGTCATTTCCATAATAATTTTTTTAGAGTAATGAAATTTTACACACGTGTTCCTAAATGATTGAACTATTTTTCTGGGAAGTTTGAGCCTCCTGCGATTTTTTTGAGATGTAGATAATCCAGACCAAAATTGGGAAAAATTAAAAAAAACCAAACAATATTTTTTATTAAATTAAAAAAAAAAAAAAAATTTTGGAATTGAACCATGTTTCACACAGAGGTAGATATGAGCTCCTCGTACATTGAAAAATAGCCTACACCCAAAATATTGAATGGTTTTGGAGTTATATCCCCAAATAGTTTCAGCTTTCCAAGCAAATTACAGAAAGACGACATCACCAATCCATCTGGTTTGTAGCTCTTATATTATTTTTTTGCACGCTTTTTTAATTTTTGTAATTTCATTTTTAGGTTTTTCGTCTAAATTGATCATTTTTACATTTTTTGATTCGCATCATTGTAAGTATGCTATAAAATTTTCCAATTGTACATTTTAGTACAACCTTTGAAAAAATCGTTATTGAAGCATTTTTTTAGGCAGCTAAGAAATCCAAAAAATAGTATAATACCTGGGGGTCAATTTTTAAAATTAAGCTTTTCGATACAAAATTCAATTTCCGAAAATCGGGAGCAAATTTATAAACATTTTTTCGATCAAATATCTAGTGGTACTCGGAGATACCCTTAAAGCAAAGCAGCCAAATAATACAAAAACCAAAAAAATCCTTTTGCAACTACTCGAATATATTTAAAACCGAAAAGTTGAAAAGCGCAGTTTTATTTTTTTTTCTGAAGTTATTCTTATAAATAATAAAGTCAATGAAGATTTTGTTGCTACATGCATCATGGTAAATGCAGGTTTTTTTCTTCTGGAAATGTTCGCGAAAGCACATAAAATATAAAATGTCAACTTTGATTGCCAATAACTTAAAAACCACTAATTATAATTTAAAATTTTTTTCCCTGAACACAGGATACCTTAATATGTGCAAAATAATATTAAATTGTCATTTTGTCCAAATTTTGATTTTCATCAGGAGGGCTTTTGGCCAAAATCTGGCCACGCGGACCCTTTGTGGCGAACGTTGAAGTCGGGGGCGTTTGACTTTCAAAACTCCATACAATTGCCCATAAGTGTAATACTGATTTATTTTTTTATTTATATGCTTTCGCCACTTTAGGCATTCCAATTATTTCCGATATTTATGAACTTAAACAGTAGCTTTGAAATAACGCGTTAGAATTATTTCGGGGAGGAGTGGAGTTGGCAGAAGCAAAAAAAAAAAAAAGACTTGATCTGGCTGGTCAAGGTCTTCAAGATCCAGGCCTTCATACAGATGTACCTACGTAGAGACGGACATACAAAGAGACAGAAGAACGGACACAAATGTCTAGATAAATTTCTTTAGTATTTTCCAAGTTGAGTTAATGTGCCCAAAAAACAATTACGTGGCTGCTTAAAGTTAATCTGGCTTAGACCAAGTCAAGTGTACACTCTTTAAGGGCATGCGAATAAATCCAGTAGGATCAACCACATACAATTCATTCGGCGTATGCTCCACTTAGGAGCTACCGGAAATACATATATACAATTCATGCAAATTCAGAATGTTTTTTGATTTGCCTATTGCCTTAAGAGCTGATTGCTTCATGTCGATTTGTCTTGACTCAATCAAGTAATTCAATTCGATATACCTACAAACTGCACAGCCCCTTTATATACATAGTATGTATGTATATAAGCATACCCATATGTACAATTGTATATGACATGTCAATGTATAGCTGTCAAGCGCATTTCGCCACAAACAATTTCAACAAAAATATCTTGATATTTTTGTTAGATACATGTAAGTATATATGTAAGTCGGCGCCTTGTGTAACTGTCAGTTCAGATAAGTGCGACTGTTTGCATAATGTCAATCTGGTACAATCTCGAACAAGGAATATTTACATATCTTAACACATTGCAGACAATTGTTTGAACTTCTTGTCAGAGGCTGTCTATTTGTTTTTGTTTCGTCTCATTTTATTTTTCGTAAGTAGTTTGGTAAATGGATAAATTTCTTAAATCGAACCAAAATGCCGTCAAGGCAAATTAGTCTTAGGACACAGTTTATTTTTACTAACCTCTATTCACCCGAACAGAGTTCATTAAATGCAAAAGATATTATAGCTTGGGTCCTGCGACCCTGACATACATCAATATACATTGCATGATGAATGAGTTTAAGCTTGAAATGAAATAGGTAAGTCCAGAGAAATCAACATATGCACTCTATGAAAGAATATACTGTTTCACTTTATTACGTATACGCCTAATGATACGCATCGGGTTGATGTTCATCAAACTGAGACCCGGGTAAACACAAAGTTACACTTGCCTCCTTTACTATGTCTATGAAGAACATATTGAGCTGCTGTTGTTGTTGTGTGGCTAAGATAACCAAGCACTGTGATTTATGAACAAACTTTATATTGTGGTTTCATTTGTCAGCTGGCCACACCTTTGTTCCTACTGCTACATGACCGATGTCCAGCCAGACCCGACATGCCTGTAACTACATATGTATACTTATTCGATAAATATTTGCATAGAGCAATATATATTTCAGCAATAATAGAACCAACCTTGAAAATATTTGTTCATAGGCTTGTATGGGGAGTGTATGCACGTGCAGGTCAACATTTGTTATTTGCTATTTTAGGCGAGGCATACAAAAATTTAATTTGGTTTTGCCCATCGAAAAAATTATTACATAAGTAGTTAGGTTTACACATTTTTTTTTTATTTTTAATGCATGTCGAATTTGGTTACCCTAAGGTTTTTTTTTATAGGTGCAAAACTCTGGATTGATGCACTTTGGAAATACAAACAAAGGGTGTAACATGAGTAAAAGAATCTCAGAGACTGATTCCACACCTCTCCAGACCAGTTCGGATCCTCAATCTGGAAATAAATCGCCAATTGCTGCTTGTTTTGACCGAGTCGGTTTCTCGGTTTCGGTATAGTTTGTAAACGTAGGCTTGGATTGAATGCACTGATGCCAGAAATTAAGAGACAAACTAAGCTAGATTTGAAAAAAAAGTTGCTAAAATAAGCTAAAAATCAAAATAAATCTGCTAAAAAAAAAGCTAAACTGAACTGCTCCCAAAAACCAAAATCGTTCGTTGTTTAAGCATTTAAATATTTTTATTATATTAAATTATCAATGATTTCATAAACGTCAGCAGAATCTTCTTCATCAGTTTATTATTTTTCGTTTATTGGAATTAATTTTAACTATTTATGTGGTACATCGTTAGTATGGCACCATTTGCCATTTTTGCGCATCTGTATCTGTGAAATTTAAAATAAAATTTAAATAACACTAGCTTACAAATTTACAAAAATTTTGGTAATCTAAACATGTTCTAGTCATTTCCACAGTAAAATATCATGCTAAAACCGAAAATGCAGTCCAAAAATTTTTTCCTGAAACGGATTTCAAGATATTTCGAGAAAATCATTTTTCGAAATTAAAAAAAAAAGTGTCCCTATTTAAAAACAAATATCTCTGGTTGTAGTAAACCGATTTTGATTATTTTTTAAAATACTGTAGATAATTGAATTACCCCCATCGATTATATTTGGAACATATTTTTGTCGTTATTTATCCATTCATATGAAATTTTTCGTAATTTTTGGCGCATTTTGAAGAAAAATTCTATTTCGAACGTTAATTTTAAAATTAAAATATTTGTTCATACAAAATTTAAAAATTAAAAAATTTGTTCATACAATTTTTTTTATGGCTTATGAGTTCGATCGATTAGGAAAAAAATTAGTTCTGTGCTAACGCTGTTCTTCGATCCTGTCATGACCCTTGAATTGTTTGTCCCAATTCCGATCATATTGGAAATGTTCAAGTTCAATCTTGAGAGCGACTTTTTCACACTCTCGGCTATCAATTTGGCATCTATAGGCCATATTGAAGTATTTAATGGATTTCAAAACAAGTCGCATCGTGTATGGCGTCAGTAAAAACAAAGTTAACGAACCGATATACCAATGAAAATACTTTTTATATTGCGATACATAGACGATACGCGCAAAAAATATCGATAGGGCTTATTAGCTAAATGCAAATTAAAAATATGCTAGATTTACAGCTTTTGAAAAATTTATAAGCTTTTTAGTTTTAAAATATGCTAGATCTAGCATAAATAAGCTAAAATGGCAACATATTATTACTTATGTATCACAACATCGATTAAACTTCCTTTTAGACACAAAATTATTTTTAGTGTGTCAATTAATTTTTACTAATATTGTTATTTAATTATACCTATTTAAGTGCTAAAAAAATTCTTATTAAAGACATAGACGGTGTGACTGGTTGTACAACGTAGTTGTATGATCGAAAGCATCGTGTGTGGCGCCGTTGTATGATTGTACGACTAACCAAAACATTTTAATTTCTCGATAAACAATCGAATTGTACAACCAGTCGCATCGTATATGGCTTGAATAATGATTACTTTTCCAGCGATTTTTTTGCTTTAATTTTTCAATTGCCTGAGTTAAGTTGAATGCAATGAGTAAAGGAGTTATAGGGATAATAAGGAAACGTTATTGTTGAATCATTATACCCTGTACCGTATGGTACAAAGGGTATATTGTGTTTGTGCAAGCCGAAAATGTATGAAACGAACAGAAGGAGACGTCGGAGACCCCCCAAAGTTACCAAAAGTATGATCAGAGTGACTAGAGAAGTCGATATACCCATGTCCGTCTGACCGTCTGTCCGTCTGTCCGTATGAATGCCTAGATCTCAGAGATGGTAAGAGCTAGAGCAACCAAACTTTCAGATTAGATCCCTTACTAATCCATAGGAGACAAGTTTATTTTATTTTTTTGATATCGGGATTACATTATATAGCTCCCATAGGGGTGTTTCAGAGGACTTCGAAAAAAAGCAAAAGTTTTAGATGGATAATTCGTTTGTTTATGAAGATATCATAACCAAATTGGGCAATCGGAAGTTTTTTAGAGACCCCCAGCACTGTACTAAATTTTATCAAAGTTGATTGACTATATCATATAGCTCCCATAGGATCGGTCGGTCGAAAAAATGTTTTTGTACAAAATTCGTTGTGTTTCGTTTGTTTGCGAAGATATTGAAAATTTGGCATTAAGATGTTTTTTAGAGTTCCCAAGCACTGTTCCAAAAAACGCTTTTTTCACAAAATTCATTGTGTTTCGTTTGGTTTTGAAGTTATCGGAACTAAATTTGGCACTCGGAAGTTTTTTATAGTTTCCAATTAGTGTACTAAATTTGATCAAAATCGGTTGACTAAATCATATAGTCCCCATAGGACCGATCGGTCAAAAATTTTCGACTGATTTTTGTTTGTTTATGAAAATATCGTATCTTTTAGAGGTCTTAAGCAATATTTCGGACTTTATTGCAATGTGGTAGTACAGGGTATCCCAAAGTCGTCTGCGCCCGACTTTAACGTAAGCCATCTTTTTAATATATATTTCTTAAATCTTTATATTTGTATCTGAATTATAATAACATAAGCCATAAGCTGTTAACTGAATATAACAATTAAGATCTTCTCTCTCTGTTAATGCGCATCTCATGTTATGCCCATGTTACTCTCTTTTACATATGTACTACTTAAGTCGCTCTTAAAATTTGAATACTTGAATTCAGACGTGTGTTTTTTATCGCTCCAGTTCGGTCCACTTATATATATTTTTAACAAGTTGCATTGTGCTACATATGTATGTACATTGGCACATCAAACTCAATTGTCTACAAATTGAGTAGTGTTTAAATAGTTAAACAGTCATTATTTAGTCAGCATTTCAAAAACTAAGGCTAAATTGTAAAGTTTTTCCTCTTTTGGGCTCAAGATTTTTGCAAAGATCTTATTTATTTCTAAAACAATTTTAAAAGATTTTTATACCCTCTACAAAGGGTATACTAGATTTGTGCAATGTTTGTAACGGACAGAAGGAGGCATGACAGACCCCAAGTCCTTTATACCAAAATACTTATCATAACCTCGGGAAACGATTGAGCCATGTCCGTCCGTCCGTCCGTATAAGAGTTAGGGACGCGAAACTTTACCAGATGGTGCACATATTTTCTCAGAAGATGAAGTTTGTCGAATTACATATATCAATATCTTTCCCCATTTGCCCACCTGCCCTTGCCAATAAACTGTGTCAACATTTGACTCTACGTAATTATGGTAAAAAGTGACATATAATCACAATTTTTGGTTCATGTGGCTCTAATGAACAAATACACATCAAAATTTTATTGATGCGGACCCCCCAACCCCCGCAATCGATTAACCGTGTTTTCTCCCACACCCCTCAACATATCAACATACTTTAAATAGATTCAAAAAAAAATTCCAATTGGAAAATTCTTAGAAGGAATGTGCAGATTTAAAATTTTTCTCGAGAAAATAGATACAGGGTTTTAAAATTTCGGGCACCGGCTCGACTGCATTACATTTTTTTATACACTGTTTACAGACTATATAAAACTTTTTGACCTCATCAATACAGAGCTCAGATGGAAAGAACTGGATGGAAAGACTGAAATTTCGCATGGAGTTTTGTAATATGGCGAACACAGAGACGGAAAAGACGGAAGGAAATGGCGGACATAAGTTTGGATAGGGGAAATTTTCTTTTACCACATCGACTTATAATTTTACTTGTGGCGCAAAGTACTACGAAGGTGTAGAAAGGATTTTGAATAATTCCTTCATTTATTTCGGCGGGTCAAAGTTTTGTTTATCAGATAAAATATATTTTAAAGAATACAATAAAACATATTCTCACATAAATGATTTGGACTTGCGAAAATATCCATTAGTTTGTTTTTTTTTTTAATTTCCCCTACTATAATGCAGCAAGTAAACCAGTTCGCAATAATTTGTTTTCCCATCACTATTTTCTATGTAGAAAAGGCATATTTCCGAAAAAATTTCACTTTACCCAGAAAACAACCAATGTTTATAAAAGCAGACTTGGAATGTTCGCTTTGTCGGGCATAAATGCATCATGATAAAAAGTTTACAGGTTTATGCCCGACTCAGACCTTCGACTACGGAAATAAAAGCATTCTTACACGAAAACAGGTTTGTAAAAAGTGACAATATCTACTAGAGTGACCATATTTTTTATATTGTTTTTCTTTTTTGTTTGTTTGTATAAGCAATGTTAGTTCAGAAGGATGAAGTATGAATATCTACATATGTTTAAAAAAACTTTTAGACTCATGTTAGAAATAAAAAAAAAAAAAAATATTATCATAATATAACAACTTTCAACTATAAAGAGCGAAAAAATAATGCTAATTTTAATTTTTAGAGTAAAAGCTATATTGGCAAAAAATTATAATTTTTTCACAATGCTACAACTTTCCGCTTATTTTAAATCTGTTGCTTATAATTCACAACTGATTAAAACAAAATGTACACTAAAAGCTGTTGCAAGCAGTGATTGTAAACATATTTTTGCTCAATTTTTTTTTGAAATTTTTATTTTTTTTGCTTTTATAGTTGATTATTTGTTTAGCAAGGGACTTGATTGAATCTGGCTCTGTAAGTTGGCACCCCCATGTGCGAATTTTTTTTTTGGTAGTTTGCTAATTTTATTATAAACATCTCTACGCAGAGTTTTGAGTTGTTCTGCCGTTACAAATGATCGTCTGAATTACATTGTTTGTATTGCCACCAAGTCTCTTAGAAAATTTTTTTCCCTGAATGGTATGCAATTTACATATTTCTAATACTACAGCTATGTCTACGAGAATAAGTTGCTTATTATCTTCGAATTTCGAAAAATTAAAGTTACATTGAGGGCATACATTTTTTTTCAGTAAGCATCTCTGCTAAAAATGTAGACGTATATTGCATGAGTTGGGCTCCATCTTTTAAAAAAGCATTCTACTTATTACTGTCAAAACAATCTGCTGTGGGCCCAGATTTTCATATTTTCATCAAAACACTGTTATTTCCATAATAATTGATGAAATTTTACACACGCGGATTAAAAGGATTGAATAATCCAGACCAATACTGGGAAAAATTTAAAAAAAAAAACAATTTTTTAACTTAAAAAAAAACCGGTTAATTGGAATTGGGCCATATTTCACACAGAGGTGGATATGAGCTCCTCATACATTGAAAAAGTAGCCTACACCCAAAATATTGAATGGTTTTGGAGTTATAGCCCCAAAATAGTTTCAGCCTGCCAAGCAAATTTCAGAAAGAAGATATTTAATTTTTAGTTTTTTTCGTCAAAATTTATCATTTTTACAATTCAACTATTAGATACAAAATTCAATTTCCGAAAATCGGGAGGAATAACATTTTGTTGTAAAACATGTGAAGAAATTTAAAAATTTTATTTCGATCAAATATCGAGTGGTAATCGGAGGTACCCTTAAGCAATGCAGCCAAATGATACAAAAACCAAAAAAATCTTTTTAACTACTCGAATATACTTAAAACCATTTTTTTATTTTTTATTTATTTATTTATTGCGAAAACTCAAAAATTCATATATTTTTATGTTTTGCATTAATCTCATGTTGGGTTGTCGCCAATCCAGGGTGTAGCTGGAGCCATCATTGGTCATGCCATAAGGCCACATCAGGTCGTTATCTTAATGATGAGTTAAATTTTTTAATGATCGTCATTTAAGTTTTTTAATAGGGTTTTCATTTAGCAAGTTTTTTGCCAGTTTTTTTTAATCGATTTGGCTTGTGAACCATTCATGTATCATGGTAAATGCATTTTTTTTCTGTAAATTATCGCGAAAGTTAAAAAAATACAAAATGTTCACTTTGATGGCTAATTACTTAAAAACCAATAATTATAATTAAAAAATTTGTCCTCACAGCATACCTTAATATTAAATTGTCATTTTGTCCAAATTTTGACTTTCGTCTGGAGGGCTTTTGGCCAAAATCTGGCCACGCGGGCCCATTGTGCTTTGACTCAAATTACAACCGTGGCGTACAGAACCTCAGTTACTATCGCAGACTTTCAATGTTTTGTTTTCTCTTCAAAAGAATCTACCAAATATTGAATTCACAAATCAGTTTTTCCCAAAAGTAAACAAAAAAAATGTAATACAGTCGAGGCGGTGCCCGACAGTGTAATACCCTGTACCTTTTTTTCTCGAAAAAAGTTTTATTCCTGCATATTCTTACTAAGAATTTCCAATTGGAACATTTTTTTGTTGGTGCAAAACGATATTTATACCTATAAGTTCCGCAAATTTTAACCGATTTTGATGAAAATCGAAATTTACGTCAAAGAAGTTATTTAAAGTATATGAGGAAAGTTTTAAGGGGATGTGTTGAATGGTGTGGGAGAAAAAACGGTTAATCGATTGCGGGGGGTGGGGGGCCTGCATTGATAAAATTTTGATGTAGATTGGTTCATTAGAGCCACATGAATCAGCTTACCAAAAATTGTGATTCTAGTCCATTTGTTACTATAATTAAGTAGAGTCAAATATTGGCGCAATTTATAGGGAATGGGTAGTGAAATTTGTACATTTTAGGCTATAACTTTTGTTGTATTTGTTCGATTTTGTTTATTTTTGACACACAGATGCATGCAATCACAATGCATCGCTCTGCTAAATTTCAGACTAAAATATTAAACGGTGTAGTCAAAAACCGCGAATCTCTGCTACGGGGAAACGGGAAAAGATATGGACATGATTCAACAAACTTGATCTTCTGAGGAAATATGCGCATCAGCTGGTAAAGTTTCGTATCTCTAGCTCTTATAGTCTCCGAGATCTAGGTGTTCATACAGACGGCCAGACGGACAGACGGACATGGCTCAATCGCTACCCGAGGTTATGATAAGCATTTTGGTATAAAGGACTTGGGGTCTGCCACGCCTCCTTCTTGCCGTTACATACATTGCACAAATCTAGTATACCCTTTGTACCTATAGGTACAGGGTATAATAATATAAACTCTTCACAATCCAAAAATCAGATTTAATTCCTACTAAATCTGAAAATATTTTAAATACAAATCTGCTCGTCTTTTGAATTTATGTAGCAATAATAGTTTAAGCATCACCCAGGGTAATGATTGAACCATGATATTGATGACCACAAAAGCTAAAGAAGCCAAAAATCAAATTGGGCAGATTTCGGTAGGGTATCCCCGAACCCCTGTACGGTCCGCTATTTTTAAACTAAACAAACTGACTACAGAACCGCAAATGCCTAAAAACTCCAATTTCACCATATTTATACCGAATGGGATAAAGTTTTCAATTGTTTTCGGTTCTCTTAGTTTCTACTTCAGTGTGCTAAAATGAAATTATTGCAATTTCCATTCCAAAGCATTTCTCAGTAAGCTTAATGAAATTATCTTAGTATTTGTTACTTTAAATATTTCAAAAGCTTAAAAATGAAGAAGTAACGTTTGTTTGTTATTTTATTTTTACACAATTTAATCCGCATATAAAGGATGGCAGCTGCTGTAAACTCTGCACCCAATCCACCGTAATGTAATTGTCAAGGCAATAAAGTCAAAGCATTCAGACAGCTTGTCAAGGGATAAACGCCATGCTTTCCATTTACATATTTAAATAAATACTTTGCAGCACTGCTTGTATCGATTGCTTCCATTCATATGTCCTTTCACGAGTGAAGGTGATACACATGAAAGCAAGCATGCAATTTGAAGCGAGCGCGAAGCGGACGAAGAATAAGAGCCTCACAAAATGCGAGTGTTTGTAGTCGTGATTTTTCGTTCACGGTTCCATAATATCTACAGTTCCTATTTGAATTCGAAGATCTTAGACTCGAAATGTTCTCTTTCAGCTTAAAGTTTAACATAATTTTAAACAATTTTTTCGTTAATAAATCGAAAATTTGTAATTTTGAAAAATGGTCGAAAATTAAAATTATTGATGTCGATACAAAATTTTGTTCACGAAATATTTACGAATAGCTGAAAAAGTGCCCAAAAATATGATTTTCGAAATAGTCTCGAGAACGGTGCTTAAGAAAAAAAAGGTTGTCATTTTCGTGTTTCTCGACCAAAAATTACCGTAAAAAACACTTTTTTACTTAGGTTTATTTTTCGTCTAAACTAATGTAATATGGTAATACACTTCATTTTATTTTAGTTTATTTAAAGTTTAACTTTGAACATTAATAAATAAATTTTAGCAGTTCACATTCTCTTTTCTCCTGTATCAAATTTGATCATAATCGGCCACCATAGGACCGATCGGTCAGAAAATCGTGTTTTACACAAAATTCGTTGTGTTTCGTTTGCTTGTGAAGATATCGTAAAACAAATTTGGCATTCGGAAGTTTTACAAAGTTCCCAAGTACTGTGCCAAATTTGATAAAAATCGGTTGACTATATCATATAGCCCTCATAGTACCAATCGCTCAAAAAAACGTGTTTTGTCGGAATTTGTTGTGTTTCGTGTGTTGATAAAGATATATTTACGAAAATTGGCTAATAAATATCTTTTGGAGTTATGAAGCAACATAACAGATTTGATTGCAATGTGGCGGTACAGGGTATCCCAAAGTCGTCTGCGCCCGTCTTTATCGTACCCCATCTTTTATTATGAAAAAGGTTTATACATATTCATATTCATTAATAATTATTGCGATTTTTATTGCTTTGTTACATGAAAGGCTGAATTATTTATGAAATTGCAATTTTTTTGTAAATCTGCTGAGCTGCTTTCCTGACCAAGACGAATCGGTCACAATAATTGATTTTGCAATAATAAAAATGTTATAAACATGTAATTTAATTATTTGTCTATATACATATATGAACTTACGAATGATGGCCGCATAAAAATTTTTCATAACTTTTAAAATTTTGGCCTGGCCTTAATTATCTGCTCTCCCATTATGCATCTAAAATTTATCACAACTCCTGTCGCAGCCAAAAGGCTGCGAATGGTGTTGATCTATTGGTAGAAAGATATAAAAAAAACCTCAACTTAGTTTCAATATTCTTTTTTTTTATTTAAACGTTGCATTTCAAGCTTTCCAACCATGTTTCCTTGTTGTTTTTGCTGCCACACATAAAAAAAATAATTAATAAACAATAGAAACGCACGAAACATTGTTTTTATATTAACAGTTCTATCAACTTTTATGTTTGATAATGATTTAAAAATTTTGAACTTTTTCTACGAACACGCAATTATATGTGCATTTACGCTTCACACTTTTTTGTCGTTTGGCAATTTTTTGTTCTAACAAGAGCATTACCAAAAATTACTCGTAATTCTTTAAACAGAAAGAGCGTCCCAGCGGCGCAAACCCCCTATACGTAATCAATTACGGATGCATTACTTCGTCGAAAGTAACGCCATATGCATGGCCGCTTTGTACGTACGGCTAACTCCCTGGCGGCACAGAGCTGAATGTGTTCTGCCGAAAAAGGAATTGTTTTCGTTTGTGGAATTGTAATCGGAAGCGAGTAGAAAAGACGACTCGCATTATCTTCCTTTTCTTGTCTTCCCCCTCATCCAACCAACGGCGCTGGGCCGAATGTGATCTGCCGAAAATGTGCATTACGACTTTAAGGGAAGGTTCTTTCAAATTTGGCCAAAAAGAAGTCGAAGTTTGGGAATTATATGTGGCATGATGAAAAGATATACAAACTTCCTGTTTTGAATGCTAAATGCGTTTTTTATTGTACACTAATTGGACATTTTTTTTTACTTTTTTTGTGATTTGACCTTGCTTTAAAATAACAACTTAACAATTTTTCATTTATATTGTTAGAATAAGTGTAATGCTTTAAATTAAGGGAATTGGAACAATAGATCAAGACCTGTGCTTAAAATTCTGATGGAAAACATGGTTCCGAGAAAAACGCGTGTAAAGTTTTTAGAAAGTCCGCGATAAAAATCGATCGCATCGAAAAATCCTTTCGTACACATATTCTACGAATATGTAGCTTTCATTTAAAAAAAAAAAACGATTTTCTCGACCAAATTTAAAAGAACCTCCCCTTAAGCGGTTTTTTATTCTTTTGCTTATTTTGTAAAAAAAAGTACATGTTTCGATTGTTACAACGTCGCGTCGTGTCGCTTGCATTTTTATTTCACTTCAAAAAGGACATGTCCGGCTGTAAGTTCTTGTCATTTATTTGCGATTGATTTGCAAACTATAATAAAAGCGACGTACAAAACCGCCATGCCTATGACAAAGAAATGCATGCGTAATTAATTACGTTTTGCGCCGCCGCACTGTGGGCCCAGATTTTCATTTTTGGCCAAGACCCTGTCATTTCCATAATAATTTTTTTAGAGTGATGAAATTTTACACACGTGTTCCTAAATGATTGAATTTTTTTCTGGGAAGTTTGAGCCTCCTCCGACTTTTTTGAGATATAGATAATCCAGACCAAAATTGGGAAAAATTTGAAAAAACCAAACAATTTTTTTAACTTAATTAAAAAAAAAAACAGTTACTTGGACCTGGACCATATTTCACACAGAGGTAGCTATGAGCTCCTCCACATTGAATAAATAGCCACATACATTGAAAAAATAGCCTACACCCAAAATATTGAATGCTTTTGGGGTTATAGCCCCAAATAGTTTCAGCTTTCCAAGTAAATTACAGAAAGACGACATCACCAATCCATCTGGTTTTTAACTGTTATAATTTTTTTTGCATGTTTTTTAATTTAAGAAACAAAAATTTCAAAAATCTATATATCATTTTTACGTTTTTTTGTCAAAATTTATAATTTTTACATTTATTGATTCGCATCATTGTAACTATGCTATAAAATTTTCCAATTGTACATTTTTTGTACATTTTAGTACAACCTTTGAAAAAATCGTTATTGAAGCATTTTTTTAGGCAGCTAAGAAATTCAAAAAATAGTAAAATTTCCTGGGGGTCAATTTTTAAAATTCAGCTTGTAGATAAAAAATTCAATATCCGAAAATCGGGAGGAATTACATTTTGTTGTAAAGCAAGGCATACACTATACAACGTGTCGTACAGCGCGGCTGTTTATCGAGCGCGTCGTATTTCCATTGCATTGTGCGTGACGCTGCCGTATGTAGTCATACGACGGTCGTACGAAAAATCAAAAAGTTTTGATTTTTTTGGCCAATCGTACAGACGGTCGTATCGTGTATTGGCCTATTTTATATACTCGAATTATTGTTTGTGTATATCGGAGTAAATGAGCACCTGCTGCCGGCAACTTTGTGCAATAAATAAAATTAAAAAAAACCAAAAACATGGAGGACACCCAAGAAATGCGAGATTTTGTGGATGCATACAAGAGTATGAAGGATCTGTGGAACGTAAAAAGCGCAAATTACAAAAACAAATTCGTGCGCAACAAGTGCTACATAAAGTTGCTAGAAACTAATAAAAAAATTAAAAGTGATGCCTCATTGAAGGATGTGCGGCAAAAAATAACAAATATGCGTACGTCATATAGACGCTGTCTCAAAAAATTTATTCAAAGTGAAAAGTCAGGTCGATCTAGTTTTAGCCCAGATGAAGATGCTGTTTCTCTAAATGGGGTATGTATTGAAAACACAATGCTCATCGCCCATAATAAATGAATGTTCTTTTTCTACATTTAGTGATCCAAACAACAAGAAAAGCAGGTGTTGCTGATGCGGAGTACTATTGAAATTTTGAACTCAATACTACATTTGTTTCACAAAATTTCAATAGTCCCTTTTTCAATAATTCGTATGACATTTTGTTAATATTAACTAATTGTAAGCCTAGTTCAATTATGAAAAATTACCTATTTAAAGTTGCTATAAATAATGAAAACAATTTGTTAATGTTAAATAATTTTAAGCCTAACTCAATTATTAAAAAAAAATAAAACAAAAAATATTTTATTTTCATGAAGAATTTATTGCACTCAAATTTATTTAAATTTTTTTATTGTTTCACAAAATTTTTTCCGTATTTCTTTGGCTTCGTTAGACGAATTTCTTAATTTTTACTCCTGACCTTTGGTTATGCTCCTCTTCATCATATTGGTCACACTCCTTGTCAATTATAGCACATGCAATTATTTTTGACTCCGTCTCAGCTCACAATCTTTTGTTGAAATTTTAAAATGTGGTTGTACTGTCTGCTGTATCGTTTGTATGCACAACATACAGCTCGATAAACAGAGTTATCGTACGACACGTTGTATAGTGTATGCCTTGGGTAAAACATGTGAAGAAATTCATAAACATTTTTTCGATCAAATATCGAGTGATAGTCGGAGATACCCGACTATCTCCGGGCAGCCAAATGATACAAAAACCAAAAAAATCTTTTTAACTACTCAAATATATTTAAAACCGAAAAGTTGGAAATGTTCGCGAAAGCTCATAAAATACAAAATGTCAACTTTGATTTCCAATAACTTAAAATCCACTAATTATAATTTATAATACAATTGTTTTTCTGCACAGGATACCTTAATATGTGCAAAATAATATTAAACTGTCATTTTGTCCAAATTTTGATTTTCATCAGGAGGGCTTTTGGCCAAAATCTGGCCACGCGGGCCCACTGTGCGCCGGGCCAATTGAGTTCTAACAGCCTGACGTATCATCTGGACGTATTGGCGGTGGTTCAATCCATCAAGTTTTAATCTCTCTATAAAGAAATAGCTTGAAACCTTTTTTCCACTAATGTCGTCATAATTAAATTCCAAGTTTTTGCCTAAAATGAAGTTAAAATGTTATACAAACAAAACGCTTACATTAATATTGATAATATTATTTATGCTATATTATTTATATTACTTACTACGTTTTTTTTTATAGTTTGCAAATCAATCGCAAATAAATGACAAATACTTACAGCCGGACACATTCTTTTTAAAGTGAAATAAAAATGCAAGTGACACGACGCGACGCTGTAACCATCGAAACATGTATGTACATACTTTTTTTTACAAAATAAAAAGGAATAAGCAAAGAGTAAAAGCCCGTGACAAAAGTAATGCCGAAAAACGGGTGTTGTTAAGTGGGAAGCAGAGTGTGTAGTGCTGTTAATGCATACTTTATCCGGAAAGGTAATGCGAGTCGCTTTTCTTTTTGCTTTCGATAACAATTCCTGAAACGAAAAGCGGCGCTTGTAATCAATTACACCACCAACATTCGACTCCGCTCCGCTTGGCTATCGCGCTCTAATTACAATGCCGCTCTCTCAAACGCACGCATTTGGTTAGGCTCTTATTTTTCTACCGCTTCGCACTCGCTTCAAAATACATGCCTGTTTCCATGGGTATCATAATCCCAAGTGGAAACACATATGGATGGAAGCAATCGATCCAAGGAGAACTGGTGAGTAAGTATGTTCACACACATATGCTTACTCTCTTACACAACCTGTTGCAGTGTTTGCGTTTTTGAAAGTCTTTTGCTCCTTTGTTTGCATTTGGCATTAAGAGCAAGTCAGACAATGTGAAAAAGTACAGTGCTTTTTATGTACATATTAAATACATATATTCAAGTAGACATATGTATGTGTGTGTGTGTTTGTAAAAATTGCAAATGTCAATTTATTTCTGTCGAGCACAAGCACACAAACTGATTTACAACCAAGTGGCACACACTCATAAATACAGGCGAGGTGTGTTTAAAAAAAAGTTAACAATGTTTTTCAATATTTCCAATTTTTGTTGATGAACAATGAACAACAAATGAAATATATTTAAATACAGTATTCATGAAGCACTTAATATTTCATTGAGTGTGAGGACGGAGTAATATTATGTGGACAATTTATCCTGTCTGTTGATCCTCAGAACCACATTAAAATGAAGTCGAAGCAGTACCAGCACAACGACCAGAAACCAAAATCGTTGCTGTGCAGGATCTTGCTGCCGTATAATTACACCCAAGTCACCAACATACTTGCCCAGATGCCTTAGTTATACTCCATCCAAAATTTGTGGGTATTATTGGAAATAGGATTTTTTGAACAAAGCACAACCAATAAATCTGCTCTAATCAAAGCAAAATAGACAGATCGGAAGAAAATATCGAAGGATAACAATTTCCAAGGCATCAATAATCAAGAACGCAATCACGCAAATACGCAGGTGTTCATTCGTCTCGCTGTTTCTTTTCTCTTTTTGCCTTGTGTTTGCATTTTGCAAACAATTGCTCTTGGTTTTTGGTTTTCTTAAGGTTTTTTTTTTAACACATAATAGCTGATACTTACCTTAATAATATGTACTACAAAAGAAAAAATTCAAAAAAAGTATTAATTGTTAATAATTTTAGAAGTTAAATATGATTTTGATTGATCTTTTTCATTTTACATGACAAACTGTATGTGGAAGTTAGAAAAAGTAAATTATAAGTTGCTAGAGAATATAAATCAAAAAATGTAATACAGTCGAGGCGGTGACCGACAGTGTAATACCCTGTACCTTTTTTCTCAAAAAAAGATTTATTCCTGCATATTCTTACTAAGAATTTCCAATTGGAACATTTTTTTGTTGGTGCAAAACGATATTGATACCTATAAGTTCCGCAAATTTTAACCGATTTCGATGAAAATCGAAATTTACGTCAAAGGAGTTATTTAAAGTATATAGCGTAAGTTTCAAGGGGATATGTTGAAGGGTGTGGGAGAAAAAACGGTTAATCGATTGCGGAGGGTAGGGGGGCTGCATTGATAAAATTTGGATGTGGATTTGTTCATTAGAGGCACATTAGCTAAACCGCGAAACTCTGCTACGGGGGAGCGGGGAAAGATATTGACATGATTCAACAAACTTGATCTTCTGAGGAAATATGCGCACCAGCTGGTAAAGTTTCGTATCTCTAGCTCTTATGGTCTCCGAGATCTAGGTGTTCATATAGACGGACAGACGGACGGACAGACGGACATGGCTCAATCGCTACCCGAGGTTATGATAAGCATTTTGGTATAAAGGACTTGGGGTCTGCCACGCCTCCTTCTTGCCGTTACATACATTGCACAAATCTAGTATACCGTTTGTACCTATAGGTACAGGGTATAAAAATAGTGTGACTATGAATCCAGCTTACTTCAGCGCTTTATGGAACTCTGGCTTACATCACTGCTTATTTTTATATAGGCTTGGCTGCCAAAGTTGAGTGGTCTCTTAAAATTAAACAATATACTTTAAGATCCTTATTTGGCTGACTTTTACATTGATTTTTCCTTTTTTCATCATCGATTTTTGTGAGCTCGAAAAGCTCCTCGAATTTCTTTCACGAACTCAGTCTCCGTATAGCTAATTTCGTTTAGAAACATCTGCAGAAGCAAAAATAAAATAAATATACTCAAATCCATATCACTATTTATTATTAACTTACCAAATAATACTTTGTTGAGATTTTTTAATTTAACCGCTGCCCATCGTAATTATAATGAGAATTTTGTTCAGAGGATGCATTTTCTAACAATGCAAATGGGTCGGCCCATAGAGGCTGTAGCCTCGGCTGGATTTTGTTTTTCTTTCGCTGGAACGCGGCTAAGCGACGTTATTTCCTTAATTTCCGCTTCTACAATTTTCTGCTGGGATACGTTCGCGTCGGTCGTCCCTATTTAGATTGGTATACTATATGCTTTTATTAAGGTTTCTTTAATTTAAAGGGCTACAATCTTGAACTAAACTATTTAAATTGTTGATTTGAATTGGTGTGTAATCCAAGGATTCTAATTGAGGGAATTGTAGCCAATACAAAAAAATAAACAGAATGCAAGCGAAGAAATCCAAAAGATGCATAAAATTCGATGCAAATAGGTAATGCGAACTGTAAAAAGGAGTCCGAAAAATTATATAGGTATGCTATGTATACCATATTTATAGCTTAATAAATGTATAACCTTTTACTCAAACCAGTTTCACTGATTTCTGAGAATGACTAGACAACATTATAAATCCTGAAGATACGAAATTGATCATCCGGCTGAAGGCATTCCTGTAACGTTTTGGAACACACCTCGTATGGAAAACGCGACCATACGTCTAAACGTTCATAACAGAAATAAATAAACCATCAAATAAAATTAAATATTAGCAACTTTTGTTTTTATTGCAAACAAACATAAGCATAAATTCATGTACTTGCCTACCAATTGTCTTTTATCTCTAAAAGAAAGATTTATCTAATATTTATTAGATTTGCATTAAAGAAATATGTGTACAAGTTACTAACGTCAAACGGCCTTGGGTTGAATAAAATGCTAATGGCGTTGATCCTTGACCTTAGGCAAATTCTTTTGTTGTTATGGGTGTCATTGTGCTTCAGTCAATGGCATCGAGATATGTTGTGATTATGCTAATAATGGGCGTGTCATTGTCATTGTTGTGGTTCTTGATAAACTTCCGTTCTGTTAATGATGTCATCGCCCTTGGCGATGCATTTTGCAATTGTCCTCAAGTTAATCTGCTCGGGTATTATGTACACTCAGTTGATATTCTCAACTTATTAAGTCATGAATTTGGCAAAAGTAATTAGAAGAAATTACAATTTATGAGACCATCTCTAGATGACATATCGTATATGTTATTGAGGAATACTGCAATGCAAGCCTTTACATTTATTTCGCCTGCTTTTGGAATTGAATTATCACAATTATCCCTAGTTGTAGCAAATATATATATGTTCCTTTAACTTATTTGGAGCATAGGGCGTCTTGACGATTCGGTAGCAAGAAATGTTTCAGGTAGGTAGGTTGCTAGCCCTCCTACCCTAGCTTGGTGATAGAATCCCTATCTGCACCTCCAAGGAGGTGTTTTGTCTGTTTTGGTCCGCGAGTGGTATTTTATTTCCAACTGACCCAGAATAGTGCCGAGCCTTCCCCTATCCGCCACCTGGGGACGCGTCCGATGGGAGACAGACAACTCCACACGAACTAGCAAAGGGCCCCTACATACTTTCTCCAGCTTTCTCTGTATCTCTCAATTGATAAGGTACAGTATAAAAACCATTTGTTGCTCTTCTTCGTAGATTAAACGAATTTATTTAGGTTATAGGAACCGAGAAATTGCTTGGTTTGTCTGATGCCGTATGGATATCTTCCTTTGTGTCTGAGAATGCCACAGTAGATGTTCGGCTCAATAAAAGGCTTCGAATAAACTTGTGGCATATACTATAGCTTGGCACGCGCCTCTTTGTGTGCGTACAGAAGCTCTCTGTCATACATATTTAGCGTAGCCTTTGTTCCTTCTACGTGTTTTTGAAATGAGGCTACCTCTACCCGTATATGTGATGCTGCTTTGGCTAATAAAAATTCACTTATGTGCATTAATACAAGTTCTGTGAGAAAATTAAATTACTTGGCATTGTACTTATGGTAATGCAAACAGGTAATTTTTATGCCATTATTACTACTACAGCTAAAATGCCGATATGTAGCATCGTAAAAACTTGGTTATAGCCTAAAGCTATTGTGTAATACGCAGTTGTTAGAGCTACATGGGATATGTATAACTGGTAATCAACATTAACCCACAAAAAAAGAAGATACGTTCGTTTTACATGCAGCCTATAATGGTATTTCTTATTGAGCTCATCAGTTTTATGCGCTCGCCCACAAACAATGGCGTTTTTACAAATACATAAGCATGTTTTATATGCTTATATACTTATGTACATCTGTTTGTATACTTCCATTTGCTTAGGGCTTCAAGTACCGGAAAACGGGTGACAATTTTTTGATACAATGCCATAAAAGCATAGAATGAAATCAAAATCAATGTGGCATAGAAGCGCACGCATCCTTTTGGCATGTTTTAGCATCCTTTAGCATCAATGCACACAAATACAAAGACATGCAAAGAAAGGTTGGGCTGAGTGAGTCACATCAATCTACGCCAATGTAGCACAAACAGAAAAAAATGAAGCAGCTTTTCGAGCGGTTTCAGCATTTGGCTAATGGCGCAAACTTTTCCATTAGCCAAGTTGAAGCAACAAAATCAAGGTTTAGGCACAAGCAAAACAGTTAAAAGAATCTTGTTTTTATTTCATTTCATTTTAACAACCTGCTAATCTCTTTTCCACAGCTCCCTCAGATACACACACACACACACACAGTCTCAGACTTTCCAAAAAACGCACTCACACAATCGGATTGAGAGGGTCCTTTGTTGTTGTCTGATGTTTTGAATTAGTTTCTGCTTTACAATTTTTCCGCAGCATACTTTTGGGCTGAGCTATAAACGTTTGTTCACCTTTGAGTTTTTATACCCTGTACCGAATGGTACAAAGGGTATATTAAGTTTGTGCAAGCCGAAAATGTATGTAACATACAGTAGGAGACGTCGGAGACCCTTCAGGGTGACTAGAGAAGTCGATATACTCATGTTCGTCTGTCCGTCTGGCTGTCTGTCCGTATGAACGCCTAAATCTCAGAGATGGTAAGAGCTAAAGCAACCAAACTTTTAGATTAGATCTCTTATTATTCCATAGGAGACAAGTTAATTTTATTTTTTCGATATCTGGGTTACATTATATAGCTCCCATAGGGGTGTTTGAGAGGACCTCGAAAAAAGAGGACCTCGAAAAAAACCAAACGTTTTAGATGGATAATTCTTAACCAAATTTTGCATTCGGAGATCTTCAACACTGTACCAAATTTTATCAAAATTGGTTGACTATATCATATAGTGCCCAAAGGGCAGATCGGTCAAAAAAACATTCTTTGCACAAAATTCGTTTGCTTGTGAAGATATTGTAACCGAATTTGGTGTTTGTCAGTTTTTTAGGGTTACCCAGCACTGTACCATATTTGATCTAATCGGTTGACTATATAATGTAGTTCCCATTTTTTGAACAAAATTCGTTGTGTTTCGTGTGTTTTTGAAGATACCGTGACCAAATTTCGGCTTCCAAAGTTTTCTCTAGTTCCCAAACACTGTTCAAAATTTAATTTCTTGCAATGTGGTGGTACAGGGTATCCCAAAGTCGTCTGCGCCAGACTTTAATGTACTCCATATTTTTTTTATTGTTTGGTATACGAGAAAGTTCAAAGTGCGTGTTTTGTTAAAAATGTAAACATAATGTTTAAATGCTTGTTTTCTAAACTAAATTTATTTTCATATTATTACAAATAACAAGAAATAGCTTAAAATATGACTTAACACTCTTAAAGCTGCTTAAAACTTTTTCTTTTTTTTATCCTTAAATAAAGTTCAAATGTGGAAACGAGATTCTAATGCATTAAAGGTGTGTAATGTAGCAAAAAGGGTAGAATCAATTTATAGTCTTTATCTATGATATTATATATATGTATGTGTATGGTATACTTTACTTTGATATTTTAATCTGTTAAGTGTTTTATACCAACAAAAAGTGGTAGATGTGGTTTAATATGTATATTTGCTCGAAAACCAAAGACTACCTAGGGCTGGATGTGTTAAATTTGATTAAAAAAATAAAAAAAATTTTAATATTTAGACATTTGAGCGATATTGAGAAAAAGTAAATATCTGTGTTTAGGTTAATTTTTGTTTCTTAAGCCCACATGAGTTTATATCCAAAAGTTGGTGGCTTTATAAACATAGTTTACTTGCCGTTAGTTATGGGACGATTAATCATTTGATACACAATAATCGATTATTTTCTTTCAATTAACGATTTAATTGTATCGAAAAACGGGGTCCGATTAATCGAAACGTTAATCGATTAGCTGCTTAAATAATTGAAAGATTATCACTACATTTTTTCGCGCAAAATAAAAGCTTGGGACAGAAAATTTTGCAAATATTTTACCAACTATGGCTCCAACTCAAAGCAAGTGTGATGGATCATCTACTGGCGATGTTGAGTTTGATTTATGAGCCCACCACAAGTCGCTGGCTCACAAACGTCGAAAAAAAGACAACGACCCAACCCAAATTCAGGAGGAGCTTAGTTTTTTTTCTGAATGCTCCCGTTTTGGAACTAAAGCGCAACGTCATCAATGCCTGGGAGGAAATGCGAGCTGTGTACCCTAAGCTATATATAATAGCTCGTCTATTTATCGAGTTATCGATAACTGAAAATTGGGTTTTTCATTTTTAGACTACTCTTTGAGAAGCCAAATCTTCTAAGCGAATAAAGATATTGACGCGATTTTTTTTTTCCATGATAGATAAAATATTAAATTTAAAAAAAGAAAAAGAATTTTGTTTATTTTTAAGATTTTTTTTTTAAGTTTTTATCATTTTTAGTTTTTAATTTTAAAATTCAAAAGTGATCTCCCACTTTAAAAAAAAAGTGTTAATGTCATTTTATGCGCGTAAATTCACTGCAAAAAATAAAAAAGTTTGTAACTCATAGAACTGTAGAAGTTATGCTTATTTTAGTGATGACACCTCGCTCGTTCGCCATAGTTAACATAGCTCGTAAATGACAAATAAGCATAACTTCTCGGGATTGACAGATAAAAGGTTCAAACTTGACATGAATCAAATTCGGAGAAGGTCGGAGGATAAATTGTCCGCTTCACTTATTTTCGCCGATATAGATTTGGGTATTGGATGATTCCATTTTTTTTTGCTTTAAACACCATAACAGCTAAACTTATTTGCACAAAAATGATTATGCTAGAATATTTCGTGCATTTAATAACCTTTTCGTGATGAGTAGTTATTATTGATGGAATCGATATAGCCCAAGATTTTCAAAAAATGGTTAAAATATAAAAAAAATTTTGCCATAGAATAAATTTTTTTTTTTTATCTCGACTTGTAACACGATCTCTGGAAAAGTTATTTGCGAACCCGATAACAGCTGTTTTCAATTAAATCCAATAATACTAATTTTAATAAATGGCTTTATCATTAAATATTCAATGTAGTCTTAAAAATGAATTAAAATTAGTTTTCCGACCAAATTAGCATTCTGTAAATATGTGCCAAGCCATCTGAATAAACATTAAAAGTTTTTGCTGACAAAAAATCCCTTTCGTTGTTTTAATTACAACTATCGATATGTGGTTCAGTTGTTATACACATAAATTTATTATGTAAGTATTTCCGTATGCCATTTATAGTCCGGGGTTAGTTGCTAACATTTTAAGTCAGTTTATTCATTAAATATGAAATTATTTGCTATAAATAAAAGGGTTTATTGCTAAAAATATGTGTGTATATTTTATGGATTGGAGCATAAAATGCACACAACCTGACTGATTAGTAAATCACTTTTTTGTGCAAAGCATTGAAAACCCTTTTTAGCTTAAGATTTAACAATAATGCTACGTAACAATACATTGTGTATAGCTCTAATAATAACTTTTTTCACCTAAAATCGAAACCAATTTAACTTGCATCATTAAATTATCAAAGGCATTTACCTTTAATTGAATGAAACAAGTTTTTTCGATAACAATCAAAAATATGCAAACAAATTGAGGCATAATCAATCTTTTTTATACCCTGTAACATAATAACAAGGAGTATATTAGGTAAGTGCAAAAAAGAAAACGAGTAAGTTAGAAACAAACAAAAAATGATTCAGTCGTTCCAGTGGGTGCAAATTATTTCCTGGTTATTGCAAACATAGGGAACCGCTGAACTGCAACCTAACCTGCAGTTTTCATTAGTAAAATATTTATAATACATTTTTTCAAAATATTTTGCCCGAAGCCCTCTAAAATGCCTTTGCAAAGTTTTTAGGGATTCTGGGGATTTTTAGAACGAAGTTCTATAACAGAGCTTAAAGTGAAATGATATAAAAATCGATACGTAACGAAATTCTGTGTATGCGTAAGAGTATCAAGTAGACTCGAAAAAAAGCAGTATATAAGGGTAGGCCTTAAAACGTCTCAGTTGAGACAATTTTTTTCTTTTTACTATTAATTATTGTTTCAATTCCAGTTTTGTGCAAATCCTTTTATATTATATCTGTGGACATTTGACAAAACAACTTATCTCTAAAATACAAATTTTACAGGAGAACGAAAAAACACCTTAAATGTGAGTCAAAACATTTTTAATTTGTTTCCTGATCTTTTTAATTGTGGATGATGTCGCGGGAGTTTCCATCACCTGAGATTCGCCTTCTGGTGGTGTGTCCCAATCATTAATATTTGATTCCAAAATTGAAGCCATAGCTCTAACACTCTTAGCACTCTTTTGTTCGCATAATTTGTCAGTTTTTGGGCCGAAGCCACTAGTTTTCTTCCTCTATACATCAACAAAACAACTTATTTTTCTTATTTTTTTATAAACGCACTTGACAAAAGCACTTAAGTATAGATGAAATAGTTATTTTTTAATTTTTAGTTTTCACAAAAGAACTTATCTCCACATAAAATGTTTTGTCAGATTGATCGCTAAAAGCCAACTGATTGCGAAATAAACTTAGTTCTAATTGAGTTACCCATCTTTCAACTTTTGCATTCGACAAAAGAACTTCTTTCGAAGTAAGTTGTTTTGTCAAAAGTGTTTTTGGAAAAAAAATTAGAAGCTTAAAGTGAAATACGTTCTTTTGTCAAATGGATTGATTTTTTGGAAAAAGGTCAACTTAGTTGTTTTGTCATACGTAATTGGAAAAAAAAACAGAGATAAGTTGATTTGACGTACTCGATAAGTTTTGACCCAGAACGCCTAGAAGGACCCCGATAAGACAGAAATATCGGGTTTCAAAAGTTATATTTATAACAAAAATCCTGGAAAATGTTCCTATCTCGTGGTAAGTTGTTTTGTCAAATGTCTACAGATATGTAATTTACTGTTTCGTACATTATCTTTTTTTATTATTTGGTATCTATTTCTATTAAGGTTTCGTTGACTTTTGAATGAAAGAAACTTATGGGTATAATTTTTCTTAAATTATTATTATTATTAGTATTATTTTTTTTTTTATACAATAAAATATAATTTTACACACAATTTTTAGTTCATATTTTGTATATTAATTAAAATTTTTTTTAACTGAAAAATTGTTTGATGTTGGAAAATCGTAAGCGTAAGGAACTTCTTTCGTGTCGGGGATCCTTGTTTGCACCTTGGTGTTAGATATTGGCCCTTCTACCCTACCAATAGCCACAATACCAAATTTTTAAATTAAAAATTAACTTTTGATCACTTTTCAACAGCAATACAAAGTATAGTCACCAAAATACTCCTAATCCCCCAAAACAGTTTTTCACATCATAAGAAAATAAAATAAATGCGTCTTACTCGTATGAAAACTGTGGAAATCCGGAATATTACAGGGTGCATAATAGTCGACATGCTCCGAATTGTTGTATTGTTTTTTTTTTGCGGCGCTTCTAAACAATTTTTATCAAAATGTATCTCATTTCTTATACTACGTACATATGTAAATGTTTAGGGGATCTAATTTTTTTCCCGAATTTTTCGCTTTTGCAGCTCTTTTTGCTGGCGCCAATAATTTGCATAATTAAACCAGCTGGCAGCGATTGCTAAAGCGATAAAGAGATAGCAAAAAAAGTTGGGGTAAGTCAATACGTTATAAACATATTATATACCATATAGATAGTATTAAGCGGAGCTCATTTGCAAGTCAAATAGCTTTTTGGCTATAATTGGAAACTGTTAACAAATTGCTCAAAATGCTTTGAGTTCGTATTTATTGCATTCTTTTCAAGTGATGGAAGTTGGCAACAAATTAAAATGTCATATATCAAAATGTCTGGCTGCTAAATGTTGGATAAATAGTAGTAAGATGTAAAATAAATAATAACGAGAGGATCGTAAAATGCTTTGAAAGTGAATGTGACATACTTGGCAAAGTAAATAGTTCCATCTACAAAATACAATTCAATTGTCGGTAAAAACGAAAATACTTGATACGTGTTTTTAAAAGATTGGCATGCTGGTGTTAATTGGTTTTTTTATTGAGACTTCATTTAGTAGCAACTTATTGAAGGTGAAGTCTGAAATGGATATGTATTTATTACCACTGACCATAAAGGGAATCCCAGCCTGTTGCTACGAAATAGCTTGCAATCATTCTCGGACAGATAGGACCTAGCTCCTCTAGGTTGTGGAGGAAACTATTTCCCAGGCGCTTTTTCTTGCGTCTACATAGAGCTTCACAGGAACAGAAGAATTCTAATCCTTCCTCGTCTCTGAAACTTCTGCAAAAGTCATTGCTCGGAGCATTTATTCTGGTCGCAGATGATCCGACAAGCCAGTGACCGGTGACTGCTCTAACAACTGCTGAACACTTTGTGCGAAAAGACTGCCGGATGTTTAATTGCTCCGAGATGACCCGCCCCCATCCTGGTTGTTGAGGTTGGAGCCATCTGTGAGGAAATTTATGCGGTCGCTTTGACATGGTTGGTTTTCTATCCACGATTCCCTAGAGGGGATGATGGTGGTAAATAGCGTAAATAGCGAGGTAGCTCTTAGGGCACCAGTGATGCATAGTTGCGACGTTCTTTTTAACTTGTTTAGTGCTTTAAGTTTTGATTTAATGTTTAGGTCTGGCCACCAGGTAGATACCCCATATAAAAGTATTGGTCTCACTTTGGCTGTATAAATCCATCTAACTACTTGAGAAATGTGAACATTTTGGAAAATGAATACAAATTTTATAAGTAGATACCCCAATTAGAATAAAACTTATTTTGTTTGAGCTTTGTGGCAACCCTGTCAGCTGATTAATGATCTTTGATGTAAAGTTTTAATACAATAAATTCACATGATCGCAGTTTTATTGCAAATTGCAAAATAGAGTATCTATGGGCGGTATGAGTGGCGTGGTCGGACTTATCTGAAAATGTCAAATTTAAAGTCTTTAGCAATATTTTTCGATTTTATGCGAAAAATTACCGCTTTGGTACAATACCAGATTGTCCGAGAGAAAACAGCGGACATTCCAAGCAAAAACTTGTGTTCGAATTTGTTGCGCAAAGACTTCAGAGCAGAATCATCACCTCCAAAGTTTCCAAAATGCTGTAAGATTTATTTTCTAACGCTAACAGTTTGTTAATGAAAGTGGACATATAAGAGAGGACGGAATACAAAAAAATTCAGAAAAATCGCTCACAAATACATTTTTTATGGTTTTAGGGGGGTTCTTTTGGGACAGAAAATATGATTTTAAACCTTGAAAAAAAAAACCCGCTCAACTGCGGTCAGTGCATTTCATATTCGACGTATGCCTAGTATCGTATCAGTCTTAGGCTTTATTTATTTTTATGGCAATCACTTAGTTCAATGTGATACTATTTAGTTGGTCAGGATTGTGGATACAGCTGTTGCAGTTGCTTTATCCAAGACAAACTTTGGGTGCCATAAAATGTATAGAATTTCGATATCAGACTCTCTGGGTTCATACAATATGCATGCAGGTTCTCGCTTAGAACGTCGCGCGTAATTTGTTTCACTTGAGTAATCCCCCAACAAGTGATGGATATTAAATATGCATGACTTACAGCGGGTTTTTATTTTACCATCTATGTGTAATAGTTATACTTGCTACTAGAACCGCCAGTTGTTGACAGTCGTGACAGACGACTGGATGAAAGTAGTAGTCTACTACAGCCCCTGGCAGTAACCTTCATGGATAGAACACATGTGTGTTGTGTTTGTCTGCACGTATTGAGTGAATCCTAAGGCCTTGCTATGTATATGGGGTAGAACAACGTATAACTATTATGTAGCATGTACTGTCTACTAGTATGAGTGAAAGTACTATAAAGTGCAGTTGGTCTTATGCAAAGTGCAGCGTAAACACTTGAAAATTCAAATTGCAAAACGAGTGAGAGCCAGAAAGCTTGAAACCTAAATCTGCCTTAAAACTAAAGGGATGTTTATATTGTCAAAGTCTTGTTGTCGATCATTTTTGAAAACTTATTTATTAGCTTAAACTGTCAACTTTGTTGTTCAACTTTTTTGCTATTGCAAAGTTTCTTATTGTTAATATTTAGTTTTCTGACACAACGTGACAAAAATATTTTTACGAATTTGTGCGTAACAGATACAAATTCGCAAAAATATACCCAGTAAGCTGCAAAACTAAGTTACTGAAAAACTTTTTGCAATGCAAATTGAATATCTGTTTAAAAACCAAGAAAGAGCAAAGTTTTCACAAAAAAGCTGACAATTTGTTCTAGATAGAAATATGCCATAGTTCTAGCGTTTTTTTCTGCATATTTGCTTGCAGCAGCGATTAGGGTATGTTGCAAATCATTGTCTGCTGCTGACGTTTTACCAAGTGGAAAGACGCATATTTTTCACTTTTGAAGGATGAGCAAAAAAAAAAAACGACTGACATGTGAAATATGGCAGCATGTTTCCCCAACTGAAAAATGAAAAACAAGCATCGCTTTGTCAACTTTTGACTTCCGAGTTAAAAAAAATAAACACGAAATAAATAAATAAACACAAAAATTATTGTGCAGCATCGTTTTATAAAGAAATATTTTCAGCATATTTAAAATTAATTTTAACGATTCATATGTGATGGCATTTTAACCAACCAATGCCATCTTCCACTGGGCTAACAGACAAATTTTTGAGAAAAAGCTAACATTTTTCTGAGCGCATATCTTTATTGTAGTCATAAAGTGCATACCTGCAGTATAACATCCCATAAATAAAAGTAATCTGATATGCCAACCAACTGGTTGTTTATGCATAAAAGCACGAAAAAAAATTGGTTTCCATTGGACGCAAAAATTTAGGAAACAAATTTTTTAAGGTTATACAATAAAAATTGAATACAATCGAGGCGCTGTCCAACAGTATGATATCTTGTACCCTTTTTCTCGGAAAAAATCCACTCCTGCATATTCCTTCTAGGAACTAACTGCCACGCCTCCTTCTATTTCCCTTTGTGTACCTATCGGTATAGGTATAATATTATAAAGTAAACTATTAATATTCGTTAAATGCATTTTCCTGTGTCGACGGAACAAGGGTATAATAATTTCGGGAGAAGAAGGAGGCTTGGCAAACCCCATAAAGTATGTATATTCTTGATAAAGAATAACAGACGATTCGACATAGCCCTAGTTCCGAGTGAACAAAAGGATCTCACAGACTCAGACTATAGGAGGTAGAAGTCCAAATTACGAAAAGATGCACATAATCTGCATGTTAAAATTTAACACTGTTATAAAAATTAAGATCGGATGAAAACCTCAAAAGTTATAAGTAAAAATGTGACTTTTTAGACCCTTACCTTAAAACTGCACTAAAATCAAACTACTTGTAAAACTTTTCGTGGCACTAAAACCAGTATGTAGAGGCATGTACATTAAAATATTAAAATTATTCTTACTATGAGGCGAAACCACCTGCGACCACATGCAACAGTTTTTTTTTATCAACTACTTTAAAACCTTTCTAATTGCAACTTTGTACTCGCCACATAGCAATTACTATGGTTCGGTCGAGGAATTGTAGCCAAAAATTGTAAATCCCTTTCCTGGAAAATCTTTTAAAATCTGCATAAACGGATTATTTTAGCATCGGTCAGGAACGACTGTAGTCCTTAAAAATTCTTAGATATAAAGCAAAGTGGGTGGGACTTTATAGTCCGAATGTCCCGAAATGTACATAGAAAATCTAAGGGGGTCAGAAACTTAATTTCTGTACAAATTTAACAATGAATCGTTTCAGAGCGAATCAAAATGGCCAGAACGTCGAATGGTAGATACTAAGCTCGATGCAGTTTCTGCAACGAAAATTGCATAGACGTGTTTTAATTGGCAATATTGACTTGCTACGGCTATTTGAATAGCAAAATGTACGCCAGTAGCCCTTGGACCAGTGACGAGCTTAATCATAAAATTCCTACCGCAATATAAGCTATTCGTAGGCTCAATAAAGTAACCAAAAACGCAGCAATAAGGGCACATTTTTTTGTTGACCAATAAAGGCAGCCACTTGATTGATGTTGTTGTTTAAGAAGTGGTTCAAAAAAATATGTGGGACCAAAATATTAGCAAATTCTTTTTAATGGAAAATTAACAGATTCTTTAAAGTTGTTTAAAATTCGTATACCCACATAAAATATGCTGCAACCTACATAGTGATAAATTAATTTAAAAAATTACGTAAACGCAATGATGCACTTGTGCTTTTAAATATCAATGCATTTTGTGTTCAAAAACATTCAGTAATTTAGTCACAATGAAATAAAAAGGAATACACCTAATTCTGTTTTTACACGGTCTTTTTTTACACGGTTTTGATTTAACACGATTTGAAAATACAAATTTTTCAATTTTTTTACACAATTTTATGGCATTTAACGCGATTCAAAATAACACAACACAAATAAATAATTCTTTTTACCTTAAAAATTGAATAACCTATTCTTTTTTTTAACAACATAGCTGTTTTACATACATACATAAGTATTTTTAGTTCCTGAACTTGTCATACATTTAATTTACAATACATACTTTTTTTACACGGTTTTTTCTGGAACCAATCTACCGTGTAAAAACAGAATTAGGTGTACATTAATTTAAAAAATTACGTATACGCAATGCTGCATTTGTTTTTATAAATATCGATGCATTAAGTGTTCAAAAATATTTAGTAATTTAGTGAAAAACACTTTTAAATGAAGCAAAAACGAGTTCAGCTTAAGAACTAAAATTTTGCAAACATTTTTTTTTTTTAACTATAAATCGATATGCATCATTAGTATTTAAAAATCGTTGAGGGCAGTTTTCCAGCTGAAAAATTTTCCGTTTTGTTGAACAAGAGATAATTTGTTTAGTGCAGGGTTACTGCAACCAACTCTTTCTTATATAACTATTGGACTATTTATCTGTATGCAAATATTTTTCCACCTTTCATTTCTCACACTTACTTTTCCTTTTTCGCAAGGACAGAAAATTACTATTAAGTATTAAGATAAGAGCAGATAGGTGTAAAGTTATCTTTATTAACAATCCTATCGCCTTTTTTACATTAACGTGAGTAAAATTAAGATATCAAGTATACTCCACATTATGAACATGTAAAAGCATAATCTTAACCTTTCAATCTAGACTCAGTATTCAGCAATAAATTTATAATTACTTCATAACATAAATAAGGTACAACAGCTCTTACCTTTCGTACTGTTTGTTTGTCGCCAATGAATAATCCGTCAGTCAGCTCAAACAGTTCTATGTATACACATTATAAACTATTTTTTATGTTGCAATTTATGGATTTCAAACGATGAAAACTTTATACTTTAAATCATTGGTAAGCTTTTATACCCTGCACCGTATGATGCAATGGGTATATTAAGTTTCTGCAAGCCGAAAATTTATGTAATTTATGTATAAGCTACCTTATACTTTTATACTTTATCTTACTTAGATCAGGGTGACTAGAGAAGTCGATATACAGATGTCCGTTCGTCCGTCCGAGATGGGAAGAGCAACCAAACTTTCAGATTAGATCTGACATTTTTTATCGGGGTTAATATTAAAGCTTTCATAGAGGTCTTTCAGACGACCTCGAAAAAGCCAAAAGTTTTAGATGGATAATTCGTTTGTTCATGAAAATATCGTAAATAAAATTTTGCATTCAGAAGTTTTTTAGAGATCCTCAGCACTGTACCAAATTTTATCAAAATCGATTGATCCAACTAGGCTGATGGCCAAAAAACCCTATTTGGTACAAACTTCGTTCTGTTTCGTTTGTTTACGAAGATATAGTATCCAAATTTTCGTAAGTCTTTTAGAGTTTCCCACCACTGCACTGTGGGCCCAGATTCATATAATATTTTAGCCAAAACCCTGTCATTTCCGTAATAATTTTATTAGAGTGATGAAATTTTACACACGTGGTCCTAAAGAATTGAACTATTTTTCAGGGAAGTTTGATACTCCTCAGATTTTTTTTAACATATATATAAACTAGACCAAAACTGGAAAAAATTTAATAAAAACAAAAAAAAAATAGTTTGCTTGATTAAAAAAAAAGATGGCGTACGTTAAAGTCGGGCGCGGACGACTTTGGGATACCCTGTACTACCCTGAACACCTTCATACCTTCATAAACAACCAAAATCAGACGAATTTTAAACCAAAAACGTTTTTTCGACCGATTGGTCCTATGGGAGCTATATGAACAATCAATCGATTTTGGTCAAATTTGGTACAATACTTGGGTACTCTGAAAAACTTCTTAATGCCAAATTTGCTTACGTTATCTTTACCAACAAACGAAACACAACGAATTTTGTACAAAAAACGTTTTTTTGACCGATTGGTCCCATGGGAGCTACAACAAGAGATTTTGATTATAGTGCTTGGGAACTCTAAACTAACGAGTGCCAAATTCGGTTATGCTATCTTCATAAACAAACGAAATATCCGTCAAAAACTTTTGTTATTTTTCGAGATCCTCTGAAACACTGGGAGCTATATAATATAACCCCGATATCGAAAAAGTAAAATAAACTTGTCTCCCCTGACATAATTACGCATCTAATCTGAAAATTTGGTCGCTCTAGCTCTTACCATCTCTGAGATAAAGACAGACGAACAGACGGACAGACGGACAGACGGACATGGGTATATCGACTTCTCTAGTCACCCTGATCAAACTTTAGGTAACTTTGGGGGGTCTCCGACGTTTCCTTCTGTATGTTACATACATTTTCGGCTTGCACAAACACAATATACCCTTTGTACCATACGGTTCAGGGTATAAAAATTTGAATTGGAATTGGACCATATTTCATACAGATGTAGATATGGGCTCCACACACATTGAAAAAATAGCCTATACCCAAAATATTGTGTGGTTTTGGAGTTTTAGACCCAAATAGTTTCAGCTTTCCAAGCCAATTACAAAAAGACGACACCACCAATCAATCTGGTTTTAAAAAGTGATAATTTTTTTAGCATGCTCTGTAAGTTTGGAAAAATTTTCAAAAATCCATATTTCAATTTTTACGTTTTTTGTAAATTCATAATTTCTACATTTTTTGATTTGCATCGTTGTAAGTATGCTATAAAATTTTCAAATTGTAAATTTTTTGTACGTTTTTGTCAACTTTTGAAAAAAGGGTTATTAAAGCGTGCTTGCTTTTAGGCAGCTAACAAATTAAAAAAATAGCAAAATTTCCTTGGGGTCAATTTTTAAAATTCAACTTTCAACCGAAAATTGGAGGAATAACATTTTGTTGTAAAACATGTGAAGAAATTTATAAAAATTTTTTCGATCAAATATCGAGTGTTAGTCCGAGCTTCCCTTAAAGCAAAGTACCCAATGATAAAAAAAAACCAACAAAATCTTTATAATTACCCGAATATATTAAAAATCTAAAAGTTTTTAAGCTCAGTTTTATTTTTTTTCTGAAGTAATACTTATAAATAATAAAATGAATAAAGATTTTGTAGCTACACGTATCATGGTAAATGCAGGTGCTTTTTTTGTATTTTGAATTGCCAATACCTTATAAACCACTAAGTATAATTTAATTATTTTTTTTACAGGACAGCTTAATATGTGTCAAATCATATTAAATTGTAATTTTGTCCAAATTTTCTTCTGGTGGACTTTTGGCCAAAGTCTGGCTTCGCGGGCCCATTGTGCACTGTACCAAATTTGACATAATCGGTTGACTTAATTATAAAGCCCCCGTAAGAACAATCGGTCCAAGGTTTTTAGCAGGTATTTTGTATCAGAATTCTACTTTTTATATTTTTTTCCCCCTCACTAAAAATACGAGGAGTCCCCCACAGCCTTGTTTTTCCCAAACGAAAATAGTGATTACTTTCAGAGAATTTTAATAAATTAAAAATTTTCCTCTGTTGCCTGGTTCTGCACGAAAAAAAGGAACTGAAGAAATTATCTTAGTTTTTTTACTAACATATTTGCTAATATGTATTTGGTAATTAATTGCGCTTTTAGGCAAAAAATGTTTAAATATTGTATTTATTAACTATTAAAAGTATAACTACCGAAGTTTCCGTAATATGGACATGGCTTTATACATTCCTTTTTCAATCGGATCTTATGGTTAGTGTTAGTCTTACTCGTTTTTTTCTACTTGTTACACACTTTGTATACTTAATATTCCCAATATGCCCTTGTGCCCTTTAAGTACAGGGTATAAAAACGGACATGGTGCAAAGGTATAAACAAATAATGAGCGTATGCAAAGAGGAATCAATTGCTATGCGCATTATAAGAGACTTACCTGTAATGCGATTAAAAATAATATTCTTAATTCTGTCAACGTTATTACTCTCTTATTATATTAAAATGCAATGAAATGGAAATTAGTTTTCAAGTACACATAATAAAGTACACATGTAAAGAAAAAATACAACATATAACATTTTGTAAGGGCTTTTTAATGAAAAAATAGTTATGACCATGAATAAGAATAAGGGAATGCAAAAGGAAAAAAAAAACACAAACTCAATAGTTAGGCCCTAATGAATTCCGTTTTTATTTTCATAAACGGAATTTTTAATTTAATAAAATATAAATATGTTTTTTATTTTTATGCTTTTGGGCTTAGCATTAAGTATTGACTTGATTTAAAATATTCTGCATTAATGTGACCAAAAATATGGAACAAGTTTTGAAGAAATACCCAAGAATATATTTTAATGTGTTTTTTATTGCAAATGCAAATGAATAGAATGCAATTTTTGACTCTTTTTTATCAATTCGAATTAATTGTCTTTGGTATGCGCTAAGCTTTGTTTTGATGTCTATTTAATTACCTTCATTTTGTCTAATTTGCATTTGATTAAATCAAGTAATCGTCACCAATAATTGCCCCAAAGTGTTTGCTCCTAAATTTGTATGCCAACTTTATTAATTGCTTGACATAAATTTATTGTATTTCGAACAGGAATTTTTAATGACAAACTGGCTCTTAAAAGAGACATTTAAGAAAAATTTTTGTAGGAGCTTAAAAAAAAATTGGTAAATCGTCAAAATTCACCGAGATTCTGCATTTTACTTAATGATTGATTTATCTAATAGGTACTACCTGTAACTACTACTACTTACACGTTCTTTGGTAATTAGTAGACTTCCAGATTTGAAGACAAACCTTTCTACAGTTAATTTAGATGCTTATGTGAATGTCATTAGCACTAAACAGTATTCTGCAAAAACCCATAATCTTTTTCAACACACCTGGTTCACTGGTTCCAGTTTCTACGGATAAATTATGTCAACAAATTCTTGCGTCACGATGTGTTAGGTATATGAGTTGGTAAGACAATCTTGAGTTTGAAACCATAAATTGTCAATAATATTGGATAAATGCGACAAAATCTATGTGCCCAGATTTACTAACTTAAATCTCCTTTGTTTAAAGTTGAACTAAATTGTTTCTATTCAGTTTTGGCAATTTGCTATGAAAAATATTACACATCATCAACACTTCCAAATTATGGAAACTTATTATAAAAAACAGTGCGTTGGTCTAAAAACTTCGTGCATTTTATGGTTCGTTGCATACAATCGTCTTTTAGAGCGTGCCTTGAAGTTCAATTATTCAATAATTTGATACCCACTTATTTAATGTATAACATTAATTATTAAGTCATTAACAACAAAATAAAAATATTGTTAAAAAGTTCACCCATCGGGCTGCAGACGCGGATTATATATAATTTTCCCTGACTGACTATTTTGTCAGTCACCCCTGGGCGGAGCATAGGGATCTCTATGAATAACTGCTCAAAGAGAACAGGGACCTACAGATTAGTTCATATATATTTTAACTACGGATTAGTTAATATATATTTCTTCACTGTTCTATCTTTCCAAGAGTTCATTTCTAGTATTTAAGGTCAACTGTGCTTTGTTGAACCCGTTTGAATGAAAAAAAATTATTGTAGCGAGGCAACCATCACTTCTGTAAGTGAAAGTGTTAACGATGATCATGATTTGTACGCCCATGATCAAGATTCTGGTTTACGTCCATACAAGTCTCAGATTTTTCAAGAACGTCGTATGTTTACTGATTGGTCTACTGATTGCATACTAATCCACTATTGAAACGCCATTTTGTTGCTAACGTTGTTTTACGAAATGTACCTGTTTGTTGTCCTCCTCTTTGGGAGTACTTGAGCAATTGGAGGTTAACATAACTCGCGTCATTAATAAAATAGCACCAAAAGTTCTTGAAAAAATCGTAAAAACTTTTAAAACATAAATTTCATGGAGTTTGCTGCAAACAGAGTCAATATTTGGAGACTCCCTCGAAGGCTTTAATTGCGACTTACGCTGACGATATCGCCATTCTCTATAGGCCCAATTGCCGGATTGAGGCGGCTAACAACCTGCAAAGATGCCTCGACACTGGTTGACTGGTGCAGCAGAGGCAATTTGATGATAAACCCAGGCAAGACATCTAACCCGTGCTTCACACTTAAAAGGATAACACCCACACCCTTCCAGTTAGAGGGTGTGATTCTGGAGCAGCCTAATCTAGTTAAATACCTTGGTATCACGCTGGATAAGCGACTTACCTTTAGGCCACACCTGAAAGTATACAGGTACTGCAAAACCGAATTTTAAGGCAAATAATAAATTGCCCCTGGTACGTGCGCAATTCGACGCTGCATCGTGACCATAATCTGCATACCATAGAAGAGCAGATAGGAAGGCACACGAGTAGACACAGTGACAGACTCAGGTGTCACAGCAGTAAACTCGCCAGGAATCTACTTCTGGCTAGGCCTATTAGGCGGCTCAAAAAACAAGGTTTCGCTAAAACGATTCATGATGATTCTCCACCGTGTTATTAATCCTCGTGCTTAGACCACGAGGTTTGGCTTTTTCTTTTAATTATTATTTCTGTTATTTTTATGGTTTTCATAAAAAAAAATATTAAAAAATACAAACTAAAGTTTGGACGTTATTAAAAATCACCCTTTATATATAAAACATTTGCCTTACGACCAACTATTTAATAACCTAGCTGTTTATCCTTTGAATAGCTCTATTTCGATTTGTAGTGGAATATTAAACAATATGTTTCGAAGTCATGTGTACTAAAAATTGTATAAAGTTGAATTTTATATAAGCCGAAATTCCCAAGGGGTTATCTGATTTCTCCAGAGTCTATTAAGCGTAACATTCATGCGAATTTCTTCATTTAAGTCTTGTTAAGTGTTTGTTTTTGCCTAGGCATATCTGCATTATAAGAATATTTTCATATGTAGGGATCTGCATTCTTCCAGTTTCATTTTGTTTCAGACTAATAAAATTAGTTGAAAATGCAAGCTACTAAAGCATATTGTCATGTAATTGACCACTGGAAACAGCTGCTTTTTGAGCATTCATTGATATAGAAAATTGAAAGATTCAAAAAGGTTTGTTTTTTTTTTAAATAATTGGTTTTATTTATCTCGAACTAAACTAATCAATGTACAAAGGTAATAAACAAAATCCGCCTGGTTGTCAAAATATCGATTATAACTAAAAGTGAGGCACAAAGGTGTTGGGATCGATGAGCGTGGCCACCTCTGGTGGATGTTCAACTGAACGTCCTGGATAGCGATTATAGGCAGCTGTAACAATGAAATACGCATAAGATGATGGGTCTTTAGTTTTGCTCATTTGGCAGCCATTTGTTGTACAACTAACTTACCAATTATCTTCTGTATGGCGGTTTGTGCATCCAATACTTGAGCAGCTGGCGCAGCATTTGCACAGATCAGGCAAATGACAGCCAGTACCAAAGCGAAGACGAAGAACTTGGACATTTTGCAGATTGAGTTTTAAGTGTTGGTTTGTTTGAATTAGTTGTGTGTTTGAACACTTTGAAGTGTGTGTTTTGTCTAATTTGGCTGTGCCACAGTTGGAGCTATTTATATGTGCCCAAAGTGTTCAAGCGAAAGAAGATAGAACGAAATGAGGCGAAATTTACTTATTCTAAAACCAGCTGATTTTAAAATTCATATTCCGTGTTGTTTTTGCTATCCATTAAGTTTGTTTGTGGCGGCGCCGGCAGCAGTGCCTACTGAAAGTTATGCGGGATTAGACGAGACGAGTATATGGCGAAATGCTCCCGAATAAAATGAAAAACAAGTTTAGCAGAAGAAGCACAAATGTGGGGAATTCTGACAATGTTCGGCGGTGTTTTTGAGTGTTTGTGTTTGTATTTGTATTATTATTGTTGACGCTTTGTGCTCAAGGAAGTCGAAAAATGTAAACAACACCGAAATGAATTTCATATTGTTTTGTAATTTTAATTTTTTTATTTTGCTTCTTTTTTTGCATTATTATAATACACTTATTTATATGTATGGATTGCCAAGCTTAAGTTTGTAGTTGTTGTTGTTGTTGTTGTTGTTGTTGCTTGTTGGCTAAAAGCCTCTTCCACTTTTTTTGCATAAAAATCGGTTTACTTTTGGCTCGAAACTGAATTATTGCAGTTCATTGTACGACTTTTTGGCTATTTTATGTGCTGTTTTGTTTATGTTTAGTTTTTTCTTTTCTCATTTAGTTAGTTTGTTGTTTTTTGTTTTTTTTTGTTTCTGTTTCTAACACATTCTATACATATTTTATACAAAATTTAGGGTTTTCCCGTTAGATAGCCGCTCAAGATCAAAGAAAGCTATTACGCACGGGCGCAACTTTTGATCAGCATGGGATTGCTTTTTGTCGCCTACCAAGTGAGACTAAACTAGTGATTTATAGAGCAACCGGTTCGACTAGCAACTGGCTTTAGACTTTGTGCTTAAACTCGAGTTCTAAACGAAAGTAAAATTTAAAACCCATAAAGTATTGTGTGTTGCAGACATTTCCTTGCAAAGAACCCATACTCAAGATTTAACCACAAAACTCAATTCCTTTAAATACATATTATAATTGGGCTGCCCACAGTCTATTTTTTTCGTTGTATTTTGCGTGGGTGCGTATACGTAATATGTGTTTATGCACACTGCGTGCCCCTAAAACTTTTTTAGGCAAGTTTGATTGGAATTTTTTGTTGTTTGCTAAAACCCAGCACATTTTTGCTTTATTTGTTGTTTTTCATTTTTTTCTGCTCTGGCAACCTTGTTAATTTAAAGCGTATGCGTGCATTGTTAACGCAAACACGTGCACATGGCTCAGACAGAATTGTCAAAATTCAAATGATTAAGACAAACGACGAGATTTTGCTATTCTCCTTGAAATTGCAAACGAGGATCTGGGTAATGCCATATGCGCAATTGTTCATGAAGTTAATCAATTGTGCTGATTAGTTCACCGGCCCCGCTTATCGCTCTGTTTATTAGTCTGTGACGCGCCCGATGGCATGGTATATAGTATATATTATCTACGCCAGATTACACTGTACGAGCATATAGTATTCATATGTTTATGTGTTTTTCTCCAAGCTCCAATTTGTAGCTCTTGTGTTGTTTGTTATATTTTCTTAGGGCCCCAAGTCTTACAAACAGCGGTGCCAATATTGGCAGCAAGTAAGCAGCATAAGCACATTACCCCAGGGATTTTCAAATACTCCGCAACAAAATGTTGTTCAAAGCGTTTATTAGGTTTGTGCAATAGTATGTAACACTGCGGGAGATATCTGCATAGCATATATGTACACAGTTCGGGCTGTGCCTGGGGTCCTAAGCTAAAAGGGCACAAAATTCATGCAAACCAAAATCAAAGTTATTTTACCAAGTGCCCAGTAGCCAGGGCCTGGGCTCGCTGTATCAACTGTACACTGAACTTTGGTATGCAACCAAAGTTGAAATACTTTACGAAAGATTAACAATAAAAGAGCTCCAAACAACGAGTGGATAAGCTATGGTCGGGGCAGCCAAAATAAAATATAATTTAATTTTTTTTTTTTTTAATTACATACATAATTTTTTTTATTAAAACAAAAAGAAGAATCCGTACGCACAATGTGTACCATAACAATAAAAATAATAATTATAATAAAAAAAAGCCAAACTTCGTGCGCCTAGCACGAGGATTAATAACACGATGGAGAATCATCATGACTGAATCGTTTTAGCGAAACCTTGTTTTTTGAGCCAGAGGCTCACTGCTGTGACACCTGAGTCTGTCACTGCATCTACTCGTGTGCCTTCCTATCTGCTCTTCTATGATATGCAGATTAAGGTCGGGATGCAGCGTCGAATTGCGCACGTTCCAGGGGCAATTTGTTATTTTCCTTAAAGTTCGGTTTTGCAATACCTGAATACTCTGACAGCTTGGCTTTGCTGCGATACTCTAAATCTACAGCCCATAGAGCCAGATCGGGGCGACATACACCACTCTTATTAATTATAGTGACATAGTGCTTTTTCTGTTAAGCAGCCACCGCAGTTGCTGCATCTTTTGACCACACTTCTTGCGAGTAGCTTTCAGATGTGGTCTAAAGGTAAGTCGCTTATCCAGCGTGATACCGTGGGGGAATTGTCCTTTTATGTGTAAAGCACGATTTAGATGACTTGCCTGGGTTTATCATCAACAAATCACGTGAACAGTTTGCAATACTATATATGGAATTTGAGGTTCTGGCCAAGTTTATTCCAAAACAAATATTGTAAAGAATGTAAAATATGTAAAAAATGTACTTATTATGGAAAGCTGGTCATCGATGGTGTTGCATACTCGCTTTGTAAGCCGATGGTCGGTGGTTCGATTCGCCGCAGAGGAACTGGTTCATTTGCCTCGCATCACTAGCAATAAGACGCTATTTGCCCAAGAAAATCTCTATTAATTCAAGATACCGTCATTCGAGTTCGGCTATAAACTGTAGGTCCCTTTTCTCTTCAAACAGTTATTAATAGAGATTCCCATGTTCCACCTAGGGGCGACTGACAAAATAGTCAGTCAGGGAATTATTATAATTATTATGGAGAGCTTAATAGATCTCTTTACACTGCTTGTTTCCGAAAACTAAGCGAGAAAGATGTAATATATAAAAAAATATCTTCTCTTGATTTCTCGAACTCTCAATTAAGTGTATGTACCAGCTTTCCCTCACAGTGAAATCAAAGCTAAGAAATAAAACTAATTATCGGCGTTCTTCGGTTTAAGATAAAGTCATGTTTGGTGAAATTTGATGATTTTACCTTTTTAGCTCATATAAAATCCTCTTGTATGGAAAGGTATTTAGACATCAACTTCACATCATCATTCATCTTTTGTCGAAATTTGATGTTGCTATTAAGCCAAGCGAGTTGTACGTGTTCAAACGGACATTACTACATAGAAAAAACGCAATCTATTTTCATTAATTTATACTTTCTTAAAATACGTTTAAAAGCTTTAAAATATTTTAATTCTAAAAGTTTTTTTAGTCCCCAGCACTTGAAAAAAGGGTTCGAATTTTGTTATCACTTATTTTAAGGGAATTGCCAATTCAGTTCACTAAATAGCTTTAAAATTACGTATACGCATGTAAGTAAAAAGTCTCGTCGAGCCTGTCATCGTGAGTTTAGTTGTTGACGATTTCCTTCGCTTTCAAAGGAATTCGCCCCCAACATATGTTCACAAAATTTTACGCGTGTCTGTTCCCAATGGATTTTGCTAGTAGTAAAATCAAGTTACATAATTCACATTATGAATATTAAGTTGAACACATTAAAATGAATTTATACAAACAGAATGAATGCCGTGGAAAGAGTTTTTGCCATCATTTTGATAAATCTCATTTTAATTAGCTGTAATGAAAATTAAGTATGTTCTGTTTTGTTACACAAAGGGTCGAAATTGTAGCTTCATTTTATATAATTACATAATTAAAATTTTAGCTGTCCAATTAGTTGGCAATAGGCGATTTTTCAATGATTTAGCTGCAAGATTAATGGTTTTTTCTAGTTAGTTGTTTATACTAAATGGCGAAAACCAGCGTAATCAATTTAGTTGTACCCAAACCAATACTCGTTTATTTCCAAAAACAATTATAAAGACTGACTATGGAATTAGCATATGGATGGCAGACCACATAGTTACTTAATTAGCAAAATCGAGTTTGATTAATAATGATAACGAAACTGGCTAAATGAAAATACTATTATTAGTTTTTGTTTCATTAGCAATACAAATGCTGTAGTACAATTTCCCAAAGCCCTAATAAAGTCTTATGGCATGTGGCAGCAAATGCTTCAAAATAAATACATATGTATGTGCACCAATAAGATAGAAGCTAAGCGCATTAAACTTAAAAGCAGACGCTTTGAGTTATTAGAAATATCTATTTTTTTTTACATGGGCACGCATTGCGTATGCTTTATATGCTTGAAATTTAACAAACACAAAATCTGCATAGAAGTACATAATATTTTAATATTTATGTGTTGGCATGCCTAGCCAAACACCTAAACAAGCAGACTCACTTAAGCACTTATACACATATTCACATAAGCACACTTATACTCACGCAGTCATACTCACACGATATACAATTTTAATCTTTCCCATTCAATGAAGTTCCCTGCTTTGCTGTGGTATGCTTTCAATGAGTTTCAAAATATGATTTACTACCTCTAGAGCTCGCGGTATTGAAATATGAGATTTACATTCGAGAAGCTTCGACGAAATTGCTTTATACATAGTATACTTGATTATATATACTATGTATACATGAGTGTGTGTTTAGGGAAGAAGTGTCTGCGACAGCAACCAACTAGATTAAAGACTTAAGGCTTCGCTAACCGCAATGTTTTTGGGTTTCGTTTATATAGTAATTCTATTGAAAATATGTGAGTTGGTACGCGACAGGATATCCTGTTCTACATTTAGCTAAAAAGTAAAATCCTTGTCTTTTGATAGCAGAAAAAAAAAAAACAAACAACGAAGATACACAGTGGTGCAATTTGAATTTTTTCGATGCTGAAATCATAAGCGCAAATGAATGTAGAAACTGCAAAATATTTTGTAGCAGTTGGATTCTAGTTAATAAATTAAAACTCACAATAAATTTGTACAATAAAAAACTTATATTCACATAATTGGCGATATCATTTGTTCGCTGTAACATATTCCTTCACGTCTAATAAAAATATCTCACATCTGTAAGGAATGAAAATCGCAGATGTGAAGAGTCCGCCAATATACTGAAAAAATCTTCGTTTTCTCTTGTTCGCGATATGTGGTATACTTCTGAATTTTATTTTTTTTTTGCATTTCTTGTTCCTTGAATCCTGTGCTTCTTCTAACATCGGACCAAATGCTAAAGTCTTGTTAAGCGTGGAAGTAAGCTTCTTTCGGGAATATTTTTTAAATAATAGCGCTGTTGTCTTAGATTCATAAACAGAAAAATGGACGATGTTTTTTTTTTTTTAATGCAGTTAAAAATAATTAAAAAGACACCCAAGGTTTAGTCAATGTCAGTTTATGTATTTATTTTTAAATCTTTGCTTTGGAAAGCCGACAACTTTGCCTTAAAGAAATCTTCTTGAATCAATTTCACGATTAATACATCCATTAAATGCTACAATATTTTGAATTTCAACAGCCAATTATAACCATTACAACAAACGAACCTATATACGAGGTAGCGCCTTAATTTCATATTTTGAAAAAAAAAAATTGAAGCGAGCTTACTGTAGTTTTTTTTTATTGTCCATCAAATTTTAAAAACTTACAAAGACAGATATTTCGAAACCAGCTTTGTCTGCAGACATCTGAACATTTTTATTTGATACACCCAACAATAGAAATAGTGTTTGCACCAAACACGTTTTTTTGAGGGAGCTATATGATATATTCAACCGATTTTGATAAAATTTGCTACAGTGCTTGGTAACCCTAAAAACCTGACAAACACTAAATTTGGTTACGATATCTTCATAAACAAACGAAACAAAATGAATTTGGCTCAAAATACGTTTTTCCCCCTATGGGAGCTATATGATATAGTCAACCGATTCAGATAAAATTTGGTACATTGCTTGGGAACTACAAAAAACTTTCGAATGCCAAATTTGGTTACGATATTTTCAAAAACAAACTATTAATCTAAAAATTTTGATTTTTTTCGAGGTCCTCTGAAACACCCCCATAGGAGCTGTATAATAGAATCCCGATATCAAAAAAATAAAATAAACTTGTCTCCCGTAGGATAATAGCGGATCTAATCTGAAAGTTTTGTTGCTCTAACTTCACCATCTGTGAGATCTAGGCGTTCATACAGACGGACAGACCGACGGACATGGGTATATCGACTTCTCTAGTCACCCTGATTATACTGTAGGTAACTTTGGGGGGTCTCCGACGTTTCCTCCTGTATGTTACGCACATTTTCGGCTTGCACAAACTTAATATAACCATTGTAATATAACCACGATACAGGGTATAAAAATCATCAAAATTGGTGGGGTGGACCTAAAAAGTGTCCAGCTAAAGAGAAAGGGAAATCGAAAAAGTTGGACCAAAAAATCGAATACATTGAGTTTCTACTTTAATAGCCCATTATTTATAGAAATAATCCTGAAGTGAAACACCCGCAACTTAATAAGTGAACTGTTTAGTCAATTGTCCTTAACTCCTCCTCCAATCCATTAGTACAAATTTTTTCACATACTTTTCTCATACAAATTTCGCAAACAGTACGAACCCTTAAAATGATAATGCACGCCAAATAAAGGATGAAATCCCAAAAACATATTACTACGTGAAGAGCGTATAAATTTTGCAGTTACAACCTACTGCTGACAAATTTTTTTCGTTTTTTATTTTTGGTGACATACATAAATAAGTACATCAATTTTTATATACAAAATTATATTATTCTATATTGCGTATCCAAAAGTTTGTAACTTTATTGTTTTGTTGGTTTTTGTTTATTTTTTATCTTAAGTTGGCCAAAGGCAAATCGCAAAAGTTTATAAATTGAGGGCACGTATTTCTTTGCTCTACACAGGCATTCCCAAAGAGAACCACTTGACCATTTGCAGTCAGTTAAAGGTGCCATTGTTGATTGTCCTTTGCATTCCTTAAGCTAATTTTTCAAGTCACTGCTGATGGAAGAGCTTAGAGAGTAAAATGTTGTGGATTTCTTTTGACTTAGTACACGGATGGCAGCTGCCAGCTGCCAGCTGCCAGTTTTGTATGTGCCTTGTGTACTTAATGCCGAACACAAGTTTAATTTCCGAGTAAAATCAAGTTCCAGATAAACACAAGAAATTGAATGGGTTTTATTCAGTCTCTGCACTCTGTGCCCTTAGCTTTAATACTTTTCGAGAATCTCTTTGATGCATGAACTTTTTTCGAAACTTTTGTTATGTATGTGATAAAGTTTTGCAATGCATAATGTTTTCCTATTTGATAAGGTGTAGTAATGAGCCACAGGCTAAATAATAAAAGCTATATAAAATTTACATTTAATTGGCTTTGTGTTTTGTCTCCTAAAGCTATTTGTAATCTTAATAAAAATACATCCCAAAGCTATATTTTGACACTGCTTGAATGAAATCGATTTTCAAATACAAGAGTCATGTACATATATTTCTTATTATTGCATTGCAGGTAAACGTTTGTAAATCCATGATTTCATACACAACCATAAAATACTGCAGTACATAAATTAAACACTGTAGTATATAATGAATGTGCTCACTTTAAAAATTCTATGCAAAAGTTAAGCTTCCTAGTCTCTGCGTAGATATTATATGCATGTACTTAGTGCTTTACCTGGATGAATAATTTCAACTTAAGTACATATTCATATGCAAGCTACACTCAAAAAAAGTGTAACTTTTGGATTTGGATTGATTTTTTGTACTAATAAAAATGAATGTACATAATAAAAAATTTTATACAGTCGAGGCAGTGCTCGACAAAAAAAAAAAACTAAATACGTACATGTTCACAGAAAATAAAGTTTTCTTATGGTAAATATACTACATCCTTAGAAGCTTTCAAACGATCTTTAAAATATGAAGTGTTTTATTCTTAATAGATAATCGGTCAATCCCTTTCTCAATTCTTTGATAAATATCGAGTTACATGTTAAACCTACAAGGGATGGATAGTTTTACTTTGTCTTTCTGCTATAGAAATTGCGTTGGTACGCAACTACATATTCATATATCAAGAAAGATTCTTGTGCTTCCTCTTCCTTAACAGAAGTGCGGTATCTACTGATATTTTGGCTGCCCCTGCCCAAAACAATCATTCCTGATGTAAGAGTTAATGTCGGTCTACGGGACAAAAAACTATCTAAAAACTAAACTATCTTTATCTATAAACTATCTAAATCTGTCGAACTAGCCAAATCTCATTCGGAATTATTTACCGATATGATGCTGATCTAAGCAAAAATTGCAGCACATGGTATAGACTAAAGTAGCTTGCTCTTCTGTGAAACCAATGCCTGGGGAACAAATTATACTTTTTAGCTTTAAGGCTTTTTTTGCTTTAAGAGACATTGTATTGGAAAATAAAATTTCTTTATTTTTATATGTACCCTGCACTTTCGATTTTTTTTGTTTGTTTATAAACATTTCGTAACCAAATTTGGCAAAGAAATATCTTTTGGAGTTCGTAAACAATATATCGGATTTGATTGCAATGTGGTGGTACAGGGTATCTCAAAGTCGTCCGCGCACAACTTTAACGGACGCCATCTTTTTTTAAGCAATTCTTTTTGGCTTTTGGCTTTTAATCTGTTGTATACATCGTATAGTATAGTATACAGGTGAAAAACAAAAATGCAATTAATTTTAAGCTTACCCAGATAAGACATATAATTATCTCTCAATTTAACGATCCCAATTATAGCATATGTGCGTGCCCAAAAAGTATGGTGTCTTAGACAGGTGAAAAGTTTTGTCCATTATTATTCAGTTCTTCGAAAACCACAGTCTAGACATAAACTCGACTATCACTTTATTTGAGAATCCTTTAACTTCTCTAAGTGTATTTTTGCTCACTTCTATACCTTCAATAAGTCAGGGAACATATGCTTGCTGTTTGTCTTTTGGATGCATTGGAACTGGCATAGGCGTCGCTCATGCATAATTAATCATTTTGTAATGCCATGCGACATGGTCGCGCTTTTTTTTATTCTCCTATGATTTCCTGAGTTGGTCTATATTTATCTTGTCGCTGAGACACCCACTCACATTCATTGCTTTCGTCATAATCGTCAAGTTGATGCCAGTGTTGTCCTTTGCAGAACTCAGTTCGTTTAACGTGTACAAAGAAAGCAAAAAAAAACGGGAGAAAGTGGCCGCCAGGCGCCATAGTGCGCTGTCCTGGTGATGCTAATGCGTATGAATGTTTTTGTTGTTGCGGCTGTTGACGCAAATCACGCAAAAACACATACACAAATAAATAGAATTACAAATCGGGACACATACTGTATGGAGTCACAAGACCTTTTAGCACAGAATGCGACAAAAATTGACGCTGAATATGGGATTTAACTGTAGCCAGAGGACCACAAACCTCTATTTGTTAAAGCATATACCGCGTAATTGAAATAAATGCCAAGCTCAAATGCTAAGCGAACTGAGTTTGATGCTGTGGAATACTTATGAGTATTACATACATACATATGTACGCACTTTTTGTTTGCTATTTTTGACAATAAATGAGAGGTTTTTTATTAAATGTGTTTTCTTTATGTGATTGTCGGGCGCAAAAAGAGATTTTGTGCGTTAAATTGATTTTAATATAAATATTTGCATTAAACTAATGCAAGACATTACGAAACAATAATATTTGGCACTTGAAATATGACGCTTGGAAGTCGTAAGACGTCTGACCAAAATAAATAAGTTTCGCGATACAAAAGTAAACAAATTATGTTGTTCTTGTAATAGAAGATATGCTAAGAAATAAAATTTGCGTAGTGTAAGATAACACTAATAAATTTTACATTTGTTAAATTTCGCAGCATGAAAAAATAAACCGCACCACATTTTTTTATTACTCCTATATATTAAGCTATCATTTAATTCAAACTCACTGTTGAGAGTATATTTATATATAGTTAAATATAGTGCATATTATTGTATAATATATTTAAATTAAAAAAAAAATAAATTAAAATAAAAAATTCAAACTACCGCGCAATCGCGGTAATCGATTGCAACGCGCCGAGTGCGGTGTTGTATATCGATAACGCAACAGCTGTATGTTGGAAGTCATTCACAATAGCTCTCAATATGGCCGCGTCCGTCAAGTGTGCATGATAATTTTACAAAATAATAATTTTTGTTTTATAAGACATAGGCATATGTTAGGTATTATAGTTAAATAACGTACAATATTGACTGTTCAATGCTCGATAAGCAAAAAGGGTCAAAAATACTGTAATAACAATGTATAATTGCGTGCGTTATGCGACTGCAGTAAAGTGCCCAAAAACTATTGCAAAAAACCAACTTCGCTAATAACATACAAATTGAAATAACTTAAAAAAGAAACAACTTTGTTAAAAACACATGTGCTGCAAATATCTTTTATTGTATTTACTTAAGCGCTGTATACTTTTGATTTATAGCGTTAAACTTTTTGCCGGTGCCGGTGGTAGCTACAGTCAAGCGCCAAAAATTGATACAACAAAAAAGCAGTATACACAAAGCAAACACACGCAACAACAGCTGCAATGGAAGCAGGAGAGAGAACGCCGGCGGCAGCATCCAACGAAGTGGCTACAACAAACGGCCTTAACCAGCATAAGGAGGTGGAGGGTATTGATGTTGACGTAGGTGAGCAGGCTGAAGCAGCAGGCGATTTTATTGATTACTTGGAAGAGGTGCGTAAACAAGCTTGACCCTGCTGTACCAATTCAACTTTATAAGGAAGGCTATTTTATAGGGTGATGGCACAGGCAACACTGATGAGGTGGAGGAGGAGGAGGAGGAAATGGGCGAAGCTGAATATCTGGAAGGTGAACTTTCCGTAGAGACTTGCGAAGACGAACTGGAGGAGCTAGCTGCCGAAGAAGCTTATAAAAGTAATGCCACAGATGAGCACGTAAGCGATACTGCTGCTGTTGCTGAAGAAGAAGAGCATGATAAGTTAGGGGACGCACCTGACAGCATTGAACCAGAGATATTAGTAGATGGAGTGGAGTCCGATGATGGCGAGCTTATTACTGGTGATGACACACAGGTCGATACAATAGAGCAGCAAACAGAGGAGGAGGATGCCAACAGCAGTGTGCGCTCTGGTGCACAGAAAAAACAAGATGACGTTGATGAGCAGCAGTGTCGTGTCTGCACCAGCAAAGATGAACTTGTCAGCCTTTTTACAAAAACCGGCGCGACAACGCCTTGCGATATGTTGCTTATTATTTGCCCCAGTGTCCCAATTTCACAAAAGGACTATATGCCACAATTTATATGCGCGAACTGCCTCGAAAGCCTTACAATTGCCATAACACTCAAGAACCAGCTGGAAACCACAGAGCGCGAGTTACGCAAGCGACTTTCGCGCAGCAAAAATAAAGTGCGCCGACCGCGTGGTTACGTTGTTATTGATGCGCCCATTTCTGATTCTGCTACCGAGGATGAGGAACTTAACGACGATGCGGAGTTTAAGGTGTCCGATGAGGCGGGTTCCTCTACACTCGAAAGTGATTCGGCCGACTCGGATATAAGTGAAAAACGCCAACGTCCAGGCCGCGGGCGCAAACGTAAAAAGACCAAGAAAAGTGACACTGGGCACATCAGCGGCTACAATGAACAAGACGCGGCTGAAAGCCCAACAAAAAAGAAAAGTCTAAGCACTTCTGCAAGTCAGGTAACCTATCAGTGCGACCAATGCGACCTAAGTTTTACACGCAAGCAGTCTTATGTCTTGCATCACAGAACTCATGAGCCACGCAACTACATTTACTGCGAGATTTGCAACAAAAAGTTTAAAGTTCGACGTGCCTACAATAACCATATGGAAAGCCACGAATCAAAGTTCCGATGTGACCAATGCGACGAAGTATTTAAGTTGCGCTCTGAACTCAAACGTCACATGGCCGTGAAGCATGACGAGTATGGCTTAATCTATGAGTGCAGACGTTGTCATCGCAGATTCTTTAATCAAGCCCGTTTACAGCGGCATCAGAGTACCAACTGCTTAAACTTTGCTGAGAACAAAAGCAGACGCAGCGCTGGCGATAGCGCTGTGCATGGTCGGGACCTATTCAAAGCTGTGGCGCCCTTAACAACAACTTATTGGAGTGACAGCTTCTCTGATTAAGCTTATTTAAGAAATTTTAATTTATAAAAATGGCAAAGACGCGCTGGTTTTAAAGACTTTCTGAAATGCATGATTTTACGTTTCAATTTAAATGTACATTATGTATTCAGTTTCTAAGAATCCTTTATTATTTTTGCTTTTCTAGCAATAAATGCAATGCATATGGACTATATTTAGTATACAAGTATATATGTTCATAACTCATACCTGAAGTCCAAGTAATTGAAAGAATAGCAACAGCTTTTGTATTGTGCACACGTAGCATCTTCTTCTTGACCAATGGAATAAAAACATCCGCCTGCTGCTCCTTATCTGGAATCTTTGTGTTGTTGCTGTGTCACGGCATTTTACAATCCATTGTCATTTGGCGTTCGCAGCATAAAAAGCGTCTGTTAATTTTTCAAATCAACTGGGACTTAAAAATATATCTATAATGAGCCTTATCATTATCAGATAATTTATACAAATGATGCTTCAATCTCATTGGACAGAAACTCACATCTAATATCAAGTACCTTATTCCTCAGCATATTAAGTTCAGCCCAAGCAACTTTCTCATTATTATTAAGTACTTGTGTTCCTTGCCATGGTTTTTTATTAAAAGCTCTGAATTAAACTTTTATATTAAGTTGCACTTAACGTGCAACGTCCATGACAGTGCAGCTACGATGTGAACATGTAATAACATGTCAGGAACTATGACGTGGATTTTAATAATGGTAAATATGAAAACGTTTAGTGCTACACTTCAAGACTGGTGGAACATACTAGCGCACCCCAAATACCTATACTATAGTGACAGACGCCGCTGTCCAATCGAATAGGGCACGAAAATTAATATTATAAAAAAATTTAATTACTCAAGTTGGCTAAATTTCTGTTTGTGCCGGTTTGGGTATACATGCCGGAATAAGCAAATCTTCCGTAGAATATTTAAGGCAATCGTACTTCTTCATCTTGAATATACGATATGAAGTTTGAAAAGGCTTTTATGAATATTTATGTTAGAGCTATGTATTTTTAACGAATTTTTTTACGTTGGTGCACATCTTAACTATTTTAAAATAATCAGCCATTTTCAAACAAAACAAACTTCGGTGATGCTTGTTTCATGCCAAAAACATTAAAAAAGATGGCGTACGTTAAAGTCGGGCGCAGACGACTTATGAATGCAATATCAAATTCGAATTTTAAATATTTTGAAAAAACCCTTTTTTGAAAAAGACTCGAAATTCATTTTAGACATATAGTTTCTTGGGCAAAGTTGTTTAAAATGAGCCTTAGAATGGAAATCGCTAAGAGCCCCAGAACGTTTTTTCGGCACCATACATACCCACACTGATGTGCATGCATATATAGGGTGGGCCTTCTGTTTGTTTGTTAATTGCATTTTATTCGTATATTTTCCAAAAAAAAATTGAAAATGTATGTGTATACCCAGCGGTGGGCACAAAAAATAATGGAAAGAGCCCTACAACAACATCAACAAAAAAAGTCCCGTTACGGTCCCATAAGCAATTCTCGAGTAAGGCCATAGAACTCGCACACTGTGTGTATTTTGTTTTTGTAAGTTGCTGCGAGTCGAGCGATGGCACACACTGTATGTAAGTATTTTGTTTTTGCAAGTTGCTTCGAGTCGAGCAATGGTAAACACTGTGCGTATTTTGTTTTTGTAAGTTGCTGCGATACGAGCGATGGCACACACTGTATGTATTTTGTTTTTGTGAAATCGGCGCGTCGCCGGCAATCTGCTTGTGCGTGTACACTGAACAAAATTTTGCAACACATTCAAAGACACAGAAAAGTCATTCGGTCGTATAGTTGCCAAATTATCTATATTTCTTTGCTTAGTTTACTTGTGCGAAATTTTAGTCAGCGAGCACGAATAAAAAGTCCCGTTACGGTCGCCCAAGCATCCTCGAGTTGAACGAAACGCGCACACTGCGTGTGTATTTTGTTTTTGTAAAATTGTCGGCGTTCTGCTTGTGCGTCTGCCTGGCGTCGCGTGCCAAGGCGTGCATACCGCTGTATATACCAAATGCAAGTTTGAAACTACTCCTTATTTATGTGTGATAAATAAGATTGGCTAAATGGCCGAACATCGTAATTTTTGATGATTCTTGTTGACGAAAACTCATCTGGCTATTCTCGAATAATAATAATAAACTCGTCAACACTGGCCTCTTCTATGTTTTTCTCGCCATTTCAAAGTACTCCTCTACCACTTTTGCGCGTTGTTCCCTTGTTAGACGATCCATGACCAAAGTTGAGTAGTTTTGAACTTGAAATATGTCGAAGAGCATCCACTTTGGGCAGGTTTCTTCCGAATTATGAGTGTATAAAAACCAAACCAACAAAGGGATTACCCTATATAAGCCAAAGCATCTTAAGAAATGAATAAGATTATATAAGTACAACATAATACTAATGATGAAGTCTCAATAAGCACTTTGTGATTCAAATCTAATCTAATAAGTGGACGCCCGATGTTGTGAATCCCTTATTTTTATATCTAAAAAATTTGTATGTAACACCTTGAAGTAAACGCGTAAAGCTATAACTTTTGTGTCACATGGTGCGTCTTATGGTTGGTATAAGATATTTGTGTAGAATCTACAGTCACCAAAAGCGATAGATAGACTTACATATGTATGTATACTAAAACGCTCATACAATTTTTGTAAATGTTTGAGGATACTACCAACAAGCTTTAAACCAGTTGACACTTCTTTTTGGTGTTCCTTTGATGCCGAATACACCTTGCTCACTTGGGAGCGAATTGCAGCGGTGAACCGAATTTATATGGGGTACTTTAGATTCAACAGGCACGACTGCAGCTTTTTACGGTGAACAATGTCGAAATTAAGAAAATAATGTCCCCAAACGAATATTGAGATCCGTACGGAGGCTAGCGTGCGAAGCCGGCATAAAGCGCTTCTGTTTATTTGAACAGAGTGCACTTAGTAGCTAAAATTAGCAAACTTTAGGTCCAACAATAAAAAGTGATTACTTGTACATTTTACCCAAACATTTTGTTTTAGCTTCCTTATAGCATGACTCAAAATGTGGCTTTCTCTTCCTCCTACTGGCTGCCAAGTTGCAAAGCAAAGAAAATTAACAAGCTCAAGTAGGACATAATAAATAGCAGTTTAACTTCTTACATGCATGTTGCCACCGTAGCTAATTGGCTCAACTATGCTACATGTTTAAAAAAAAATACTCTTAAATTCAGGATTTTTTTTATAATTTTTATTTTCAGAACCAAAAAACAAAATAAGGCGAATAATTGCTGCTTATAAATCGGATTTTTTGTTTTCTTGTTAAATCTAAGTTCTGGGAAAAACAAAACGATAAACTTTTCAATTTTGAAAAGGTTACTCTTTCCGCACGTGCTGCTGCTGGCTTGTTATTTATTTGTTAGATGATATTTACGTATAGGTGCCAAAGTTCAACCTGTTGCTGGCATGGCATTGACTCCTCGCTTGCCCCTTGTGGTGGTGCCCCAAAATGCTAGCGAGCTCTCCTTCCACTCCATACACCACAACCTCAAGCTGCTTATTTAAAATGATGAATGGAATGATAGGTGGGCAGGTGATAGGACACCGGATGATGTGCATATAGTGGAGCGTGTGAAATGAGCGGTGCATGGGAAATTAATGGTGCATGGTGTACGACGGCGGGTGCCACGTAATGCGCATGTGACACTGTGTGTGTCACCAATGGTGCATGGTATCCAAAGCCGAGCGCCAAGCCGCGTTTCGCCTTAACCGAAGATTCTTGCTCCTCTACGGGTGCGGCCAGGATGCAAGCCAAGCTGGCAATAAGTAATATTAACTGCACATTGTTATTGTTGTGCAGCCATTCATTTCCAGCAAGGAATTTTCCATTAGCGTAAAAGTGGAGACGAAATACATTTAAGTACAAGGAAAAATTAGTAGTCATATATAAGCAACTTGACGGAAGTGTAACTACGGGGTCAGTGAGCCTTAAAGGGCCTTATAATAAGTTCAAAAGTGTAATAAAAATAACATGCAGCCAACTAAGCTCTAATAATATGCCTCTTTTTGCTTCAGAGTTGAAACTTTAATGTAGCTCATAAAATATTACGATTTTTTAGGCTCTCAGATTCTGAACAGGTTAAAATATTAAATGTTCTTTCTTATTGTTTAAACTTTATTTTAGAACTCGAAACTATGGTTTACATCTGTAAATCAATTTTATAAATTATTTTCTGGAAAAGTTAAAATAATAACTTAAATCTCCGGTGTTAAGAAACTTATTTTGAACTCGAAACTATTTTTTACATCTCTAACAAATTTTAAAAATCATAATTAATTTCATTATGAGCCCACAATTGGCAAATGGTTCGGAATGTTTTAAAAACTTTTGTTATTTGAGTTTTATTTAGAATTGAAACCATTTTTTTATTATCTTTACAGTTGTAGTTCCATTAAGGCATTAGTTAGATTACCTACATTTTCTAAAAAAAGCAATTTCTAAGAATTTCCAAATTGTAGTTTTTCTATAGGGTTCTTGTGAGAAATACTTTTTATCATTTAAAAGATTCTAAAATCTTCTACTTTTTTCACAATTACATTTTTAATTGTAAGATATATCGCTAAAAAGTTCACCCATCGGGCTAGAAACGCGGACTCGTTCAAATCTATTATTTCCTCGTTCCCTTTTTCATTCTTCAATATAAAATTTCAACTTGTGCTTAAACTATAAACTTTTGTTTATTGAAAAGTTTTTTATTTAATTTTTCATTATCTTCCTTAAAATCGGCAAAGACTCCTTTTCAATTAACAGACGGCGTGACGAATTTCATTCGAATCGTTCGTAATTGTTCAATACTAAAGAATAAGCTAAGAGTGTTTACAAGGCAAAACTTTTTTCACTTTTAAATGCTCTTTGAAATTTAATAGCATTTAATTAAATGATATTTTTCGTGGAAATCCCTTTATGTATTATATTAACTTAACTTTTACTGCACGCACATTTAATATTCTCAACTTACAGCAATTTTCATTGTAACTGCAATTAAATGTATCTTAACTGAACAAGAAGTTTAAACGCACCGTAACTAAAATTCAACTAACAACTTTGCTGTAAGTACGACATTATTTATACAGTTTTTTCTTGTGCGTACGGTGCTACAAACTCACTCAAAACTAAGCCAAACGCACTCATTAGGCAAAAAGTATTTAGGCAAAAAAAAAAAAATATAAAAAAATAAAAATTACTATGAAAATAACACGCACATTGAATGAAAATATGCCCACATCAAGTAAAAATTGCACAAACAAGTTGACTGCAACTGTGTATCTGTGTGTGTGTGTGTGCGTATCTGTGTGTTGTCAATCTGTCCAACGCATAAATAGTTTTTTTTAATCAGCAAGCTATTTGGAGTACAACACAAGTCACTCATTTTGAGTGCCAATACAAGTTGTCCAACAATTAAAGTATCATAGCTAATACTTAGTATAAAATATATGTATTATGTATTATAGACCATGATATACATAGCACATGATTTGTTGCATTCATTAAATTGTTTAAGTTACTAAATGTTAAGTGGCAGCTGCACTTTTGCTGTTCAGCATTCAACTTGCCACAAAGTTTGCTATCAGTGCAGGCAATCTTCTAGCCATAAAATGGTTGACAAATTAGCCCAATAAATTGATATTAATTCCCGCTTTGGCATTAAATAATTTACCAAATTTATAAAGAACGTTGCACAAATTTTGCACAAACATACGCTTACGTATAGTATATAGGGTGTTTTTTTCTTTCGATTATTTTTTTAATAAGGACACTACCGACAGCAATTGCAATGTTGGACAAATAGTAATACCGAGAAATGATTTTAATAGGCAAGGTATGATGGGTATTGACAATTTCACGGTAAGAATGTAAAAGAAAAAAAAGGGTAATTCATAAGGCATATCAACTTTCTCTGTCTGTCTGTCTTTAAGATGGATAATTCGAAGACATCCAAACCAAATTTAGCGTTGAGAAGTTTTTTAAAGTTTCGAGCACTATACCAGATTATATCAAACTCGGAATATCATATCATATAGCCCCATAGAACCGATCAGTCACGAAAACGACTTCAATTAATTCATTTGTTACAGTAATTCATTGGTTTTTCGTTTTTCTTATATAGAATAAACGAATTTAATTGCGATATGATGGTAAAGGGTATCTGAAAGTCATCAGCCTATCGAAAACAAAAATATTTTGCAGTTGGGTTTTTCCCAATCACCCTTCTTAAGGAGAAGCAAGTAGAACCTTAAAGCGTAGAGTAGCATTTCAATTTAGTTTGACTTTGTTTAATTGAACATACCAAAGTATATTAAACCAAAGTTTAATGCCAGCCTTCTCTCTGCAGTCGTTTTATGAGCATTTAGGTTTTAGTTTACACATTAAGAGCGCTCAGGCTTAATTACATTTTAATACAATATGAGTGTACAGATGCCCAACTGAGCCACTGTGACATCGTTAAGTCAATTTGCACAGTGGGACTTTTTCATTGCGGGGGAAGATTGCACAGTTTGCTTCCTTGGCAGTGATAAGCAAGTTATTGTTATACATATTACATTGCGTGTGGTAGTCATCAACATTGTGGATTGTCCTCTTGTCCTGTGTCCCTGTTGTCTGTTGTCTATATGGCGGCAGGTTATGGCTGCGTTGACGCCAAATGTTGCAATAAAAAGCAGCAAGCAAAGAAAGACTGACAGACATACAGACGGACAGACAAACATACTACTAGTAACGCACATTACATTAATTAACAGCATGAGCGTATACTGTGCAACCACAATAGCAACAACCACTACGACAACATCCACAAAAAATCCTTATGGCGTTTATCGCCTGCCGTCAGTTTGTGGCACGCAGCGTTTTTCTGTCCTTGTCCCTACCTCCAGGCGATGTCAAACAGCGCCTTATGCACGCCATTTTGTTGAACATACTAACACATTGCCGCTCAACTAAATAGGTTCAAAAATGTTTGCTACACTAGAAGGGGTTCATAGATAACAACCTAAGTTTGTGATCAATAGTGACTGTGCAACATGGTCATTTTTCATATTCTGTATCTACAACGATAAAGACACCGACATTGTGGAACCAAGAAAAAGTGGGGTGCATTGTAGTTAGGAGGATCCGACTACAACCAGACTTATTAATAATTAACGCTGTTTATTTTAATTACAAAGAATTTTGGATTAAAGCAGCTGGAAATTACGAAAAAGTTCGGGCCGTATTTCGGAAAACTTATAAAATATTCGGATTCATTTTGAAACCAAATTTTTGGTGCTCCCGATTTCAATAAGATGAATCTTTTGTATACCAAGGGGAAACATAATATGTCGACAACAAAAAATATGAAATTTTGGGCGAAAAAAATTAGTTCGTTTTCGTTTTCCGTAGCACGGCTGAATGTCGAAATAATGTAACTCTGGCAATGATAAAGTGCATTTAATATAACTTGCCCAAAACCATATAAAGAAGAACTAGAAGTTGCAATCTGTTGTGTTTTCGGATAAAAGTAACTTCAGCCGGGGTGGATAGGACCATAAAAATTTGAAATTTGTATAATAGCGGCTCGATTCCGCAGACATAAATATTCATAAGAATTTTTGAGACCATTAACCCACAAACAATATGAAGAAAGAACTATGGAAGAAACTCTTAAACTTGTTAATATTTAATGTAAGTCTTTGTCCAATCAAATAAATATATTTATGTAAGATAGACCAACAGCTGACACTTTTTTGGTATTTAATACTTAGTTTTTAGCTTCAAGTGTGTTAGACCTGTTGAATTGACCGGGAGTGTACCTGCTGTAAATATATATGTGTGTGACTTTTTTTTTGGTGCGTCATGAGCGGGCACCTGTCGCTGTTGCTCACGAAAGACAAGAGACGCTCTGTGGAACAGACAACGGCAGCCTGACATGGGTCAAAGGCAGGCAAAAAGTGGTATATATTATGTATAAGAGAATTAAGTAAATTTTTGTTATGTTTATTGTACAAGCCACATAAATCTTGTTTAAAATAAACAGACGCTTATGCACTTGCTAAGTATGTAAACATAAATGCTTATATTATATAAAATTTATGCAGCTAATGGCTTTAACAAAAACTAGCTCATTTTAATCTGGTTTATCTTGACATACACAGATGTATTTAACTAGAAGAATACTTACTGTGAGACAAGGTTCTTTGTCTTAAATCATTGCTATTGTAGTACATGGTGTATACGCAATTCGCTAGACTTTGAATTTTTATACTGTGAATTATATGAACAGCTTTTTACTTTAATGAAATTTGTAATAAATCTTAAAAGTAAAGACCCAACATAATTGTCACTTCAATGTGCATCCGGTTTTTGATTGATAATCATTTTATGTCAGGCATTTGATTATAGGATTATAACCTTAAAAATAAAGGAAACGGAGCAGTCGTTAAGTGCCGACGCTTGGATGCCTACTTAGCGTAATTGATTTTGTTCGAGGAGAATGTATTTGCTTAGCAGATTTTTGGTATAAGCTCACGAGATCGGAAGTTATTCTGCCTTATATGCTCAGAACCATGCCTTGTCTCTCGGACTCTTAAAGACGTTTTTATCCTGCGCATATACCAGTTTGTTTATCGGCATCATGCCGATGTGTACTTGGCTTTAGACGAAGAATGGCTCTTTTGAGATTTTTCCAGTTTCCTGTTTTGCCATTACGTTGAACACTCCTGCCTCCTAGCTGCGGCACTATCTGAATCCCGTAGGCAACTTGCTTCCCAGCTGATACTCGAGTGTGTAATACACAAAACTCCAACAGATTGCTCGTTTCTCACTGCCAGTTTCAACTTGCAGCTTTGTAGACTTTGTTTTCAGTACTGGTTCAAGTCGTTCTTAACTTCTAATCATTGATAAAATGATGTCTTCTGCTTTTCCTTTACTTAGCAAAATATGCTAATATCGATATATGGTGTTATTAAGAGCATGGTTTTTAACGGGATCAAGATCTAGAACTTTGCAACAATGAGCGAGCCAGCGGAGCAGCTGGATGATAATCCGATTATAGATCATAGAGCTCGTTATATCATTGAATAATTGAATTGGCACTTTGGCTTGTAACATTTTATTTTACTCCCAAAACAAACCCAATATATGATATACCCCGGCTTTGAATCATAGTGTATTCAAGTCGAACAAACATGAGTAAATCAATATAAAGCACGCATTGCTGCTGACAACCATAAACAAGTAATATTTGAAACACATTCGACTTGGGCAATTCGGACGCCTGTTGCAGCAATCGCCCCAGACATCCATCAAAGCAGTCCACCAACTTGACGACTGCTAATCAAATCTTATTTCTAGCACCGCATAAATGTGCACAGTTAATTTGTGTAAGGCAGCAGGTGAGGCAATCATGCATAAAATAAGAAGAGGAAAAAAATACACCTATACTATGGCATTTACTTATGTACATACATTGTACATATGCATAATAAAAAAAAAAAAACATTTTAATACTTGCGAAATTGTCAAGCACAGAAGCCGTAGATTTTGATTTGATTTTTGACTTTTGTGGTTGTGGCAGAACAGGATTCGTTTTAACATTGGTAATCCAATGGTGGGCCCATTAGCCAAATGTAATTGGACGCCGGCCGTTCAACACCTTCGTTGGCAACTTTGATTTGCACAATTCAAAAAGTTGAGTGATTTATGTATCATATTTCATCGACATATGAACAGATAAACATACACTAAGAAAAAGTATATATACTGCCGGGCTCCAAAAAAAAAAACAAAAAAACCAAACCGATCAAATTTATTCGAATTCGTTTTTGCGTGCTCCGGATAACGAATTTTTTTGTCAATATTTCCGTTTTATTTTTGTTACAAGGGAAATTTTCTTTGTGTCGTCATGTGTTCGTGTATGATATTTGCATATACACGAAAACAAAAACAAATTCGTTTTGGCCGTGTATGCTATTTTTGGGTTGAGAATTAATCGGAAAAATAAGGAAAATATACGAATTTATGACACATAAAAAAGGAAAGTTAAGGACAACAAAAAATTTATTTTCCGGAGCACCCAAAAACGAATCAGAAAAAAATTGTTCTTTTTGATTTCTTCGTTTTCAGCAGCACGGCCGATTATGCAGCAAAAACAGAACTTCCATAAATTATTTTATGGTTCGAAACGTAAAGCCTTTAGCTGCTACTGGAGCTGGTCGATAGCATCCAAATAACAAACGTAGCCCCAATAGACTGAATAACTCAGAAAAATCGTCTGTTTAATATTCTCCAAAAAGAGGACTTGTGCCAGGCCGTATGTTGGTTTGATGAATGTAATGCAGATACAAATTTTGACCGGCCAAGCATTGCCACAGCTTAGCCACCATACAAGCACTTGCCCGCCATTTCCATTACCTTACTCATACCGTAGTTAGATAGAAAACACTTTGGTTCTGTAGTCTGACCCATTCAATTTCTAATAATTTCCAGTTCGGGACATATTTTTCTTTCAGTGTACATCCACAAGTGCAGAGGTACGAGTAAATGTTGTTTGGCTAAGTCCGTGTCACCAATTAACTAACTACGCCCAAGCAATGCCGACAACCACGGCGCCAGGTGTGCCAGCTCTCAATTGCATTTCAATTTTTAGCAATTAAAGAAAAACTATGATTTTTCATCTGTCGCTGCTGTTCTTGTTGTGGGCAATTTGCAATTTAAGCATCAAAGTAGCTCAATTTTAAAGAAAGAATTTTTGAAAAACCCAATTTCTTTGGAAATTTAATAAATTCAATACGTTTGCTTTTGAGTTCAATCGAATGCCACATTTGCATTTACCTTGTAAGCAATGAATTTTGTCAATTAGTCCTATCTCAAATTTCACTTAATAAATATTTTTCGGTAACATGCTTGAATTGGCTATTGTGCCTTCCATGGGCTGTGATTGATATTGTGAGCACCATACTACTTTTATGGCATTGTGTCTACTCAACTTTTATTGTTTACATAATCTAAAAATCTGTTTGCTAAGTAAGTAAGCTCAAATCAAATCCAATTTTGCTGCATATCATATCATGTATTGACTTTGAACTATCAAACTACTCTTGGTACTTAATTCCTTAAGCCGAAAGCTAGAGATGGACAACTACCAAATAAAATTACATCGGAAAAGTATACGAGATATGCATACTATTTCTATTAAACGGTTGGCTAATATAAAGAATTCTAATTTATATAGTAATTTAATAGAAAGCCCGAAATTGGTTCCCTTTCAATAAAAGCTTGTTGGATTATTTAACTATTTTATTAGTAGACTATAACCTAATAAGTATTTTATTGTTTTGCTTGAATCTTGGAAGAGTTACCGCTGGACTATATTTCTATCATCAACTACTCTGGCAACCCATTTTTTATCTTCTTCGATAGGATGTTTCATTTTACTATGTAAAGTAATCGGTCGTGCTCCGGAAAGCGAATCCAAATATTTGGCTGAATGTTTGGTGCTCCCTATTTCACCAAGCCGAGTTTTTCGTGTGGTTTAAAACCGAATGTTTTGTTGCAAGAGGAAGTAAAACGAATTGTCAAAAAATGTTTAAAAAAGTACCTATTTTATAATGATATAATTTTTTAAATATTTTTTGTGTATGTGTGCTTATCATATATGAACACATGGCCGATAAGTGCGACAGGATTCTCGCGTTACTTAAAGAAAATTTCCTTTAATTTTATTAAAAATTTTTTTCCTTTTTGTTATTTTTTGGCAATAGCCTAACTCAGGCTAAAAACCAATAGGTAAATTAAGTTAATCGCTACAAACTCTATAATAGTGTGATGTAATTATTTACAATAAAGAATAGTAAAGAACTAGCATTATAATAATAAAAATTAAATGAATCCGAATAAAATTGTTCGGTTTGTTTTTTTCGTTTTCCGGAGCACGACTGAATATATAATAAAAAATAAAAATTCAAGAAGCTGCATCCATTTGCCAAAATTTTTAACAGTGCTTTTATTGGACACTCTAGAAAGGGAATATGTATTTTGCACCCTAACCCTTTAATTGTTTTTTTCTCTCCGATTTTGATGGCATTTTTTTATTCGCTGGAAAAGTGAAAATAAAAAATATTCAAATTCTCAAAAAAAGTTTTTGATAAACAATCACTAATTTTTGTCATAATCAATCAAACTTTACGAACCATATAAAAAAACTGTATCAAAAAATTTAATAGAGTTTTTCTCAAAACTTTGCTAAAAATTACGTAAAATTTCATATGAATGCATAATAGCGTCCAAATTTCACAAAAATATGTTTCAAGTATAATCGATTGATAAATAGTTTGTTAAAAAAATAATCCAAATCAGTATAGTACAACCAGAGATATTGGCTTTTAAGTAGAGACACTTTTGTTTTAATTTAATTTAATTTCTGAAATTAAATAATTGGTCTTCATTTCCGGTTTTAGCATGCCATTTTTCTACGGGAATGAGTAAAACATTTTGAGGATACATTTTGCTGTAAACTAGTGTTATCTGTCTGGGCCTAAAACAGGAAGCTTTTTCAGGCTATCTACACACTTTTCTCATAAAAACCTATCTCCTCATAGAGGAAAAATGAGTGATGCAGCGAAGCGAAAAATTAGCGTAAAACCCAAACGATAATTGGAGCTGGAAATGCCAGCAGTGGGTACAGCCCAATAGTTTAATGGACATTATTATGAAAGGTTAAGGGGGTATATTTAGTTGGAATAAGAACATTTTGTATGCAACTCTTAGTTAAAACATGTATCAAAACAAAACAAGTATCAACAAGGCTTTTGATCTTCATTAATATTCAGTTTATATACCCTTTGGCTAATAAATGTTCGTGGAATGTATTTATGTCACACCATAAGTACTTTATTCCAAAATGCTTATCACCACCTTGTGTAGCGATTGAGCCGTGATTTTAACAGAAGAATTACATATATGTTCGCATTCCAAGTTTTTCGTTTCAGGTCTATTTTCTATCCTATTACCCCGTAGGGAATTTCATATCTGAAAAAATTACACATACTAAATAGTATGCTTTAAGGGAACGGGGAGTATAAATAAAATTCAATCTATATAATATAATGTCGATTTTCCGTGGCATTAAAGGGATCTAATCTGAAAGCTTGGTTGCTCTAGCTCTTAGCATCTTTGAGACCTATGCTTTCTTACGGACGGAGGACAGACAGACATGTCAATATTGACTTCTATAATCACCCTTATGATACTTTAGGTGACTTTTAAAGGGTGATCCAACGTTTCTTTTTTTCGGCTTGCACAAAATTATAAATAAGGCAATAATAACTTAACCCTGTAGAAACGATTAGGACCAAAGTGTATTGTACAGTCGGAATGTCTTTACTAAAACCTGCCCACAAGCTCTACATGTCGTGAATCACGGCTCCGTTTAGGCACTCCAACGCTTTCGTTATACATAAGCCTAATAGTTCTGTGTCCCAGCTCTGTTGCAAGAACAAACATACACGCATTAAATATTGAATGTTACATTTTGCCTTTGTTGCTTGTCAATCAAAATGTCACAGTTTTCTGAATGTTGGTCCAAAAGGCGGACTGTAACCGAAACATGATTCAGTCGCATGGATGTGAGTGTGAATGTGTGTTCCACTGAGTGGCTACAATTTGACTTAAATTGAAGCAGTTGTGGCCTAATTGAGTCTCTCGTTTTGTGGATATTAACAATGACGTGGCTACAAAGTAGTAACTTATTGGCAGCACTTTATTTTACTCTAGTTGTATGTATGTACTTTGATATATATGTATTGTACACTTTCTGCATACTCACACCAGAGCAAACTTCATTTTCCCAGTAACTAATCATTTATTAATTAATTTTCTTTACAGTTGAAAACATGATGTTCTAGGAAATTCATTTATATGAATGTAAAAGATAAAATGCAGGAAATTACCAACAACAATATGGAGCAGCAACAAGCTCCCCCACTGTCCGCCACATTTAATACATCTATGCTGAAGGACTTCCAGATAACCGATAATGATATACGCGACTTTGTCAAGCTACTGCATCATTATAACAAAAAAAATCAAAGTCAACACCACACGGGCATTGTGGATGAGTGTGAGGGATATTGCCAAGGTGAAATTTATGAATGGTTGCGTGCTTACAACAACATTCATGGCTATGTATCTTTGTTGGTGAGTAGGTGTATAAAATATATGGTATATAGTTGAATGCTGATAACAAGCGCAAAATCCTTGGCAGGCTATTCATAAGCCGCAAGCTTGACTGTGCTAATTATGTATCTTGATGTTGTCCAGCCAGCCACAACAGGCCAGGACATTTTTTCATTTTGGCCCTAAGCAGCGCATCAAAAATAAATGAAAGCTTGTCCACAAGTCAAACTTTACAAAAGCCTTGACTGCATACCAAGAAATATGAAGCAAAAAAGGGTTTTGTATGGTTTTTCCTTTATATTGTCTGTTGATGAATTGTGAGGCTGGGAAAACTTTGAACTTAATGCCCAACTCAGGAAAAACCTCTGCGAAAAATCCCAACGGGCAAACACAAAGTTTTTTTGCAGCTTTTTTTGTCGTTGTCTTACTGGGGCAAGTAAATAACAACACAGAATTAGATCATTTAGTATGTTTACATTATTTATAAGATGGGAATTGGCAGCGCATGAGTGCTATAAGCTGTGAACTAAGTGCAGTTTGGAGTCTTGGGGTATCTACAAACATTAACAAATTTGGGAAAGGAGCTTTTGTTTTGGTTATTTTTCTTTATCACTCAGTTATCTCGTGGTTTTGTGATTTAAAATGCAAATTTGTTTATTCAATTCAATTAAAGATGGTTGTTGCTAGAGGAAGTATTTAATGTAACGCTTATCTGTCGCTGGGTATCTCATGAATGGCAGATACTTGCATTAATTTTTTTTGTTGATAAAAGCGCGTTACTAAGCACTGTTTATTGGTAGTCAATGAACTGAATAAAGTGAATTGAATTTGTTAAACAAAAAAAAAAACACATTTGGGTCTTGTATTAAAGTTTTTTTCACACAGCCCTTGCCAAATTTATTTCATTAGCGATTTGACGTAGTAAGTAGGTGGAATATGTGCTTAGGGGATTGCTTTCATGATGCTACAAAGATTATGGGCCGGCTACAGTACAGACATACTGACTTTAAAATACTCTGTTCTTTTGTTTATAGCTTATTTTCATTTAAGGCCACAGCACTTTCTAAGTGACTCCCTTTATTTCACCACCAGAATAAAAAATAGTTGTTTTTAGTGGATGTTTAAGGCGTAAAAGCTGCCGTGGACATACGGACAGACCGTCAAAGACCGATATGGCTAAATAAATACTTTCTGGATCCCTCTTCGTTGTCCTCTTGGTGTTAACCACACTAAATTAGAAAAAATGTTTGCATATAAGCAGGTCCGAAGTGTGGGGAGGGGGATTCCCCCCGGGCCCAAAGTTTTCTCAGGGGCTATTACAGTCGTACTGTCGTGAGTCAAGCTAAAGGTGTTATAGAGAGACCGGTACATTTTCCCCCTGGGCCCGGATATTCTCCCTACGGCCCTGTATATAAGACAGTCGCATTGAAATCATAAATTGTTTCTTTTGAGGGTTAAAAGTAACGCAAATAAAAATTTAAAATTTTGAGTTAAATTCCACAAAACTGAACCCTGTCCTTTGCAAGCAACCTTAAACTCTTTGGGCGTTTTGGGATACATCAAAGTGTAATGCTAGCTGCACGTGCCGGGGATATGTTTTCCATTGTGTGTTTTGTATAATTTACATACTAGTACATATGTATATGTTTTGTTCTTTTTACTTTCATATGACTTTTTGCAGATTTGCATATTTGGTACAATAGCCAATGTATTGAACATCATGGTGTTGACCAGAAAAGAAATGGCCAAGGCACCCATCAATAAAATATTGAAATGGCTGGCAGTGGCTGACATGTTTGTTATGATTGAATATATACCATTTACTTCGTACCAATACATCTATATGAGACCGGGTAAGCCAACACACACACACACTCACATAATTCTCTGCTTTATAAAGTTTCTTTTGTTATGCATTGCTTTGTTGCAGGAGAAAAGGACTTTAGCTATGCCTGGGCTGTCTATGTATTGGTGCACATGCATTTCACACAGATACTGCACACTATTTCAATTGGCTTGACCGTCACCTTGGCAGTTTGGCGCTACGTGGCTATAAGGTTAGTTCAAGTGTGTTTTGAGTCCCAGTTTGTGTCAGTCATTTTAATTATGTCTAGCCGACATATGTATCACCCAGCAAACATTTTAGACAAGAAAAGTTGATGAAGGCTTCTAAAAGTAACTTTAAGCTTTCTAAGACTTTTTATAAACTGCATTTTTTTGCAAAGTGAAAAATAGTAAGTTAAAATTTTTTAAACCCTGTACTGTATATGAAGTATGCTAAAATCGAAAAAGTATGTAACAAGACATCGAAGAACCCCCCGAGTAGGGTCATAATGGGTATACAAATCAATATAGCAATGTCCGTTGAGCTAGAGCAAGCAAACCTTAGACTTAAGCCCCTTATTATTTTACGAGATATCGTAAATCGATTAGATAGGATTTCTAATCTAGCTGACATAAACACCCCTTTAAAACGGTTTCAAAATCTCAAGTAAATTTATTCATTGATTAAACAAAATTAGTTTGAAACACCGGTACTTATTTTAAACCTGTATTTATTTTATACAAAATCCTAGTAAAATCTCTTGTTAAATTTGACATTCACCGTCATACCGACCGAACGAATGAAGGAGCTGCCACCATGTCTGGGGAACTATAAATTAAGTTTCCGAGTTTTTATTTACAAAATTTTTCGCTGTTTTTGATGTCAAATTAAACTAAAAAAATTAAAAAAAAAATTTAATTTAAATTGACTTAGTTATCATACAAAGAAAGACGAATTAAGTGTACATTTAAATAAATAAGTGTTGCTATAGTTTTTCACATAAGGTGGCAACGTACGGTATGTTAGTGATGGATGTGAATGTCAATAGTTTAACTTTTTGTTGACTTGTAAAACTTAAGCATTTGAAAATTAGTGTCCGAAAAGCACAATCTCTAAAAGTTCGGTGTCACCTACGGTTTTTACTACAGATTTCTGTGCCACCCCAGATTGCAACCAACGTTAAATATTTAAGTCCTTCGGGAAAAAGCTTAGGGTGCGGCGATAGTCACCACCTTTATCATTTTAGACAACCAACTTAAGTTTTCAATTATTATCTGATTCTAAGAAAACGAAAACATACTTGTTTATTTTTTTTTTAAGAAAAAGTCTTTACTCGACTTTTACGTTCGCATAAAACAAAATAAAGATATAGACAATAAACATTATGGTAAATTAAAATACAAAAACTTTTAATAATTATGTATTTTGGATCTAGTCGGAATGTATTAAATTAATGGAAATCGCAGTTTTGCTAGGCATAAAGACCTTAAAATTAAGAAAAATAATACACATTTAGATGAGGAAATAGGTTAGAAAACATTATTACATCTCTAATGTACAAATTGCTAGAACAAGCCTGAAGGCTGTGTTTCTCTGGCAATATATATTCTTTTATAATTTCGAATTAATTTGTATATTATATAATAATTAAATTAATAATATAAATTTTAACACTTTTTAATATTGAAATGCAAAAATCTAAACAATTTTGCAATGACAATTTTAAGCCTGTCTTTAACATTTGAATCAGGCCAATGGCCAGGGAAAGGCAGGTGGCCGTTGCCATCTTTATTTTTATTACAAAAAAAAAAACATAATTTAATAGAACATTAACATTTTCGATCTTAAGACATTTTAATTTAAAGAACCGTAACACTAAAACTACCAACTTTATACTAAACAACTTAATATTTCTGTTGCGCATTTTATTATTTTTCTAACGCTATAGGCAGATATATAAAAAATGTTCCGCGCAACTGATTAAAATTATGTAGAAAAAATCATCATACTATAGTGACGTAGATATTTGGCGTTCAATTGTTTAACTACTGTGTGTAGAGAACCATATTTTCGCTTAACATGCTAATATTTTCCCGCGAAAAAACTACATAGTTGTAGATTTGAGCTTTGTATATCATATAACATTTTCACGCAACAGCGTCGATGTAGACAAAAAAATAGTGAAAATTGTTTTAAACATACAAGTATTGCTAAAGTCAAGCGCGGCCGAATTTTAATACCCTGTAACATTACAGCAAAAGGCAACTTTTGAACTGCCAACTCGGCTCAGAATTTCATAAAAACCACAACATTGAATTACTATAAAAAAGCAAAGAATTTAATAAAAAAAATATGCCAGCTACTCTTAGATGTAGGTGTTCATATGGGCATTAGGTACCATAAAAAAAATTGTATTTGAAGGCACATGTTTTTTGCATTTTGTAACAAAGTGTAATTTTTAAACGAACCAATCCTAAAATATTTAGTGCAGATACTCATCAGCTTTGGCTCACTTAAGCGCTTACAAAATATGCTTGCTGGGTAACTGCTCTGAGAGCATTTCGAACAGCCCTATGGTTCTGCAATGTTTATAGATGCATTTGAAGGCACAATGCCTATCTGTATTTCCATTAGGACAGGTCCGCTTTTCTACAATTGTTACTGTTGCCAAGTCATTCCAATTACTTTCTTGCATAAAATGTCCATGTCAACTGACTTATATGAATAACCCAGCAGCATTTGTGGCTTTTCTTTTTTTTCTTTTGTTTCATTTTGTTTTTGTTTATAGCAAACTGTTTCCATATCTTTTTCACAGACACCCAAATGGCAGCTGTGCAAATTTTCTGCTAGCACATTCCAAGGAAGCCATACTCTTTCCCTTTCTTATATCGCCTATACTCTGCTTTCCCACGTACTTTGTATTCAAGGTGCGCAAGAGCTATGTGGAAGATAGTCTGGTGCCATTGTATCATGTGGATGCTGACAAGGACACGGTCTTGTATAGGTAAGTGCATATCCCTAATGTCAAACAACCAGACAATATACTAAGTGTAAATCTTTTTGCTTGTTTATTTGTGCACGCACACACTCACATACACACGCACACACGCTTAGGTTTAACTTCTGGATACATTCCGTGCTTATCAAATTGTTACCATGTTGTATACTGACCATCATTAGCTTTGTGCTAATGCGTGTGCTGTGTGAGGCTTCACGGAGACGCATGAAGCTCAAGGACTACGATAACCCTCCAAAGTATGCTATTACCTTGAATGACAGCAAAAGGTCAAAGCGGTGCGTATGCTACAATAGTTTAACCCCATTAAATTGTTGCTTTAGTATCTTGGTCTTTTATGCCGTATAGACCACCTCGCTGCGATCGACGTAATGATCGCACTACCTTGCTGCTAGTAGCCGTGCTTGTACTGTTCCTTATTACCGAATTTCCACAAGGCATTTTGGGTCTACTTTCTGGCATGTTGGAAAAATGCTTCTTTGCGCATTGTTATCCACCTTTTGGCGAGCTGATGGATCTTTTGGCCTTGATCAATGCGGCTATTGGCTTTGTGCTCTATGGGCTTATGTCGAAACAGTTTCGAACTACCTTTAAGTCGCTTTTTTTTAAGCGGCATTTTGGCAGCACGGAGATGACGCGTCTCACGCGAGTCACCACAACTTGTGTCTAAATAAACCATTACGAAATTGCAGGCTGTGTGAGTTTTTGAGCTGGGCAGGAGATATCTTAAAGATATTTTTGCCAAATTGAATTTCTAAAATTAAGAACTTTTAAAAAGTTGACTTATATACTTTGTTGCAAATTAAAATTCAAAATTTAATTGAGCATGGTAAGTAAACTAAGTGGATTCAGTTGTGATTTGACAATGGGTCTCAAAGAAGGCCTTTGATGCGATGCTGTCTCTATATGATTGCAAGTGCAATTTTTTGAAAACATAAATATGAATATCTACTTAAATAATAAAGCTATAAATTTTAAAGGCACAAAGTTTACGCAACATTCAATAAATGTTTATGAAAACTTGTCTACAATAAAAGCTATAAATACATGTACTATTATATATTAGCATATATGTTATGTATGTAAACGTAAAATGTTTTTTAAACTTGAGCTAATCTAAGATTTGATGTAAGCTTTTTGAATTAAGTACTTATAGTTATTAACTTAATTTAATTCTAAATAATTATGCCAATATGTAAAAGTATTCACAAAATTATTTTAAATCTTTTACATGCAACGGAAATTGTAACAAATTAAAGTCCATAAAGCTGTGTGCAAATTATTTTATAAATAAAATCAAATATTCACTAGGCAAGAAAACAAAAAACTGAATGAGCCCCTGAGGTTGTTTGTTTTCTTGCCAGCTAAAGGAAATAATAAAAAACAACTAAAAAATCAATAAAAATAATAACACAAAACAAAAAAGAAAAAAAACAAAACGTATAAACAAAAATTTGTTAAGGTAGCTCTAATATTCTAAAATCAAACATATAATATAAAATAAATTTAAGCTCTGCAAAATGTTGTCCATGGCTTCAGATACTTGTAGTTCTATACATATATGTATTGTACATCCATACAATAGAAAGCATTTCTAAATTGAAAACCAACGAACAAATGTTAAAGTTTATTGCAGTTTCAGCATACTAAGCTGTTAGTATGTTTTTCAATAAATGTTTTATGTGAATTAAAAAAACACTAGATTGCAATCATTTTCCCTTAATACTAAATACAGAAAACTCCTTCAGTTCTGATTGACCACAGCATTGACTTCTAGGGGCAGCGGCTCGTTTTGTATCATTATGCTTGAAGCGGCCAAATCGGGAAACAGCAACCCCTGTCCATCCTGCATAGTAACCGGCACAACGGCTGCTTCAGTTGTTGTTTCCTTGTTGGAGCTGCCTTCATTGGCATCCATAATTCCATTAGTGCTGCCTGAGATACGCAGTAGTGACTTTAATTTGGTAGCCTGAAACTTGAACTGTAAAAAGAAAAAGAAATTTACGTATGTGTTTGTTTTTATCAACAAAAATTTTCACCATAATTTTTCAGTTTTCCGCCAACAACTTATGAACTATAATCTAAGTTTTTAACAACATATAACAATATTAATAACTATAAATAAAATATAAATAAAAAGTTTGACAAAATTATACCTTACTAGTACATATGTATGTTAAGTGATAAGTGTGGCCCACTCAAGCTTATTTTTATATATATACTACTTGGCTTCGCACGCCAACCCCCGTACTGTCTGCTTAGTTCAATTCAGATCATCCCGACTATTATATACCCTGTACAATTCTCTATCTCCATAATGTTCATCCTACCCTGAAACAATGCAGGTCGCTGCTCTTATCCCATTTGAGAATTTTTTCTATATGAAGTTTTGTCATTCCGCGCGGCCTTTTAGTACAGTAAAAATAGGTTTTGACCACGAAAAATTTGATTGCTGAACTTTCTCTTGCTTATTGTATTAAGGACCATCCAAAAAGTCTAAAACCAAAATGGTGACCTCCAGCCCCCGTGGGGTTTTCCGTTATTTTGACATTTGTGTCGGCCCATTTATCTCGAATTTTATAAGTCGTACATAAAAACTTTCAAGGCAAAAAATGTTCAAAATTGAATTTAAAATCTTATTTGTAATGGAAGGTATACCCAGAAGTTCATATTTTCGGCGGTAAGTTACTTAAATGCAGTTTTTCGTATTTTTACCCACCTCCTTGCCCTTCTTTGTTTTTGGCGTGTATCAAAAATTTGTAGATCTCAAAAAAGTACACAAGACTGGTTTTTAAATCATGTAAGTATCTCTAGTTGTTTTCACGATATGACGCTTTAAAGTCTCCCGTGCCTTGAAAAACAAGCAGGCGCTGCGCTACGTTCAGCACTTTAGCGCCCCCTGCGCGCAGCTGCGGCGATGCGCTTGCATGTTTTTCAAGGCACGGGAATGCTAGTTAGTTCGTTCCTTCCTTCATAAACAACCAAAAAGTAGTCTGAATACGGTATAAAAAGCTGTTTAACTTACCTCAGTTGGTAACAGAAGGTCCTGTGCATGGCTTATATAACGATTGTACTGATCTGCGGCCATTGCAAAACGTCCAGTTTCAAAACAAAAGAGCGCAAAGTTCAAATAGACCAGAGGATTACGTGAGGAACTGTTTTGCGCATTGGCCATGCTACAAGCGCGTTCCAGTGCTACAAAGGCATTCTCCAGGTCTTCGAGCTTGCGTAAACATACTATGAATTTAATTAAGTGGTGAAAGATGTTGTTTAGAAATAGACAAAGCTACTATTTGAACTTGACTACAATAGTTTTTCAATTGTTCATTTGGTACTTACAGCCTAGAAGCATATAACAATCGGCATTGTCCTTGCGTAGGTTTATAGCTGCGGCTAGGGTGTGAAAGGCACTCGCATATTGTTCAGCTGGCAAGAGAGGAAACGGAGGTTAGGAATTTCAAAAAAACTTGACAAAGCAAGTGGGATTAAAACAAAAAAAAATAAGCAAAAAATAAAACATAAACAAGATGCCTCCCCTGCCAACGTAGCAACGCCCTTGGGTCGTCTATTAAGTGTCCAAGTCGTTAAATGAAAAGCCACAGCATCCAAGTGATGCTGATGCTCTATAAAATTTATTAAATGCCAGTTGTATTCTCTTATTTATGTATATTTCCTGTTTTTTATTGTGCATACTTTATGGCGTCTGTGTTGGTCCAAAAACAAAATATGGCAGCTGTGACTTTTGGACTATTAAATATACAACCAAGAATTAGCTGCAAATATAAAATATGGAAATGTAACCTTGACAATGATTACCATAGTGCATAAAAGTCTTGCCCTGGCCGCTTACATCTTAGCCACATTTTATGTTTCCAACTTTTTTACGCACGGCTTTATGAAGCGACAGATACCATTGCGTAACCCATACTTCCTCCAACCTATCAAGCCGATTTGCACTAATTTTGTTAGCAACGCACTGTGGGACAAAAATGGTTTATTTTTTTTGCAAAAGATTTAAAATTATGTAGCTAAATTTGAAAAAATACCGAAATATCCGTACGCCCATTTTGGTTTTTTATTGTCGTTCCTCGAATGCTGATTTTGAGTCGCTTAGTAGCCCACAACCAGCATAAAACAATATGTTGATCAAAAAACAATCTCATCTAATTTTTAATGTCAACGGATTTTAGTCAATATATTTATATTTGTCGTTTTAGCCTGAAGGCTTATGTTGCTCTGGCACTTAATTGCTTTGTTCCCTAGAATTAATTCTAAGTTACAATATTAAATAAAAAGTCGTTTTATAGTAACTAGACATTCAAAGCCATTGCTTTAATTCGGCTGTGTGGTACTGTTTTTTAGATTTAAAAAAACAAAATCGTGTTTTATTTAAGAAAATATATAGAGGAATTTTTGGCTTCAAACCGAAATGTGTCATATCTATCTAGGTTAGGTTAGTTTATAGCGGTAGCTGGCTTAAAAAGCCAGCACACTTAAGCCTAGATTGGCCCATTGCGATACCACACGAATCTCTTCTTAAAAGGAAGTCCAGCCTGTTGCTGCTATTTAGCTTGCAATCATTCTCGGACAGATAGGACCTAGCTCCTCTAGGTTGTGAAGGAAATAATTTTCAAGGTGCTTTTTCCTGCGTCTACACAGAGCTTCACAATAACAGAAGAAGTGCTCTACTGTTTCTACCTCTTTCTCGTCTTTGCAGCTTCTGCAAAAATCATTGCTCGGAACATTGATTACCAGCCACAAGCCAGTGACCGGTGCTCGCTCTGACAACTGCCGAACACTGTGAGCGGTTGAGTTCACAGAGCCTGGTAGAACGTTTTGGGTCGATTTTGGGCCATGTTTGGCGGATGATTCTACAGTGTGATGTGTTGTTCCACATCCTATAGCCATTGGCATACGAATATCCTCCTTATCTGGGAGGAGCGTAGTGGTCGTGCCATGTCTGACTAATTCATAAGCTATTTCGTTGCCTGTTATATTTTGGTACCCTGGTAATGACTTTATAGCTGCCTGGCTATCGGAATATATATATTTATTTCAGCGTTTTCCAGGCGGTGTTGCGTAAGCAGATCAAAGCCTCATTTATGGCTAGGATCTCCGCCTGAAAAATGCTGCAGTGGTCCGGTAGTCGAAAATACTGCCGGATGCTTAGTTGCTTCGAGAAGACCCCGCCCCCAACCTGGTTTATGAGCTTGGAGCCATCTGTGAAGAAATTTATGCAGTCGCTTTAACCTGGTTGGTTTTCCATCCACGATTCCCTAGATGGGTTGATGGTGGTAAGTAGCGTTGAGGAATGCTCTAAAGGTATAAAAAAATCTGTGCCTGACACTTTAATATGAAAGAGTGCCCATATCTTAAAACTGCCTAGCAATTGGCATCAATGAGCCGCCTCGCTGTTAAGGTGGCAGTTTCTTTTGCCATTTAAATGTGGGAGATATATTAAGCACTTCACTAGAGGTAGTCCTTAGGGCACCTGTGATGCATAGTTGTGCCGTTCTTTTTACCTTGTTTAGTACTTTAAGCTTTTTTTAAAGTTTTGGTCTTACTATGGCTGTATAAATCCATCAAACTACTTGATGGGACATACCCCATTTAAGTCCTATTGTCCTTTTGCAGGCAAAGAGCGCTGTATTGGCTTTTTGCACTCCCTCTGCGATATTTATATTCCAGCTTAATTTCTTATGATGACCAGTGTTATCAATATTCCATTTCATTCATCTAAGCTCGACCTTAAATTTATATTGGTAAATTATTTTTTTTCCCATAGTACAAATCTCACACAGACATATTTCAATTAGGTTTGGGGCTCTTTCGCATGTTTAAAGTTGTGCATAGTAAATGAGCAAGGACAAAGGACAGCTACTTTGTAGTTGTTCCCTTTTATTTAGAGTTAAAAGAGAGCTGTACCTACTAAATGCCAGACACCACACATACAATGACTCTTAGCTAGGATATTAGATCTGATATGATTCAATGTTGTCAGGAAAAAGCTATAAAAATCAATGTTCAACACAAAAACAGGAAGTACTTACATGTTATATAAATTAAGCTCAAGTTATAGAGCGCATTGTAATTAAGAGGCGAGAGCCAAACGGACTTACGTAATGAGGAAACAGCCTTAAAGCAAATTAAAATGTTTTATTTGAATTTATCTTTAAATAAAAATTGCCACAACGACTTACCACAATGTACTTTTGTTTCTTGAAAAAACACAGTCCAATGTTATTCCATAATTCGGCAATTTCCGGCTCTGCGGCTGCAATTTCACTGTACTTACTTAGTGCTCCATCAACATCATTGCGAGACTTTAATGAACATGGGCCCAAAAGGTTGGAATATATTAATATTAATGAAGTTTTGGTAACAAACTCTAAGCCAAAAGTTACCTGCAAAATGGCGCCCAAGGCTAGCAAGCCTTTCGGATTGACCGCATCTGTTAGGCGATCAAAGGCCTTTTGGGTTTCATTGATTTTCAAATACAAAACGCTAATCTCGGTTAAGACTTCAGGGTTCTCGGGTGAGAGGCTGTAAAGTAGAGTGCATTAATCATACGCCTGTTAATCCGTAACTATTTACAACTAAAGCCTACTTGAGACAGCTCTCAAGCACATCAATTGCCTTTTGATATTCCTTGGCCTTGCGATACAGCTCAGCCAGACGCACATAGCTTTTAATTTTCCTGCCCGTTTGCACGGCCAGTTCAAAGTAGGATCTGGCCTGCAGCTCTTGTTCACGTGCCAGCTCCAGCTTGTTTTGAGCCATAGAGGAGCGATAGAGTAGTTCGCCTAAATAATGATATATTTCATGATCCTTGCGTGGCGTATGCTGTTCAGCCTCGCGAAAAACGCTCAACGCTTGAGTATAGCGCCCCATGGCATATCTATAAAAAATTGGAATAAGAAGGAACAAGAAAGTTTGTTGTTAAAAAGGATACATTCAAAAAAAATGTGTAAAAAATTAGGAGCACACAAAAACGATTAAAATTTCTTCGTTTTTATGTTCCGGAGTATGGCGAATTAATATGTATACAGAAAGTAGAATTTTGTTGCAGTTCGTAAGCGAAGTCCAAAGTTAATACATTTTTGTATGTTTTTATGAGACCTTAATATATTCGGCATCTTTCACATATTTTAGAGTGCGAAATAAAATAATAATTTTTCTTCTGGAGAATAGTGTTAGATATTAACATAGTGAGCAACATAGTTGTCAAATATCTGTCTATATGGACTAATGGATACGCGGATATGGCTATTATGGTACTAGAGTCCACATTGAAAATTTTAGTTTAAACAACTGCCAAAACAACTTGCCGATACCTATAAGACCCTTTGATTCCTTTGATGCATTTCCGCCCATATCAATGGAAGCTTTCATCCAATATTATTAGAAGTGGCAGGCGGACAGTGGTATAGGATATCAACATAGTGCGCATGTTTTGGTCAATCTTGCTATCCCTAGCACTTGTGGTCTCTGTGGCAGATAACCGAGTCGATATTGAAATTAAGTGTAAACAACTTATGGTCTGTCACGTCTCTACTGCCTTATACCATGTTTGCTCCTATGCGTGGGTGCAGGGTATAAAGAACAGAGCTTGCGTTTTTCCAGCCAAGTAGCCAAGTGGCGTTAATGGCAAAATCAATGCCAGTTGCTAGCACTTACAGTGTGCGTCCAATTTCTTTGTATGTATCAATGTTTTTTGAGTTGAGTTCAATTGCCTTTTGCAGGTTGCGCAGTGCTTCAATGTTCTGTCCCTCTTCACGGTCAATTAAGCCCTGCGGTTGCAGCCCATGAAATAGCAACAACAAAAAGCAAAACCAATCAATTAGAAATTATGTAGCGCGAACAAAACTTTAGGAAGCGGCTACCCTCACCTTGATAAAGTACAGATATTCCGGGTTCAGGTGTCGATTCAGCTCACGTTCTATAATACGCCGGCAGCGCGCAAAGTCTCGGCGCGTAAAGTAAATGTGCAGCAACCAGTCAATGTTGGCATCGGCGGGCATCTTTGGTACTATGTGTACAAAATGGTTAAAGTACACACTAGCCAATGGTTGGTTACTAGTTGACCTGGCAACACTATAGTTTCTCACCTGGCTTAACAACTTCCAAGGTTGGCAGAAAAATTACGCTGCCGTTGCAGTTAATCTGCTCACTGCCTGCTTCGTACATTTGGCTGCTTGACGGTAGAGTTTGTTCGACTCGCTTTTTTTTTTTTGTCTTTGTAGAGTTTCGATTTTAGGATTTTTGGTAAAAGGGTATAAAGCTTTTAAGACCTATGGTTGGGGAACAGTTTTGTTGTGTGCTGCACAGTTGTCCTAGGCAACCTGCTTAGGGTAGTCGCCAAAAGCGTATTGAGTTCTTGCAGTATTTTAGTATTTTACTTAGTATTGTCAGGCTGGTCACGTTGCATTGCCAAATGAATTAACTTGTCAAATTAATTAAATTTTGCGCTGTTGTTTGGTTCGCTTGGTTTTAGGCAAAGCCATCAGAATGTATTTTTAATTAGCTCTGACGAAAATGCCGAAAACTCATTTGAAATCAATCGAGTTGCAATAAAAACAAACTAAAAGAGGCTGCGACAAGGTAAATAGTTTATGTACACGGCGCAGGAAAATTCTACTAGTCTCTAAAAGCAAGTTTCCATTTATTTTTCACGCACTAAAAATACCGACAAATGCGAGGGCGGGCTGAATAGTAATCGGCCGAGTCAAAAAACCAAGCTATTAAGTATTTTATTTTTATTTTTAATCTTTACAGGTGTTTACAGGTGATTGTTAAATATGAGACTAGAATGAATAAATATTTTTGAGTGTACTGCCCAGGCTTTCTTAAAGAGGTCACTTATATTTGGATAAATAAATAAAATAAATTATGTATATATAACTCAATCTATGTGATTCAAAAAAGAACATATGTTACTTAATTTTATATACCACCCAGCCTGAAGGCCTATGTTGCTCTGGCTTTAAAACTACTTTTGTTCCCTAGAATTCTAAGTTACAATATTTAAAATAAATAAAATAAAAATAAATAAATTTGGATATTGAAAAAATATCTGACTTAGTGTTGTTAGTCCTAACAAAGAGAACTTTTTCCACGGTTTCAACACAAAACATATACTAAGGATTAGACAACACCAGTGAATTTCTTGTGAGCAATCGACATTGAAAAAAATTACCATAGGTCTGTGAAATGTTTTTCGCAATGCCCGTGGCATAAGTCATATCGATTTCCACAAAAAAAAAAGCACTAAGATAATTGGAACATATTGTATAACTCGGGGCTTTAACTCCAATTTTTTTAAAATTGCTGATTTAAAGATAAATTTTACTTTTTGCAAGCTCACCATATTCTCCGTAGTGGGCACCTGTGACTATTACCAATTACAAACCTTCCGAAAAGATTTCCTTAAAATGATATGGTATTCAATATGAAATGCTTTTTATCATAGAGAAGCATTGCTCTAAAAGATTATCTTGCTAAAATCCTTGCTTATTTGTAGGCTCAGTACTTTGTAACCTGGCCCCTCTTAACAACCAGAAATGGTTACCGCCCCAGTAAAAAATATCAGTCTTGGTACCGTTACAGCTGCTGTTGGCGGCGTCTGCGTTTAATCACTCAATTCACACCGCTTAAGTGGCAAACTTTGTAGAGTCCGTCTCTGTCTGTTTTAGCCTTTGGCTTTGGGGTTTCTTGTCGTTTCCATTTGCGTTGCGGCAGCTGTATTTGATCGTGAGCTACATTTTTAATGTATTTCTGAGCCAAAATCAAGAAAATTAATGCATAAACATTTCGTACAAGATCACCAATACACTTGAGGCTATAACCATTGTGTGTGCGAAATATTGTGAGTAATGAGAGGCAACACTTAAATTGGAGTGACCGCCCAAAGCACTGATAAGCTAATCATTTAATATGCTTTTAGCAATCGCCTAAAATAGGAAAATATTTACAAGTCGAATGAAACAACATTTACGGAGATATATGTATGTACATAGTAGAGGTGGGATAGTATCCACCACTAGATAGTTGAAACTATCGATACTATCGGTAGTAGGTACTATCGAACAAAGTGAAATATAGCACACAAAAAAGTGTAAGTGTAGTAAATAAGTACCATAGAGCAAGTGGGGCAAATTCTAATACATACTGACAAAAAGAGTATTTCAAAATGTTTAACAGATACGTTTAATTCATGACTTTGTAAAAAGAAATCCTTTTAAAATTACATCTTAAAAACCCAAAAACTGTCCATTCAACAGTTAACAATAAAAAATAAATTATCTTTCAGGTAGCTTGTTTTAGTGGCAAAAGACGAACTTGTCCACATTTCTAAATTTCAGTCCTGTCCTTCTGTCCAAAACTATAAGGCAACTTCTACTGAGCCATCCATCCTCTCACTTTCAGTAGAATTGGCAGAGCGCATAAATATTTCTGTGGACATTTCGCAAAACAACTTATCTCGAGATAGGGAAATTTTCCAGGATTTTTGTTATAAATATAACTTTTGATATTTCTGTCTTATCGGGGTCTTTCTAGGCGTTCTGGGTCAAAATTTACGAGTACGTCAAATCAACTTATCTCGTTTTTGTTTTCCAATTGCGTATGACAAAACAACTTAACTCAACTAAGTTGCCCATTTAAAAAAAAATCAATATAACATCCATTTGACAAAAGAACATATATCACTTTAAGCTTCTAATTTTTTTCCAAAAACGCTTTTGACAAAACAATTTATTTCGAAAGAAGTTCTTTTGTCGAATGCAAAAGTCTACTTTTTCCTCAAATTTCAGTTTGGCAAAAGAACTTATTTCGATATAGGATGCGATATTTACTTTTTTCTTACTTAAACAAAATTTGACAAAATAACTTATTCGAGACAAGTTGATTTTTTAAATAAAAATCCTTTTGACAAAACAACTTATTTTAGTTTTTTTGATTTTTTTTTTTAAACGATAAAAGTAAAGAAATCAGCCGTAAAATAAGCATTAACATTCCTTTAAATTGTACACAAAATGTTTTGGCCAACATTTAAGGTGTTTCTTCGCTCTCCTGTAAAATTGGTATTTTAGAGTTTGTTTTGTCAAATGTCCACAGATTTGTTGACTAAGTTTTGTAGTCCAATTTTTTAATTGTTTATACTAACCTTCCAAAAGCTCAATGGATTTGCATCTTGGCTTAAATTTTGGCTGGCCAAATAATGCGGAATGTCAAATATTGCAGCTACCTTATTTTTAGTAATCTGTTTTGTGTTTTTTGCAACACGAATTTTAAGAAATTCGAAATTTCGGACGCCAAAACCGTTTACTGTCCAGAAAGGCTGGACAACTGGGGCAATCATTAAACAACAACAACAAGCAACAATTTCTGGGTTTTTATGCGAAGAATTTTTATCAAAATTTGACTTACTTAAACAATTTTTTATGGTCCCCATCGGATTTGGTGACTCTAAAAGCTTGGGATGGTCAAAACGGTTTGACGCGTTACCACTGGTTTTGTATTTTTTTTGACATTTTCGGAACTTTGCCAATTTGTTGCCCCGTTGATTTGTGAAAAAATAGTATATAGTAATGATACGAGGCGAAATCTCTCAAGAAGCTGAAAGTTCAATAAAGAAAAATGAAAAACATATTCAATGCAAATTGAACCTGTTACACGTATGAAGGTAATTTTGTGTTTCTTGCTGCAGGACTTGTCTATATCGATTTCGCTATTTATTGTGTGCCTACCATTTCTCTTTAGTCATAAAACAACACGCAAAAAAACCAACTAGTTTTCAAGACTAATGGTTGGAATGGTTGCTGAAGCTCTTTGACGATAATTATGCACGTAAATAGGAGCCGCGGGTGCTGCCGCTCCAAGAAATCGACCCGGCTTAATGCGCGGACGAAGAAGTACGCTAGGACATGAACTGTATGGAGCTTTGTGATTAAGGTAATGTTAGTGGCGTCACTTCTTTATATAATAGGTAAGACGGCACACAGGGCTTAATAATGAACAAAATTTGCACATTTGTGAATTCTAAAACACCATTAAGGCCGTTGGGTTAGTTCACCATTGAAGGTTCTGCGGTTCGTAACGAATCTTGACCTCCTATGGAAATTTCCTTCATCTGTCTCTACCTTTTGCTTATATATTCTCCAATTTCTGGCTGACAACTCGTTGGCAGTTTTGTCGATATTGTTTAACCATTTGATGTAAGGTCTCCTAATTTTCGTCACTCATTCTTGTTAGATGTCCTGCTTATTCTAATTGACGCATCTTGACAGTTTTGCTTTTAGTTCTCGCGTAAATTCTTCATTATACCTTAATTGAAAGGTACCATCTCGTTCTCTTATTGGAACTGGGATTCATCGTAGTATCTCCCTCTCAAAAATATCTATTTTCATTTCATCCGATCTGTCCAGGTTTCGGCGATGTATAGAAAAATTGGTGCCATTTCTTGCTTAACAGAGGCGACCCCAGCGTTGTGCAAAGTCTTCCATATGTTTTGTTTGCTGATTTTATGCATTCTTTAATCTCCTGGTTGTATTTATTTGTTATACTAATTACTGCCCCAAAGTATTTGAAGCTTTTCACCGACTCTATGTTCATTTATCTGCAAGCCAATCTTAACCGCTGCCAGTTTAAAGTTTTCTGCGTTTTCTGTGAGAGTTGGAAGACTGTTGGCAATCAAGGCTACGTCCTCTGGATAGTTACCAAGACTTAAACATTTTAGATAGGAATTTAAAATCAAACTTTTATATAATAACAATTCGCATTAATAAGTTAAAAAAAATGTAATACAGTCGAGGCGGTGCCCGACAGTGTAATACCCTGTACCTTTTTTTCTCGAAAAAAGTTTTATTCCTGCATATTCTTTCTATGAACTTTCCAATTGGAATATTTTATTTGTTGGTGCAAATTGTTTATAGATTATAAGTTCCGCAAATTTTAACCGATTTTGATGAAAATCGAAATTGACGTCAAAGAAGTTATTTAAAGTATATGAGGAAAGTTTTAAGGGGATGTGTTGAGGGGTGTGGGAGAAAACACGATAAATCGATTGCGGGGGGTGGGGGGCCTGCATTGATAAAGTTTTGATGTATATTGGTTCATTAGAGCCACATGAATCAGCTTACCAAAAATTGTGATTCTAGTCTATTTGTTACTATAATTACGTTGAGTCAAATATTGACGCAATTTATAGGGAAGGGGTAGTGAAATTTGTACATTTTAGGCTATAACTTTTGTTGTATTTGTCCGATTTTGTTTATTTTTGACACACAGATGCATGCAACCACAATGCATCGCTCTGTTAAATTTCAGTTAAAATATTAAAGGGTGTAGCTAAAAACCGCGAAACTCTGCTACGGGGGAACGGGGAAAGATATTGACATGATTCAACAAACTTGATCTTCTCAGGAAATATGCGGATCAGCTGGTAAAGTTTCGTATCTCTAGCTCTTATAGTCTCCGAGATCTAGGTGTTCATACAGACGGACAGACGGACATGGCTCAATCGCTACCCGAGGTTATGATAAGCATTTTGGTATAAAGGACTTGGGGTCTGCCACGCCTCCTTCTTGCCGTTACATACATTGCACAAATCTAGTATACCCTTTGTACCTATAGGTACAGGGTATAAAAATCCCAAATAGGATATCCCAAATGGGTTTTTTTATACCCTGTACCGTATGGTACAAAGGGTATATTGTGTTTGTGCAAGCCGAAAATGTATGTAACGTACAGAAGGAGACGTCGGAGACCCCCCAAAGTTACCTAAAGTATGATCAGTGTGACTCGAGAAGTCGATATACCCATGTCCGTCTGTCCGTCTGTCCGTATGAACGCCTAGATCTCAGAGATGGTAAGAGCTAGACCTACCAAACTTTCAGATAAGATCCCTTATTAAACCATAGGAGACAAGTTTATTTTATTTTTTTGATATCGGGATTACATTATATAGCTCCCATAGGGGTGTTTCAGAGGACCTCGAAAAAAAGCAAAAGTTTTAGATGGATAATTCGTTTGTTTATGAAGATATCATAACCAAATCTGGCAATCGGAAGTTTCTTAGCGACCCCCAGCACTGTACCAAATTTTATCAAAATCGGTTGACTATATCATATAGCTCCCGTAGGATCGATCGGTCGAAAAAATGTTTTTTGGTCAAAATTCGTTGTGTTTCGTTTGTTTGTGAAGATACCGTAACCAAATTTGGCATGAGGAAGTTTTTTAGGGTACTCAAGCACTGTTCCAAATTTGATCAAAATCGGTTGACTATATCATATAGCTCCCATAGGACCAATCGGTCAAAAAATCGTTTTTTGTACAAAATTCGTTGCGTTTCGTTTGTTTGTAAAGATATTGTTACCAAATTTGGCATTAAGAAGTTTTTTAGAGTACCCAAGCACTGCACCAAGTTTGATCAAAATCTGTTGGCTATATCATATAGCTCCCATAGGAACAATCGGTCATAAAAACGCTTTTTTTACAAAATTCGTTGTTTCGTTTGTTTTTGAAGATATCGGAACCAAATTTGGCAGTCGGAAGTCTTTTATAGTTCCCAATTAGTGTACTAAATTGGATCATAATCGGTTGACTATATCATATAGTCCCCATAGGACCGATCGGTCAAAAAAATTTTTTGGTGCAAAATTCGACTGATTTATTTTTTTTTTATGAAAACATCGTAACCAAATTTGCCGAATAAAATATCTTTTGGAGGGTTTAAGCAATGTGTCGGAATTAATTGCAATGTGGTGGTACAGGGTATCCCAAAGTCGTCTGCGCCCGACTTTAACGTACGCCATCTTTTTTTATATGTAGTTTTGTCATTCCGCGCGAAATATTTCGAACTGCGTAGACCCCTTAAATCTACAATTTTTTTAAAGTAAAAAAAAATGTATTTTTCGTTGAAAAAAAATTAACAATAAATCAAAATGAATATCAACAACTCCGAAGAATCCAAGAAAGGCAGCTTTATCATAAAAAAGTCTCAAAAAGACAAAGCGATTCAGACGGAGCCAGAGGAATCAGCATTCCTTGGCAACTCCAACATGGCTTCCATTGGGCGCAATCAAAATGACGTAGCCGTCGGCCAATCATTGCAGCGCTCTGAACTGCATGATGTTGTAAAATTGTGTTATACCCTCGAGGAATTGATTAACCTTAATCCTTTTCGTTTCTGGGACTTGTAAATACAAGCTCAGAATACTTTTGTAAATAATTTGACATCGGGCTGTAAATTTTATTCGTTTACACACACATACATGGCCAAAATATATATACAAACAAAATGAATCACACTTAGGAATAACTAAGAAGATAAAAATTTAATCAGAAACGTAATAATAAAACAATGTAATGAACGCAAAAAAAAAGAAAATTTTGTTAAGACTAGCACTTAGTTGGCGCATTTTTACCAATCAATTACCCTCCTAGATGTTGCCTGAAAATGTTGATAAGTAAGTCCGTAAGATGGAGCCGCAGTGTGTTGCCATAACGTTATATATAAATCACCCATAGATGGCGCAGCAACAAATTTTTGAAAAGGTTCAAGTCTTTGCTAAATATTTATGCAATAAAAACATTCGAATTTATTACACTAGGAACAAAATTTAGCTCAATTTTACATAATATGCTGAATTTGGGGTCTCTAATTGCTAGACGAAACTTTATTCTGTTGTTTGGTAAACCAGATTAGTAGTTAAGACTTAAATAATGATGCTAGGTCTTAAGGTGTCTTTTAAGATAACACCAATGGGCGTACTTCTAAACAGAGTACAAAAATAAACTAAACCTTAAGTGCTTTTTGGTTTAGTTTCCTTCTTTGCCGAGAAGAAAACCCAAACGAATGAAAACAAAAATAAAGTACATTTGATTTGTTTTTGTATTGTTTGTGCACAAGAACGAAAAGGAAACCCATGCCGAAAGGTACTCGGTAAGTGAACTAAACAAGATAACTTAAACTGGGAACAATTCGTGAACGAATAATTGTCGTGCGGTTTATTTTTTATGTATGTACATATGTGTAGAGTAAGTCTGCCGCGGCCAATTTTTGTGCATGTGTGTGCACTAGCAACGAGTTGTTTTTGCTTTGTGTATGCATGTAGGCAGGCCTGACGAGAGGGGTGGGGGAAGGGGGGATTCCCCCCGGGCCCGGAGTTTTCTCAGGGGCCCGGTGTAATTAATGTCGTACTGACTTGATTCAAGCTAAAGGTGTTATAGAGGGGCCGGTACATTTTGCCCCCGGGCCCGGATTTTCTCTCTATGGCCCTGCATGTAGGCTTACTGTATGGTTGTGACTGTCTACTACTGCTACTACTGTAAAATTTGTTACTATTTCATATGCATACTACGCGTCAACAATTCTTGCAAAACAAAAACGATCGTTGCTGGTACACGCATGCACAAAAATCCGCGAATAATTCGTTTTACACGTTTGCCAACCATTTCGTTCGCGTTTCGTTGCGTGTGTTACGGTGTTTCAAAAAACTCCAAAGTGCGAAAAAGGAATTGTATTGTTTGAATTCTTTGGCATTGAAAAAGTTTTGTTTTTGTTTATGTTCGTGTACAAATCTATTCAAAAAATTTAAAAAGTTTGCTTCTTTGGCCGAACATTCGTGAAAAGTACGGTTTATTTTCGTACCCTGCTTCTAAATGATAAAGAGAAAGTAAATATATGTAAATTACCATCAAATTCGAAATGGTACACATTTTGTGATATAGCAGCGTTTTTCAAGCGGAGATCCTTGCCATTAACTAGGCTTTGATCTGCTTACGTAATTCCGGCCTGGAAACCGGTGCCATAAATATATACTCGGACAGCCAGGCTGCCATTAAGTCACTTCGTGCACTATCCTCAAACTCGTTGACAGTCAACAACTGCCGCAAATCTATTCAAGAGATGGCACAGCAGTTCGTCATTAGTGGAAGCCAGGACACCAACATATAACAGGCAACGAGATAGCAGATGAATTGGCCACACAGGCCACGACCAGTTCCCTCTTACTAGATAAAGAGGTTATTCGTATGCCAATGGCCACTTTTAAGCTTCAAACAAGGGAAAAATCTAGATCTCGTGTACAAAGGCTTTGGTACAATATTCCCCACTGTACAATCAGCCGCCAAATATAGCCAAAAATCTACCCAAAACGTTCCGCGAGGCTCTGTGGACTCAACCGATCGCAGTGTTCCGCAGTTGTCAGAGCGATCACCGGACACTGGCTTGTCGGAACACATGCGATCAGAATGAACGATCCGAGCAACGATTTTTGCTACATTGCAGCAACGGGAGGGGAATGCTTTTAGCGTGTTCACCTCAGGCCTCAGGAGAAGGGTTTGAAGAGATCCGCGGTTTCACAACGGGCTGATACAGGCCTAAATGTGCTGATTTTCAAAGCCAGCAGCCGCCCTTACCGTACCTTACCTAATTTTCTTAGGACAACTGAAATTTATTTATTAACGAGTTGTTATAAGAGAAATCACACAGATCACAAATCATATAACTATTGATATTTCCTTTTGTAGAATAAGATTTTGCTTTATTGTTTCTTTTGCCAAATTTTGTATGAATATCGACTAATTTAAAAAGCCGTACATACAAAGACGGTATAAAAATATACAATAATTTAAAAAATTGTTAAAAAGATGAAATGACAGGAATTGTAACGAGCCCAGATTTGTGTGTTTTTATCGACATAAAAAATTTAAAGAAATTTAAATTTTAAGAATAAATAAAGGCTAACTGCAGTACAAATTATTGTAATTATAATTCGAAATAAAAGTAACTTGCTCTAATAACCCAAGTATGGCTAAGAAGGGCTTAAGGAACTCAGCATGCCCCGAAACTCTACAAGCCATAACTAATAAGAATTAAGACTGCTTAGATTCAGGTTTGTTCAATAAAAACATTCGGGTAACGTTATGCATATTGAGGCTGAATTGCTTCTAAGATACGAAAATTATAGGACTAACCTTTTAGATGTAATCATATGTAAATGACAGTATCCTTCAAAAATGAATGTACTATACAATACTTACTTTACGTACATCTCAATAGTCTCTTATTTTTCAATACTTACTTTACGTACATCTCAATAGTCTCTTATTTTTCAGTAATTGATTTCTAGAAAACTTAAAATCTACTCATAAAGTATATTAATCCCTTCCTAAGATTTGAGCAACATCAGATGACTTTTTTAGAAGAAATACTTTCACGAGATTTCGAGATGTGCTGTCGTTTGGCCCCAAAATAATGAATATATATTAATTTTTTTGTTGATTCTTAATTCGGTATACGAGGCACATTTAAAGATCTTTAAGCAGTACTCCGATTTACAACCACGAAAATTATCCAGAAAGAAAACAAGTCGGTTATTTTTAAAAATAATTGCACATTTCGCAACAGAATGTTAAAACATTTATTTAATCAAATGTTCTAAAGTATTAATGTATGCATTTATTTACAATTTATGGTTTTCTTATAATTAATATTGTGTATTTTCCACCTTCAATATAGTAAGTACATACATATTTGGGGAAACGGTAAGAGTAAATGAATTTTCGGATGTTACTATAGGAAATCGTATTAGGCTTACGAAGATATACTTTATACAAATAGGAGCATATTATAATTTGATAGATAGATATGTGATTGTGTATGTGTGTGTGTGCGTGTATGTGGATGAAGTTGTACAAAGGATTCAATGGGTAAAACAAAGTAAACAATAAAAATAAGTTATTATTTGTAAAATGTAACAGTTTACAATTTAAAGTACTGTATATGTGTATAATTTGCTATAATGATGCACAAATGATCTCATGACCTATGGGAGCGCAAAATGAATCTAAACATCAGAATGCTACAGCTCTTGCATTAACTAAGTTTTTTTTGTTTTGTTTATCGTTATAAGACACAGTCCATAAATTCTAGGGTGTTGTGGCGCTCGCCACATTCCCGGACTGTGGTTGAGGCGCACGTGGTCGTATCATCATCGTGGCCTTTTTTAATGTGTAGTCCCAGCCACGCCAACGGAACCAGACGATTCCCTGGCGAGCAGTTAGATCCTGCGGATCATGAAGATATAGTCCATTTAATCCGCGGCCGCAGGATTTCCACCACCAACCGCCCTGTAAAAAAAAAATACAATTATTGGAATCCCTCGAATATCAATAATTTATACTATACTACCTTTAACATGCTTGCGCAATTAAGTGAGCTACGATCATTATCGCGATTGTATGTGGAGAACGGACTGTTGTTTGAGCCATACCAGGGATCATTAAGGGAATCTCCTGCATTGCCCTCATAGCCATCAATTTCCAATTTATAATAATCGGCTTCTGAGTGGATTTTAAAATGCGAATAATGTGCATAGCTGTGAAATACAAATAAATCTTTTTGTGTTTTGCATTTCCAAATTGTCATTTTATTGCGTTTTTACCGCTTGTTGCCCTCAAAGTCTTCCAACTCCACACGCAGGGCGTAATCCTCATTATTCGTCAACATATAGATGTTTTCATTGCCCAACCAAAATTCCTTAGCCGGATCGCCAAAACCGTTTTTATAATCCGCCCAGTCTCTGTTGAAATTTTCACGTGGCTCGCCAAATTCATCGCGACGTTGTATGACCTTTAAAAAATCATATACTTGAAATAAAAAACATTTATTAAAAGCATATTAAAATGTTACCGTCCAGCCGCCATCGGAAATTTCCTGTTCACAAAATACTTTTAAAAACCAATAAGTAGTGCCACGTATTTGTAAATAGAAAACTCCAGATTGTCGCATGCCCGCGTTTAATAGATCAACACATGAAAAACCCTGTTAGGATAGAAATAAAATAAAATTTAAATATGAACATAGCGCGCTTTAATTTTTGGTTGAATTGCAATATGTACTTTCATTATCGGCAAAACAGCTGAATGCACATCGTAACATCGATACAACTTTTCAAAAATATCGATTGCGCTTGATGCTCTTCTTCTTCTACTAATTAATAAACAATCAACTTTATCAACTATCGCGCTTGCTAAAGAAAAACTATTTTAATTTTTTATTCAATGCTGTTGCCTATTATTGTTATTGCAAACTTTTTCTGGCTGTCAGCTTGTTCTTTACAAATTGTTGATGTCGAAAAAACGGTTGTCTGGGGTCCCGGGCTCAATCCCGATGAAGTTGTGTTGCCAGCCAGATATTTTTTCATACATGCTGTTGATAAGACTGGCAGGAGGTAAACAAAACTGGCGGCTGTGTTTTATCAAGGCCTATAAATTAATTAATGCGTTTTTTTGTTTTCAAGATTTGAGACTACGCCGCAATCCAAATTCCAAGTACAAATAAATGGCAACTCTCCGCATGGAAAATGTCGCTCCAATGTGAATCTCATAGACCGAGGCGATGGCTCCATTATTGTGCGATACACCATTGCCGATTGGTGTGACCAAGTCGAGATTTCTGTGCAATATAATAACACTCATGTAGCACAGTCGCCATACTTTGTGCGGCACAAGGTGTACTCTGAGAAATGCTATTGCCCGCAGGACTTAAATCTTTGGCTTATGCATAACAACTGTCCAGCTTTTACGGATGACAAACAAATGTCTTGGGACTTGCACTCCTTTAAACGCGTCAATTTTAGCGCCATTAGAGATAATCTTTTAAAACGCTACAATGCACCAGAAAGTATTTCTTTGTGTCATTATGTGATCAAAAACCAAAAAATTTGGAGAAAATGCTATGGCAAGTATACGGGCTTTAAGATGTTTATGGACGCCACATTGTCTGCTTTGGCTCGCGTGGTACATTTGCCCGATATGGAATTCTATTTAAATCTGGGCGATTGGCCACTTTCTAAAAAGGGCGGACAACAACGCACATCAGGTCCCTATCCCATATTCTCCTGGTGCGGCAGTGACGATAGCTATGACATAGTATTGCCCACTTATGATATAACAGAATCTACGCTAGAAAACATGGGCCGCGTCATGCTGGATATGCTGTCTGTGCAAAAATCTGACTACGCTTGGGACAGCAAAGAGGAAAAGGCATTCTTTCGAGGCAGAGACTCTAGACGAGAACGCTTGCAATTGATTGACTTGGCTAGAAAGTACCCCGACTTCATAAATGCTTCGATTACCAATTTCTTTTTCTTTCGCAACGAAGAAGACAAATATGGACCCAAAGTACCGCACATATCCTTTATGGAGTTCTTTAGGGTAAGTGTATACAGAGAATCTCTTAAAAATAATTGTTTAACTTATTGTTTACATATTTTGCAGTATAAATATCAGTTAAACATTGACGGCGCTGTTGCAGCATATAGGTTTCCCTATTTACTTGCTGGCGGCTCTTTAGTTTTAAAACAGGAGTCAAGTTATTATGAGCATTTCTACAGTAAATTGGTGCCCAATATGCATTATGTGCCCATTAAACGCGACCTTAGCGATGTCATTGAGAAAATAACTTGGGCTCGGGAGAATGATGTACGCGCAAAAGAAATTGTCGCAGCGGCGCGCGAGTTTGTTGACCAAAATCTTTTGCCACAAAATATCTACTGCTATCACGTGACTTTGTTTAAAGAATGGAGCACACGGCTTGTAGCGCCCGTATATGTGCTGCCGGGCATGGAGGAACTGGAGTTAAGCTACACGTGTTCGTGCAAAGAACAGTATTTAAGAGATGAACTGTAGATAATAACACATATAGCTGGTTTAATAACTGTCTTATGACATTTTTAAAGTATGTTCTCACCTTAGTTAGTATCTCTATTTTGAAAGTATTTATATTACCAACCATATCTATGTGTGCATTTAAGAAAGCAAAGGCTTTATTCATATTAGAATGAAGCCGCTTCACTCACTCTGTGTATTATAATTTTTTGAGCTTATTGTCTTAGATTCATTTTTACGTTATTATATTTGAATGCCAAGCAAGGAAGTAGAGCAAATGGATCTCAATAAACATTGCTACATTTAAGATCTAAATCAAATGTTCTATAAACTCACTTATCGGTTGAAAAAAGCTTATAGCATTTAAGTTGTAATCTGATATCATTAAAACTAAGCTTCGTTTTGGCAATTAAAATGTGCTTTGCATAAAACCATCATTATTTAAAAAAATCATCTATAAAAATAATGAAATTGCTCACCTTCACATCCTTAAGCGTCAATATATCGGTAGTAAATGTATTGTTCACAACGGAAGGTTTGTTCTTGACACTTGGGAAGATGATGCCGCCCTTGCGTACCACCGATTTGGTTGTTGTTGAGTTGGAGGGTGCGTTTGGAGCCGAAATTGAAAAACTCGATGTAGAATTGTGCGATGAACTAACTGTAGAGGTGGTTGTTGTGTTGGTTATAGCAGTTACATTATAGCTCGTGATGGCGGGAGCTGAGGCTGGTGTAATGGGCGTATGTATAGCACTGGAAGTTGCTTTTGTAGAGGGCGGCGATGTTGTAGGTATAGTTGGCTCCGTAAAGCCTTCGTCAATAACCGAGTATCTATGGAAAAATCATAATCATAAAGTCAAGGTCGCAAAAATGTACACACAAGCTTACCTGTTCGGATCGTATTCAACCAAACGGTCTATGGTTGGATCCACAAAAAGCTCTGTGGGTACGGGTCGTTGAGCCAGTATTTGCACATCATCCTCTTGTTTCTTTAAGCGCTTCTCCACCATATCCAAGTTGCTAATTATTAAATTCGTTTTTGTTTTTAGATCTTGATGTATTTCGCCAATGGCGCGTTCCTGGCGCTGGGTTTGCGTGAGCAAAGCATCTGATTTGGGCAATAAGTGATCCACCGATGATTTTGTGCCCACTACAACATCCCACACTTCATCCATTTTCTCCGACACAGAGACCATGGGTCGAATTTGTTTCACAAGTGCATCAATTTTGCTGGACTTAATGGGTGGCGGTGCTGTTGTTGTCACATTTAATTCATTATATTGCTCATGGTGATCCACCACAGCATCGTGTATATCGGTCATCATGCGCAGCATTCGACCTACATTTTCCGATACTATATTTATGTGAAATTGTAATTTTTTATCAATGTTGTCTGTTGTATCGCGTAGCTCGTTTAACTCCGCCGACACATGGCTCATTGCCTCCGCGTTCATAGCCTTTGTAATCTCAACGACATTCATTGTTATTGGTTTCTTCTCGCTTGCCTCTGCATTGAAATCATCCACTTGCAAAAAATTGTTGTCTATTTGTGTTTTGAGCACCTCAAGTTTTGAATCAATATCGCTAACCTTTTGGCTAAGTTGCACAAGCTGGCTATCGATTTGAGAGGCTGCTGAAGGGGTGGGTGTACGTGGCGCACGTATCCCATCGCCCGAACTTGTGGTTACTTTATCCGCAGCAAATAGATCAGTGGAAAGTTTTGAGTCCAGGCCGCGCAGTTTCGATATGACCACGTCGGTTTTGAGCAGGTTATCCGATACCCGACTGTCTAGCTGCTCCATGCGCCGCATCATATACTCAACTGATCTGTCTAGATTATCGATGCGTTTCAGTTTTCCTTCGAGTGTGGTTATAATAATTTCAAAAATATTTAGCAATTGTTGTTCTCTGGAAAAAAAAAAATAAATTAGTTTCAAAGATTAGAGATGCTTATTGAAGGTAGAAGGTAGGAGTCAAGGGAATATTGAAAAAGTATTAATTTTAATAAAAACTTGTTCACTGTCTCAAAAAGGTTTGGCCTTTTTCTTTTAGCCATGAAGTACAAACTCTATACTGGAGGACTTACCCTTCTGATAGCGATGCTGTGAACGACTTTATCTATTTGGAAACCGCACTTTGCTATAAGCCACCAAGTAAAAAAAAAACTCATACTTGGAAATCCGAATGAGGTCTTAAAGACAAAGCAGATAGCGTGCCAAATTCCATGAATTATATGGTGAATTCTACTGAGTCGCAGATTTACCACCACTCTACTTGATCACAGGTCTAATAGCACATAATTTCACTCATTTTCTTATCTGGCACAGTTTTGAAAAGCGTTCAACATACATAGCAGGTATGTACACATCTGTGGAACTTACTCGTTGCAAGTCAGTGAATGGAAATATTAAATATTTATGCTCTATTGAGTTTAAGCTTTGGATAATACCCACAACGCCTGTACACAATGCATACGAGTATTTGAAATGTTTCCATACCTACATATATACAGCGGCTGAAGATGATTTGATTTGTAAATCGTATACTTAATGTTTTTTATGCGATATGTGCATATTTAAATAAAGTAATGGGGAAAATGTATTTCATAACTTGTTGAGAAATTAAAAAGCTTAAATTTCATATCGCAATGCGATTTTGATCATTTCAAATACAAAGTTATGATTAATTAAATTGATATACAAGAAATTTGTAAAAGTCGTAAATAGTAGCTGGGTCGAGAAAAAGTGTTTTTGGGTGGTAACTAACTAAAAATGAGATACAGCCTTGTCTAGCTACTAGCTATGAACTCATTCGTAGAAACAAACGGCCAAGCTGATGTTCATGACTAGTTTAACTTTTCCTTTCACTCAGTTCGAGAATACGACTATAAACATGAATATACATATACGAATACTTCCTGTGGTCAAAGATGTTAGATTTATATTTATGCATACCTGATTTATGTATATTTATCATTAATGTGTCTTAAGTTTAGCTTAATTTTGGCTTGTAGTCAAATTGTAGCATTTTAAGTTATTGGCTTTATTTTTGTGTGCAAAAACGTGTGTACTTTTTAGGTATCTGTAGGTTTGTAGTGTGTAAAAATACATTTTTTTTATAGCGCATTAATCAAAACTTGTTCAATTTGAATAATGGCTGAGAATTTCTGCGGGAGCATATAAACTTTATAATTCCCACATCTGAGCCTATAAAAAATGTTTTGTTTTTCTACATATGTGCGTACATTGTACATATGTATTGCATGTTGTTATTATTAATTATATATGTATAATATTTATTAATTTTTACAAAACGCAACTTATTAAGTTTATTTATAACACAAATAACAGAAAACAAAAGAAAAAGTTTAAATCAAATAATTAATCAAATAATTTCCCAATGCGATTGAGGGGAATTTTAATTGCCCCTTGGCCGGCCAGCTATGCCCCAACATATCAATCTGCTTTGCAATACATTGCAAGCAAGCATTTACAATTGGGAAACGTCCTGAATGTTCGAATGTTCAAATTTTTAAATTCGAATATTTTTCAAATATTTTTGGCTGTACCTAAAAGCTTTTTTAGCATTGCCAGTTTTTGTCAAGTTTTAGTTTTATTTTTACTTAATTAGCTAACAATCTCAAAACAAAGCAATGCTTTGGCCTGGCAATGTGCCACCGCCATTGTTATGTAATGATTTTTATGCTTACCTTTGTGACTTTTTGACGGAGTTGTATGTAGATTCGTCTTATTGTATATTTCACATAATTACCATATTTTTGTTTTGGTCGTTTTTTTTTTTTTGTTAAGTTTTGCTCTGTTGTTGTTGTGGTTTTTGCCTTGTAGTATTGAAAATTATTTCAAAGCTCCCTCAGAAATTCTCAGAGATAATTTAACTTGAACAATGTGCGCTTTATAAAGGCGCTTAGATTTCCGTTAAACGTTTGTAGTTTTTTTACATATATTCATAAATATAAATGTATTTTTAATGCATAAATAAGCGCAGAAAGAACATCACAATATGAAATCATATTGGAATTATAACAGTTAAATTTTGTATTTAAATAGAATAAAGGTTGCGGTATTGGTATCGATTACATATCTGATCAGACTGATTTGACAGATATCGGTTAGTCAGCCTTGCATGGCGTTAACTAACGTTAGAGTATCAGTATTCTTTCTATCGCCTAGTACAAGGTTCTATTGAGCATATTGCTTGAAAGACTACATCGATTAGGAAAGGCCTGTTCGCAGCTTATCTGTGCGTCGTAAGGTCTAACAAAAGACTCCAGCATTGACCAAAACATTTAGACTATTCAATATTTTTAAAAAAAGACAAGAATTCTTAAATTATATCAAAACATATTTTTGTGCAAGGGCGTCGTAGCCCTTCTCTACAACTCAGGCAAAAATGTATATCCATCTATTTTTATAGGGTTCGGCTTGTACAAAAAAAAAATTACATATGTTTTATGTCTTGCATTTCTTTGGTATTTTAATTGTAATAAATTGAGATTAGGTTTATTTTAGCATATATTATTTATTTCGTTCTTCAATTTTTAACCCTAGACCCGTGTTCTGGGTCAGATCGACCCAACAAATTTTTTACATGTAAATTGCGCATATTAAAATAGCTACTTTCATGTAAAAAATTTGAGTGCACGGGTCTAGGGTTAAATTTGCAATTAACAGTCAATTTTCTCAAAACATGAGTTTTCTTTTTTTTTCGTTTGCGCCGGTGCACAATGGGCCCGCGTAGCCAGATTTTGGTCAAAAGTCCCCCAGAAGAAAGTAAAAATGACATTTTAATATGATTTAACACATATTAAAGTATCCTGTGCAAAAAATATTATTAAATTATAATTAGTGGTTTTTAAGTTATTTGCAATCAAAGTTGACATTTTGTATTTTATGAGCTTTCGCGATAATTTACAGAGAAAAAAAACTGCATTTACCATGATACATGAAGCTACGAAATCTTCATACACTTTATTATTTATAAATATTACTACCACTCGATATTTAATCGAAAAAAATTTTATAAGCTTCTTTATATATTTTACAAGAAAATGTAATTCTTCACGATTTTCGGAATTTGAATTTTAAAAATTGACCCCTAAATTTTAAAATTTTTTTAATTTCTTAGCTTTTTTTTTATTGGCAATCAACCGATACGAATAAGGTTATGATCCAATATTGACTACATGAAAATTAATCGCTACACATAAAATATAATTAAGTGTGTGATAACCATTTTTTCAAAAGTTGTACTAAAATGTAAAAATATTTACAATTCGAAAATTTTATAGCATACTTACAAAGATGCAAAAAAAAAAATTTAAAAATGATACATTTTTTTGGGGATATTGCTCCAAAACCATTCAATATTTTGGGTACAGGCTATTTTTTAATGTATGTGTTTTTTTTTTTTTAATTTTTTCCAATTTTTGTCTAGATTATCTACATCTTAAAAAAATCTGAGGAGGCTCAAACTTCCCAAAAAAATAGTTCAATCATTTACTAACACGTGTAAAATTTCATCACTGTAAAAATATTATTATGGAAATGCCAGATTTTTGGCCAAAATATGACAATCTGGGCCCACAGTGCGGTGTTTTGTAATGCTCTTAGAGATTGATTATTGTTTTAAGTCTATTGAAGCTCGCATTCTGCCACCCCACGTGCCTTGATTCTCCGATCCACTGTATCATTCCATGGATTGACGACTTCTGGCGTGATAAAACGGATCTCTTTGTAAACTGGAGCCAATTTTTCTCACTTGGTAATTGAATAAAAGGTACACTCAAGTAACTACTCTGTAAAATACTTTTGCTTTATTTCCTTAGAATGTACGACGATTGGCTTTGGATTTTGGGCTTCGTCGTCTCGTTCAGGTTGTACATAAAAACTATAATAATGTATAATAGTGTTTAATACGGCTTTCGGACGAAGATATCGTAGATAAATCGTAGGACCTGGTCCCCAAACAAAAGACGCATGTTAAGATGCCGCAGATAAGGCAACTTAGAAGAAAGTACCCTTACAAAGGATATACATCTTTTGTAAGAAATTTTGTAGCACACTGATGCCAGAACTTCGACCATAAGCCGTATTACAACAATATGCAAAAGCTAAAGTATTGTTTTAATCAGAGGTGGGCACGAAAAATAACGGAAAGAGCACTACAACAACATCAAGAAAAAAGGTCGAAAAAAGGATGCTCGAGTAGGGCCATAAAAATCGCACACTGTGTGTATTTTGTTTTTGTAATATTCTGCGAGTCGAGCGAAGGCACACATTGTGTGTATTTTGTTTTTGTAAGTTGCTGCGAGTCGAGCGAAGGCACACATTGTGTGTATTTTGTTTTTGTAAACTCGGCGCGTCGCCGACGATCTGCTTGTGCTGTAACACTGAAAAAATTTTGCAACACATTCAAAGAAACAGAAAAGTCATATGAGTTTATATGACAATTTTAATTTACCAAAAAATTACTGGGTCTTACAGTTGCCAAATTAACTATATTTCTGTGCTCAGTGTACTTGTGCGAATTTTTCGTCCGCGAGCACCAATAAAAACTACCGTTACGGTCTAAAAGGGGGATGCTCGAGTAGGGCCATAAAACTCGCACACTGTGTGTATTTTGTTTTTGTAATATTCTGCGAGTCGAGCGAAGGCACACATTGTGTGTATTTTGTTTTTGTAAGTTGCTGCGAGTCGAGCGAAGGCACACATTGTTGTGTATTTTGTTTTTGTAAACTCGGCGCGTCGCCGACGATCTGCTTGTGCGTGTACACTGACAAAATTTTGCAACACATTCAAAGAAACAGAAAAGTCATATGAGTTTATATGACAATTTTAATTTACCAAAAAAATTACTGGGTCTTACAGTTGCCAAATTAACTATATTTCTGTGCTCAGTGTACTTGTGCGAATTTTTCGTCGCGAGCACCAATAAAAACTACCGTTACGGTCTAAAAAGGTCGAAAAAAGGATGCTCGAGTAGGGCCATAAAAGCGCACACTGTGTGTATTTTGTTTTTGTAACATTCTCGGTTTTTTGCGTGTGCGTCTGGCAGGCGCCACTTACAAGACCTAACGGAAAGAGCACTCGGTGCAAAAATGTCCAAGGCGTTTTTTGTACTGAGTGCTCTTTCCGTTATGTCTTTTCTGTGGCGAAAGATAGGCGCACAAGCAAAAAGTGCTCTTTCCGTTATTTTTCGTGCATAATAACAGTCTAAGTTTAACTGTTTAACCATCACTTTTCTACTAGAAACAATCGATTATTTTGAAATACATCTATTTAAAAAAAATAAAATTTTATGCAAATTAAATTAAGACTCGAGAGGCTTGTTCGTGTTACTATCTAAATGTAGAACCAGTCACATCAGTTTTGAAGTGCTCAGCGAACTGCACCAGTTAATTGTTAGACACTGACGATAATGTGAGTTTTTTTTCAATATCTCTTCTGCCGTCAAAAAAAAATTATTCCAAATATGTCACAATGCTGTGTTTCCATGCCATTAGCTATTGCAGCCGTCACTTGATTAGGTTTGACAACAAACACCTGGATTCCAAAATGTTCCAAAGTTATTTGATTTCTGCAACTTCAAACTGTGTGCTTGCATTTTTTTTTTCAAGTCATTTGCCGAAATTCTTCTAAACTTGTTCTTGAAGCACAGATCTCTCTCACCATTATTTCAGTTTAACACTAGAAATGTTTGTACTCTGAAAGCTTTCTATCTACAATAACTTTATCATTATAATATGTACTTAGCCTAAATCAAATGGGCAAAAGGAAGGAATGATTGAAAAATGCTTGGCAATAATTTAAACTTTTAATTTGTGTTACAAAGTCTAGAAACTTAGCTTTATATATATATAGCTTTATATTTGGCAGACATTGGTTAAGAAAATGCCTAAAGGAAAGCATAAGTATGCCTGTTAGATTAACTAATATTTTTTAGTTAATTGTGTTTAAGTTATTGAAATGAAACGAATTTATTTAAAAACGTTTTAAGTTATATTTTATTGTTGTCACGCAACCGTGTAAGTTAGGTTACAGCGACGGCACAGAACCTCACAACCGTATGTTTGTATAGGTTAGCAAAGGCTAATTTGATCTTGGAACGCTGACGGCAATGCAAGGGCCGCAGCGCTGCCAAGAATCGTACATAGCATAAAGGGAATTGATAACTATTATATTGCAGTAATCAAAGAGATAAACAGTTACGCATAATGCTAGTTAAGAGTAATTAGTTGTACAATTTAAGAGCTTTTGTTTGTTTATGTTATGACATGTTTGTACTGCTTGTACAATGCCTATGATATAAAAAATATGTTCGACATTAGTCTCTGTTTCAAATGTGAAGCTACCTAAACTACCGTGATCTACCGTATATATGTATGTATAACTGCCCAATTGTTAACACCTTACCCAAAGGGTCGAGAGTGCTTTTGCCAAAATTATCAACATTAGTTCATGTATCTGCATAGTCACGTCCATCCGTCCTCCTTTTCCCCGTTGTTTGTTTTGTAAAAAATAACGAATGAATGAATCTAATAAAGACCTCAAAAGTTAAATACAAAGCTATTTCATTATATTTGCCTAAAACTAATTAAAAATTCAACATTATGTTAATTATTTTCTTATATATTAGCTAGAGACACCAATTTGGGCATTAAGCCTCACGTGAATCTTTCCATGTAACCCCACGCACTAAATTTACTGTTTTTATGGTCACACCTTTCGATGGAGGCAACAAATTTGATGGATGCTTTATTTCAAAAAGCCTTTTTCCTTTTGTTTTGAACTTTGGTTTCAAATAAAAAACCAATTTGGCTTTAGACTATTGTTTGGACTTGTCAAAAGAAATTTCGGCGGAAACACTCAAGTTTCTATTGTATCGCATACAGGAGTTGGAGGATAAGGTACCATTTCTGAAATATATTATCTGCTGTACATGTTTTTTAAAAAACTTAAGCTTACGCGAACACTTGTTGAATGCAATTTTTTGAAAACTCTTCCTTTTTTTAAAATTTTGACGTATGTAAAAGGTGATTTTTTAGCAACTTTCCTTTTGGCAAAACTGTTTTTGCCAGCTCAGCGGTTTTTGTGCTCTGTGTTACAGTCAAACATGTTCAGTTTGGGTATAAAACCTTTTGAAATTCAGCTGGTGCAAGAATTGAAGCCACATGACCTACAACAACGCCTAACTTTTGGTGAATGGGCGCTGGCAAAGTTGGATGAAGATCCACTTTTTTATCGGAAAATTGTGTTCAGCGACGAAGCTCATTTCTGGTTGAATGGATACGTGAACAAGCAAAATTGCCGTATTTGGTGTGAAGAGCAGGCAGAAAATATTGCAAGAAGTGCCAATGCATCCCTAAAAAGTAACTGTTTGGTGTGGATTATACTTTTTCAAAGATGACGAAGGCAGGAACATTACTGTGAATGGCAAGCGCTACCGTGATACAAACTATTTTTTGCCCAAAATGGAAGAGCTGGACTTGCCTGACATGTGGTTTCAACAAGACGGTGCCACATGCCAAACAGCACCCGAAACCACGGCCCAATTGAGAGGCGAGTTCGGTTAACACTTTATTATACGTTTGGAGCCGGTCAATTCGCCGCCTAGATCGTGCGATTAACGCCTTTAGACTATTTTTTGTGGGGCTATGTTAAGGCTCATGTCTATAGCCACAAGCCCGCAATGGTTGAAGCACTGGAAGCCAATATTGAAGAATTTATTTGTGAGATACCAGCCGACATGTTGAAGAGAGTATACCAAAATTGGACCCAGCGTATGCCATTTGAGGTGCAGCCGCCGTCAACATTTACATAAAATCATCCTTAAACATTTAATTATATAGATCGTTCTATCGACTAAAAATTACTTGAAGAAATTCATAAAACTGAAGAGGTCGAAGAATATGACGCGTACTAAACAGATCCTACCTTTTGCTCTTCATATACAGCAGAAGAGTATCAAAAAATAAAAACAAGAAAAAAAATTTTGATTTTTTCTTTACTTTTCCTGGAAATGCCCATATTGAACATGGGCGACGGGGAACGGCAAAAGAAATCAATATGAGTCGACAAACTCGTTATGCCTGCTAATAATCTTTTGATCAATTTTATGTTCTTTTATAATCTCCGAGAACGTCTTGTTCATTCGGATGAATGGACAGACATGGCGGTATCATATACTTATATAGTCTATAGGGTCGTAGAAGTCCGCCACTGCCACTTAAATACATTTGCACGAACTTATTATATCTTTTCATAAAGACAGTAACCAATGTAGTTCTGATTTTTTAACCAAGTTTCTGTCTCAGTTTGCTAAAGCTTCTCTGCGATTGCGTTTCTTTCCCAAATAAATAAAGCTTAAAAAAAAACATTTTTGCTACAGATTATTTCAAAATCTTATGATAATTTGCGCAACGATTAAAGATTTCTAGGCCAATTAGTTGGCAATTTTTTTATGTTCCTTTTAAACTAGTAAAACAAAAAAAAAATAGTAGAAAAAAAACTTAGTCTATTCATAAGAAATAAGAATAAAGTTTGCAAATAAAGCAATAAATTGCATTTAGTGCGGCAATCTAAGCTTTGACCTGTAAACGTTGATGATGTGGCAGAGCAAAATGCAGAGCCAAAAACATTTGTTTTATTTAACCAGTCTAATTTGTTTGTGTTTTTCAGTGTTTGTTTTTTTTTTTTTTAGAGTTTTTAGTGCAGTCACAATGGGCGACCATTAATAATATATAAAGAAATACGTCAAGGCAACAATTCCAATCGCCGATCGAAACTAGTCATAAATTAAAACTATACATCAACGGGTCAAATGCGTGTAGTGCCGGTATTTGTTGGTACGAGTATCTTTTAGATACAATTCAGCTTTGGTAGTGTTAACTAAGGTTCGTTTTAAACGACATTGTCAAATGAGTTGCGTGTGTGAGTCTCTTATTTTAAGTATGTATATAAATTAGAGCCCAATAGGAAACGTATATTTTTGTGTTTTTTTTTTTGGAATGAAATTAAATGTAGATTGTGCAAATGAAAACTATGCTGTGTTTGCACATAACCAAAGGGTGATGTTTTTACTGTTTGGCTTTTGTTTTTGACAGCTCACGCGTGATTCGTGACATGTGTCCAAGTCGAAAAACGTCAGTTTGCAATTTCTTCATGGCAAAACGAACAATCCAAATCGTTGAACTTTCTTATAGAAATTCGAGCAGTCAGCATAATCGATCAATTAAAAAAGTTATTCAAGGCATTGTAATTAAATTGCCCAACAATTTACTCTATTGTGCAGTCCGTGATCCAACAAAGATCTTGGTTTAAAAACGCTTTAATTGCAGGTTATTGAGGCCCCGAATATGGACAGCACGCCGTAGCGGCGGGTTTTTGGTAAATGAGTCTAAGAAATGCCAAGAGAATATTGAATTTTTGAACGTCATACCCATAAATTCGAAGATGTTAAAGATATTTATTCCTTGAATTATCCTATTAGGCTATTCTGGTTTTGTGCTATGTCTATTAAAGGAAGAAGAAAGCATGTCTGACCACAAGTTGCCAACGTAATGTTCAGCATCGACTCCTTTAACTATTGATTGAATGATCTAACAACAGAAACGGGTGAAAACGTAAAAAATTAAGAAAAAAATTAATTATTTTATTAACAATTCCCTAACAACAACAATAATACAAATTTCTTTACTTTTGAACAGGCTAGAACCACTGATTTTGATATGTAGACTTGTCATGTGAGCATAGTTAAAAAAGAAAAGTTGCCTTTTCTAAACTTAACGTAGGTATAGCTTTTTTGAGGGTATCTCCCTGTCAGGTACCGCACTTATTTCGAAATGATAAGAATCAGAACAAGATTCCTTGAGTATTGGCCAGCTAGATGGTACACCAATGTACTGTTGTATTCTTGGGGGAATATGAAATAAACATTTTTGACTTTTCGGCTTTCTTAAATTTTTTCCCAAAACAAATGCTTAAAAAAACACCCTATACACTAGATGCATGAAGCAACAGGCACAGGAAAAGAAAGACACGCCATAACTTATAAATATATACTGCTTGCTGGTTGTTAGTTGATAGTTAGTTACTTACTATAGTTAGTTAATATGTGTGTGCAAGCGCAAGCAATCTACTTAAATATAAAGGCGCTACAATGGTTGCATGATGTTTGTATTTGATTTGATGGGATTGTATCTATGTACATTTATAGTATCTGGATATGTGTATTGCGTGTGTGTGTGCGCGAATTTTCTAAAAACGAAATGTTTGATTCGGGCATGCTCAATCCGCCGCTTTCCCAGACCAGAGCTACATACACAAAAAAAAAAAAACTGCAAACAGTTTAGGCAAGAAAATGATCAATAATGTAGCAACAAAGTTGTAGTTGTTGGTTGTACTATAGCTGCTGATCAAAACGAGTTTGTTGCTTAAATCGTTTAATATAGACTGCTGCCGCTTTGCCCAGCCTGCCCAGTCTGGCCAGGCCAAGTCAGGCGAGGCACACCCGTCAACTTCGACCACTGCGCACGACCCAATCTCATAAATGACTCTAGAGTTGGCTGGCTGCTCGACTCAATGGTTAGCTGCCTGGTCAAAAAAGTTGAAAAGCTCTTTTTTTTTGTTTTTGCTTTTGTATCTTTGACTATTTGCGCTGTCTCATACCTTAACAACTAGCTTAGCTGGCAAACTGTTACTAAACCAAAGCGCTCCAAAAAGCAAACCAATTAGTCTAGATACATATGTGTATCTATCTATTTTCAATAATAGATAAATTATGAAATAAACAAACAAAAGGAGGAGTAGACAAGAATTCAAGTACACAAGTCCGAGTACTCGTGGTCGAATGGTCGTACTTTCAAAAAGCTCTGTGCCCCGGGAATGGGGCTTACGCACAACCGTGCTAGCCGTGCATTACATTAACGCTTGGCCTATAACTTTGGTATGTGTTAGACATTTGACGGCCGGGCTGTCGAATTGTACGCCGTATGTCTGTCGGACCGACGGACCACTTTGCTTTTGGTGCTGGCCATGTAGCCCCGAGTTAAGAAAAACAAAATAAATTCAGCTATTTGCATCACATTCACTTTCAACCGAATAGACAAACAACGTTTGCATTTCTGCTCGATTTGTTTGTGGTTGTTGTTGTTGTTGATCATTTCCCACACTCTTGGTGCGCCGCCGCCGCGCTGCATAGAGACCGGGCACCCAAAATCAAGACCGAGACCGGTTTATCGCCAGTCAAACGCCCAGTCAGCCAGCCAGCCAGCCAGCATCCAATATCCAACAGCCAGCGGGTTAGCCATTGTCCCTCGGTACCCGCGGTACGTTTATTGACTATGTTCAAATTGCTTGTCGTTTTATTTTAGCAAGTAATTTTTTTTTCTTATATTATTTTGTTATTTTTGTTTTTCTTATATAAGAGTTGTAGAAACTGATTTTTACGACGTACTTACTTAGCATATTTATATTAAACGTTTAATTTGTTAAATTGTCGCTAAATCATTGTAGAAATTGCATCTCTACACACAAATATGCATACTTTGTCTCTTATCAAATTCTATAGTTTTAAATGTTTTTTTAATAAAACGTAGTAGAACAAAAGCTAATATCTAGAATTATGTTAATCATATGCTTTTGCGTGCCAGTTTTAAGAAAGCAGTAACTTAGTTTGAATTGTTTTTAGATCATGAGACTAAAATTAAAATAGTTGACTGCTTAATAAATTAATTAGTATTTGTGTGTGTCGAGGTCAATCCTTTAAGCGTGTTACTTATTATATACTGCACCATTAAGGCCAAGGGTGTTGCAGATTTTTACCGTGCGCAATGTAACAGGCAAAACATCCAAATTGGGCATAGATATGTTTAACATTCAAGCCATGTCCGTCTGGGACCATCAGAGATAGAGGTACCAAATTTTTTTCTATTTATTTCCTCTTCTATAAACTTCATCTTTCTGCAACTAGAGCAGTGGTGGGCAGTCTCTAAATTTTCATAACACGCGTGGATAGGGCACAAAATTCTGTCGCAGCGCAGTCGGCTCACGGTGCTTTAGATTAGTGGTAGGCAAAACTCATTTCTTTTTGCGTGTAAGCAGCGCAGGAAGCAAAAGCGCACGAGAGAGGAAGAACAGCAATCAAGCAAAAACGAGAGAAATATTTCACACACTTGGCCCGTGCGTGAGCCGACTGCGCTGCGGCAGCTTTTGGTGCCCTATCCTCGCGCGTTATGTAAATTGAGAGACTGCCCACCACTGATCTAGAGTCACAAAATTTGGTAAGGAGATTTCTTCTAAAATTATCAACATACCTCCATCAAATTTGAAATTTTGAAATATTCAAGGTATGTAAGAGTGTTTAGCGAGTTTTTTCCGAGATCGGTTTTGGCCATGTCTCCATTATTTATCAACCTTTCTTCATCAAAGTTGGCTTTTTCAAATACTTTAGGCAGATATATATGTAGTATGTATTGTTCCGAGTCGAAACCCCATTTCATACATGGTTATTCGTCATTTATCAACCTTTCTCCTTAAAATTTAACATTTTGAAATATTTATGGTAGATATGCATATACATATATGTGCTAGTTGGGGCTTTCTGGAAAATTGAAAGAGTCGAAAATATGGGCTTGGCGGTAAACATGGACAAGACAAAATACCTCCTATCTACAAATAAAGAGACGTCACCACGTGATACCGATAGTTGGAACTTCAAAGTTTGAAAGAAGACACAAAGAATGACGACAGCAAGGACACACGTCACCGGATAACTCTTGAAAAAGCAACACCGTACTTTGGTTGTCATTGCCAACATACGATAAGGCGACATTAGGAGCATTCGAGAGGAAAATTCTTCGACGTATCTTTGAACCGATTAATGTGGATGGTGACTTCTTGAACGCGCCTCTGCGATAGGAGGACCAGGCAATGGAGAATCTACGTAGCCTTAGGATCACCTATAGGTGCTGGCAGGCATAAGACAGAAAACGCAGGCAAGGCCAAGACCGGTAATGGCCAAATAGATAAGATATAATTATCCTCGCTATACCACAACGAAAAAGCGCTCGCCTCAACACTAAATAATTAAATAATTTCCCTGACTGACTATTCTGTAAGTCGCCCCTGAGCGGATCATGGGGTCTCTATTAATAACTGTTCAAAGACAACAGGGACCTACAGTTTATAGCCGAATCCGACCGGCGGTGTCTTGAATTAATAGAGATTTTCTTGGGCAAATAGCGTCGTTGAGCTAATGATGCCAGTGCTAAGCAAATGTACCAGTGCTTCTGCGGGGAATCGAACCATCGACTATCGGGTTTATTTTTCTTACAAGTATTTACTACAAATAACGCCAAATCTTGAGGCGAACGCAATTACAGACTTCAATAACTTGTTTATTTATTCAAAGGGATTCAACAAAGCGCAGTTTACCTAAGATTATAAAAAGGAACTTTTGGGGAAATAGAACAGTGGTATATGAACTAATCCGCGCATCTAGGCCGACGGGTGAACTTTTTGCGCCGACTCACATCATTGAAACTTGTATTTTTAAGTTATTACATACCTTTATTCAAAAACAACCAGTCTAATAAATTTTATTTTTTGAATTGATTACAAAGCAATCGTATTCGAAAGTCTGCGCAAATAAAGATAAAACGAAAATAGCCAATAATCTCTCTGGTATATAACAAATTGAATTTACCATTTGACACGAATTTAAATTTGAAATTTGGCTTAACACTCGCTAAAATTACCGTTTCTCCCACTGTGCGACAGTGCACAACTTATTAAAACCAAACTCGACTTAGCTAATTACTTTTTTCGGAGAAAGGGTATTCCACAGCAGGATATCCCACTGCAAAACAAATCCGCGACTGATAGACTATTTATCTACACATAAAAAAAAACATAAATTTGATATATTTCATGGGAAGCTGGTAAAATATATATTTTTTTAAGAGTCTCTCTGGTTTGATGGAACTTTTAAAGTTCATTAACTTTTTAAGTTCATTAACTATTTGAGCGCGTTATTAAAGAGAAAAACTTAATTTCTCACTGAAAGTAGCTTTAAACTCTTTAACATAAATGTTTTAGTTGGAGATAAAAACAAATGAAGCATTTTCAGTACTCCTTTATTTATGGATATGGTAAAACTAATCAATTTCCACTCGAACTAAAGTTAACATTGGAAAGCTTAACATTTCTTAGCGCATACCCGTATACATCAAATAAGTATCGATTTATTAGCGCTATTAAAGCGTGCACACTAATTAAGAGAGTTTTATTTAATTTTTTTGTTTTTGTTAATAAGTAAAACGTTTCTACGGCCTGTGATATGGGTCGTTCACTCATCGCCTAATATCTGAAATCCCGCAGTGACATCCTTTGATATAAAGAAAAACGTCAAAAAAAGAAATGACCAGCATACATAAGAAGAGTTGCATGATCATTTGGTCATGATAAAAATGGAACCCCATGGAACCCCGCATAATGTGACATCAGCTGCCTCAATCCGAATGGGGAAGTTATCATGACATTGGCTTTTGTTAAAGTGCAGTGATCAATATTGTGCATTAGGTTTTTAAACAAAAAAGACAAGACCATTTCCAATAATAAATAATGTATATTTGTTGTTGATCTAAAATATCAATATAATTATTTATTGATACGAAATAAGGCTTAAAAATACATACACACAGATTGGAACGCAGCTACATACATATATCTGCAGATGCATAAAAGTTTTTAGTTTTAATAGTATGTTAGACTAAAAGGCCTGACGCTCGTAGTTTAAAAACTTTTCAAAACTGGAACACCAGCTAATATGGCCAAATGGTGTTGGTATTGCAAAATCATAGGCTGTCCCTTCCCAATTGTCAACCTCACCTTCACGCGGTACCCCCTGTTAAAACAAACGAAGCTCTGACGTCCGAGTATAGGCAGTATAACCTTATCATCGGCGAGGAAGAAATACCTCGCCCTACTTGCCAGCTTGGAGGCATGGCCGGCAGCCTCGAAGCCAAGCTCGGATGCGGAAGGCCAATCACCTACCCATTTTAAAAATCTGATTAACGAAACCAAGAGGCCCTTTGTTCCATCTAGGAACTATGGGAAAATATATATATCATATAATCTAAATCGCTATAGTAGCTCGTGCTTCCTATCTATATTTTATGAGGAAATGTTTAGAGATCTCTCAGATTAAAGGCACCTGAATATTTAGTAGATTCAATCGAATCTATTTGCAAATTTAGTTTTGTAAATATTGTGTACATCTGTAAAGAGTATGTATATAGTAGTGTAAGCCCTATCACACACTAAATTATGTTTAGTGTGTAGCAATTAATTTTTTTTTGCCAATATTAAAAAAAAAAACATATGTATATCGAAATCAAAACTAGATTTAAATAAATCTGGTTTAAGAAGAGTACACCTTGGGTTAGATTGCCAAATTTTTGGAAAAGTCAAAATATTTAAAACGAATGTATATTTATAATATTTTCACAAAGTGCATGCCAGGAATTTAAATAAATAAGGGTAAGTACATAATGTGATGGCAACCCTAAAATTTGTATGCATCTTATCACTTAACTCTGATCAGTAATCCTGCTGGTATGGTAATAACGAAAAAATGCATAGACAGTAGATCCTGCTATGTAACTTATTTATAACAAATCATTTGCTTATTATGCAGGAATAGATTGTTAATGTACTATAGGATGCTCTTTATACCTATTTTGGTTTCAGTTTTCGACTTAACATTTTTCTGCCAAAAACTTTCCATTAAGGATATTTGTGCACCAAAGGAAGTATGTAGTGCCAAATTAAGACAAAAAATTAAATTTAATGTTCGATTGGTCTTTATAAAAATAACTTTTGTAAATTGTTGTTCGAACCGGATCATATGTCAGTTTTTCATAAATGAAATAGACGTCAAAATAAAAAAACTTGGCATCCGCATTGCAATGTCTGCAACGTGCCTAATTTTCAGTTTGATAAATACTTATTTTCAATACAATTCGTTTTGTTATGACTTCAAGCTTTTCGATCAAAATGAATTATGTAACATTCCTTACAAGCACAATTAGAAGATTGTGATATTATTTAAGAAGAGGCCATACTTTGTGTGTACCAAAATACTAGTTCATAGAATGCTGCGTAGTATAAGTTAAGAATGTCGGTTATATTAGAGCTTTTCGTTATATATTTATAATTGATTACAAAAGAACGTTTTTTCATTGATCTTCCGCATTCGCTTTTATATGAAACAATCACAATACGTGTCGTATACTGTAGAATTACCGGGAATCCTTGTAGGCTATAGTAGGTAATCTATTTGCTTTATAGTACGTAAACTGTAATCTCCATAACTTTCGTCTTATGCTTATAGAATTCTCCTTCTTAAGCTGACGATATCAGAGTACACAGATTCATCCTATTAACTTAAGAAAAAAACTCTATAAAATCTAGTGGCTAGCTTTAAGCCAATTAATTATATACATTAAGACATTGTTACCGGAATTTAAACTGCCCGCGCTGAATACTTTCCAGCCATTTTGTTTTTTTTAAGTTGGTAGGACCGTCCTTAATTACTATGTAAAAAATTAGCACGATTTGTCAACTAGTTTGTTTACAGCAGCTGTCGGCTGGAATGTCCTTCAGCACCCTCAGCGAATTTTCTTTAATGGCCTCAATTGCGTCGAAACGGGTTCCACGGAGTGGCAACTTTAGTTTTGGAAACAAAAAAAAGTCACTTAAGACCAAATATTGAATGAGTTTTTGCCCTTATAATCATTCACAATTACAGCTCGGTGCGATGGCGCGTTGTCGTCATGCAAAATCCATGAGTTGTTGACCCAATTATCCACCAAAATGAAACGAGCTACTTCACGACTGATGTTTAGCTCACCTGCTATCTCTCTAACACTCGTATGACGATTTTCGATCACGATTTCTTTCACTTTTTTAATGTCATCGTCAGTGGTAGACGTCGAAGGACGTCTGGAACGAGGCATGTCTTCGACGGTCTTTCGATCATCCTTAAAGGCTTTGTACCAGTCGTAGGCTTGGGTTTTCGACATAACAAATTCACCATAAACCTTTTCCAACACTCGCAACGACTCCGCGCACGAAATTTGGTTAAAAACGCAAAATTTTATACAAATTCTTTGTTCGATCCAATGTAAAATTCGCAAAACACTACTGAGGTTGACTGATTTCTACAGCTGCTGTAAACAAACTAGTTGACAGATCGTGCTAAATTTTTACCATAGAAATTAGGGACAGTCCTACCAATTAAAAAAAAAAAAATGCTGGAAAGTATTCAGCGCGGGCAGTTTAAATTACTATTAATATTCGCATCTGTTGGTAAATATTTGTATTTCTAGATCTCGTAGGATAAACGGATATTGGTAAAAGCGACTTTTAGTCCGTCACGCCTCTTTTTCTTGGTTCATATATAGCCCAAGTCCCTCAAAGCTGCGCATAAAATTTCAAAAATAACTCACTTCTGCTGGAAAATGCTAAGTTCCAAAATTAAAGTATATAAACAGCATTAACCTTGTACAAATGTTTTTGGTTTCCTGTACAAATTTTCCAGCAATAGATTCGCTTAAGAATTGTAGGCTGCTTGCGTAGTCGGCAGCCAGTACTAGAAACAATTCATTGTAGCAACTCTACCAATTGGCTTAAAAGTGTTTCCAGTAATTCAAAAGTTACTTAACAACCTTAGTTAATCTACCAATTTTAACCAATTGTTAGTCCCAACGTAAATTTTCCCACAAAATTGTTGGTCAAAAGTAACCGCAAAGCATTTCATTTGCTGCTACTAAGTTGATGATGATTCAAGATTCGTTACAGAATTGATAATTTTATGGCTGTAATCGCTTTGTTGTTGGCTATTTCTTTCCCAATAAAAAGTTAACAACTGGAAAAGTGTTGTAAAAAAGTTGTCTTAACTTTGGCTCAGGGATGAGTTCCAGCATTTAAGTGAAGCAGTCAGCTATGTAAATGGTGTGGGCAGTTAGAGGTTGGCGGCACTCAACAGCAAAGCAAACATATAAGTAAACATAGGTATATAAGGTGATAGGTACATATGAATGATTGTATATTTGTTTTTACATACATATGTTTATACATAACTGAGATGAATAGCTATCGCTGTTTGTTTTCATTGTGATTGTCGTTATTATTGTGGTTGTGACTGCCAGCAATGCAACACACCAGATCCCAAACTCACAGATACATTTTTCAAAGATTGTTTTATGTAATGCTAGGTTTACACTGTGTTACACTGTGCCAAACTAGTATTTTTCGATCCGAGCAAAAACTTTGTAATGTAAAAAGTTTTTCAAAATGTGTCACAAGCAAATTTCTTTTAAGTTCATTTTTGGTCTGATTTTTATGAATTTTGAAAACGTATTCCCAAAAGTAGCTGTTATAAAGCTGTCATTATAGGATGATTGTGATCTTCAGGAAAAGCGCACCTGGGTTAAAATAAAGAAATATTTCAAGTATACCAAATAGACAACATCAAAGTTGTCACTTTTCCACCCAGTACAAACCAGGGCGCAGTCGAGAGAAAAGTAGGGCCCTAAGAGTACTACATTTTCCCAAGGAATTTTAATGTTTAATAATAATAATAATTTCCCTGACTGACAAAATACAGTCGCCCCTTGAAGGAGCATTGGGGATCTCTGTTAATAACTGTTCGAAGAGAACAGGGACCTACAGCTTATAGCCGAAACCGAACGGCGGTGTCTTGAATTAATGAGGGTCGTGAAATCGTCGTCATGCGTCGTCCATCTGTTGACGATGATAAAATCGAAAAAGGGATGGAAATTATGCTCGAACATCATCTTGTTGGCATTTGAGAGATAGCAAAGACACACAACATCTCTTATGGATCGACTCAACACATTTTGGCTAATGGTGGCGTCGCCACCAGTCTCGTACCTAAAGACCAGAATTTTTTGCAAAAACAACGTCGAATGGAGATCGCAAAAGAGATGCTTGCCAACGTAGCTGGTGACCCTACATTCATCAAACGCATCATTATTGATGACGAGAAGTTGGTTTATCAATATGACATCTAAACTGCCCAACAATCTAGCGAATGACGCATCAAAAATAAGCCGAAACTGAAAAAAGGCGAAAATGAAGGTGATGCTGATCGTTTTCTTCGATTGCCGTGGTGTGGTTCACCATGAATTCATTTCAGAGTGTCAAACGGTCAATAAGGAGTATTGGAGTACTCGGCCATTGAATGAAGCAATTCGTCGTAAACGGCCGGATTTGTGGGCAGACAATTCATGGATTTTCCAACACGATAATGCACCGTCACATTCAAGCTTGATAGTGACGGAGGTTTTGTCCAAACATAAAACAAAAGTCCATCCAGCGCATCCACCAGATTTGGCACCCTGTGACTTTTTTCTGCTTCCGAAATATCCGCTCCGGGGAACGCGTCATGAGTCAATTGAGGACATAAAAAAAATCACCACACACCTGTCAAACATAGACTAATTATCCCATTCCGCTAAAACTTGGCATGGATGTCAATGACAGTTGTGCCAACTTAAGAAAAAAAAATTGTGAATGGATTGCGCGCGCAGCTTAAATCCACTAGTCCGGATTCAATTTTAATCGGATCGCACACATAAAAAATTTAGAAATCTATGAAAATCGATGACGATAAAGGGATTCGTTAAACTTTTACCTACCCCTAGCTAAGCACTTGAAATAATTACATGCTGTTTGCTGTGCCAATATGGAGTTTTATTGTGCCACTCTGTGATGCAGTGTGAACCCAGCATATGTGTTTGTGTGTGCAGTGTACAGTTAGTTGCTGTGCGAAAAACCAGTTTGTTGCCGCAGTCTTTTGTTTTGAGCCGCACATTTCGCATAGAGTGGCAAGTCGTAACGCCACACATACAACAACTTGGGTGCCAACAACAACAACAACACCAACGGCAACAACAACAACCACATAGCATAGCGCACATACATGCATAAGTATTAGAGCTACATATAATGGAAAATCGTCAAATCTCACCTTGTGCGCAGGTTTCCATTCCGAGTGGTATTCAATGTTTTAGCTGCTAACTTAAAGCTCCCGGCTGTGCTGCTGCCGCTGTTAAGCTGGCTGGCACTTGTGCGTGGTAGACGCGGATTTCCATTACCCGTAATGGGTCGTGCTGGAGCTGCTGCTCCGCTGGCATTGTTGTTTGCCGCTGCAGCCTTGCCCAGTTCCACAATGCCCAGCAGTAGCAACAATATCAGCATTAATGTTAGGCCTAGCTGGCTGCTGGTAAAGATTTTGGAGCGTATGGCCCACATGGCTCCTGGGCGCAATGCGTGTTTCACACTACACGTATGTTTTAAAAGTTTATTTTCTTTTTTGTTGATTTTTTTTTATAATAATTATTGCACTGTAATACACTTTGTTAAACTTAATATTTTTGATATTTTGTTGGGGGTGGCATTAGGCACCTCAAATCCATAAAGCACGTAGGCACTTATTTTGAAACAGCCAACTGAAAAAGTGATCCAAACATTTGGTTATTATTTTTTTCTTTTTATTGGAACTGAGTGCTGATCCAGTTTGGTTAATCAATTTCCAGCTTATATAAGTAAGCAGCAAGTAATCAGCAATACTTGAGCTTGCTAAGCTCGAGTGCTGCCAATATCTGCATGCCACATTTAACTGATATTGATTATTTCTTATTTTTGGTTTCTTAACGAGTTGTCTGTATACAAGGCAACGTTATTAGCAAGCCAAGCAGCTCTTTCAAAAACCAAAAAAAAATAAATAAAAACGCCAAAAAAAATCAGTCCCAAACAAACATACACACACACAGTTACAGAGACTTCTCATTAGAAAAAATGACGGTTATTTTTTATATGTTTTTTTTTCTTTGGTTTATACATTTGCGTTTTTCTTTGCCAGGTTCGCCTTGTTATATAATAAATATATTTTGATGGCTTTACAGCTAATTTACTATTAGTTTTGCAAATTGTTGATATTATTTGAATGCCTCTTGACTATTTTATTATTATGTATTTCTGTACGGCCTTTTGGCCAATAGCCAATTACTTGACTTTAAGCAACATAGAACCAACATTGGTAGGAAAAATTCCCGTTTGGCAATTTACGTAATTGCAACAGGGCACTGATTAAATAAATTGTGCAGTTTGTAGTTTGCGGCAAGTTGCAAAATTGGAACGTACTAGTACACTGGAGTGTAATGAACTTAAGAATTTAGCTATAATTAACTTTGAGTGTGGCCTCGATTATTGTAAATAAACATTAACTGAAAGCCTGTACCAGTAGTCTGTAGTCTGTATAGTATGTATGCATGTGGCTAGGCGCTTTTGAAAGGAGCTTCATTAACGTTAGAATAACAGACTATAAACATGTCCATAAATCCATTCAGATGATACACTTATATTGTACTATGCTTGTTTTTTTAATTTTATTTTGCAGCTTCATTTTGCACTATTCAAACGATTAATTTATTTATGTTTAAATTGGCATACAAAACCTTCATCACTTTTAAAGCATGCCTTTCCGCTGCTGCTTAACAATTCGTATTATAATAAAACCAAAGAAAAATTCATTTTCTAGCCAAAAGCTGCATAACAAGGTTTTATTTTATAATAACGCGCACAAAAACAACAAAATCGAGGGCACAAAATTTAACTGCGACATGCAACCAACGAACCTCGCAAAACCGTGGCTAAAACTCATCTGAGCTTTTGGCGCGCTTGCAGCTCGCGATTGGTCTCAGCTGCAACAAATAGCGCCTAGTCTTGCCAAAAGTTTTGACTCTGTTGGAGCTACAATACATTGCAGGCTTTCCAACGTCTCGAAAACTTGCTCCGTATATTGGCTGAGAGCAAGAGTGGAACACGTTTGGCGTTTATGTTGTTCGACGATAGTGAGAGTGGTTTTTTTGTTAACACTGTAAGCTCATAGTAGATGTAATACAAACTATGGTAAGCGGAACAGACCAAGTTTTGAATGAAACGTAGTTGTTTTTAACTCTTATACTGGTAATTTTATTTATTGTTAGTTTCCTTTCTTTTCCAGTCAAAGCTACTATTTGCGTGTATTAGATGCTCAAATTTGGCTTTGACTGGGGAGTTGCTATTGAAGAAGGGCCCTGATATTTGTTTATGCTTTGTAAGCCCACATATAACCATGGGAAACGATTTAAATTTAAAGCTTATACAAGGTTTAGTTTATTAGCAATAAGAGAACGTCTACTATTGTGTTAAATAAATGTGAAATGAGCCTAAAAAGGGAATAATAAATTAATTTTCTCAAAAGAAATGTATTTTTGTGCAACTTATAAATCAATAGCGTTTGTCCTAGTAAGTGTCTGAAAATAATAATTATTTTGTGGATTTGAATTTACATGTTAAACAAAAATTGCGGTTTTTCAATTGCTGTCAAATTTAATCAACTATCGATAAGACAATATCGATAACGTAATACGTGTGTCTGAACATTTAACAGCACTGTTTTAACTGCAATTGGTGGAGAGCGCTGCTATTTAGTTTTTATTTAAAAAAGTGCCGTTTATGCAAATCGGTTACTGTGCAAAGTATATGACGAACATGCTCCATAAATTAATGTAAAAACTAATTCCGGCGTTTCAAAAGTGGTAGCTTAGACGCAGATAACAAATAATGAGTTCGAAGCCCTGCTGGGCCAAAATTCTTGCCCAGCACAAAAGGAACTGGCTGAATCCTTAAGTGTCTCAATAAGCAATTCAAATCCGTCATAGGAGTTTTGCTTTTAGTGTTTTCATGATGCCAAAAATTGGGTCGAGAGATGGACAAAAGTTGTAGCTAATGATGAACAATACTTTTATTAATATAATGAATTTGTACCATGTTCTTTAAATATTTCAAAAGCTTCAAAAGCATAAAGCACTTCAACACAGCACAGCAGCTTTGGGTTTGTGTAATTGTGCTTAAAATTTTAATTTACGTCTTCTCTACGCATATAGATCTGTATCATAATATTGCAGTTTAAATTAATTTTGTTTAACGAATATGGCGGCTTGACTTTTGCTATCGAGAATCGATTAAACGTTAACGATAACCTGCTCAGTTGCTACTCTGCGATCATCGTTGCAGAAGAAGCAATAAAGCGGCGTTGTTACCTTGACATAAGTTAAACATTTAATCGCGCAACTTTTAAATTAACTAGAGTGCGTTTATAAATATTGACGTTGTTGTTGATAAACCTATATGTTTCTACACTACCTAATAATAAGCTAATGTGTAGATAAAGTGCGATAGAGTTTACAAGTAAAAAACAAAGCACTTCCGCTCAGCTCTAGGACTTGTGCATTTTAGGGATGTTCCTGAGTTTGTTTGTAATTATGACTCTCTGCAGAACTCGATCGGGGTGGATCAACGCGCTTATATTTAGTAGTTGAACTTTGAGTGTACCTACTATTTGTGTGTGTGTGTATAAGAACATACTACATATATCGCGATTACAACTAAAAACTCCTCGCAACTCGAGGTCATGCCGATGATATGAGCAGCGCTTGCGCTCGTGTGTATACCTGTGCGGCAAAATATTTGTATGTATTTTTGAGCGCCGGTTCGCGTTTGCGCTGACGCTGACAGCTGCAAAACATCTGCCGCCGAATCGCCGCAGTAGTAAAGTAACCAAAATAAAAAGGAAGATACAAACGTTGTCACGCTTGCTAACATTTAGTCATCGACAGAGAGCGTGTGCCTGTGTTCTGGTTAAACTCGAATTCGAGTTACCCTCGATTGACTAATTGCTACACATTGTGAAAAAATTGAGAAAAACAGACAGTGCGAATATTGCAAAAATAAATCCTTGGAACGTAAATTGAAAATGTTGTTAAATATTTTGGCGACACTCTGCTTAAGGTTGGCTGCACTGCAGCTTTGCCTAGGTGAGCATCACCAAAACCATCAGGAGCATATTGCGGCAGCTCCTCATGGAGGAATGCTACATCAGGACTGGCATCGTTATGAAATGATGGACAACAATGGCTTGTATTTTCTTGAGTGGTGGTCTCCATTTAGATCAAAGGAGATATTTTTTCGTGTGACAGTAAACACGCGCGGCTTTGTGGGTCTAGGCTTTTCGCGTAAAACCGGCCATATGTCTGGAGCGGACATGGTCTTGCTATGGGTAGACGACCGCACCGGTGAAGCTAATGCCTTGGTGAGTGTTGACACTAGCTTATTGTGACATTTAATTTTGTTTCCTGAATTAAAAATAAATTGCTTGTTCTTAGGATTGTCATGGTTCTTTTAGTCAGCCACACGGTGCACCGCTACAAGACGATACGCAGAACTATAATGTGATAAGCGGCTACCAGAACTCTACACATACGCATGTGGAATTTTCACGTCAGATTGAAACCTGTGATCCCTACGATTTGCCGCTTAGTGTAAGAAAAAAATTACAATGTTTAAAATATTTAAATGCCTAACGCAAGTATCTCACATGCTAGGGCGATACAGTAAAAGTACTTTGGTCCTTTGGCGATGCTGATCCCATACACGGCAACTTGGAAGGTCATGGGCGAAATAGAGGCGCCAAGTCGTTGCATTTGTTAGGTCCTATGTTTCGCAAGCATAGCTCGACAAAATCTAAGACGGAGACACATAAATGGGATATTACAGTTCAAAATGTGACAATTGAACCGTCCATGGATACCCTTTATTGGTGCAAGATTGTTAGAGCACCAAATTTAGGTGAAAAGCATCATATTGTAGGTTATGAAGCTCTGCTCACTCGTGTGGGGTAAGTTATGCACCATGCCTAGAGAATACTTTAGCTCAAGGTTTATATTTATAGAAAAATGCATCAACCGCTTGTACATCATATGACTCTTTATGAATGCTCCACAAAGTCCTATCCAAACGCAGATCCGGCTTCTTGGGATGTTTGGGTTAAGAGCACCGGCACGGTATGTAGTTTTGTTTAAATGTTAATTTGATGGCTTATATTTTTAACTTATTGCAGGTTTGCAACAGTAATCTGCTTACTCCGCGCGCGGATTTCCATTACCCGTAATGGGTCGTGCTGGAGCTGCTGCTCCGCTGGCATTGTTGTTTGCCGCTGCAGCCTTGCCCAGTTCCACAATGCCCAGCAGTAGCAACAATATCAGCATTAATGTTAGGCCTAGCTGGCTGCTGGTAAAGATTTTGGAGCGTATGGCCCACATGGCTCCTGGGCGCAATGCGTGTTTCACACTACACGTATGTTTTAAAAGTTTATTTTCTTTTTTGTTTATTATTTTTTATAATAATTATTGCACTGTAATACACTTTGTTAAACTTAATATTTTTGATATTTTGTTGGGGGTGGCATTAGGCACCTCAAATCCATAAAGCACGTAGGCACTTATTTTGAAACAGCCAACTGAAAAGTAATCCAAACACTTGGTTATTATTTTTTTCTTTTTATTGGAACTGAGTGCTGATCCAGTTTGGTTAATCAATTTCCAGCTTATATAAGTAAGCAGCAAGTAATCAGCAATACTTGAGCTTGCTAAGCTCGAGTGCTGCCAATATCTGCATGCCACATTTAACTGATATTGATTATTTCTTATTTTTGGTTTCTTAACGAGTTGTCTGTATACAAGGCAACGTTATTAGCAAGCCAAGCAGCTCTTTCAAAAACCAAAAAAAAATAAATAAAAACGCCAAAAAAAATCAGTCCCAAACAAACATACACACACACAGTTACAGAGACTTCTCATTAGAAAAAATGACGGTTATTTTTTATATGTTTTTTTTTCTTTGGTTTATACATTTGCGTTTTTCTTTGCCAGGTTCGCCTTGTTATATAATAAATATATTTTGATGGCTTTACAGCTAATTTACTATTAGTTTTGCAAATTGTTGATATTATTTGAATGCCTCTTGACTATTTTATTATTATGTATTTCTGTACGGCCTTTTGGCCAATAGCCAATTACTTGACTTTAAGCAACATAGAACCAACATTGGTAGGAAAAATTCCCGTTTGGCAATTTACGTAATTGCAACAGGGCACTGATTAAATAAATTGTGCAGTTTGTAGTTTGCGGCAAGTTGCAAAATTGGAACGTACTAGTACACTGGAGTGTAATGAACTTAAGAATTTAGCTATAATTAACTTTGAGTGTGGCCTCGATTATTGTAAATAAACATTAACTGAAAGCCTGTACCAGTAGTCTGTAGTCTGTATAGTATGTATGCATGTGGCTAGGCGCTTTTGAAAGGAGCTTCATTAACGTTAGAATAACAGACTATAAACATGTCCATAAATCCATTCAGATGATACACTTATATTGTACTATGCTTGTTTTTTTAATTTTATTTTGCAGCTTCATTTTGCACTATTCAAACGATTAATTTATTTATGTTTAAATTGGCATACAAAACCTTCATCACTTTTAAAGCATGCCTTTCCGCTGCTGCTTAACAATTCGTATTATAATAAAACCAAAGAAAAATTCATTTTCTAGCCAAAAGCTGCATAACAAGGTTTTATTTTATAATAACGCGCACAAAAACAACAAAATCGAGGGCACAAAATTTAACTGCGACATGCAACCAACGAACCTCGCAAAACCGTGGCTAAAACTCATCTGAGCTTTTGGCGCGCTTGCAGCTCGCGATTGGTCTCAGCTGCAACAAATAGCGCCTAGTCTTGCCAAAAGTTTTGACTCTGTTGGAGCTACAATACATTGCAGGCTTTCCAACGTCTCGAAAACTTGCTCCGTATATTGGCTGAGAGCAAGAGTGGAACACGTTTGGCGTTTATGTTGTTCGACGATAGTGAGAGTGGTTTTTTTTGTTAACACTGTAAGCTCATAGTAGATGTAATACAAACTATGGTAAGCGGAACAGACCAAGTTTTGAATGAAACGTAGTTGTTTTTAACTCTTATACTGGTAATTTTATTTATTGTTAGTTTCCTTTCTTTTCCAGTCAAAGCTACTATTTGCGTGTATTAGATGCTCAAATTTGGCTTTGACTGGGGAGTTGCTATTGAAGAAGGGCCCTGATATTTGTTTATGCTTTGTAAGCCCACATATAACCATGGGAAACGATTTAAATTTAAAGCTTATACAAGGTTTAGTTTATTAGCAATAAGAGAACGTCTACTATTGTGTTAAATAAATGTGAAATGAGCCTAAAAAGGGAATAATAAATTAATTTTCTCAAAAGAAATGTATTTTTGTGCAACTTATAAATCAATAGCGTTTGTCCTAGTAAGTGTCTGAAAATAATAATTATTTTGTGGATTTGAATTTACATGTTAAACAAAAATTGCGGTTTTTCAATTGCTGTCAAATTTAATCAACTATCGATAAGACAATATCGATAACGTAATACGTGTGTCTGAACATTTAACAACACTGTTTTAACTGCAATTGGTGGGAAGCGCTGCTATTTAGTTTTTATTTAAAAAAGTGCCGTTTATGCAAATCGGTTACTGTGCAAAGTATATGACGAACATGCTCAATAAATTAATGTAAAAACTAATTCCGGCGTTTCAAAAGTGGTAGCTTAGACGCAGATAACAAATAATGAGTTCGAAGCCCTGCTGGGCCAAATTCTTGCCCAGCACAAAAGGAACTGGCTGAATCCTTAAGTGTCTCAATAAGCAATTCAAATCCGTCTTTAGGTCATAGGAGTTTTGCTTTTAGTGTTTTCATGATGCCAAAAGTTGGGTCGAGAGGTGGACAAAAGTTGTAGCTAATGATGAATAATACTTTTATTAATATAATTACTTTGTACCATGTTCTTTTTATATTTCAAAAGCTTCAAAACATAAAGCACTCCAACATTCTATTCGAGTTGGGCTGCACAGTAGCTTTGGGTTTGTGTAATTGTGCTTAAAATTTTAATTTACGTCCTCTCTACGCATATAGATCTGTATCACAATATTGCAGTTTAAATTAATTTTTTTTAACGAATATGGCGGCTTGACTTTTGCTATCGAGAATCGATTAAACGTTAACGATAACCTGCTCAGTTGCTACTCTGCGATCATCGTTGCAGAAGAAGCAATAAAGCGGCGTTGTTACCTTGACATAAGTTAAACATTTAACAATCGCGCAACTTTTAAATTAACTAGAGTGCGTTTATAAATATTGACGTTGTTGTTGATAAACCTATATGTTTCTACACTACCTAATAATAAGCTAATGTGTAGATAAAGTGCGATAGAGTTTACAAGTTAAAAAACAAAGCACTTCCGCTCAGCTCTAGGACTTGTGCATTTTAGGGATGTTCCTGAGTTTGTTTGTAATTATGACTCTCTGCAGAACTCGATCGGGGTGGATCAACGCGCTTATATTTAGTAGTTGAACTTTGAGTGTACCTACTATTTGTGTGTGTGTGTATAAGAACATACTACATATATCGCGATTACAACTAAAAACTCCTCGCAACTCGAGGTCATGCCGATGATATGAGCAGCGCTTGCGCTCGTGTGTATACCTGTGCGGCAAAAAATTTGTATGTATTTTTGAGCGCCGGTTCGCGTTTGCGCTGACGCTGACAGCTGCAAAACATCTGCCGCCGAGTCGCCGCAGTAGTAAAGTAACCAAAATAAAAAGGAAGATACAAACGTTGTCACGCTTGCTAACATTTAGTCATCGACAGAGAGCGTGTGCCTGTGTTCTGGTTAAACTCGAATTCGAGTTACCCTCGATTGACTAATTGCTACACATTGTGAAAAAATTGAGAAAAACAGACAGTGCGAATATTGCAAAAATAAATCCTTGGAACGTAAATTGAAAATGTTGTTAAATATTTTGGCGACACTCTGCTTAAGGTTGGCTGCACTGCAGCTTTGCCTAGGTGAGCATCACCAAAACCATCAGGAGCATATTGCGGCAGCTCCTCATGGAGGAATGCTACATCAGGACTGGCATCGTTATGAAATGATGGACAACAATGGCTTGTATTTTCTTGAGTGGTGGTCTCCATTTAGATCAAAGGAGATATTTTTTCGTGTGACAGTAAACACGCGCGGCTTTGTGGGTCTAGGCTTTTCGCGTAAAACCGGCCATATGTCTGGAGCGGACATGGTCTTGCTATGGGTAGACGACCGCACCGGTGAAGCTAATGCCTTGGTGAGTGTTGACACTAGCTTATTGTGACATTTAATTTTGTTTCCTGAATTAAAAATAAATTGCTTGTTCTTAGGATTGTCATGGTTCTTTTAGTCAGCCACACGGTGCACCGCTACAAGACGATACGCAGAACTATAATGTGATAAGCGGCTACCAGAACTCTACACATACGCATGTGGAATTTTCACGTCAGATTGAAACCTGTGATCCCTACGATTTGCCGCTTAGTGTAAGAAAAAAATTACAATGTTTAAAATATTTAAATGCCTAACGCAAGTATCTCACATGCTAGGGCGATACAGTAAAAGTACTTTGGTCCTTTGGCGATGCTGATCCCATACACGGCAACTTGGAAGGTCATGGGCGAAATAGAGGCGCCAAGTCGTTGCATTTGTTAGGTCCTATGTTTCGCAAGCATAGCTCGACAAAATCTAAGACGGAGACACATAAATGGGATATTACAGTTCAAAATGTGACAATTGAACCGTCCATGGATACCCTTTATTGGTGCAAGATTGTTAGAGCACCAAATTTAGGTGAAAAGCATCATATTGTAGGTTATGAAGCTCTGCTCACTCGTGTGGGGTAAGTTATGCACCATGCCTAGAGAATACTTTAGCTCAAGGTTTATATTTATAGAAAAATGCATCAACCGCTTGTACATCATATGACTCTTTATGAATGCTCCACAAAGTCCTATCCAAACGCAGATCCGGCTTCTTGGGATGTTTGGGTTAAGAGCACCGGCACGGTATGTAGTTTTGTTTAAATGTTAATTTGATGGCTTATATTTTTAACTTATTGCAGGTTTGCAACAGTAATCTGCTTACTCCGCGCGACTGGGATTCCTGTACCACACCTATAGCAGTTTGGTCGATTGGGTCCACTGGTCAATTTTTGCCGCAGCACGTGGGCATACCTATTGGTGAGAAATCAGCTGCCAAATATTTTATGCTGGAGATACACTACGACAACCCAAAGGCACTACATGGTAAGCCGGCAGGAAAAAATTGATTAAGAACCTTTTGCTAAAGCTGTAAATCATTTAGCTTTAGACCACTCGGGCTTTCGCATACATTATACGCGTCATTTGCGACCCAATGATGCTGGAATTATGATTAGCGGCGTCTCTATTTCGGACACGCAACTAATACCACCTGGTCAAAAACTATATCGCAATGTCGGCATTTGTGGACCATCCTGCTCGAATGTGGTGAGTAAAGCTGTTTATAAAAACGTTAAATGTACATTAAAAAACTTGAATGTGGTATCTTCCAGATGTTTCCCAACGATGGCATAAAAATAATTTCTGGCGCCTTGCATTCCCATCGCGCGGGTCGCAAAATGAGTCTGCGTCACATACGCTCCGGCAAGGAGCTGCCACGCATCATTGAGGATGACAATTACGACTATAACTATCAACAAGTGCGCCAACTGGCCAATGAAACAGTAGTCTTACCTGGAGATTACATCATAACGGACTGTGCCTATGATACGTCACAGAGAAAAAGACCAACATTTGGCGGATACTCCACCTCACAAGAGATGTGCCTTTCCTTCATCACCTACTACCCAAAAATTGATCTTGCAGGGTGTTACAGCATGACTCCAGTGCGTGAGTTTTTTGAAACCTTTGGTGTTTTTCAGTTCTACTCGTTGAATATGACAGACGTGGAAAACTTATTCCTCTACAATGGGAATTTATTGGACTATATACCAAATACGATATATGCCAAAACCAAAAAGCATAATGGCAATATGAGCGCCGAGGACCTACTAAACGAGGATTCCTTGCTAAGTATGTTGATAAATTAATTTAATGGAAAATTTCGATTATCTGACCAATTTTACATTTTCAGATAAACTACTGATTTCCGATCCGGTAGAGTTCCATGACCGCACTTTTCTTTCGCATTTAAATCAACTGCCTTGGGCAGAGCCGTTGTTTACAAAGCGTGTGGAACATGCCATGATTACTGGCAAACACATGACCTTTTGTCGCATATCAAACAATTCAATTTCAATTGTAAGTAGCTCCACTATGCAAAAAAATAAATCTTTTTTTATATATCCATACTCGTTATAGCCATCGGAAATAATACGCTATCCAAATTTTACAACATTTGTAAAGCCGCCAAGCGCATGTCCCTATCATCTATTTAGCGATATCAGTCCGCTCACTAGTGCTTCGGAAAGCTTTATTAGATCAACGTTATGGTTATTTTTACTCGTAACACTCTGTCACTTCGCGACGTAACTTAATAGTCAAATGTTACAACAAGAACTGAAATACCTCCTTAACGTCAGACTCTTAAGTTTAATATGGTTTCGCAGCTAGTTGTCAATCCAAGAATTAAACTCTGTCCAAAACGGTTAGTAACTTAAAAAAGCATAATGCTTAAGCATTTTAGTAATACTCGAAACGATCAAACAATACGATAATGTATTAGGTGTCAAAAAATGTTATATATTGTATGTATATCATAAAAAACAATTTAAATGTATCTTCTTATGCAAGGTAATTTGTTAGTCTATAATAACTCTATATTAAGCACTAAAGTTTAAGTTCAGTCCAAAGATGTACTAATATTTTATAAAAATAAACGTAATATTTATTATGTACTTTAAATTTAATGCACTGAATTACTCTCTAGGTAAAATCTTAAGTAAGAAGTAAAACGCAAATAAAAATATCAATAAATAGTTATAAACGTGTGGTGCAGCTTAAAATTAATTACTTATAAAAATAAACATTTTATCTTCAAATTCAAATTAAATTTTATTTTGCAAATAATAAGTACATTATTCAAGAAGTAATTGGGTTGATGCATGATTCTTAATTTAAAATGTATTTTTTTTTTACTTTATTTATTCATATAAATAAAATGTCTTTAAAATTTCAAGTTGTTACTCATAAACTGCATGCAATGCGATGTTTCCGAATCACATATCGATATACAAAAAGCCGCGTGATAAACAATCGGTGTAAGCAAATATCGATGTATCTAGTACATTTGTCATTTTTGCATTCGTCGACAAGGGGATTTAGTGCTACTGAAATTCGGTGGTTTGTTTTATTAACAATTAAAGCAAAACAATTTGAAAATGATATACATGAAGTTTAATTAAAACATATTGCATGTGTGTGTTTATATGGTATTCTTAAGAACGCAGTGAAAATGGACGTGGATGATAGTTTTTACGGTAAGGCAATCGTGGCCATGCCCATGTGTATGAGACACCGTGATTAACGAGATGTATATTTGTTTGTGTTGTTGTTATTTGTTTTTGAGGCCAACAAGAAGCCCTTCACTTTAAGCTGCATTAACTTTCACACGCTTTTCCGATGTGTTCTTTTTGTGATACTCAAGATCTGTTTTTGTTTTGGAATATACTTATGTGGGGCGACTCAAAATGCAGCGGTCAGCAATTTGTTGGCTTTTTAATTGCGTACCTACATATCAACATACATATGTGAAGATGTATGTGCATATATACAATATTGTGTGTTCAGTTGCTGAATGCAGTTTATCTAGCCGTATATATTTTTGTGTACCCTTAGCAAATTTCGTTATTTCCTTTCTCGCAAATGTACCTCCATTGTGTATAAAACAAAATGATGAAACAGAACTCACATCGCACTCTATGCCATGCGTAGTTTCTGATAAGATTATTATGTTGCTGAGATATGATTTAAACAAAGTGTGTTTTCTACAACCAAAACAGATTTGTTAGCATAGCCAACGACTAAGCGCGTATTTTTTTAATGCTTCATCCTTTTTTTTGTGTGCTGATAACTAAAATGCATTTTCTTCAAATTCTTATAGACGAATTATCGTCGTTTATGCCATCGCCGAATGAGTATGGTCTTAATAGCAATGACCTGGATGAGATAATAGGAGCTACAGTCTCAAATTTGGATTCATCTTTGGATCCGTTCATGCCCCCGCCACTGCCAGCGCAGCAGTCGCTACAGCATGAAAATGATTTCGTTTTTCCGGATTTGCACGTGCCACCCGTTCAAGAAAGTAATGACTTTGGATTTAACTTTAATACATTTTCGACGTTCTCCTCGCCGGCCTCTTCAGTTGAGCGCACACCTTCTACTTCATCAGGCGAGGGACCTGAATGCTTTGATGATTTAATGAGTTTTCTTAACGATGAGGACATGAAAATAGATGAATTGACTCGGGATAATCTCCTGGAGCATACACAAGTGCGTAATACACCTTCACCCACGGGCAGTTGCAGCAGCTCAACGAGTGGCGTTCACAGCGACACTTCGGACACGTGCAGCAGAAGCAGCGCTCCATTGGTCAATTTGCGCGACCAGATTGACATTGAATCGGCTACAAGTGGTGCGCAGCTTTTGCAAGCGGCAAATGGCAGACATGAGGATACAAGTTATGTGCTCAAGCATGAAGAACACAATGCCCATCTATTATATCAGCCGCAGCCTCAAAGATTTACAATGCTACCAACCGTACAACAGCAAAGACAAGCAGAAACTATTAACGTCTTGAGGCCAGCTCCTGCAGCACTACCGGTGCAACAAACCAAACCCGCTAGCAGCGTGCCGGTAAAAGTAGAAGCTAAACTGGCAACAAAGTTGCCACCAGCGCCTCAGGTGAAGATATTAAAAACCACTATACCAGCGGCTAAACCTTCATTAGGCACAGCAGACAGTGTTGCTAATAATGGTCAACCTAAAACAATATTCCTCTCCTCAAATGATTTTAAAGCGCTCATGCAAAAAATGAATTCAAATGGCAGCAAAGGCGCCAAGATAAATGGCAGCGTCAATGCTCAAATACCTAAAATTATTATGAAGACAGCAAATGGCAAAGTCATAGCTGGCAATAAAATTGTGCAACCAATGCATGGTACCCACGTCGCAGTGCCCAAGCTGGTCAAGCAACAGGCTCAACAGCCTACTAAATTATTGACAAGTAATCGAGCATTAATCAACAACGCCAACCGTCTTCAGGCCACAACCACAACCATTCCGGAACTGCTTGCTGGAGGAATGTACACGGGCATAATAGACGAAAAGATGCACAAGAAGCAGCAGCGCATGATTAAGAATCGAGAGTCAGCCTCGTTGTCTCGCAAAAAGAAGAAAGAGTACATTGTAACGCTGGAGAGCCGCATCAATAAACTGGAGCAAGAGAACTGCACTCTTAAGGGGGTAAGTAAGAGTATTACTATTTTTTTGGGCCTATATAGGTATCAATTGTTGTATCAAACCACAGACATTGTATTGCTTAAACAAGCAACCATGCTGTTCTTATCAGGGGGCACACTGATAAGCAGACAGCAGGTGACAAGCTGCAGCTCCCATGCTTTCCATAGGGTCTATAAGATTGTGCTACGAGGGCTGGTAAATAAGTCTGTGACTTATCAGGTGTGCAATTGAAACATTGGTTTTGACTAACAAAGCTACGAAAATTAAGATTCCAACTTCCCTCGCATCAAGACCAAAATTCTAATTTGCAATGCGTATTTAATTTTAATAAAACTCATTGACCTCTTCACATTTAAGACGCAAAATGTTTACATAATATTATTTATTTTTATTGCAGGAGAACGTAACTCTGCGAAACCAACTTGTCGCCTTTGCCAAGACATGCAAGTGCCGTAATGGTAATGTCAGCGAATTTGTGCTCAACTCGCTCAATGCCACCACCAGAGGCGAACAGCAGCATATTAAGATTGCACCGAAACCTGCTCCAAAAAGCTTTAAACAGCGCATGACTGCTGCTACTGTTAAGAAAAATGTAGCAGTTCTTTTTGCTATGGCCTTTATGGTCACACTGAATGCTGGCAATTTCCAGTCATTTGTTAACAAACAAAATTTGGATGGTGATGGTGCCGTACTCGAATCTATTGTGGAGGAGCCCTTGACTACCGGGCGCCGCCTGCTATGGGTTGAAACCGAAGAGGAATACAATGAAAAGCTGAACCGCAGCAAACGTCAGGTCGCGGAGTTGGATGTGCCGCCACTGCACTTTTTACGAACAGCCAATCGCAGCGGCAATGCTACCGAACGAGGAAAAGGAAATGCAACGTTCGTAGGTGGCTACGAAAAAGCGCAAAAACCCATATGCAATGGTAACTGTGCCGCCTCTGGCACTAGTGCCAATCAAACTGAGTACTTGCGACTCGCACGCAACTTACACAAATGGATTGATGGCAATGATTACTTCAATGTGAACAAGGAATTTGACAACGAATTGGCTAACCCTCATGGCTTTAAGTTAACAACTGACTACTTAAAATTCAAAACCGGCATGGAACGGCAGACAGCACATCCGGGCAAACGCAAGATCTATATGGACTTTAATGAACGCACTACCAACGATGGCAACAAACAACGCAGGATTGATACTAAATCACCTGGCAACAAGGAAACGGTGGCATTGGATAATAGTGGCGAAAACTCGCTTAAGCTCTTTAAGCCCACTATTGACGAGGAGTATATACGTTTGTTCAAGAGCATAAAACGGCAGGATGACACATTCTATGTGTTGTCATTTAATATGGAGCATATTCTGCTGCCAGCATCAGCTTACAATAAAAGTGCAAGGCCAAAAATGTCTTTGCTAATGCCTACTGGGGATCCCGCACGTAATGGCGATATAGTGCTTATGCAGATTGACTGCGAAGTGTTTAATACTACACAGCTAGAGTTAAAGTCGGACATGATACCAGCAAAGCTACGTCCGAATGTAACAAAGTGGCATGCACCGATTCCAAATCCCACTGATATTGGAAACAATGACACGCATAACTCAACAGGCAGATCAAAGCCACCTTTAGCTTCAACCAAGGAAAAACCGCGTGTGCGTACCTATTTTATGGTGGGACCGAAAAATGAGGCGGCTGCAGCCGTATCGCTAGAAAAGCCACGTTTAGTGAAATTCAATGGCAATGGCAGTCATATTCCATCATCCAACAATAAAATAGTAAATGCAACTATGTATGCTCCCACTGTGGAACCGATTGATATAGATTTTGAACCATAAGAGTCAACAAACCTATCACGTAAATTTTTTTAAATATTGAAAGCTAGCTTTTGTACATTACTTTTAAATCTTTCGAAATGATTTGTATTTACTTTAAGAGCATTAGCTGAGGCTAGTCTCTATAAGCTATTATATACACTTATGTTTAGTGATCCCCAAAGGTCTGTAAACAATTAAATAAGAGCACGTGAGAATGTTACTCGATCAACTGTTGCGCTCCAGTCTTTTGACTATGTTTTTTGACACAGATTTATTTACAATTTTTTTGAATTGATAGGAATTAATTGGTGGCCCGTATGCAATTGAAACTTTACAAAAATATATAAAACCAATGTTGAATTGTAGTATTAAGTCGAACAACTTATTCACAAAATGTATGCACAGTAAATTGCAGGCAATAATGTAAATTAATATTTGTCGCTAAATAGACATTTATTTTTATGTCTTTAAAAAGTTTTTTGTTCTTTTTGTTAATTAAGACCTTTTCCATAAATATACTATACACATGTTTGTTTTATTATTTGTGAAACTGTATTTCGGTAAATAAAGCAGATAGTTGTAAGAAAACTAATCTTAATCTGACTATAAAATTTTTATTCTATAAATAAGGCCTAATAGAAAGGTAATATACACTTCAGAGCATTACCATCGGTAATAACCCAAGTTTGGTTGGATAAATTAGAAATTAACTCATTTATATATGTTTGAAGCACTTTTTAAAAATTTCAATGGCAAACTAAGTAAAGATGGTCCAAAATTGTTATCCAAAGTGCCTTAACCAACTCTGTTTATATTCTTCCAAGTAAAGATGGTCCATGGAAGAATATAAACAGAGTTGGTTAAGGCACTTTGGATAACAATTTTGCTAATACAAAAATGTTGTAGGACATATACTTACCCTTTTAAAGAAACGAATGTTTTTAAAGAGTTAGACGATTTTTTTGGTCGCAAACCTAACTTAATTGTTGAATTTCCGAATGTTCATTAACAGGACATATTGCCTTCTGAACTCAAAAGGAGGCATGTTAGGGATAACTTTTTTAAAATCAAATTCACCTAGAAGCAGCTCACATCGATAGCTCAACCAGTGGACGAGGCAAGATAGTAAAAGCAGCAGTAGCTGACCATCGTACGGCAAGAATTTTTTTTTGTAGCAGTGATTTTGTAAAGTAAATACCACTGCCCTCTTAGTGAAGAGCTTTTCCCCAGTGAAATTCAAGCGCTTAAAAATCCTGTCCTATCTCAACGTTCTTGTATCACCTAAGTGTTTTTTAAGATCCAAAAAAATACCTGGGCACCTACAGAAAGAATGCATCTCGAGCAAGTTCAGCGACCATATATTTGCTTGGTTAAAGCAAGCCTATAAGTATACAGTGTAACTAACTAGCAATGCAAAACTGCTTAAACCTGAAACCAAGTTTTCCATAATCCGGAATCATATTATGCATGATAGATCACCCAACAGCTACTAATGCACAAGATGTATCTCTAAGGATTCAGTACTTTGATAAATAAAATACCAGCTATATAATTACCAATATTTACTTGGCAAAAATTACTTACATTTTTACTCAGCTACATTTGGTGAAATATTTGCAGCAAATTTGAATGCTGAGATCAATTACGCGGGATCCCAAATACGATAGGGATTTTGAAATTTGTGAAATTTGTGTCTGAGTTTCCGTTACCTTTTTCTGTCGTATTTTTTATTGTCTTGCTCAAAAAGCCCATGAAAGTTACTAAATTAATGGATTGCATTAAAAACTTTGAAGCTGAGACTTGGCATGTTTACCCTGAGTAAAATTTCCGGCGAAGTCCGATAAATAATGTATCTTCGATTCGAGTTTTACAGTGGGGTATAACGGAATTAAAAAAAATATATATATATATATTTATATTGATGGTATCTTTCAAAATAAAAGTTAAGATTTTTTGACTGAACTGCCAGCTCGAATTAGATCATTGCGACGGCATACGAACGGAATTGACTCATAATCTTTTCTACGCTTTTCGTATCTTTTCATGATACAAACTGCACCAATTTAGATACACAAATTTTTGAACCAATTTTTAATTTGTGAAAGATCTGTATATCAAAGTTTGCTATACTAAATTCTTTCAGTATCTATTTTAAATGCAATAAATTGTATAGCCTTCTACCTTTGCAACAGTTTTTGATTTCTAAGATTTCTAAAACCAAAGAATTTACAATTGCAATCGGATATAAACTCTGTTGAAAATAAGGAAACCCCGTCCTCAGGATTTGGTGGCGGAGCCAATTTATTCCTTAATTTGTCAAGATTTACCTCCTTGACTAATTCTGAATTCTTTTTGTCATAATGTGCGTCGGTGCTTGTACTTAAAAAGTTCGTCTAACGGGTCATAGAGTCGTTTTAGTTTTAGCTATATTACCGTATGTTTTGATTGTTAATAAATGAACAAATAAATAAACAACTAAAAAATAGCAGTCGACGCGTGCAGCATAACAGCGCTTTAAGGCACTTGCTTCATTTGCTCGACTTAAGTAAATAGTCGATAGTTACAAGACAAGACACCAACGCTTTTATCGATAGTGCCTACGATAGTTTTGCAACTGGCTAGCCTATCGTGATCGCACTGGAAGAGGTTGAGTGCTGAAGTTTCGAATCACGCTCCCGCTCACTTCAAATTGAGTTCTCATTGCGAAAGGTTGTGTGTGAGTGCGTTGCCAGTGGTGCTACTTCGAGTATGCAAGTGTTCTTATTAATTTTTGAATACATATGTACATGACATACACTTGTATGCATCAAAGAATTTTAACTTGATCGCGTTCACTTCTCAAACATAACGTTGATTTGTCATATTTTCTAAATGGCCTACAAAGTGCTTATGTTACAATATAAATGAAATATTGGAATCAATGTGAAAAAAAGTGCAAACGTGTCGCGATTTTGTTGATCAACAACAAAATACTAAAGTCTTGTTCAAGCTTAGAAGATTGCAATGTTGTTTTAGTTAAAACTAAATGATAAAATTAGAATTGTGTTGCTAAATAGTCATTGGTGTACATATGTGAGCGTACTCATATATACATATATGTATGTACATGCATAGGTTTGGGCACTTTCAACAACAAAACCAAAACGACGCTCGATCATTTTTTTCATTGGAAGTCACGCTCTCCCGCATTCGCGCGCGAGAGACACTTTGATTGTTAAAGAACGGATTGAGAAACTTAAAATAATAAAAACAAAAAACATTAAGCTGTTTTTTAAGTGTGATCTCAAAGAATGTTTTGAATGCAAAAAAATAAAATAAGTAAAACAAAAAGTCACGTTAAAAATGCGAAATATAAATTTATTTAATTTATTAAATTATAAAGTGTTTTAACTAATTTCTTAATATTTTTATATTTGTTCATTATGCTCTTTGCGCATAGTCGTGCTTTAGGCTTTGAATTGAGAAACTGAAGAAGATATACGACTAACCTGTTGGTCAGATAATTTTTGCGATTCGCTTACGTCAAGGCTTTGTTTGCATATCACGTTCGCAGTGGAATTTCAAAAACAAATAAGCGTAATATGAAAAGAAAATATTATAAAGACAAGATGCCAACATCTTAATAAGAATAATAAACAAAATATAATACAAATAAAAACTATTATTTGCATATAAATGACTTGGCTAAGTGCGCAATTGGAATAACTACTGGCCATAGTACTTCGCGAACGAAACACGCAAACGGAAATAGTAACAAATATGTGTATATAAGGTAAGGTATAATATCTATCAAGATTTGTATTTTATATTGTATATTTGATTTTTCTGATTGTGTATCTCTGGTTTGCTTTGTCTTTGCTATGCTACCTGCTAACTCAATAACTTCTATTCGATACAAGCAACTAGGCATCTAGTTATAGTAGTTGATAGTAGTAGGTAGTCCGGTAGAGCGGCTCTGTAGCTAGTTGTCACAGCAGGTGCGCTCGGGCAGTACAATTACTTGGCATCAATGGCAGGAAGTGAGTAAATCAAGGAACAGGAAAATTATAATTACAATTATTGACCAAGCGCTAAACGTTGTATCGGTTCTTGGCGATTGTGTGAATTCCAGATAGTTTGTTCAATTATATTAATTTGTTTTTTGTAAGACTGTACTTTTTTTTCCTTGTTGTTGTTGTAAACATAAACTCGTTGCCGGAAAATCATTTCTTATCGTTTGCCAAACAATCTCAAGCAATTCAAGTCATAAATTGAACTCAATAGGACTGTATCTGTTAAAAATACATTTAATACACATGTGTGCCCCCTATTAATTGGGTGGGCTCATGGGAAAGGAAACGATAAGCCAAAATTTTATTTCCAATAAAATAAAATTTGTATTACTATTTTTTTTTTTATAAACATGTGAGTTTCCCCCCCATGCAACAAGTGAAAAGCAAAGACCTGTTGTGAGCTTAGCTTTCGGTACGGTTAAAGAAATCGAAAGTGTTGAAATAACAAAAGCAGCGCTAACAATGATCAACATGGGCCGCCACAATAACGTAAAAGAATGCACTGTTGCTCCGGACCCCGGGACGGAGACCAGTCATACTACTCATAAGGCAGCGATATCAGCGCTACAGTAATAGCGATAAACAATCGACAGACCGACCGACCGACACATCAAAATTTATGTTGAAAGAGGAGAGTGCATGCAGTTCAGTGGATGAAGTCTTTGCCTCTGACGCTCTACTGCAGTTCGCCTGCTTGCCGCCTATACATATACATATAGTAGTATATATTATGTATATTTTTATATACATTTATACATATGTATGTAGCGCTAGTGATTCTGTGAGGGCACAACTTCGTTACAGTAACGATACCATTTAGGCAACAAAGGCGACGATAACGCAACTTAATGAAAGGCATTGAATTCGTTACGAAGACTATATACATATGTATGTATTTATGTGTGTATGTTTATGTAGTGTATTAAAATGAAACAGCTTATTGAACGCTGTTTCCATGGGCTGGTGCCACTTTATACTTTACGTTGCAAGAAACTTGTTGTTTTTCTGGTTTTCAGTTGAAATGCAACTTGTTGCTTTTATCTTTCTGCACGGCACTGACTGCTCTCGTAGGTATAGACTTCATTTAATATGTAATAATTTTTCAATAAATTACTTTTTGTTTTTTACGTATGTGTGTACATAAGTAGCACTAAATATTTTATAACCTGTGCGCAGAAAGGGTGTCTTAACTTGTACATATATTTTGTTCCTCTTTACTTATTCAAAGTCTAACTAGATGGAATAGCGAAGCAGACAGGCTTAAATCAATCCTATCATGTAGAATTCTAAATTGATTTGATTTTACGATCTTTACTCAATTTACTCTTTTTTTTTCTAACTTTGCTGACTCGTTTCCTAATTAAGTTTGTCAAATAACAAAAACAAGTTGTCAATAAATCATTTTTTTCAATGTAATTACATATACGAGTATCTTCAACAAATCAAATAAGCTTTATAAAAGCACACAACACAATTCCAATAATAGGTGCACATATAGAGTTCTGTCTAAGATATGTCTGTGGTTATCTTATGTGGTAAGGTAAGCTTATCTTTTTAGAGCTAAAAAGAATATCTTGTGCAAAAAGTGAGTGTTTGCATTTGGTTGAAAAAAAAAAAATAATGTAGAAAGTACAGTTTTCAATATTCTTGATACAAATTTTTCTGTAAGTTTTTAATGAGCTTCTTTGACTGAACAGAATGAACAGAAGACATTCAGTGTATTCACTGTGACCTTACCCAGACGATGTCTTAACTTTAAAATGAGTGGTTATGCTTAGAACACCACTCAATCAAATTTAGTAGCACTTTGCGGCACGCATACCAGACACATATTCACTGAACCGCATTCATTGATTCATTTTTAGCATTACGAGTGGATTCATGCAGAACTCTTCGCATAAAGACTAGACAGACTAATACAAGCTAATGGTAATGGTAAAATTAACATTGTTTCTATTCTAGTGCGCAACATTGTATTGTGCTGACCAGTGGCGCCGCCCATTAGCCATCATATAAAAATATGTTCCGTAGCTAATTACGCATTTCCGTAACATGCAATTAGATAAATAGGAAACATTCAAAAAGTTCTTAAGTTATGTGGGTCTAAAACATTTTAAAGGTCGATGTATTGCTTACTTTAAAAAATAATATAATACTGTATAAAGAAAAATGAGCTTATCTTTGCATAACGATAAGATGGCCATAACGACCTTCTCAAGTACATATGAATATAGAAGTAAGGTAGTTAGTAGGCGATTTCGCTTGTTTGCTTTCTTTGCTGTGTTATTCGTTTGCGTTACTGTTTACTATAAAATGATAAAAAAAAATTATTCAGGCAAATAAAAAAATATTTGATAAGTATATACAAGAACATATATAAATATATATACATCATGTACATATAAGACATGAGCGAACAAGACGATAAATATTTAAACTGTAAATAGGTTGGGTTGTAATTTAACGTCGTCACTTAGTGTTGAGTTACTCTTTATAAGTAGTATTTTATTACACGCTTTGGATTACATTTGGGCCTTAAAAAAGTCTTGATAAGCTAATTTTTTTTCATATGTTTTGCGATTGCCAAATGCTTTGGTTGGAGCATGCATAACAGAGCTGTTTACTTTTAGCAAATTTTTTTAGAATGTCACAAAAATGACCAAATAAGCAAAGCATATTGATATTCATACCAATACTTTGAGTTTTTAAGTTTATTTTTATTATTTACTCAACTCTTAAGTCAACATTTTGCATTGATTTTAGTTTAAAAAAAAATAAATAAAAAATATACTATCTTGAAAGAATAACAGCAAAAGCAGGCAAAACCAGAAGCATAAAAGGCAACCAGCAACAGCTGAACAGCAGAGTCTATGCGTAAGAAACAAAAGTGCCAGAGTGAGACACAGAATAAACTGGTTTTGGTAATACCAGAGTTACCAACATTTCGATGAATCATCGAGGCAACTTCGTAGCACATTACTCACATCAATGTCGATGCTGATGGCAGTCAGATAGTCAGTCAGTCCAGCCTATAATGCTTGTAGTAACATTTTAGTGGCCACCTTATACAAGTTTTTGAAATTTGCTTGCCAATATTGAAGGAGTAGGAAACACTTCTTGGGTTATCAACAGCACCAACTTTCAGTGCAGTTGCTTAGTACCTTGCCTCATCAAAAGCAAACTTGTAGTTCATGCTTAATGTAGCATCTTACAAAAACCAGACTTTACTTTTCTTGGAAATGTGCAACTGCAATAACCAGAATTCACTTTTCTACAAAAACGAAATGCAGCGACTGCTAAAATGGCCATATCCACTTCCAGCTCAAATTCTTGGGCGATCCGTCAAATGCGTGATCCAGCGAAATGCACTCATATACTATAAGAAAAAAGGAAAAAAAAACAAACAAAATAAATAAAGAAAATATACCGCTGCTCTGCTTGACCGGACATAATGGTTACCACAATAGCATGTATATACTCCGGAATGAGTTTAAGCTAGAGCTAGTGATTACGCTGCAATTTCAATGTGTCTGTGGCTTGCTGCAGATGTTAGCAATTTGCTGCAAGTGTTGTCGGTGCCGTTGTCGTTTCCCCAGATGATAGCCAAGTTGGAGCCGCTACACTTGATATGGCCGAGTCAACTTTTCGCAATGTTGTTTAATTGTAGTTTGTGTTCCAAAAACGGGCTCATACAAATGGATATGGACTTTGTCGACTCATCGTCTGATGCGTTGGATTTCGTACGATATGAGCATAGGATTTTATATCCGAATAATATAAAATTTGTGTAAAGATAGATCTACATACCACGTTTAGTAGCTCTAGTGATGGTGACCCTTTATAGATATTGCGATCCAATATTAACAAAAAATCAAAAAACTTAACTTAAAGTTATTCTCTTAGTTTAATCATTTGCCCGAAAACATTTTTTTAAACTAAGATAAAAATGTTAAATCAAAATTTGATAGGTGTCTTTTGATAGATAGAAATAGTGTCAATAAATCTAATGTTACTTTGTGACGTTTTTTTGAGTACCGATTTGAGCTTATTGAACATGGGTCCTGGCACAACACTATACTAAATACAAGATCTCATTGTTCCGCCAACCCAAAAAACGTTGGGTGCTTGTTTTTTTTCAAAGAAAAGTAGATACCGGTGGGGGCTATCGACAGGCCCTAAGTGAAATAGTTGTTTTTTACAACTCTATGGGCCACTTACAGAACTTTGGTACCGGATGAATCCTTCTCTTTAGGCCAAGATACCTATTACTCTATCGACTAAAAATATATTTAAATTCCTAAAATTTGAAAATTTTATTGATTTTCGGATCGCTAAATGCGAGCCAATCGTTTTTTTAAGATCTGCGCAATTAGGTAATAATTATGGCATATATATCATGATTATGGACATCCACGATTCAGTAGTCAGCTTCATGCAACATACCTAAACAATCTCAAATAACATACAGAAGGAAGCACTAGCTATTTTTATGATCTATAAGCTGCCATGCCTTAGCATATTAAGACGCTGAGATATTCTAAGAATTGCGATTGCGGACAACCCAGCAAGGTTAGGTTCAGTTATGACCATACTGACACAAATTGGGAAAATACGTGGGAAAGTTTGCAGATATTATTTGGAAATTGCTTTTCACGGCCGGTTCACACAACAAAGATTCATCTGCAAAAGATACCAACTAACCCATAGGTTTAAGTATATTTCCAGTCTTAAAGTAGAAACATTTAAAAAAATTATCGCTCGTTTGAACCCAATTGTAATCCGTGCTAAAAATGTGTACCTACAATTTCTCGAACAATTTGGGCCGCGTAGAAAGTGCATTTCCACCTGACGACGACTTTGGCAGAAAGACGTACATCAAACATGCATCTAAATTGAAGTCTCAACAATTAATTATGGATGGCATGCGCTCATACATATAAAGATACTCAGATACAAAGACAACAGCAGCAAAATATGTTAATCAAAATTTGTATGCGAAAGGGGCCCATATCACTAACCAGTACACGTACACGGCCCATTTGTTTAGAAAGAAGCGGCAAAAACTAAAAAATTCAAAAACAGAAAAACGAAAAAAAAAAAACCCAGCAAGTTAAGGCGTGCCGAACTAAACTCTACAACAGTTCGAGTGTTAAGCAAATTGGATATACTCAAAACTGGTCAAGCGTGGCCCAGGGCATAACATGGAGGTTTTTAAAGTTTTTTGACTTTTACTTTTTTTTCACTCTGCACAAAATTAGTCAGAGCTTACTTTTACTTAAAATGTTTCCAATTTAAAAGTTGAGTTTAAAAATACATTTATGTTGTTTCTTACAGAAAAAATAAAATAGTTTGTATTTTTTGTATATACCCTGTAGTGCCAAGGGTAAGGGGTATATTGATCAAGTGCAATAAAATTTATATTGTGACAAGTAAGACTAAATGAGCATGACGGGGAAAGCAATTGAGGACTAAAACAGCAGCGTTTCTTTTTCCTGATAAAATTTTTAAGTTACAAAGCCATATACCTAGTAAAAGCCAACAATATTTATCGTACCAATAATGCTCAATGGCAATTAATGCGGTCGGGTGCGGGTACAGTGTATATCATAGTCGGGATATCCCGATTGCAATCGGCCCACTTGCTTATTTTTGATTAATAATAATATACACACAGCAGAATTGTAGTTATTCTCTATAATTCATTATACGCTGACAGTGAAAGCTTAACTCTTAACTCTGGCATAGGCACATATGATAGGTATGTACGAGTATGTACATAAACCAGTATAATAAGCACGAATTATTGTCAACTGGTTTAAAATTGTTATTAGAGTTCAAAATGGCAGCGAACCGTCAATCGTCAAGGTAAAGCACTTGAACATAACAAGAGAATTGTTGGATCGTATACAAAGTGTTAATACTCTAACAAAAAAAAAATAAAAAATTCAAGTTCCAAAACCATAACGAAGTAAAGTCCAAAAGATTAAATACGACTACGAGACAATACATAAGTAAATAAACATGTGCGTATAATTATATTAAATTTGGCAAGGTGAAGTTGGCAACTGCTAACAACAAATTCGACAGACCACAGCAACAAGTTTTATACCCTACAATAACCCAACCTATACATTACTTACTTCTTACAATACACTCTGAAGTATACGAATGACCAACGTTTTTTGGATTTTGGAATTTTTTTTTGTTTTTTTTTTTTGCATCTTTCAAACTTTTGTAGGTGACTAGGCCACTTTATCTTAAAAATAAACATACATCGACCGACAGATCGGCGCTAGGGCCTTAAAAATTTGCAAGCTCTTGGCTTTTGACTTTATTGTAGGCACCTATAAACCCGTCAAGTCCAAAAGGGTTACTAAGTTGTCATTGACAGATTTATAGATACTCATAAGAGACGAATTAAGCCTCACCCTGCAATAAAAAACAATAATATTAAGTTTATTGTTAATTAAGCTACATACACATAATGGCGTAATACTTTGTAAAGTATTCACTTTTAATGACTGCGCTGAGGAGCCAAAATTTTTTTAGAAGCTAATTATGCTACTCATGACAGAAACAAAAAAGTATGACATTTTGAGCCCATTATTTTGTTGTTATACGTTATGTAATTTTAATCAAATATCTTAACAGAGCACTTGCGAATAGCTTTGTTTTAGAATTATGTTTAGAATTTTCATTTCCGTGAAAAAGATTTGTACCCTTTTGTAGTTTTTGTGGAAAAAATACAATTTAAAACGTGAAATAAAAAGGGTTGCCATTTTTTTTTTTAGAAAAACATGTTTGCTGATCTTCCACTCAAATAAAATTACTTCAATTGTTTTTTGAAAAAAAATATTTTTAAATATTTGTTTACGTACAAATGTTTAGTTTTATATTACACTACAATTACTAAAAAAAAACCAAAAACAGTATATACATGTGTACGCACTGGTGCTGTTTACAACACAGTTTTTGGCAGAAGTGCCCTACTTTTCGTAGTTTTGCTTGCGTTGTGCAGAAATGCAAAAATTCTCAGTGTAAGTTGTTGTTTGAAACTTCTGCATTTCTTTGCGTAAAGTAAAAGTAAAATGTTTTATTGCTAAAAACTAGTTTTTATTGATGGAATATTTAAATCGAACTAGGATCGTAATATGCAAAAGAATTTTTAAAATTTTGTTTGGTGAGAATTAGTTCAAAATGACTTTTTTAATAATAATAATAATATAACTTTTGTAATAATAATAATGTAATAATATAATAAAATTAAGAATTCTTCCCAATATGTAGTCTTGGTTTTTCAAATCTTGATTAATTGAACTTTAATTAAAAATATACTTTTTCACATTTTTTATTTAAATTTTAACTAATATAAAAAATGAATTGAATGATCAAGCAAAAGATTTAAGCAAAGTTTACAATGCCTTGTACGCAAGGTTTCTTAATGGTTTAACGAAAGAAGACTTATTATTTGGAAGATTGGATTTGCCGCTTTCTATACACAAGAAACTTGCTGAAAAACTAATATGCCGGCGCTGAGCTACACATAATAATAATAATAGGTAAAACGTTTTCTAACAACTAGAAATCACACTTAAATAAAAAAAACATGTATGTATAATCAAAACCCCATTTCAGTTTTTATTGTAGTGAGCTATAATTAAGCATTATTTTTCTTCATCTACAATATTTTTTTTTTTGGATGTTCTCTGACAAAATTTATTTAAATGAATAGAAAAGAATTTGGAACTTTTCTCCACTTAAGTTTGACGGAGCTTCGTCTAAAAACTCAACTCAAAAAAAAGTAAACCGCAAATGTCGCTGTCTAACAAGTTGTTGCATGCCACATAATTAGCAAATCTACTCTTTTGAATTAATAAACTGAGCTTTGTTTGATATTTGAGCACGATATGGTTGCTTGCAACAGACTTTAAACAAGTCTTCAAAATCTCATGCCACATGTCTTTGTTTGTGTCATTGTCAGCTTTTTAGACTTCCAACAAGATACATATGTACGAAACTTTTCATAATATTTGTTTTAATTGCTTTAAAAATTTATTTGTGCAAATATAATTCAACTGCATTAAGATAACGGCTTGAAAATATCTGATATGAGGCTAGAAAGTATCATGAGAACACACGCTTAACGTTTTTTTTTCATTTTAGAAATCTAAAAGTTGACATATGCCAGATATAAACTTTTTAAGAAGTTTCTGATGCCTCGCCCATGATGTGTAGCTGGGATAAGAGCTAACATAACTATGGCAAAGATATATTTTTTTAATTGCCAACTACGGCTTTCTCAATCCCCATGAAATTTATTGGAGGTGCCTAACGCGGGCCACACGAAACTGCAGTAACGGCTTATGAGAAATGCGTCACCTGATACTTTCACTTTACAATTTACTCGGAGTATGTGAACACATGAATGCAAAAAATTAAGCCAAAAGAGATGATTGTTCCAAGACTTTTCATATGTAAAAATAAAAACCCAAAAAACAATGGAATCCAAACAAATTGATAGTTACAAAGAAGTAAGCTGTAACGGAATGCATCTCTTAACAAAGTTCATCCTCCTTTTGGCACAGTTTTGCCTTTGCCTGGGTATTATGACGAACTAAGGAGCCAAACAAAGCATATTTACAGAATGGACATTCGTAATTTTGAAGTCAATGGGTTGTTGTTAATGCTTATAATGACCTGAGAATTTCAGTGGAAAACTGCATTCCAACAGCATTGGAATTTTTAAGTTGTACTTACTTTTTAATAGTCCTTAGCCGTTTGCGCCCGCTTGCTCACTTAGGTACTCGCATATTGCATTTGTTATCTCTTGAAAAGATTTCCAGACGTCATTAGCATAGTTGTTTACTTAATCGTTTTGAAATTGTTGAATTTATGATACTTGCCTGCAAGTAGTCAAATATACACAGCTGGATATTATGTCATTACATATGCATTATGTATTTGGGTTGAGTGTTTAACTCGATCCAGTAAAAGCATTTCGCCCAAAAACCAAATACTTCCGTGAGATAAACTGCCGAGATATGCGTGACTTTTTTTTCCCCCCAGCATGTTGAGCAATATGCGCATTTCGGACGCTACGGCTTATCGATCATGATTATCTTTTGCGGGTTTCGATAAAAACTGAATGCATAGCTAGGCTAGCTTAATGTTGAAATGTTGACAGTTAAAGATGGTTGGTCAGGTATTTTAATGAACTGACTGTATGACTCAGACCCTAAGAGGCATTAGGAGGCATTAAATCGGTATGCAGGCTCTGCGTTGTATGAAATAGAATATTGTGTGTGGGATTAGGATTGCATTTCTAGACGATGATAAGCTGGTCGATTTGTTATTTGAGGCCTTTTCAAAGCTGATTGATTCTATATGCCTCTATTTGGTTTATTATCTTTAGGACTGTTGACATGTTTACATGCACTAAGGTGGGCACTTTTGTTATCAATCAGTGTAAATATTGAAAGCATGTTGTTTTTTTTTATTTTCATGGCTTCAAGGCATATAAGATTATAAATTTTGGAGTGGGGAAAATAAAGGGCTGTCATTTGATAATGTTGACGTACTGATGTGTGCATTAGGTTTGTAAAAATATTTGTGCAATAACAAGAAGTAAGACCCCCTTGATTATCTGGACGGCTCAATAAAACTGTCTGTCTCTCTCTTGAAGTACAAATATTACTATTATTATATTTTGTCACAAGTTATTTGCATCTTGACATAGACATTGGATTATCAATAGATACAAATTTAATTTAAAGTTAAAAGCTCCAACTGTTACATAAATAAATTAGCACTAAAAGATTAAATTTCTTAATCTGCTACATTGACCTTAGATATGAAAAAGTATATTTATAAAATCATCATTGTTTACAACCAAATCATTTAACTTGCCTCCTGTGTATTAAAACACGTTAAAATTAGATAAAAAATTTTGGAGAGTAAAACAGTGTTACGGATTGGGCCGGCTTTACCATATAGGTGAATAATATTTTATTCTGTAATTTGGTTTAAACAAGAAATCTTTAGCGTTTTCCCAAGGCATTAAGATTTATAATTGTAAGGAATTTTTCATAAGGTACCGTCACTGGGGTCGCCTTGGTTAAATTCATCTCACTCGCTAATGCAAGGCGAGTTCATCCGCTGGTTCAGCCGCCTTCCGTTCGTACTCTTGCTTTCCATTAAGCCAGTGAAACGGCTCTATTTTAAATACTAAGCCAAACTCCAATTTCATCTCAAGAAATCTCCAAGTGTATTACAATCTTTGGATTTCCCTGAACTGAACGAATCAAGAGTTGAGATTATTACCGACCGGCAAAAGACGGGACCCTAACCGGGTTTTAATTCAAACTTCTTAATGCTTGCAACTATATTAAAAATTATATTAATAAAAATACATATTCTATAATTTGTAAACATCTTGGCATAATCATCAGATGCTCCTCAAACGCGATCATAATTCGAAATTCGGAATTCAGTTCTCTAAGAGGGCGCCAAGGTCAATTCTTAAGCAAATGAAGATTGCCTTTCAATGAAACAGAGTTTAGCAATTTGTTTTGTAGAAATATGGGATTTCGAAATGGCTCATTGCAGTATTACAATCGAAGCTAGATTTTCATTACATTTTTATTGAATCTATTGGTCGCATTTTTCGAACAGCGTTTGCTTCTGGGAAGATCGTTGATAACAAACTTCATTATTTCATGTTGTCAAAAAAATTTTTATTTTTTTTTTTCATATTTTATTTACAATCTGTCCTTCCTGGACAATAAGTAAATGTTCTAAATAATAATAAAAAAAAAAAAAAAAATTATAAGTAAAACAGAAAGTTTCCATTAAAACCTACTGTTGTGTTTAGCATATGTTGTGTGTGCCCAAATTATCTATCCATGAGATCGAGAATGTGCAGTCTTTTAAGTCTTATCAAAAAAAATAAACGTGGTCAAAATGACGAGCGATGCACTTTGTGTAAGTTTTAGTTGTTCAAGTTTTATTCATTCCGGTCAGTAACAAATCTTGAAACTGACTGCTCTAGGATTATTATTTATAAAATAATATAATAGTACAAACAGTTAACAATAACTCTTTGGTTTCTCTTTAGTTGTCAAGTAAATCTTTCGCCATTTATTTATTTTATTTATACTTGAATCCAATTAACAAAAAGTTAAAGCTAATTTAATGTTGTATTTTTTGTAATTTTTTTCAATTACCTGTGTATAAATTGTTTTAACGATTGCCTAGCTGTAAAACGTTATTTATAATGAAACAAAAAACATGAAATAATAATTAAATTATGGATGAAAAGCTGTGTAATACTTACTACTACATGCGAATTGCGCAACTTTGGAGTGTCTTAACTAGAGAACCAAATTCAGTCAATTGGAAAGTACAAGCAACACTTTACTACTCACTAACCAAGTGGAGTATATGTAGTATTATAAATCACACTTGACGTACTATCTATCTATCGGACGGACGTACTACATATAACTTTCAAGTCGAAGCGGAGCAAACAGTTAGGCACGTAACAAAAAATTCGGACCAAAGTCAGAAACACGCCAATTTTCTGTTCAATGGGCCAGTTTAGTTTCAGAGTTGCTGCACCTAGTAGATTTTGTTGTTGTTGTTGGAATTGTGAAAGAAATGCTTATAGGAAAATTTATACAATGCTGTCTATGTACACTATGCAAAAATTTACGATTAGCTTATACAGTTTTTGTTTTGAATCATTTTCGTAAACTTTGCGAATATGGGCTGCCCCATAAGCTGACTGACACAAGCCTTAGGCCCCAAGCCGTTTTGGGATGCTGGAGAAGACTTGGAGTAGTAAACGGGTTTTGGCTTAGAGACCTATTCATTACATTTAAATCGTTCGTCCCCTTGTCCGATAGGCCATGCTGCAAAACGCGTGTCCGCGTGTCTACATGTGCATTAAGGTATGCATATACATATATCTATATATATACATATTCTTCGTATATATAAATATTGATGTAAAATAGTTGGCAACACCTGCAGTTGTTTGTCATTGCGCAGGTCTTTTGACTGAAGACTCTTACATAAGCTCCACGCAGTTCAAATTTCGTCTTTTGTTGATTGTTTTACCAATTTTGTGCTTAGCCAACAACCTTTGTTTTATCTTTTTACAGTATAAACTTAAGTTCGACAAGTTGGCAGACAGCAATTATATGGCTCGATAAAATTAAATATGAAAACAATTTGATTGCAGGTTGCGGCCAGCAGCAGCTGCATGCAGCAGTAGCTGCAACTGTTGCAATTGCGTTAAGTATATTTAACAATTCAAGGCAGTTGGAAAGGCTAACTGCTTATTGCATATACTCGTAGTAGTAGTAGTAGTTTACAAAGGAATTGAAAAGCAAATCCAAGACCTGATGAAAACTTGTTTTCAGTTTACAAGCGACAAGTATAACAAATGTAGAAGAAAGTCAAGTCAATTTAGTGCTTGACTATCCGATACACTGTAGACATGCCGATTGTCAGAGGGATCAAGAAAGCAAATCAAGATCCAAAAAGCAGCAAATGTAAATTTATTTTTTATACCCTGTAAATGTATGTAACGGACAGAAGGAAGCGTGGCAGACCCTATGTCCTTTTTACCAAAATGCTTATCATAACCTCGGGTAGCGATTGAGCCATGTCCGTCTGCCCGTCCGTCCGTCCGTCTGTCCGTGTGTATGAACACCTAGATTACGAAGACTATAAGAGCTAGAGATACGAAACTTTACCATCTGATATATTTCCTCAGAAGATAAACTTTGTTGCACGCTTCTGTGTGCCAAAAATTAACAAATTCGGACAAATACAACAAAAATTATAGTCTTAAATTTCACCTCCCCTTGCTTTTAAACTGTGTCAATATTTGACTCAACGTAACTATGGTAATAACTGCCCTAGAATCACCAATTTTGTTAAGCTGATTCATGTGGCTCTAATGAACACACCCGCAATCAATTTACCGTGGTTTTTCCCATACTACACAATATATCCCCTTGAAACTTATCCCAAATACTTTGAATAACTTCTTTAACGTAAATTTCGATTTTCGTCAAAATCGGTTAAAGTTTACGGAACTTTTAGGTATAAATTTCGTTTTGCACCAACAAAAAAGTCTTCCAATTGGAAAGTTCTTAGAAGGAGTATGCAGGAACAACAATCTTTTTCGAGAAAAAAGGTACAGGGTATTCCACCATCGGGCAACCGCCTCGACTGTATTAAATTTTTTTAGTTACAAACATATTTTTATTTAGGTGGAACATTTGAAGCATCTCCCCTTCAGTCTAACTACGCCTGGTTTGATTGCCTTACCCGGCTTTCCATTTGGAAAAATAATTTTAAAAAATATTAAAAAAAAAAACCAAAAGACCCGATTTCTTTCGAACGCAATATCAGCTCTTGAAATTTGTTTGTACATTTTCTGCCGAAACTCGAGCATTATATGACAAATGTTGGTGTTAAATGCTCAAGAGCTTGAGGATGCTCTTTGTTAATTTCATCTTTTTCGAATATTCACAAAAAATCTTGGAATATCGCCAAATCTCTCAGCTGTTGTGTAACTTTACACATCAGTTTAAAATCATCAAACCGAGCTGATTATAGTGTAGATCTTGATCTTCGCAAGCTCAGGCCAGTGGCTTCACCAACCCATAATGCACACTAAAAAGGGCCTAACGATGATGCACTAACCGATCGTTCAATATCCCTAAAAGTGGTCGCTCTGTTTAATAAATATTATTATTAATATTGTTCAATGTATTTCCTTAATTTTAACAATCTGCTTTATTTTTCACTACATTAAAAGTTTTGCGTTGAAATATTTGATTCTTGCACGTTTCGCGCAAAAAGTGAAGGCCGCATAATTGTGTAAAGTATTTCAACTATTTTATCGCGATTTATTTTTGTAAAACCATATTTAGTGTTGGGGTGTTCACTTTTATTACTCGTTATTTTAAGAATAACCCTAACAAGGAGGCATCAAAGTAAGAATGCCTGATTTAAGTTGTTAGCAACAACAATCAGCTGTTTACAAGTATCATATGACCTGGTTTTTTTATTAAGTTTTTTATTAGTTTTTGTGAGAAAAATGTTACTTGTCAGTAAAACATGTATGTATTTGCTTATCTTCCACTGCAAAGAATTTAGAGCTGTAATCACTTTTGTAAATATACTGAATTGACAAACACTTTTTTAGTTCTCTATCCACTTATAAAAACTAAATAATACCAAAAAGAGGATTAAAAGTATGCAAGCACTCGTAGATATTAGCGCCTTTTGCAACACTCTTTTGGGTAAGAATACGCTACTTCTCGTATAAAGCGTCTAGGACGATTATTGTTGGATACTTTGCCATAAAGTGAACAATCTAAGTGCCTTTCGATGACACGGTCAAAAAAAAAAAAAAAAAATTATATTTGTTGAAGATTACACTAACGGAAAAAATACTGATAATACTAGTATAATATTGCAATCTATAAATAAATAAGTTATACTTACAATAATTATAATCGCGTCGTCGTGCTTTCAGAATTTTCCTGATAGCATTTATTGTAACTTCAGGCGATGATGGGCAAATTTCGGACTAAAATTCTTTACTAAAAATGTATAGATTGTGGCTTAATAACAATTTCCACATGAATGGAGCTGATAAAGCCCAAAAACTAAGGCCACGATCTTTACAAAAGCATAACGTGAAGCTGTCATATTATGACGGCTGCGGAACAAAGTTCCGCCGTCTAAACAAACTTTTCCAATTATAAATGAACCTTAAACTTAGCATCTGCTCGATGAGGTCAATGTCAGCCCAACCTTTGACTTTATATGTTGGCCTAGAAGTGATGCAAAGCAAAAATTTATCGAGTCCTTGTTGGGCAGAATAAGGTGCTACGATGACGGCGTCATAACGCCCTCGTTTCGGACAAAAGCCTTTTTTATCGTTAAGCGCTAAAGATAAGCAATCATTGACTTTAAAAATCTTTAAATATCATAGTAACTTTTTCAAGTTGTGATGACCTCTCCAAGGCCGCATGTGTTATACTTAAATCTCCTTTTAAGCTACCAAGTCTTTAATGCTTGATCTTTCTTTATGTGCAAGTTGCACTCTTTTTTGAGATTAAATGCTATTTAATTGTATGTGCAACATTTGGGCGCCTCTTGAGCTTTGTTTTTTTTTTCTATAGGTGCGCGTGTTGCTTGCCACAGCACCCAAAACATGTTTTACACGTTTCGTAGAGTGAAGATAAAAAAAATACAACCGCACGTAAAACAGGTTAAGCGCTGGGGATAAATTTTATTATATTTTTTTTTTACCGCATTTTTTAAAGATCATTGATTTGGTGTTGTTGTTGTTGTTGTGCCACATTTCAATATGTTATGTTTTGTAATGGGCCACGAATTCGAAATACTGCCCGAGTGGTTTCTTAAATGGTATGCCGCCGTAGCTCATTATTTTCCAATGTTTACCATTTTGGTTTACGAGTATTGTAAAAGTATTGTATATTGTATAGACATATACATCATTATTGATAAACTTTGAATTGTGTAGTTTCCTTAAGTGCCGCAGCGACCTCATCAATTTAAATAGAGTGCCAATAGTGTAAACTACATAAACCCAAATTACATTACCACAGAACATCAGCTGTCAATTAATTTTTAAGCTTTGATGGGTTTTCTCGAAAAGTTTTCTCATTTTACACACCTAAATAAGTTCAAACGTGAGTTTGTTTAGAACGCTGGGTTGAAAATGGGACTGAACTTGAAAACCCAATCAGCTAATTTCTTTGGTCTTTATCTGTCTGGGCTCAAAATGTTAAAGCCCGTTGCGAACGCACATTAAGGTTGTTTAGATCGATTTGCAGTGTTTTTTTTTCATATTTTTTTTTTTGCTAAGAAACAAGTTCAACAAGGTTTTTAGCGCGATTGAACAGGTTTACAAATTCCGCACCTTATTTTATGACAACAAAGTGCAAGCATTTTTTGTTGTTATTTTTGCATGGGCGTGTCTCTCGGTTTCTTTCTTTATTGTGCAAACTCTGATGAAGGGCGTAAAAGCTTTGATGACCGTCAATAATTCCCAGCTACCCAAGTTATTTGTTGCTTCCGAAATTTCATATAAAGTCGGGCCATTTTTGTTATTACACATTTTTTTTTTTGATTTTATAAGCTTATTGTCGACTAATTTGATCAAATCAAAATTGTTTGAAAATGTTATATAAAAATAAATAATTAACAGCGACAACAAGGCGTATGCTCAATGAATAATTTTTTTTTCTAAGTGGGAGCGCCACTGACGTCTATAAGATTGTGTTGGGTGTTATTCTTGTTACTCGCCGTTTTTTTTTTTTTTGTAACATTTATTTTTCCATTTTTGTTAAACCCCCACGAGAACTTTTGTGTAAACTTTGCATGCATCACGTCGCGTTTATTCTTATTTACTTGCATAACTATGGAACAAGGTGTTTGCCTTGTACACCCACAAAGACATGTCTTAGAGTCGATCTTTCTTTGGCAATGTACCTACTCAATGCTCATAAAATTATAATTGTATTTGCGCAGTTTTATGCAGCCTTTTGAGGTATAGCTAGATACCCATAACAAGAATTTGAATCAGTTATTCGAAGCGTTGCCCGACAGTCGGGTACCCTACAGAAAAGTTGATGTCTGAACTTTTGTATTAATGGATGTATTACTTAAGGGAAATGTTTTTTTTTTATAGAGAAAGTAACATTTTTGTTGGTTATTAGGCTCACATGCTGGTGGCTCTAACTTAAATATTAAGTTATCTAAAGAAAGTGTTATTAGGATAAGGGTATTAGCGATTACATATATCTCTTGAAGTTTTCAATTTTACTAAGCGTACGACGGCCTCAGACAAAAAATTGAGTTGATAAAAAGTCTCAAATTTCGGTCACAGACTTTGTGTTTTGTATAATCTGTAACTATTGTTGCAAAGTGTATACTAGATTTTTTCAATGTATGTAACGGACAGAAGGAGAGCCCAAGTCCTCTTTACCAAAACGCTTATAACAATCTCGGGTAGCGATTGAGCCATTTGCGTGCGTCCGTATGTCCGCCCGTATGAACAGCTAGATTTCGAAGACTATAATAGCTATGTATATAAAGGGTGATTTTTTAATAACTTTCGGATTGTATTTAAAAGAAAAACACATAAAATTCAGAAAAATGTATGAAATCTTTGAGTCGATAAAACGTTCTATATAGTTTAATATTTAAAGATGATTTCATGTAAATGTTGACCGCGGCTGCGCCTCAAATGGTTCATACTCTGGGTCCAATTTTGGCATACTCTCTCCAACATATCGGCTGGTATCTCATGAATAAATTCTTCAATATTGGCTTCCAGTGCTTCCGGGCTTGTTGCTATAGACATGAGCCTTAACATAGCCCCAAAAAAAATAGTCGAAAGGCGTTAAATTGCACGATATAGGCGACCAATTGACCGGACCCAAACATGAAATAAAGTGCTCACCGAACTCACCTCTCAATTGGGCCTTTGTTTCGCGTGCTGTGTGGCATGTGGCAGTTCTTGCAATGCTTCTGGCTGCTCTTCACACCAAATAGAGCGATTTCACTTGTTCACGTATCCATTAAACCAGAAATGAGCTTCGTCACTGAACACAATATTTCGATAAAAAATTCATCCAACTTTGCCTGCGCCCATTCAACAAAAGTGAGCCGTTGCACCAGCTGTATTTAAAAGGTTTTACACCCAAATCCTTCCTAAAATTTTCCACGTAGTGGAGTAACAGAGGCCAAATTGTTGCGAACGGCGCCGAATCGATAATTCACGGTCATCAACAGCACTGGTGTATACAGCTGTGATATTTTCCTCTCTTTTCCGTATGCGTGTGGGTGGTTTCATGTCCAATAATGTAAATTTGGTACGAAATTTAGTCACAACATTCCGAATAGCCGCCTCAGAAGATCGCCCAAACTGACCATAAAATGGAAGGAGTGCACGATGCACTTCTTAACCGAGCATGAATTTTGATAATAAAATTCAATAACCCGCAAGCGTTGTTCGTTTGTAAGTCGATTCATGGTTAAATTATAGACCAAACTAAACATGTTTGACAGTAACACAAGACACAAAAAACAGCTGAGCTGACAAAAACAGTGTTGCCAAAAAGAAAGTTGCTAAAAAATCACCTTTTATAAATTCAACCACCTAACCAATTCATGTGGCAGTAATAAATGAACCCACATCGAAATTTTATGCGACACTACCTAATTTCTTCGTTCTTAGTTTTTACTTGAAATCTATGAGGAGTATGCAGTATACTGTTCAGAAGTGTTATATCCGCGCTATTATCTAAAAAATTTATTGCTGATGGAGTTCCACCGTAATTCGGTCGATTTATATACATATCAGTTCGTTTCTTCATTTCTTTACATACATAGCATATGTTGAAGTCTTGGGTACTTCAACATAATTAAGGTACCAGGGTGCCCTGACAGTATTTATAAGTTAGCTTGATTGGTATCTTTCAAGTATTTTGATATTAAATGTTCCCATTGACTAATGTTTAGAATTAAATTTATCAAAAGGAAATCATGACAAACATCTACTCATGTGGGAACAGATGACAAATTTACCAAGATTTAGTTGTCATCTTAGTGAGTCTATTGGTTTTTATTTTACGTTTATTTTCTTTGTGAATTTAATTTATTTAATTTTTTACATATTGAAAAAAAAAGTTTAAAAAAATTAAAGCAAACCTAACACTAATGGTAGATAGATAGATAGATAACGATAGATAAATGTTTCAACATTAAGATAATGAATGTGTGCTCCTAATGAAAACGTTTTAGTAGATTGGTTGGCTCAAGAGAAATAGCAGATTTGTTATAAAAAACCAGATAAGAGAGTTTATGTTCACAACAATGGTTTCAACTGTGTTGCATAGCATTTCCAGTTCTCTGAGTTAATAATAATAAAGCTGTGTTCGACAATTCATTGGTCGAAACTGAAAAAATAAATTATTTTTTTTTATATTTTATGCAAAGAATTTCTGGAATATGCGGTGTTGACATGTTGAAAGATGACTGTATTTAACTCTTACATATTGAAGGAGTCAGGTTCCCAGCCCATATTCAGCTTCATTTTTAATGTAAATCCCGAGCTAAATTGATGGATTATGCGCAAGATTTAAGAACAATTAATGACTTTAACACATCGTGTTCTTTAAATGGAAGCAGAAGAAAAAATCTTCCCACAATTTCTGATATTTGTTTTGTACAAAGGTTGACATGTGAGATACCTAAAAATATGGTTGTACCATCTAGCAAAGAGCGTGAGTCAGTTTTGTTTTAATACGAACTATATTTCCATTTGTATGGATACAAATTTTTATGCTTTTTATTGAACTGGTTTTACCGCTGATAAAGTGATAATACATTTTAACTTTTTCAAGTAAATGATTCAATAATAGTAATAATTCTATAAAAAAAGAATTGGCTGACTCAACCAATTTGTTTTAAAATTTTGAAAATTAGGATGTAGCTAGCGTTAAGACTTCGGAATGCTTACATCATAGTCAGCATTTAAATGATTTAAGCAGAAGTGGGCCTAAAATCGGCTTGTTGAAAGAACCCAATTGAAGTTTTAAGAACTGATACGATTATCAAGAGCTTGTATTATTGATGACTCATCTAGTGAGCCAAGTCTGAGTATGACTTATTTAACAAATCGGTCTATCAGCTTGCTACTCTTCTCTTTATAAAACATTTCTGTCTTTCTTCCTTCCCGTACAGAAGGAAGTGTAGAACCTAGTCGATTTTACTAAAAAAAAAAACTGCCAAGAATTAAATTTTTTTTTATTGCTGGGGTGTGTTATTTGTTCAAATAACACAGTTCCTAATTGTAGCAGCACACAAAATTCCATTGAAATTTTTTATGAGACCAGCTTTGAATTTTATTATAATAACTTAAAATGAAAACCAAGTCGAAATCGTGCTTATATATAGCTCAATGCATGTGAATATACAATTTTTTACCATGTAATAAGACGATTTATTGCCTGTGATATTAGTGTGTCAAAGCAAGTTGGGCTTGCTTGAAATTAAAAAAAAAAATGCATTCAATTATAAATTTGATATAGTATTTTTAATTTTTTTTGATGAACAAAGAATGTGGTGTGGTATGTTAATGAATGATTTTTAAATCAACATGAATCAGCTGCATTCATTTTATAAAAGAAATACTTTAAGAACCAGCTGAGTCTGAGCCTGAGCTGCGGTTCGAACTTTGATCTTTATTGTTGTTCCAGACTTATGGAGGGGGTGCCGCCAGCGGCGCAACATTTTTGGGCCAGTAAAAGAAAAACTTTGCATTAATTGGTCTCGGTGCTAGATGGAGCTATGGAGTCGGAGCTAGCTGGTCATAAAGATGATTTAGTGCATTTAACAGAAAGCGTTGGCGATGGCGCGAGAAAGTGTAAAAAATAGTCGAACGGCGGCGTCTAACTGATGGCAGTCAACTGGGTTACTGGAATTTTGTCATTTACCCAGCAAAAACGCACAACTTGCCCACAATTAACCGGTTTTATTCTAACCACAGAGCGCATTAATATTGCTCGGGGCCAACAAGTTACCGCAGAAACTCAGAGACTTAAAGATTGACCGGTTCCAAATACCTTTTTATGGGGTGTGGCAGTGTCGGCTAATGTCGCTAATGTCAAAGGCGGTTGCACGGATGCACTACATGCTGCCTTGCCTGCCCATCAAAGTGCCACAGTGCCACAAGAAGTGTGTTAATGTCATAAAAGAATTTTTATGCTTTTTACCCAACCTTTATTACATGCCTACAACCAATCCTACTCTCTGACGCAGATTCAAGCATTCAGATATTTTCATGGATTTGAAGCGACCGACGACGAACCCAGAAGTTATAAATATTAATAATATATCGTGTTATACACACGAAAATGTTTTGAGTAGTGTTTTCCATTGTATACGTAACCCTAATGAGATAAATTAATTTTCATAAGCTCTGTTAAAGAAGTTAAGATGCTTTGAAAGCCATAAATCAATAAGCCACGAGCCCAATGGCCTTTGTATACTGTGTTTACATACTATATACTTAAATACTTATATACAAATGCAGATAAATATAAAGTATGTATGTCTTTCGATCTCTTAAGCATTAGCCATTTAACTAAGCGAAAGTTGTTGCAACAGAGATCAGGGCTAATCTTGCTATAATAGAACTTAAATTACCCAAAATTTAGAACACAAACATTTAGTCAAACATGCCAAAAATAATAAGAAAGTCTGTCGGTGTTGGCAAGCGTGAAAGTGCAAATGAGAAAGTGTTGGGAAATGGAAATATGGCGAAAACGAGGCGACAAAAGCGACAAGTTGTAAATGTTAAATACAAATCTTAATAGAATCATGCTGTGGCAAGAGCACTACCTATACTTTATAAAATTGCCTGTTATTAGCTGACAGAAAGATAGGGTAGGGGGATTATGTGGTTGTTGGTTGGTTGGTTATGCTGCAGGTAGCACATAATTGGTATTTTGTTTTCCTTTTGTATTACTTGGGGAAAACAATTCCGCAATGGTACTATGGGCCCAACCATAATCTTTGTCATCAAGTTAAGTGTGGAAAGTCGATGCGTAAATTGAATATTTGGTGTCAAATTTTATTATTATTATTATAATTTTTTCAAATAATTTTCGACTTTTTTTTGGGTTAATTTCAAAGTTTATTTATTTTTTTTACATCTTCGCTTATAAAAAACGAATAATGGAAGGCTATATCTTGGTAAATAAATATGGTTTTGTTTGGTTTTAATTATATTTGAATACTTATATATAAAATAGTGGAAACTTTATACAAATTTGTAGTCTAATAAAAAACACAAAAAATTTTTTTTTAATTTTTATGAATATCGTGACAAAATTGATTTATTTGTATTTTGTTTTAGACTAAGCATTTGTCTGAAGTTTGATCCAAATCATACCATTCCAAAATTGAACCAGTTTTCTGCTCGTTTGCGCCACCTTGTAAAGGGTCATCAATCTTGAGGTTTTTTTTTAAATGCAAAAAAAAAAATTTCAAATGAATCGGAAAATCTTTACTATCAACAGAAAGAACCATTCTTGCCATTCACTTTTTAAAGATAGTCCCTTTCAAATGTTGGCCGCAACTGCGCCGTAGCTCGTCTATGCGGAGGTTAGAATTTTCGATGACGCGTTCGAGGCTAATCGGATAACACGGGTAATGTTGGCCTCCTATGCTTCAATCGTAGCTGTCTTATCCACAAACACTTCAGACTTCACGTAGTCCAAAGGAAAAAGTCTAATCACACGATCTTGGTGGCCAATTCACCTGTCCGGAGCGTGAAATTAAGTATGCACCGAATTGGTTCCATAAAACGCGAATTTCCGTAATATAATTGTACGATTTGTAAACGTTGTTCCGGTGAAAGTCTTTCCATGATGATATAGCAATGAAAACTGAATAAAAAACGAATGGTTACTTGACAGTACTCGTAAAACGCGTGATTTATAAAAAAAATCATATTAATAATAAAACCTCAAGATTGATGACCCTTTATATTCCCGCTAAACAAGAATATTTGCGTAGACTTTATTTAGTAAATTGCGTCAAAAAAGTATTATGGCTTACGTAAAAATTTAACCAGCGTCGATATACTCGTTTAGGATTGAGCGAGTTTTAATAAAGAAAGTGTTGCAGTTTTGTTTTTGAAAGGAACCAAATATGGTGCTTTTTAGCTTTTATTTGAAAAACGTTATGAATATATATACAAACACGTCCAACAGTAAAAGCTTATAAACAGAGTCCTAAAAAAATAGGGGCATCCATTTGTTCGGGTATAACTTTTTTTTCATTGAACACAAAGTGAGCGAAACGATAACGAATCAATATACGCTAGTAGATCCACTGCGGAGTGGTTGGCTAAAGCAAAAATTTTGGTACTTCCGGGGCCCGCTTCATGCCTAGACCAAAATATAATTGAAACTGATTGAAGCATATTGGTTTGTGGCATTAATGACAATTCTAGGCTGAACACAACCGTAGCAGAGCTTTGGATAGCCGTTAAGATAGTTTTGGAAAAAATTTAAAAATTTAAGTAAAATGAAAATAATGAAAATGTTTTTCAAATGCATTGGGAATTCTGTTATTGTTAACTAAGTACATTTTTTTAATAAGTGTATGTTTCCTTCTATAGCTTCTATTTATTTGGAACATCTCATTTTTTTTGAACAAAAACCTTCAAAATTCCGAAAAATTGGAGTGTTGATAATACTGTAAACAGTGTGTTTTTCAGCACTTTCTTTTCAACTTAATAGCTAGAAACTAAAATACGGGGTCTGGGTTGCGAAAAAGTGTAGTTGAGAGTCGAATCTCAATTCTATAAATTTTGATGTTGCAACAGTACTCAACTCAAATGCTTTACTTACATTTAAAGATGTATGCTAAAAAATTGCCTTCTGCCCCATAGTGCAATGACTGCTGGCTACAAAAAAATTGCAAATCATACATGTATTATTGTTGTGTAAGAATCAACAAAGTCTACCTATATATACGCCCTAGCCGCTAGGTTTCCCTAGGAATTGGCAGACAGACAGACTTGGCCAGTTCCCGTTTGTTATGATTAGGGTTGCAACTTGTACATGTTGCATGCATTATCAGTTACTTGGGGTCGTAACGCCCACGCCGCTAGGTTTTCCAAAGCAATTGATTGACATGTGTGCCACCGAGTACGATGTGTGTGTATGTTATATGTATGTAATTTGTTTTATGGCAAGCTCTATTAGCCGCCTTTTGGCTTTGTTTACAGAATTAATTACGATTGTATCTGTTACACTTACAATTTCATAAGCCGCGGCTACGAGTTTTCTGTCTCATAGGTTTATACAAGCCATTGTTTATGATTATCATCTATAAGCACTAACTTACCATACAAACACTTTCTTTTTTTGTTTTATTTTCATGCGCCAAGTGCGCTTTCTTGAAGTTTTTTTTTTTATTTGTAAAATATTTTATTTTAATTTTACCTTAGCGGATGCGAGACAATTGTTGGGCAAACAGAGGCAGTCTTTGGCGGGGAATAACAAGAAGAAGTATATTATACTCGTATGCGTATAGCCAGTTATGGGCTTTGAAGATTTAGCTAAGATAGTCAACTGTAACGTTAATGTTGCTTTATGCAACAAATTTAACCGCTTTCATACATTCATACTATAATGATGATACGACTGTCATAAAAACATAAGCTAAAGACATTGTCTATCTTTCTATTTTTACTCTAAAGAATTGACGATTTATTGTATGAGTTTCTTTCTAACTCGTAACAAAAACTTGTCAAAACTTATGAATATATTCATATAAATTAAGTTTTGCAGTTTTTTTTTTTTATTTGATCGTGCTTTGTTTTCCATTGAACTTTCTGAATGTTTATTTCTTTCATTGGAATAGGGAGTGTTGACTTGAAAGATTATTTCCAGACTCTTGCCATAAGTTGGAGTGATCTTTAAGTGTACGCAGTACGACTATACAGAGTGCTCTCTTAACTCACCCCATTCTTAGTACAGTTGCTATAGCAACAGCTCAAGTTCTTTAGCTATTTTTAAACTTTAGCGCCGTCTGCAGCGTCTCCTCTTGCACCAATTCATTCATTACATATGTATATACATACACACACACACATTTGTACACATTTGTAATGTGGTGTGTACCTAGTATGTATGTAGTATCTGTCCATTGACTGTTGGCTTTCACTTTCGGCAACAGCTGCGGTTGGGCTCATAAAACTCTAGAGTTGTAGCTACTGTGCGCATACACACATTTGTGTACAAGTTTATTTGTGACCTTCCATGGGGCGGATACTTTGGACTACTACTACTAAAAAGAGAAGTGCAGCTACCAAAAACTTTATTCTAGCTAAAACTAAAAATTGACAAAACAAATCCGTCTTGTTTATGCCAAAAACAGATTATTTACCTTGAAGATGTTTGAATACAATGAAGATGCAACCTTGTGCATTGACTTACAATTGCTTTAAACAAATTCAAATTTATATGTGGGGGTCAGTATGTCAAAAATATAACATTTTAAGTTTTTTTTAGCACAAGTTTGCTAACTATTGTGTTATTGTCTTATTATGACCCAAATAAATAATTAAAAGATGTATTTATTAAAATTTTTTTTTTTAGGATCTTTACAGCCATGATGCTCAGCCCACCAACAGCGCCTTTAACAACTGCAACTGCTGAGCGTACCAAACTGGCAACAACCACAACAACAACTACAACAACAAACTGGTCAATATAAGACGTCACAAATACACATACATAGTATATATTGCCAAATACAAAAAAGATACAAAGATACAAAATTTTAAATTGAAACTCGGCTTGCTAATCGGCCCACTGTGACGCTGTGAGATAAATCGTGATCAAAGTAACAATATGCCATATATTCAAATTAATACCAGCAATATGAACAGCAAAAATAGCAACAAGGTGAGCAGCAACACCTCGCTGGACGATACATCGGATCAGGATTATACGGAATTTCTTAACGAGTATTTATTGCAAACAAACTCGCCTAGTAATGAGCCCGAAACCCATTACGAGGGTAAGTGCTTTCAAAAGTTACTAGTTGAGATAATTTTATTAAAAGGTTTTTTTTTTTTTTTGTTTACCCCTTTGATTAGATGGCGAAATGGAAGCCGAATGGCTGATTGCAGCTGGATACCCTCAATTGACAAAGCCATTCGAGCAAGTAAGTAAAACAGGCGTAAACACATCTGTAGCTCTAAGACGATAGCAAGAGAAGATCTTGGATGTAAAGATTTAAAACTTTTGCAAAAATTAGGAAAAAATTTCATACTTAAGTGTACTTGGGTCTACATATTGATGTTGACGTCTAATTTTACAAAGGTGTGCAAGAGCATATGGGCACTCTAAACACTTATAAAATTATTTCCTACAAAGGATATTACAAATGTATCTAGTTAATGCCAAATGGTGAATCCGTGCGATTTATAAAAGATTTGGCCGCCCAACTTCCACAGTCAACCTATTTACTCCCTTCTCTTATTACTACCAATATTTGATTTAAATGCGATCAAATCAGCTGTGAGCCAAGGACGTAAAAACAAATTTTCACCGAAAAAAAAAACTTGAAAACGTTTGAGAAAACATTTTTAAAGGCGAGCAGCAAGAAACTCGACTTAAAAATATCTTTGTGCGGGGTTTAAAGATGCAAGCGATCTGCAGCAAATTCAATTAAAAAAATTCTAAGCTAGAAACAATTCTAGACTTGTGATTGGCTGTAACCGTAACTTAAATCCCATTAGATTCGATAGCATGATTGGAATGCCTGTCGAACCTCAAGTGAAACTATTCGAATTTGATATTATTTGGTATAGTGTTTCCCAGTTTAAAAAATACCAACAGCATATGCCAAAGTCAAGATCTTATTGACTCTGCTTTGTTTATGCCTTGCACGCTCATACATTTGTACATATGTATATAATGCATACATATATTTATATACCAGTGTATATATGCTTTTATAAGTTTGTACACACATATGTCTGGATGGGAGCGATACGTTCGCCATAAATAAACATTGTATGTATACACTGCACCCGACTTTGAACATGCTTCTTAATATACCATATATCACAAGTTATGTCGCAGTAGCCTGGTCATGTTAACGATAGGAATACTTCAAGTAAGGCGCATTTGTGCAAAGCTTAGATAAATTTGCAAAAACTACGCATTTAACAAATAACATCGATATATATTCCAAGAGCGTAATACTAACTTGTAGTTTGACATAACTCTCTGTATAGAATTTTCATTAAATTTCCGCCTTTATTTGCAGGGTTTTGAGCTGCGCACCAACGAGCTTGAGCCCATATTGGCCACTCTCTCGAGACCCCATGCCGAAGCCATTAAACAACGCGTAAGAGCGCTTAATCAAACTGTACGAGGACGCACAAAGAATCGTTCCAAGCGTAAGCCAGATATTCGAGACGTTTTTCGGGACTTTGATGTGAGTATGATAACGTTAAAAGAAATTTTAAAGTGAAATCTGAACTTGTACCTTTTTCAGGAATCGAGCACAGGCACTCGATCACGAAGTGCCACGCCTGACTCACTGGACTCCATACATGGTGATGAAGTGTGGGGCAATGCTTCCATGTAAGTTATATCGTTCGTTGGATGCAGTCAAAGTTTTAGCTTTGTGCTGGCAGTAGCTCCGAGGAAAACAAACTAAAAATATGTAGACATCGATTGCTACGCCAAATTATCTCTGGTTGTTAGAAGAATATACTTTTCAGTTTAGAAGTATCCGGTTAGTTGATTGTAAAACAATCGATCGTTTTTAAACCACTTAGATGTTCTACGACACTTAAGCTAGAGAAAGTAATAAAGTGAAACAAAGAATACGCATCCAACTTAAACTTCTTTGGGGCCAGAACTTGTACTCTTTGCAGAAGTTAAGGCTCTAAGCTGTAACAGTCTGTCTTTGGAAAGTCTGGACATTATCACAGGAAGTCCTTATCCTGTTAATCTTTTTTGTTGACTGATCCAGATTTAAACCTTAATGGTTTAAAAGATCGTTTTTAAACTGTAAAAGCAATTTGTGGTGTAGTACTCATGGCAGACTCTCAAATAGAAAAAGGTATCTTAATGGAATAATTGTACTCAAACTTAAGTTACTTAACTAAAAATTTACCGCTTAGCTATCCGACAATAATACTACGATCTTTTTGTGGATTAATTTTAATTCAATAAAAATACAATTTCCAGTTAAAACTTCTACTTTTTTTTATATAACGATAACAAGTACGCCTTCTTTTCTACTGTTTTACTTGCCATATTATTTTGTAATTGTAATCCTTAATATAAGTAAGTCTTCTTTAAACAGCAAAAAATAATATATTTTTATATGATTTGTTTTCGTAGACCAAGCTTTGTAAACATTTTTGACAATAATGCAGTAAGCGAGCACACCAATGTGCCCTCCATTGGCAAGAATCTGAGACAGAAACTGCGACGAACGCCCAGTGCCCCACTCAAGGGATCCGCGGACATATTTCGTGGCACACATGTGCGTTGCGATATACCTATGTATTCGGCGGAAGGCATAGAGCTGCTTGGCTTTTCCCGTATTGGAACGTTACATTTACCACGCAATCGTTCTGGTTCGGATCCGTCTTGCTCTGTTGGGTAGGTTACACATATATAAAAATAATAATTTATTTTAATCATTAGTTTTTGCCACTCTAGACGCGCATGCGGCCAACTGATGCAGGACTCACAAAGCGACAACAACAACTCATCGGGCGACTCCAGTGATGAGTGCACGGCCAGGCTGTCCTCAGCCTCAGCCTCACCAGAAAAAATACTAGACAAAATGCAGTTGGATACACCGCCGCAGAGCACACAAAGCTCACCGTCACAACATAATGGCCTTAGCTTCGAGAGCATGTGTCGTGAGACATCTAGTCAAGATGGCGTGGATACAGTAGATAGTAGTGATATATCCTTGGAGTACTGCACTGATATTGACACTATCAACGAGACGGATCTGAAGCGTCTGCAGCCCATTTTTTGGCTGGAGCTGGCCACAGTGTTTGATCGTAATCAAGTATTGCTGGACAAGCGAAAGCCCTTTAAGCGGCGCCGTAAGGAGGAGGGCAGCTTGTTTGGTGTTTCACTAAACGCGCTCATACGCCGCGACCAGCAGCTAAGCGGTAAGGACTCAACGCTGGTGCCACGCTTCCTGGAGGGCTTGCTTGAGGAGCTGACCAAGCGCGGCGCCAGGGAGGAGGGCATACTACGAGTCGCTGGAAACAAACAAAAGGTAAGTACTCAAGTATTTTTAAATTGATAAATGTTTAAATTTGTTTTGCTTCTATTTGCAGACTGAATTACTTTACAACGATTTGGAGTCAACTTTTTATCAAAAGCCAAAAAAATTCCCACAACTTTTAAGCAATGCCAGTGTGCATGAGTTGAGCGCAATTCTTAAGCGTTGGTTGAGGGAACTACCACAGCCACTGCTCACAAACGAGCTGATACAGCTGTTTTATCAGTGTCACACAATTCCGCCTGCGGATCAGATGCGTGCTCTAGGCGTCGTCTGCCAAATGCTGCCGCATGAGAACCGAAATACTTTACGCTCACTGCTACGCTTTCTCAACTACGTCGTCGACATGAGAGCCATCAATAAGATGAGTCTTCACAATGTGGCCACAATCATTGCGCCATCTTTCTTTCCCCCGCGTTACATACATCCAACGGATAAGAACAGCATTGAGGAGCAAGTAAAGATGGCGGCACAGTGTTGTCGTCTCACCAACGCTTTAATCACGCGCGGGGAGAGTCTTTTTCTGGTGTCAAATCATTTGATTGAGCAATCGCGTTCAACCAAACCGCGACAGGTAAACAAATTACTAAAAAAACGTAATGTTTTGATATTAATTGAACTGTCATATCTTCTTGCAGGGCAAACGTGGCTTACATAGACGGGTCAAAGCCACCACCTCGCTGCTGCATACGGCGGCTCCAAGCATTGTAGTCATCGAGGGTCCCAAGACCAGCGACGCTCGCAGTAGTGGCAGCGATGGTGATGTGGTCAGTCGTCAGCAGTCCATAAATCCAAGTCATGTGCATCGTCTCATAGTCTGAGACTACTCGTATCTAAAAACGAGTTAACTTCTACATTTTGGTGTCTATAACATTTATTGAATTTATGTATATCTTTAATAACTACAATAATTTACCGCACATACCTAATCTTTAGTCGTATCGAAACCGAAAACATGAAAAACTTTTCAAAGCTTTAGTTAAAATTTAAAAAAAGGAAAAAAAAGAATTGTTATAGTTAGGTTATTTTGCTAAAAATTAGTAGCGGTTGGAAAAAAGTTGTAATAGCAGCTTATAATCCGCTTATATACTGCGTTGGTTTTTTGCAAGTCTTCTAGTTGCATGTAATTGTAAAATAGTTTATATGTTGCAATGTCATAAAGTCTAAAAACTTAAGAATTACTTTGCTGTAGGCCTTAACATTGAACAAAACACAAAATTGATTTTATTACATTATAAACCACAAACATTAAGTGTTAAAAATTAATGTTAAACTTTAAATTTAATCATTGATTAATGCCTAAAGTGTAATTAAAATAAAAACTCTAAGGTTATATTAAACGATCGAAAATGATATGAACATATTAAAGGATGAAAATGAAAAATAAAGATTAAATAGAAAGAAAAGAAATTTTGAATTTCCCTGGTTTCGTCAGTCTGTACACAATTAAAAGCTCTGATGTGGGCACGCAAAAGCTTGTTGCTATGTTACATAGATTTAACGATTTTTCAAAATGTTGGGAAATTTATTAAGGGCATTAATTTAAACCTATTTTATTTATTTGCTTTATGTTAGTCGCTTTGGTTCTTAAAGCTGACGATAAAATAAAGTTTTTATTTTGTGATGCTTATAAGAAAAGACGTATAATTAGCTTATAAATTCACGGAACTGTGGAAAATACCAGCCTTTTTGAAAGCTCAATGCGTTTGGTATTTTCATGCAACAATTACAAGAGCTTTTCGTGTATATTTTTTTCGGGTAGTTGTGTACACACTTTTTGTAAAGGACCTTCGTTAATTTAGTTTTTGCATCAAGTATTAAAATAAAACAACAGGTATTCCAAAAAGTAAGACAATATAATTAAAGTATAAGTTATTTTGTGGCGAGCTAACCAGCTGTTCTTGTTAGTTGCCACATCAAGGTCGAAGCTAACAACTCGCGGTGCACCAGCAACAGTAGTCCACTTGTTGTTGCTATAGGTCTGCATTTTGGGCTAAAAAGCTAAAATTTTAGTTGCACTTGTATACTCAGAAAAGCGCTGAAATGGAGCCACCATCAAAAAGAGCCCGTTGTGCAATCAATGTTGAAAACGAGGATGAACTCGAAATTGTCACGGACCCCGAGAAACACATGGCATTGGTCAAGGTCTATGCCTCGAAGCTGGCGGACAATATATGCAAAAATGCAGGCATATTACCAGAAGCTATTATAGAGGTGGAATCGCCGCTTACGCAGCCGTCCCTAGATGATTGCACGAAAAGCTTAGCTGCAACTTCGGATATGTACAATGAAAGCTGCACCTGTACCCTTTGCTGATGTATTGAAAACAGGAGCTGCAACGGCTCTAGGAAAGAAGGCAATCGCGAGCGCGGGTACAAGTGCCAGGGTTTACACGACTAGTACGGATAGTAAAAGTGTTGGATTTATGACGTCACACTCTGAACTGGAAGAAGAATGCGTTTGGTGGATAAGCCCTGAAGCGGATAGGTTCGCTTAAAGAGAGGAGGACGTAAAACAAGGCAATTGGATAGCGAATCTCATTGAACCGCTTACTGGGTTGTTTTCAAACTATAAGGAGAAAACTAACGAGTTCCATACTGAAAGCACCAATGAGGTTCTATATTTGAATGCTCGTTGATCACATATGTACATGTCCTAAGTCTCTTGGGGAAAAGGCAGACAAGGCAAAAGATTACTTCAATTCAATACAGAAATATTTGCTGAAGGTGTACGTAAAGCGATACTTTCAAATAGTCTACTGTGACATAAACATATATACATAATAGCAAAGCAATAGCAGCTGCTTTTTTTTTTTGTAATATCTTCAAAACATACATATGTTCAATATTTGTAAAAATGCGCTCCCACAAAGTAACACTCCGTGTACTACAGTTTATAAGCATGTATTAAAATAAAAAAATATATATGTATTTCATTTCGAGAATGCATTTACCACCATGTACTATTATTTACTTTAGTAGGCGTCTTATCGCGTCGGTGCCCATCGTCAACGCTCATTAAAGAAATGTTTCGTCAACTTTATTTATTAGCTGCCAGTGACTTGCATGCTACCAAGAACTTGCCACAGCCCCCGCAATTCTTTTTGGGCCACTCGGTCCATAGACTGTCTTCTATTGACAAAGCAATTGGAGCATAACGGTTTTGCTTTTAAAAACTATTTTACAAAAAGTTTTTTTTCCGGCATAAGATGCAGCAATCATCTTGTTGATATATTAAGTTTTTTATAAATTTCGCATTTATCGACCGATTTGATCAGATCTATCAGTGGACATGAATGTTCTTAAAAAAAAGTGCGTTTTTTAAATTACAAAATTTGAAAACATTCTTTAGGGCCTCAGCTGCTGCATCTACAAGAAATTACGTTTGAAAATCGCAATCCAATCTTTATACCCCTTAAGGTAAGTTTTGTATTCAGTTTGCGCAAATGTATTCAACATAGAAATGGTGACGCCCGGAGACATTCATATAGTAAGGACGGCAAAATAAATTGATTTAAACATGTCCGTCAGTCTATCTATATAAATTTTATCACTAATATTTAATTCATCGCACCATAAAAATTGGAGTTAATAAGTGTATAGTATCTGAAAACGTATATAAAAGAGTATCAGAGTTGTAACACTCTACTTCCAAAAGTTTAAAGTCAAATGTTATACCTACTATTAAAATGAAATTCCATGTAGGCCGTGCCCGACTTAACGATAGCTATATTTTTTAAATAAATAAATAGTAAAAGAGTATAGAAACAAAGAAAAATATATAATTACACTATTACACTATTACACTATTTTACAGCAAAATGTATCCTCAACATGTTTTACTCGTTTCCGCAGTAAAATGGCACGCTAAAACCGAAAATGAAGGCTAAACATTTTTTTCATGGAACGAACTTCGAGATATTTCGAAAAAAAAAACACTTTTCGAAACTAATAAAAAATCGGAGAAAAAATGTGGAATAACACGCATTTTTGTAAAAAGAGAAAAATGTGAATTCGTTTTAAAAACCAAAAGTCTTAGATGAATAATTCGTTCGTTTATAAAGATATCGTTATCAAATTTTGCATTCAAAAGTTTTTAAGAATTCTCAAGCTCTGTATCAAACCATATCGATTTGACAAAATAATTATTACTAATACTTATTTTATTAATTACAATCTAACCATAAGTGGAGATAATAGCAATATAGAATTTTACAATAAAGATTTCGTATTGCCTCTTTGAAAAAAGCATTGATAAAGTTAGCTGAGTTGGTGAGTATTGGGTATTAAACGAATATTAAAAAATTAATGTATTTCCCATTAGTAATTTTTCTAATTATAATATTATACATAAGCATACAAGTTGTGCAATTTATTTAACAAGCAGAAGGAGGCGTGGCAGATCATAAGTTCCCTATATAAATCGTTTATCACAAGCTCGCATAGTCCCGCTACTGGTCAAGTTTTCTTTTAAACATGGAGAACTTCACGCTTTTTATCCTAACTTCAATATTTCGCAACGTGGTTTCATACATCTAAACGAATTAAGTAAAATCTGACAATTTCGGCCTCATTTACATAAAATTTGCTAAAAACGATCTAGACTCAAGACTAGTCACAAAATTTGATGTGTTGCCTAATGTAGGCCTAATAAACAAGGTTACATTTACTTTTTGTTCAGATTTTTATCGGGAAATAGGGTAGAGAGTATCCCACTGTTGGGGGCGGATACCCAGTACCATTAAAACTCACTGAAAAGTAAATGAACGGATTTCGATCCGTAGTGCTGAGATACTCTAAAAAACTTTTGATTGCTGAATTCGATTAGGAAGATAATAAAGATAGCATTAAAAAACGAATGATGCAAAACTCTTTTTCGACTGATCGGTTATTATAATTATAGAATTTGATGTTTTTGTTGGGAATAGTAAAAAACTGACCGTCAGTTTGGTATCGATTTTTTTACAAACATACGAATTTTGCCATAACCCAAGGCATACACTATACAATGAGTCGTACGACACGTCTGTTTATCGAGCTGTATGTTGTGCATACAAACGATACAGCAGACAGTACAACCACGTTTTATAATTTTACTTGTAAACAAAACATTGTGAGCTGAGACGGAGTCAAAAATAATAGCATGTGCTATAGTTGACAAGGAGTTTGATTACGAGATATTTCTAAAAAAACACTTTTCGAAACTAAAAAAAAGTGTGTCTTCTTAAAAGCAAATATCTCTGGTTGTACTAGACTGATTTTGATTATTTTTTTACCAAAGTGCAGATAATTGAATTATCTATCGATTATACTTGGAACAAAAATTTTTAAAAATCACGGTTTGGTCGTTATTAATTCATTCATATGAAATTTTTCGTCATTTTTAGCAAATTTTTAAAAAAATTTTATTTCGAACGTAAATTTAAAAATTTAATAAAACTTTTTCATATAGTTTTATTTGTGGCTCGTAATGTTTGAACAATTACGAAGAAAATAAGTGGTTGTTTATCAAAATCTGAATAAAAGTATGGAATAAACGGGAATTTTTTTAAAAAGTACAAAAAGTTAATTTTTCTGAAAACCTAAAGTTTTACATGGATAATTCGTTTCTTTATAAAGATATCGTAACCAAATGTGGCACTCGAAAGTTGATTAGAGTTCTTAAATTTTGTACCAAATTTGATCAAAATCGGTTGACTTTTTTATATAGCACCCACAAGTCCGATCGGCCAAAATAACGCGTTTGAGGCATTATTCGTTGTTTTTCCTTTGTTTATGGGATATCGTAAACAAATGTTGTGAGTGACAGTCTTTTTTAGAGTTTCCCACCACTGAACCAAATTTTATCAAAATCGGTTGACTATATTAGACAACCCCCATAGAACAGATAGGTTAAAAAAAGTTTTTTCAACGAAATTCGTTGTTTTTCGCGTGTTTTTGAAGATATCGTTATAGATATTTTTTATAGATCCCAAGCGCTGTATCAAATTTGATCAAAATCGGTTGTATATATCATATACCGCCCATAGGGTCGATCGGTCAAAATATATTTTTTTGTGCCAAATTCGTTTTGATTCCTTTGTTTCTGAAAATATCGTAACTAAATTTTGCAAATATATATGTATCCTTAGAAATTTTGAGCAATATACCGGATTTTGCACCAAAACACGTTTTATGTAACTATTGATTCTAAGGGTGCTTCAGAGCTTGAGAACTCTAAAACTTGACTTCATTTTCGGTGTTAGCGTGGCGCTTAGAGCGGACCGCCTACTCTATGTATAAACTTCGGATTTAGATATCGGTCGGTCAATTTAATGAAACAGCGGGTGAAAAATTGAGAATTAGTTATTACAAATTGAAATTAACCTTCAGGGCTTTTATTTTACCGTATTAAAATTACAAACGAAACCCTATAAATACATAAAACCAATTCCAAATTTATCGTGATTTCTTGTAGGTACATAGTATAAAACCCTTTAAGATTTCAAGCAATTAAAACACAATTAACATGGCATTAAATTAACGCAATTAATAAACGAATCCAAGCGCTCATACACTTAACCATTTTTGGGCAAAAAACTAGTATATAATGTATACTCATACAAATACTCGTTTATCTACACAAAAACTAAGTACATAAGACCAAGACCAACAAAAACTAAAACCAATCGACCGCAACGAATACGATTAATGACTTTGGAATTCTACTTAAAGCATAATAAAAGAAGACAAAGACTCAGCAATCCAGCACTAAACGGTGGTAAAGTAAAACCCATGGAAAAGATACTTAAAGCAATCGCCCCCCACTCAACACCGCAAAAGGTAAGGGTCACAAGGTGTTTGGTGGTTAGCTGGATATAAGCAGTTAGATGGCCCAACTCCTTCGCATGTGAAGTGATTGTGAACAAGGCCAAAAAAGTTTTGAATAGATCCAAAAAGTGTTGGCTGTGTTCACCACTTTAATTAATGTACCCAAGTTTTGGCTTTTTTATAGCTAAAAGAACTGCTTAATTTAATGGAACTTGTGTAGGTTTGTTTTTGAGTTCCTTTCAAAGATTAAACACTTTTCGGAATGCTTTTAAAGGATGAGATGCAACAGTTGGTTAGCATGCATTTGGGACCATCTGAACCAACAAAGCATAGTTATGAACTGATATGAATACAATTGGAGCACATGAATAGGACTACAATACTTGGGGTTACTTGTTGAAGGCCTACAAAACAAATCCCTGAAATCAAAACGTGCTTGCACAGCCTTACCCAAAATTGATTGATGAACTTTATTGTAAATATTAAGCATCAATCAAAAGGTTGTTATGGTAGGTTTTGAATTCAGACAGCTTTATCGTTTAGAAATTTGGTGTTAATAGTTCACTTTGTTGCATGTTTATGTTGCATGAATGAATAGTTTATTTTAAACACACAAGAAATTATATATCAATAACTAAAACTTAAAAGCAATACTTAATAATCTACAATATATTGCATATTCATTGATGCTTTCTATGACTTATTTTGACCAGGTTCACGAACCTTTTGGAAATTTTTTATTTTTTCAGTTCAACTTTTTCCTGTGTACTCTGATTGATAATTGCAAAAGCAACTAGAGAAATGTATTGCTAGATATATCTATCAAGATCTTCAAACTGCGACTCTTCTAATACAACAAATGTCGTCCTGAGGCCGAGTTGGAGTTGCAACCTTTTGGTGGGGAGTTTTATGGTTGCCTTGAAAGCGTATTTCTATATTTTTAATTGAGAAAATATAATTAATAGTAACACTAGTTTACAGCAAAATGTATCCTCAATATGTTGTAAGCCGAAAATTAAGTCGAACATTTTTTAATGGAACGAAATCTGTTCTAAGTATAATCGATGGGTAGTTCAATTATCTACAGTTTGGTAAAGACATATTTGCTTTTAAGTAAAGACACTTTTTTTTTAATTTCGTAAAGTGTTTTTTTTTCGAAATATCTCGAAATCCGTTCCATGAAAAAATTTTTAGACTTCATTTTCGGTTTTAGCGTGCCATTTTACTACGGAAATGACTAAAACATTGTTGAGGATACCAAAAATATTTTAACATTGTAAACTAGTGTAATTGTCAAGCTGAAAATTTGTAATTTTGAAAATTGGTAGAAAATTACACTTTTTTCGACTTTGGTTGCTTGTAACTTCTATAATTTTGACTTAATCTGGAACCATGAACGAAAAATCAAGGCTACAGCTGCATACAAATTTGTGAAGACGTAACTGAACGCAAATGAAAAACTTTGAGTGAAAAATTTTTTTTTCATACAAAAGTGTAAATGAGTGAAGATTGGAACTTTCGTATATGGTTCCATAACATCTACAATTCTTACCTGATTTTAAAGAGCTTAGTCTCGAAATGTTCGTAAAAGAACTCTCTTTCAGTTTAAAGCTTAACATAATTTTTAAAAAATTTTTTTCGTTAATAACAAGCAAGCCGAAAATTTGTAATTTTGAAAATTGGTAGAAAATTACACTTTTTTTCGACCTTGGTTGCTTGTAACTTCTATAATTTTGACTTTATCTGTACATAATTATATATCACTGTAAAGAGCAAATCAATACCTTTCGATCTAATTGTCTTTCACGTCGATAGATGACGAGATATTGAAAAATAACTGAAATAAGTGCCCAAAAACATGTTTTTCGAAAATATCTCGAAAACGGTGCTTAAGAAAAAAAAAAGGTTGTCATTTTCGTGTTGCCCGACCCCAAATTACCCTAAAAAACACTATCTTACGAAGGTTCACTCGATGACTCTAAATTTGTAAACTAGTGTTATTACTATCGAATATTAATTGATATGCCTTGATCTGAATGGATGACTCTATATATTTATTTTAAAGTTATTTCTTTATATAAACTTTTATAAGCTTATAAGCTGAAGACGCGAAATTTTATTCAAAAGGCGCACATTATTCCTACGCAGATAAAGTTTTGAACAACCAGTAACAATGAGATTATATCTTAAAAAGTTGAAAGCCGTACATAATGAATTAATTCTAGATGTGAAGTTTTTCATATTATGTGATAGCTGACATAGAAGTACTCCGCTGCTTATAACCTCAGTGTTGCGCAGCTAAAACTTTATAGGGATCAGTGTTTATTGGATAAGAATAATATAGGCAATAATCCCACATACTAACTTCAGACACCTCCTTCAGCAACAAAATTACACTGGTGATATTATGATCGAGTACAATCTGGAGTCCTTCAATTTGACAGGAAAACTAATAAAGTTATAAAAAAAAAACAAAATAATAATATAATTTGCTTAAAATAGTAGATGTATTTCTTCAGTATGTCTGTAGAAATAAAGTTCAAATGTATTTATTTGCTTATGATTTATTATAGTGCTTGTTTCTGTTTTCAGAACAGATTGGCCTGCGGTCTCACCAACGCCAATCCTATGAAAAAATCAAAAAGGACTCAGACGAAATGCCCAGGATATTGTTTTATATAGGATAGGATGCTTTATGCCTTGTTACCTTTTCACATTCAGTCTATTCTTGGTTTAGAGCTCATTTTATTAAAATTATATTTTATATTTAAGGCCTATACGCAGAATGAAAAAATTCGCACGGAATGACCATTTGGGATTTTTTTTTAAAATTAAGTTTTGTCATTCCGTGAGAAATTTTTCATTCTGCGTATACGCCTTTAAGAAGAAAAATAAAAAAAATATATGAAGATGTAGATAAAATAGTAAATTATATAGTGTTTTATTATATATATATATATTATATGCACATAGTAAATTATATATATTACATAAAAATAAAAGGAGAAATTGTTGGTAAATTTTTACTTCATATATTGCAAATAAAAGTTATAGATAATTTGTATTTTGTAAATCTGTTGTAAATTGAAAAGTTTAAAAAATTATGAAAAGTTGTAATTAAAATTTTTAAAATAAACATTAAAAAAATTGAAAGTAAAATGATTGGTAAACTTTCATTTTAATAATAAAAAAGATGGCGTGCGTAAAGTCGGGCGCAGACGACTCTGGGATACTCTGTACCACCACTGTGCATTTAAGTCCGGTATATTGCTTAAGAGCTCCAAAAGACATCTGATTGGAAAATTTTGTTACGATATTCTCATTAGAAAACGAACGAGTTTTGAGCAAAACCGGTTTTTTTGCCCGATCGGCCCTATGCAAGATATATGTTATAGTCAACCGATTTCGGTCATATTTGGTACAGTACAACTTTGGTACAACTTTCAATTTCCGAAGTTGGTTACGATATCTTCATAAACAAACGAAACAAAACGAATTTTGTTCAAAATACGTTTTTTCGACTGATCGGTCCTATGGGAGCTATATAATATAATCAACCGATTTTGAACAAATTTGGTACAGTGCTGGGTAACCCTAAAAAACTGACAAACACCAAATTTGGTTACGAAATCTTCCTAAACAAACGAAACACAACGAATTTTGTTCAAAAAACGTTTTTGCCTAATCGGTCCTATGTGATATAATCAACCGATTTTGATCAAAATTGCTACAATGCTTGGGTACTCTAAAAAACCAAATGCCAAATTTGGTTACGATATCTTCAGAAACAAACTAATTATCAGACTTCTTGAAATTGGTGAAAATAAGGCTGAAAGATTCTGTTACATACATACATACTGTACATACAGGTCAAGTTAATAATAGCATGTTAAAAAAAGAACTATGACCAAAGGATGAAATTCGCATACACAACGCCGTTTTCAATATTGGCTTAAATTAAATTAATCATGGGTTTTTATTATTACATTAAAAAATTGATTTAAATTAACTTTCACCTAATTTGAACGAAATTAAATACCGAAACAGGACTGTACTTACGTGAAATTTGGAAACAAATTGTTTGGAGCTTCTAAAAATAATTTAAGTTGTAAAATTTTGAAAAGCCAGTTTTTATACACTACTTCCTTTAAGACTGAGTAGTAAAAACATCAAACTGATTCGCTCAAACTGATTCGCTCAATGTATTTTATTTGTTTTGCCGTGTTCTGGGGATGATGCAGCATGACCACAGGATCACCTGGGTACAATCTATTCAACCCCGATGTCATAACTGCAATATCTTTTGCTGTGCACTTAATGTCTAGAGTTGCCGCAAGACCCCACATCCATTGGGGTACTTCCTTAATTTATGCAGCACTCCGAATAAAAAAAAAACACAAGGTTCTGAATACAAAACAAAAGAAAAAAAGTGAAATTTGAAAACGAACAATGCAACTTAGGTTAATCTGCAAGATGAAAACATTACTGATAAAAGCAGAACGATGATCAAAGTTGCCGCAATTATTTCCACGCCAACTATAGATATGCCAGACACACCTAAGCGGCTTACGAAGGGGTAGAAAGACATTAGTTGCACCAACGACTGACCGACAAAGTGAACGGCAACCACCAAATTTTAGAGTTTTTGTAAAGTCAGAGCGGCGCTTTGTAATGGGTGCTATTACGCCTTCATCCAGGGTCCGAGTCCAGTTTCAGGTTCAGATGCATCATCCATACATTACTGCGGGTGCTACAAAGGAAAGGCCACCATCGAGCGAGGGCATTTATTGCGTTGGTTTGTTGTTGTCCGTTCGCCGCCAACGCGCCACATCGACAGCGGGTCTGGATTTTTGTAACAACTTCTGCAATTACAACAACTGCTCCTCTCTAATCTACCTGCATACCAGAAGTACGGATGTGGTGCGGTTACTTTTAGCCTTGCAGCATCATCCAAGCCAAGTTGTTGGCTTGCACCAGATTGTACAAAGGCTGTTGTTGTTGTTGGAATTTGCTTGACCGGTCAGTTCGACCGGCTGCTCCTCATACTTATTCCATCAGGGAAAGAATGTGCACGCATTGAAATTGATTGCTACCTGTTTTTTAGTTTGAAATGAATGTTGTGGTCGGTTGGTTCTTCCCGAATTCCAACTTAAATGTATGTGGCAGTTAGTTGTAGTCAAAAAACCAATAGGATTGGGATTGAAGGCTAGACTTGGCTGGACAAGTCTACTAGTAACGCAAATATATAAACATACACGCATATGTACGTAAATGTTACTTTGTATGGAAACAACAATAACGACGCGCAGCACGCAACATGTTGCTGTTGCCATTTGTGTGGTGAGTTTCTTTATACATGCTGGCCATTGCAACATGCTGCGAAGAACAGGTATGTTGCACTTGATGCTGGATGTTGGTAGGAAGTTGAGTTTATGGATGGCTTAAAATAAGTTTCGGCTTAATTATATTAATATAGAGTTCGGAGCTGCAGGCGTTAGTTGCCTTAAGCTAGCCTATAATTTTAATTATAAAATTGATTTCTTTTGATTTTAATACAACTTTTAATTATAGTGCACAATGTGGTCAAGTTTATAAATAGGCTGACCAATCTTTAGGCAATAGAATCTTCGACTTTAAATTGATTTGGTAAATTTTTATGTATGTAACAAGTAACCCAAAAAGAGTTTGGTTTTTAAAAAATCATTGATTTTCTCATTATTCAGATGGGGGATGGGTTTATTCTAAGAACTATTTTGATCATTTTTTATACAATACATATACATAGTACAGTAAACGAAGGCTTAAAAGAGTTGTTTATTGGAAAAAATACTTAATGGATGAAGCTTTCAGGGATCGTTAGGGATCTCGTTCTAAGTATAAAACCGAGTTTTCGTACTTGTTCTATCAAACTTAGAGTCATGATTGAATGGTCGATATGATGTTGCAAATAAAATTATCTATCAAACAAGACTTAAATCAAGGTTGTAGGTTAATTGGTTCAAGCACAAGTTTAAAAGTTTAAAATCGTGTTTGGTCTTTTTCGATAATTTGCAAATATCTTTAAACAGGTATTTTTTTTCTGAAATTTTATCCATATATTTTGTTAAAGTTATTGAAATTATTTACAAAATGAGTTTCCACTTTTCTACGATTAATGGTTAATAGTGCTTTTTCTTAACGAAAACATTTTTTTTAATATTATATTAAGCTTTAAGCTGAAAGAGAATTCTTTTAAGAACATTTCGTGTCTAAGATCTTCGAAATCAGATAGGAACTGCAGATTTTATGGAATCATTAACTAAAAATCTCGACTATAGCTGCATATAAATTCGTGAAGACGTAACTGAACGCAAATGAAAAACTTTGAGTGAAGATTGGAACTTCCGTACGTAGTTCGATAGCAAATACAATTCTTACTCGATTTTAAAGATATTAGACTCGAAATGTTCGTAAAAGAATTCTCGTTCAGCTGAAAGCTTAACATATTTTGCTAAATTTTTTTTCGTTAATAAAAAGCAAACCGAAAATTTGTAATTTTGAAAAATGGTGGACTATTTTTTCGACTTTGGTTGCTTGTAACTTTAATAATCTTTATTTAATATAATATAATCTATTGCTCATCGCTACTTAGAAATATATTTTAATATCAACATCCTAAGTTTAATAAATTGCCTCCATTTTAGGCAATGCCGAATTTGTAAACAATTCACAGCAACATTACACTGGCAGCATTGTTGCGCAACAATGCTGCAGCAGCATAAACAGCTAGCAACAAACTTGTTCAACCGAGCAACATTCAAGTCTGCGCTTAGTCACCACTAAAGACTTCAATGGCGAACATTTGTTTTGAAATCGCTGCTGAGAGTGGACCGTGTCGCGGATGTTATTTTCGTCGTTCCATTCGGATACGTTCCTTTTGTGCGTGCGTGTGTGTGTGTGCGTGTTACGTTGTTTTTTGCGTTTCTTGTTTGCATGAGTAAACCAACATCCAACTTGAATTAAATTTATAAATTAAGGCGGCAAGAATAACAAAGTGCAAATTACATAATACTTGGCCACATTAATTGTCAATAATAAAGGCTTAAAATTCTGAAAGCAAGTGGCTTAAAACGGATTACAGGTCGCTTGTTGTCTGCGGCATACAAAACGAGTTGCAAGTTTATGTGAAAAGGTAAAACGACGACGAAGAAGAAGAAGTAGAAGAGAAACAAACGTTTTGTGGCGGCGTCTGCCGCTCACTAATCCGTAATGAGTTTCAAATGTGTGTGTTCCAATATAGTATAAAATAACTAAAGCGCGTACGTTTCTGGATTTTGATTTCTGGTTACTGGTCAAGGGTTCTGCTTCTCTTTTTGGCGCGTGCTTAATTAGCCAGAGATTGCCGTACTTGGTAAATCGAATCCTTTTTGACGCAACGAATATGCATTTTGTATCTGATTTTGCGTGTGAGTATCTCTCTGCGTTTGTATAATTGATGCAACGTTTACGCTTATCTGGGCAGCACTGTGAATTTTGATATCCGTACTAGTGTAGTAGATACACCCCTTCCATGTTCTATATTTGGTCTACGCCTGCATCTATGTGTGTGTGTGAGTGTGTGCGCGCTTTAAAGGAAATATTAAACGAAATTTGCATAAAGTTGAAAAACAACAACAAAGTTGCTTGGAAAGTGTACACGAGGTTCATGTTACAGAGACCATGCAACATACACACATAGACGAAGAAGGTTGCGCGGTCTGCCGTTGTCCCTGTTTGCGGAGATTGCCTGCTACGGCTTTTCGCCTTTGCGCTTCCATGTATTGGTGTAGTGGCAGAGAGACGTTCGTTCAAAGGATTTATCCGCAGGCCGAAACGCAGCAAACAGGTCGAAGGTCCTGCTGCGTTTGCTGGGGATTGCCGTGAATCAGACGCAAGCACGCACATACACACGAACGCGTACATGTCAGTTTTAGTATCAACGTGTGTGTGTGTGTCTCGTAAATGTCTGCGTTTGTATCTGGGATTAATTATTTTGTTGCAGCGGCGATTTGTTGCGCTACCGCTGTGTTTCGCTTGCGTTTGCATAAATGGCAAAAGAAAAAAAAAATTGAAAAAAAAGGCATATACTACATGAGTACATACGTATACACATAAGAAATTAGGGGTGCGAATGTGTGTGCATATGTAAATGAGTACGGCGGAGTGAGAACAACCCGCAAGCCGTAAAACATGCCGGCCAAATAGTAAAACGCTTGTAAATGTCATGCGAAAAACATGAAAAACACACAGATACACACTAATACACTTACAATTATAATTACAATTACAATTACAATTACATGCATAGAAGAAGTACATGCAATTGTTATGTATGCTCAAAATCAATTAAAAATGCCTGCCTATTTGGACAGTTATTGCAACTAATTATTGTTGTTATAATTTGCATTTTCAGTGTATGTGTGGGTGTGCGAGTGTGTGTGTGTGTGTGCTTAAGCATATGCATTGAAATAATTGCGTGCTAACTGCACGCCGCTCCCTCTCTGTGGCGCATACATGCACTTAAAAAGAACAAAAATTTATGCAACGTTTAGTCTGCGCTTATTGCTAATAGCTTGCATGGACCCAAATACATATGTATATATATACACACACTACACACACACGTGCAGCACCTGACATTGCTGCGTGTCCTTAACAAGGCGCTAGCCAGGCAACAAAAATTCAATTAAAAACTTCACTATGCAGTTGCATTTACATACACATATGTATCTATGTGCTACTAGTACGCGTTTGCCTTTCCATTTAAGCCGCGTGAAGTGTGTTGCAACAAGTTTTTTGTGTTTTTTATTTTTTGTATTTTAATTGCAAATTGGAAAAACAAATTATACACGGACACGCCAATAGAAACAACACGCAGAATATGTGGTTTCACACTCGCATATATGTACATATATACTTATATACATATGTAAGGAGTTTTATATACATACAAACATATGCAAATATATGCATATAAGCGTAGATATGAGCGTATTTACATTGCTGTGGCGCCAACAGGATGCATTCCAAATAACGAAAATATGTTGATACATTCAAGGCAATGCACGGCAGTGGGATGCCCTGCATCCTTTTATCCGAAAAAAGAAATATTGTATTACTGCGCACTCGAAGACGTAAAATCGCCTTTGTCCTTTTTTACAAACTACTTGAATGCATTCTAATAAGCAGCTTTCACACTGAACCAACCACAAAATGTTTATACACATGACCTAAGTAAGTTTTAACCAATTTGGATGTGAATCGAAAGTTAAGTTAGTAAGGCTTCAAAGTAAATTTGGCTAGTAGCTTATAATAATTAGCAATGTATACATCACAGATGTTATCAAAAAGGGAAATTTGATCCTCTGGCTTTTAAATTTATCCCGCCGGCCCACTGTGTTCGATTTGGCTCATCTAGCGAAAGAAAATTAATATCTTCTAAAATAATAAGCCTATCTTCATCAAATTTGGTAAAAAGAATTTTAGGCAGTTACTTAGCGTGCCGAATTTGGTCCGGATCGTATGACTATATTATGAAGCTACCATAATATAACCCGAATTCGGTTTTTGCCATATATCCGCCAAACATCAACCCATGTCCTCCAATTTTGGCACCTAAAAATATTTTTAATAGATATAGAAATATGCCGAGTTTGGTTCGAATCGGTTGACTATATCATATAGCTAATATATCAACGCTGTAGCGCACCATGCTTAAAAACAGTGTTCTTACAATCCGACATAGTGCCTAAAAAATCCCATATTGCTTAAGGTAGCAATTTGTATCAGGAAAATTTAATTATTTCCAAGAGACAACGACCGATATTTAGACCTTACATTAAAAGATGCACAGCACGAAAGTCGAAAAAATGTTTAAAAAAAAAATTCGGAAAGGTTATATAGGCACAGGCAACGAAACCTTTTTTCTTATAAATACTTACATACCTCAAACTAGTAAAATGATTTTTTTCAATTTGTCAGCCAATTTTGCTTAAAGACCCATACGCCCCCACTATTTGGGATTATTTTTCTTTATATGAAGTTTTGACATTTCGTACGAAATTTTTGCATGCTGCGTATGGGCCTTAACCCTCCGTTGTGCACCAATTTAAAAACCTTCAGTAGTGCGGCAGGGTCTGGCCAGACCCCTATACAATTACATGCATTTGTATGGAAATATGCATCACATACGAGTACATTTCTATGACAAGCAGGTATTTTTTTTTATTTATTCCTTTTCTCATTCGATTTGAAATGATTCGCCTATCTGAAACCGAAAATAAAATATCTTAAAAACATACACAAAAAAACAATTGCAAAATTTAAGATGCAACTGCTTAACCGGCCGTTTTAAAAACATATATGTATATTAGTAAGTAAAAGTGTTAACTTTTATAATTTCTTTGTTAAAAATTTTAAACAAAATAAAACCCCAATAAATATTTGAAGTTTCTTTAATTATATCAAAAAAGAAACTGGCTCAAAATTCATTCTCTTGAATGGGTTGAAATCGGCACAGTTCACAGTTCAGGTTATATACTGATAACAATATTTTACAAATACAAATAGCTGGTATATCTCTGCCAAGTCTAGACCAAAAGATTCAGTTTGATCTATTTGTTGTCTTTAACTGCGAGATCATTTTGAGTTAAACCAATTCTGGTTAAGCCTCCTTTTGCCTGTTACAAAAATTGCACAAATCTATAATACCCTTAGACCCTATAAATACAGGGTATAAAAATTACTACTAGTATTATACACCCAACTGAATACAAACACATGCACAATAATTCGAGCCATTTAAATTTTTATTAAAAGTGGGATTTGCACAATATCCACTAATTTCGGTGAGTTTAAGATTTTTTTTGTTGGTTTTACATTTATAATCCATTTTAATTGGATCGGCTTGTATTTGTGCATTTTATACATATGTACGATATACATAATTTATTTATGCATTTCGTATATTTTTGGGTCTTTATCAATATTTTTACTCTGCTGTTTAAAATGAAAAATATTTGTTTTGAATTTCGTATAAATGAAGACCAACAACCATGATTGCACATTTGAATGTTCTACTCTTTTATTTAAATGTAAATATTTTTTTTTTTCATATTTAAAAATGCGACGGTAAAAATCAACAACATAACTGTTGGTTCCTTTTTATTTGAAACCGAAATGTGTCTTTGAGAATTGAAATGTAGTATTATATTATTCAAAAGCAAAAAGTGAATTTTCGAGATGCGGCAATAAATAAGAAAATATTACTTATATTAATAAAGTACTTATATAGAGGACATCATCTGAGTCTGGGAGGATCTTTACAGTACCGACTACCATCTTTAAGACTCTTCGTTTCAATCCGTGCTCTCACAATAAGCTCAGTAAGCAACAAATGAAGTCAAATTTCAGTTAGATGCTTTAGTCACTCTGGTGCATGTTTTAATTCTTTTCCTTCTCCTGGCAACTGGGTACAACTTCAATAATTCTAAACTTAAGATCACATTCTGTTGCATACTGTGCTCAGTTAGATTCGGTAGCGGTTGTTTGGCTAGACCACTGTACCAAGGTTTTTCTTTTCAAGTCTATGTTCACTATCAAAATTTACCACTTAGTTTCTTAGTTTTATTATTAACATGCATGAATTTCATATGGTGGTAAAGAATATTGCAAATCTAAGTATGTAAAGGGTGTTTTTATTATAGTTACACAAGCTTTAATCATAATAACAGAAATAAATATATTTTCAATACCAATAAAACTGGCTTTATTGGATAGCAAATTTAATGACATTAATGTTTAAACATGATTTCGGCCAATCTGGCGCAATCTGGAACATCAATTTTCACAAAGTTTCCGCAGCATTTGCGGCCGTATTTTGCCAATAACTCATCGAATGTTGATTTCCAGGTGTTCAATTGGCGCTGGTCGCTGGTTTATCGACGTAGACAAGTGACAGTAATTTTCTGTGGATGTAATGGTGTTTCGACAAAAGCTTGTGGATTATCCTCACTCCAACTGCGACAATTCTGCTTATTTAAGTACCCATTCAACCAAAAATGGTCTTCATCGGAGAACAAAGTTTAAATTTTGAATAAGTTTGATTCAAAATTTCAACAATTTGCATGCGTTGCTCTGGTGTATGTCTATCCATAATAAAATGTCACACCAAATTAAACAAAAAGCAACTATCAGCTGTTCAATGGGTTGTCAGACAAAGCAGTGTTGCCAACTCAAAGTTGTGAACCTCTAAAAAAAACACGCTGTATATCTTTGACGAATTTTGCAACTGGCCAAGACCGAAACAACCTAAGTTAAAAGCTGAAATACATTTTCCAAATTTAAATTTTCTACCGAAAGTTAAGTTCATTGTTTTGTTTTGTAAAATATATTTTGCTATTATAACCATTAGATAGAGTAGTTCCCACAGCTTCCCACTGTTCTAATTTTGTTTTAGTTGAGTTCCTGCTTAAACTTATTGAAATGAAAATGAAAGCCAAAAATCAGAAACAAATTAAAATGTATTTTAATGCTTTTCCAAGCAGCTTTGTGTTTTATTATTCAACTGTACTGCAAACAATTGTGATTGTTGTTTTTTAATTTTTATGTTCGTTTGCTTTTGCATTCAAATGTAATAAAATGCAGCAATAAAATCAAACGTGATCGACTGTTAATTGATGTTTTTTTCCAATCCATCGTCGATTCTTTTGTTAGTTCCCATTTACAGGGCTGTAGCAGCACACCCCTTCGACAATGATGTCTAGCAGCACCATAGAATATGCATATGGGATACGGTTTCTATGCTCGACTGCTGTTGCGGTGAACAAAAAAGTAACAACCACCCCGCCTCAGTGACTCTATGACTCAATGAATGACTCGGCTGATATTCAAATTAAATAGATTTTTTTTTTATGACTGTTTTCGTTTTCGATTTCGGTTTCTATTTGCATTTTCATTTAGACATTTTAGGAAAAAATTCCTTGCAACTTCAATGCCAGTTTTCGTAATTACGGTTAGTTTCTTATTTTTATGCCTCGCAGGTGGTGGCAGCTCTCTCAACGATTTCGTTGTTTCTTTTTATAGCTTCAATGCTCAATATAAATCTTTCTAGAGCGCAGTGAACTATGCTAACAATATAACTAAACTACCTATATGAGAACTTTGGTAGCTGGCAACTCTGGTTATTTTAGTTGGCAACGTTTGCATCCTGCAATAGCCAACATGTAACCATAGTAAACAAATCGTTACCAGGCCTGTCCATATTCAGCGGCCTCGTAGATAAAAAAATATCAACATATAAATTCTTCGGAAAATATAAGTGCGGCATCAAATTTTAAACAATTTCGTAAAAATGCTAAGTTTGTCGGATTTGTGGAGAAAATACTCATTCCACAGTAATACTAGAATATATCAAGAGTCTTCATAGCATTCAAAAAAACTTGTTTTGGATTTCGGTCAAACGCGGTGATTGGGCCCTGCATCTTCTGCACTGAGAATGGTCAGACGGCGACTTTCAAAGGAGAAAGATACATGCAGGCCCGTCGAGGGGGGGTGGGGAAAGGGTGGATTCCCCCCCGAGCCCGGAGTTTTCTCAGTGGTCCGGTGTAATTACTGTCGTGATTTAAAAAAGGTGTCATAGAGGGCCGGTACATTTTTCCCCCGGGGACCGGATTTTCTCTCTACGGCCCTGGATATATGCCATACAAACCATGCTTATTCACTTTTTTTTTTGCCTCACATGGACGAAATTCAACTTGGCTTGAGATCTACGAAGAAATAAGAAAGAAAGGTATGCACAGCGAGCTATTTTCAAAAGTGGTGATGTGGGATGGGCACCAAGACAATTCGTAGCAGCTCCAGGATTTGGACATAGGGCGCGTTGCATACATCAGAGGTCGTAAAAAAACTGTTAACCCATTTTTCCAACTTTTTGCGAGGGGGGCTCCGGATTTGAAAAACCCCCGTTGATCCGCTACTGATCTAACCTGACTACTGCAAAAGAGTCGTGAAAAGTTGAAAGTTTAGGGTCAAGTACATTGACCGCAATCAAAATTAAAGTAATATCTCACAAACAACTCTTAAGCGCAGACACACTTAACGAAAGACCCTGTACATAGTGTACAGTACATACAAACCGACTCTGCACCTTACCAATAATTGTAGTTTAATTGAAAACAAATTAGATGCATGTATTTATGTACTCCATGCATATACCATGAGAACTGACATGCATAATTTATGGACCGATTTCAAAGTTTCATACAATACGCTCGTCCTTCGCTGAGTAAGTACTGCGTCATTCGATCCAAACATTGTGCTAACTTTGTTTACTGTTTTCATTTCGATATCGATGTGTATTTTTCTTTGAATTTCAATTCGAATTTGTCCAGCGCCAGCAAATATTTCAAATGACTTCAAGAGCTGAACATGGAGTATTCGGAACACAATTGATTTGTTACAAGTTTCGATTGATTGATGATTGCAAAATTAAGCGCAAGCGTAGCATTAATAAAATAAATAAGCATAGAAAATTTTATGGCGGTTTTGGTTTCCATAGACTAGGTACATGGACGTTTCGGATTTAATATATGTGTAAAGGGTGTTTTTTTAAGCGCGCCCTGATTTCAAACTTAAATAAAACCTATAAAAATTAATGTAATGACCCCAAATATGGTTTTATTAGATTGATAATTTCGTATCATTTAATATTTGAAAAAGATCTCTGGCATCTGACCACGACAACTACCAGTTACAAAGCGCATGCTGTGGGTCCAATTTTTGACCACACTTTCGAGCATTTGGGGCCGTATTTCAGTAATGAAACATTTAATTTTGGCAGCCAAGTCGTCAATTGTTGCTGGCTTGTCTACATAAACCAACGGCTTGACGTGTCCACAAAGAAAATGATCTAAAGGGGTGAAATCACACGACCGCGGCGGCCAGTTGAAGGGCGCATTTTTTTAAAATAATCTAATAATAATAATAAATCAATGGTTGCGGTCGCCGTATGGCACGTAGCGCCATCCTGTTGAAACGAGAACTCTTCGACATCGATGTCACGTAAATTTGGAAACAAATATTCATTGATCATCGCTCTGTATCGATCACCATTGACGATAACACGTTGCGAATCGATAAATTTGGATTTTACTCTACACTGGCCTCTACAACAGCGATATTTTCTTCGGACCGTGCTGTTCTCATTCTGATTGGTGACGATTATTCGATCCATAAATTTTACGAAGAGCTCTATGTTTTTACAACAGAACACTGATTTTGATTGTAAATCTCGAAGATTTGAAGACGTTGTTGTGGTGCAAATCTTACCATGACGAGTTGTTAGTCCTTACTGAATTAAATGAAATTAAATTAAATTTAAATTTGTCAAAAGTAACAACTGGCTTCAAAGATATCCCATTCGGAAATCCGGACGCTGTTAAAAAAACAGCCTTTATAAAAGTTGAACTGAATTTTAGTTTGAAACCGAGTACCTCTTATGATTCGTAAGACATAAAACAGGCAACAGGTGCACTAATGCTTAAGACTGTATTATTTTGAATGAAGCAGCTAAGTCCTAACGCTCGCCCTACTACCAAACTTCTTGAATTGTTTAAACATTTACTTGTATACCTACAACCCCTCAACCACCTATGACAAACAAACCGCATGCCTCTTGGCCCCCCAAGTCCCCAGGCCATGTACTAGATAAAAAATTCTCTATGGCCTTTCGATCGCCTCTTGCGACGTTCGAATTAAAGTGCTTAATACTTTTAATATTTATTGCCCTACGTGCATCCCTCACCCTGGCTACTTTCCTGGTTTCTGCGGTTGGGGCCTTGCCAACGTCTATGAGGCTTCTGTTAGCTGCCGGTGCCTGTTCGCGTTGTACAATATGGTTTAACATTATGGTTGGTCTCGTGCTACGGTCTTGTTGCTGTTGGGCCCAGGGCGTTGTTTTTGTTTTTTTTTTTGGTTGTGATTTATAAATGTGTATTTTTTAACAGTTAATAATAATATTTTTGTTTCTTGTTTGTCCAGGCTTTATTTCATTTTTTTGAGCCTGGCATCTTTTTTTTTGGTTTTGTTGGTTGCGCAACGAAATTCATTAAAGAATTGCCTTGTCGATGTGGCACATTAAACTTTACAATAAAAACGCTACTCCTTTGAAAGTGCATGGGACTGTGCAATTTTATTATTTTTTTATTGCATTGCGTATACCATGTACAAATATTTACATTTATTTTAAAAATCCTCTGGGTTTAAGTTCTTAAGTTTGTAAAATCAAAAGTCAAAATTCGATGTTGTTTTAATTTAATGATATGTGGGCTTGCTTTAAATAGTGTTTCGAATTTAAGGCCTTTTTACTGTTGTAACATAAGACCATCTTATTGAATTTCGTTATTTCACATTTTTAAAAGAATCATGTAAGTTTAGCAACAGTTTTTAAGGATAGTTCACCTATGGAAATATAGATAAATTAGCTTACTTATTAGATTTTACTTCTGATTTTTTGAAATAAATCTACTGATCGGATTGCACGATATAAAGATAAAACAGTTTTTACCGATACAATCATGGCAATAAATTTCAAATCGTTTTACCTACAATAATACACACTTTCACTTATTTTTAGTAAAATTAAGAATCGAAGTTCTACAACATTTCAGGGTTTTGTACAAATGGTAGATTAAGTTTGTGCAAGCCGAAAATGTATGTAACATACAGTAGGAGACGTCGGTGACCCCCCAAAGTTACCTAAAGTATGATGACTAAAAAAGTCGATATATGTACCTTGGACTGTCTCTCTGTCCGTCCGTATGAACTCCTAGATCTCAGAGATGGTAAAAGCTAGAACAACCAAACTTTCAGATTAGATTCCTTATAATTCCATAGGAGACAAAATCGGTTGACTATATCATATAGCCCCTATAGGACCGATCGGTCAAAAAAACGTTTTTTGTACAAAATTCGTTTATGAAGATATCGTAGTCAAATTTGGCATTCAAAGGTTTCAGTGGAAACGTAAACTTAAACGATAGTTATACTATGGAATTTGTAAAGGATTTCACAGTTCAAATAGGTTGTTTGGAACTTTTCATCCTATATGATTTGAGGCAATTTGTTTAGATTTAATTTTATACTTACTCTTATGCTATAAATGAACCTAAACCTACCACTAAAATGTACGTATTCATTAATTTTTAATGCAAATTTATGTAGTTGTTATTCCCAAAAGATGAATTAAAGGAATTCAACCTAACTTTATTATTCAAATGATTGGAAGTGCAAAGACACAATAAAATCAAGAAACTAACTTAAGTCTTCATACGATGATCCTTAAAAAAAACTTAATTGGAATATCAATTCAAGTGTTACGTACTGGTGCAATAAAATTCCAAGGAAATCAAAATATTCGTTGAGCCGGCTGCCTTTAGGGTCTAGCTGACGGGGGCACAATTGCATTGTAGGAAGTAGTAAATGCTACAATCTGACTAATTATGGTCTTACAAATTTTAACACATACTTGACACTTTCGGTGCGTTACTATGGAATCACGCGCCACATGACGCAATATGCCACATTAAGTGTTGGTGTCAGACAGACAAGAAGCATGCAACCAAGCGTCACAAAGTAAAAGTCAAACCAATAAAACTCCAAGCATCGGGTAGAGACGTCCTGCGTATGTTTGTACTAAAAGAATATGAGTCTGCGGGTAATTGATGCATTCCATAAAGGAGAACTGAAACTATTTTTAAATCGAAAAGTTGTAGTACAACATACCGTACTATGTATGCAGTAGTAGTATGTTAAAGTTCCCTTTGCGGGTACATTGCACTTATGCATTGTATGTGCCGCTTACACACATATGCATCTGTCTATCTACAAATGTTGGTGTTGCCACAGACGCAGCCGCACTCATCTCTGCCAGCCACGCTGCCACCACCGCAGTCAACTTCAACATGGCTGTTGGCTTGTAATTATGGTGTCTGTTTGCTTTGGTGGCGCGCTCTTTTGAAAATCACAAACATGCCGAACAATTAGTGGTTTCGTATTGCAGTCGGCGGCGACGTGGCAGAAGCCACAGAGCCTGCAGTTGCAGCATCCGCTTCAAGCATTGGCCATTTGGTCCGCTCCCCAATGCTGAGTGACAGTTGGGGCCTTAATTTGTGGCACTTGCGATGCGCTGAAAATGGCAAGCTGCAAGTAGCAAATAGCCGGTTGCAAGCAGGCGACAGGTTAAAACTATGCTTCGGAAACTGCCAAAGGCCGTGTTTTATGAGATCTGACACAATTTAGCGAGTAATTCTGCCGAATAAATATTTTGTCAGCTTGTAAGCTTGTGGGGATTGTTTACTGATTGGATGCACACATGAGCCTTTATTTGAATCCTATAAATGATGGAGACTTTTGCTCAAGGAAAAACAGTTGGTTTTTTTTTTGTGCTCCTTTTTAGAGAAATCCACAAGGGAGATGTTACCCAAAGGACTTCAAACCTCTTTTAGCACACTGCTCATATTGCCTACTTACAAACATTCGCTTTAATGTCATGTAAGATACATGAGAATATCCATCTTGTTGGCATACATTGTTAATGCAAGAATATTATATGTTTTTAAGAAGTAAAGATAATAATAACTACGGAGCTAAAACTCATAATCGTTTCGTCCATCAACCCCCCAACGTTGTATGCACGTCTAGACTGATACTTAGTTTTTTTCAGCATATCTGAACTCACGAACCTATTATAATAACCACCCATTAGTAAATTCAATAATTTATAAAGTTAACCGAAGAATACTTAAGCCAAAAATTTAAAAAAATAGTCATAATACATAAAGACTTTTAAGATTAATGTATTATTTAATGTAGTATTATATATAAGAACTAAATCGCAAATATTGTAAAAGATCTAGGCACTCTGTACAAAGTAAATAACTCATTTTGGAAGATTTTTATTATATATGTACATAGTGCGATTAGCGTCAGTTTTTTAAATGGCCATATTAATCTGTAATCGATTCCGCTAGCTATCAAAGGTAGCAAGTGTACCCTCTACCTGGTTTTTCTAAAAGATTCGCGGTGCTTCCCTTCGCCGGCTTCCTTTTAACAGCTGCATTGAACATCTTTCTACCTGGATCTGTTTTGTTCAAACGCACAGCAAGATTGAATCCAAATTTACCATGTCAGATTCCTCTTAAGGCTCGTAGTGTAACGAGCTAGAGAGTAAAAATAGTTTATAGAATCGCAAATCGTAACCAAAACGCTTGTTTTTAGCAATTAAATTCTCAGTCACAGAATCAAACGTTGTCCGTTGCACTTGTACGCTTTAATGAAGCTACTACCATCAATAAGACCCTGTCAATCCATGGCAAATTTTTGCTTTTCGTCTAATTTGCAAACTCTGCAGGGGGTTTACCTACAATAGTAAAAATTTATTATCTGCTTTGAATTGGTTACAGCGCATCCCATAGTCGAGACAAACCTACCATAATCATCCTTTTTATTTTTAATGTACGCGCTTACCTAGGTAAATCTCGTTTTCAATTCCCTTGATAAATGGAAACGTCTGATTTTCTGTGTGTGTGTATGTGTTTGGATGCGAAGAGAGATTTGGTAGGCATGGCAATAAGTACAAATCTCTTCATGCATAATCGCATAATCGAGTGGAACTCATTGCTGATTGACGACGAGCCGAGTGAGTGCATTGCGCTGCAGTGTCGACATAGTCATCGTTATCATCATCAGAGCCAACTCTATGTTCGCAAAAGAAAAGGCAGCCGAACTTTGTTGAGTTTCACTTATGAAGCAGAAAAATCTTTTGGATTTTCTTTTCTCCAAGCATAGTTGTAACTATGCATGTACATTGTACATATGTGTGTACATAATGTATGTATGAATGTATAAAAATAATTTGCTACAGCTGTAATCCTGTTTGCCTTTGTAGCTTGATCCTTTGTAACTGTAGCTCTTGTCGTCCTGTCTAATAAACAGTCTGCATCAGCTGCAAATGTGTACGAATGTGCGTGTGAGTGTTTGTGGTATGTCGCTGTATTTTTGTTCCCTGGTGAAACTTGAAGGCAACTTTTAGCTGCAGGCTATTAAAAGTACATTCCTACCTAGATTCGCAACGCCTAATTTTTTGTTTTTTTTTTTCAAAATAAAAGTGGAACGCATACAAAGCCTTACTTTGTACATATGTGACATTTGAAACAGTTGAAGTTTACTGGGAGTAAGAGGAGGTATGGGAACACTTGCGACCACAACTGTCATGTAAAATTCATGATTAACATACATTTACTTACGCTGTCATGGCGTTGTAATTATAACCACAACCATCAGCTGCCAGAGCTGGCGTCAACTGCTGTCTACTGTCGTCTACAGCAGTCCTATGGGGTAGCGGAACCCCCTTGTATATACTTACACATACACAAACTGCCACTCGTTTCTGTTTCGCATTTTATTTAAGAATTTCATTAATTATTTAATGTATTTCAACTCATTTCATTTGCCGCCAAGCTTAGTTCGTTAGTTACCTGGGCGTGGGCCAGGGAGCTCCAAACTCGCATTCGGTCTCACTCACAGCTGCCATTCAATTTGGAGCAGTTCCGCCTTTGTTAGTGTGTGACTGAATGAATGAGTGTGTGTGAGTGTTTGCGTGCGTTTTTTTTTTGCTTACTTTTTGGCCTTTGTTTACCTTCTTTGTTGCCGTTTTACGCAAATGAAACAAACAAATCCTTCTTTATTCATCCGGTGTGCTTTTAGTCAAACTATTGTCCTGTTTTTATATACCCTACAATCATAAACCTGTCATGAGCATATACATAATGAGTTTTCGTGCTTATGTACTTATTACTTAATGACAAACGTTGTCGCATCCATTAAATAATTACATTTGTTATAACTAATGGAGTTAGTGCGCGTTAAGGCTTAGTTACATTTTATAGAGCATTTCTTAGTTGAGACATATAAATTATATGAAATATTTAATGTATTCCCTTAATGCTAACAAATGCGCAGGTTTGCCAAGGATTTTGGCCAGTTAATCCGCTTTGTATAAGTTCAACGCAGCCATTTTTTGTTTTGATGCTTTCCGCTTTCCTTTAAGTACACTTTATAAAGTTTAAATATGGGTGGATGGGGCGCTTTGTGGACATATCAATATTTAATAAGAGTTAAAGCACAAATTTCACATTAGTCGTTTTATGGCATTAAAGCGGAAAAATAATTAAATTTTAAGCGCGGATTGTTTGGCAAATTAATTTAATTAGAAAAGGAATTCGTTTATATTTTCCAACCGAAATTCCCAACATAGGAAAATTCAAACTATGCTTTAAATGAAAAAAATTTCTGAAATATTATCTTTTGTTGTTGAATTAAAAGAAAATTTTTAATTATTTTTAATCAAATGCAATGTTTTAAGAAAGCCGAAACTATGTTGTTTTATTTTATAAATTTATATTTATTTTTTTCCTTTTTAGGTAATTAAAAATATCGGTCTGTCTATTCGCCTATCTGTTTGTCCGGAACGATCATTAATCGTATTCTAGAAGAGCTTAAACCAGAAGGTACAACATATGCTATGTAGCTTTTCACTAGCATTTAGTTAATTATTATTAGCTTCTTTACGAATGGCTCCAAGCTCAACAGCTAAGTTGGGGGCTGGGTCTTCTCGGAGCATCTAAATGTTCGGCAGTCCTTCCGACTTCCGGACCACTGAAGCGTTTTTCAAGCAGAGATCATTGCCATAAATGAGGGTCTTACCTGCCGCAGATCTATTCAAGAGATGGCAAAGCAGTTTGTTATTAGCCTCATTTGGGTGCCAGGACCCAAGGTAACGAAATAGCGGACGATTTGGTCAGAAACGGCTTGACCACTACCCTTCTACCGGATAAGAAGGATATCCGTATGCCGTTGGCCACTTTCAAGCTACAAATAAGGGAAAAACTCAGTTCCCATGGTCAAAGAATGTGGAACAATACACTCCATTACGCCAAATATGGACGCAAAAAGCTCCGCCAAGCTTTGCGGACTAAATCGATGACAGTGCTCGGATGCCAGAGCGATCACCGGACACTGCCTTGTCGGGTAACATGCAGCCAGACTAAATGTTCCGAACAATGTCTTTTGCAGAAGCTGCAAAGATGAAGACGAGGTAGAATCGATAGAGCACTTCTTCTGTTCCTGCGAAGCTCTAAGCAGATGTAGGAAGAAGTATTTGGCTACATCGTAGCAACAGGCTGGGGCTCCTTCTAAGTTTTGTCATAAAGGAAAGGGTAAAAAGTTACAGAGATCCGTGCGGTAACACAACGGGCCAGTCTAGGCCTAAGTGTGCTGGTTTAAGCCAGCGACTGCTTCAACCTAACCTAACCTAGTTAATTATATTGGCCCCCTTATCATCTAAATTCTCTTTTCTAAAATTGCAATCTTTGATAAAAGAGATGCATGTTTACTTCAAAATCGGTTAAGAATTGTGCAAGTTATAAAAAATGCCGATATTTGAATCTGAAAATAAATGAAAATTTGTATTACTTTTTGGCTTACAATCCAATCTATCCCAACCGATTTGCTCTCGTTATATGAGGTGCTGAAACATGGTATCTTATGTTTCTTGATGTAAGGATCATTGAGTTCTTTATGAAAATTGAGAATGTACCAACATTCTGGACTTATGATTAAAAGAATCAACCAAACCAGCTAAACAGCTCAAACTGCATTCCCTTATTCCTTATTGAGTAGCTGAACACCACATAAGCAAGCAATTATTCAAGGTGAGCTTAAGGTTTCAGTAAAACAATATAGGCAACACTTTCAAGAGCTCCAAGTTATCACGGTTCTTAGCCATTGACTATCAGCTTTTCGGCTGAGTTTGCCAGCCAACATCTTATGTCCAATAATGAACGCGATGTTATAAGTTATCTTATGTTTAACAACACTTTTTCTTACAGATAATATTATTCTACTTAAGTAACCCTATTCCGTGTTTGAGCCAAGTAAGACTTCCTTTACGACTGTAATTCTAAACAACGGCTTTAACTGATTGGACCCGTCTATTAGACCCTCTAGGCTATTGGCCAAATTGCCACACATGGTTGCTTCGTAGCTGTTCAGCCGTGCGCAAAATTTTTCTTTATTTATTTTGGGTTTGGTTTCAAGCATCATTATTGGTGGCCAGTGGCTGCACTCGAATCCGAGCAAACTAAAGACAAAGGCGCTTAAAAGCCATTCAACAACTTCAGGCTAAGACACAACAAAAAAAAATATCTTGACTATTGGCTCTTTTCGTTTTTCTTGTGAAAACTTTTCAATTTCTGTTTAATTTTTTAACAAGCCAAAGTTTTATTTTCTCGAACCAACAAAGTTGAGCAAGTTGGGTCGGACCTCTACAACTGCAGCGTATGCAAAAATTACAAGGGGAATAGTAATGGTAACAACAACAGCAACAACAACAAGAGCAACAGGAGTAACAACAACAAGGAGTCGAGTGCCGAGTGCGGTCTCCATTGGGCAACGTTTGGTTTGATTTATGTGCCGGGCAACACCTTTCAACAGTCCCCTAAGATCATTTTACGTATAGCATGGAGCATAAATAATGTGAGAGGCATTTCTTACACGTAAATGGAATTCGCTCCGAATTCGTTCAGGCCAGACTCTGCCACTGACAGCCCAAAGACTTGGTGGGGGGCAAATCCGCTCTAGCAGGGAAGTGGCGAAGTGGTCAACTGCCATTGCTATTACCATTGTTTGCCTCATTATTATCATGACGATTTTATGTTGTTTTTGGAGTTGTTCCATTTTTTTTTCGTCCAGAGTCTTACTTTTTGTACAAAGTGTGACTGTGTGTTTGTGAAGGGGCTTGAAAATCAGCTGGTAGGCGTGCCTTTACATATGCTAACAGGAAGAACATGCCACCATCAGTTGAACTACAGTTGATTGCAAGTTACCAGTTGCTGCTCGCCGCTTGTCCCTGCAGCTAATGAAGTTGTGTCCCAAGTTGGTAGCCAGCTGCTGTCCAGCGTTTCGATCTGGCTAAAAATCACTGATATGCCTGAACATGCCGCAAACTGCTGTAGCAAGATGGCACGCCTCCCTGCCACGCTTCCTCGCTCAAGTTATTTTTTATTATTGTAATACTTTCCTTAAGCAGCTGCAACAAAAACAGCTACAGACAGTACCTTGCAACACGTTCCTCTTAACGGCGCAGCAGCAGCATCAGCAGCAATGTGCAACATGTTGTCCGAGTGAAAGGCGCTCTACACGGTTTCTACTTTCGCATACATATACATAATTTAATGTTTTCAATTTTATTTTTTTTTGTTTTACCCCGACAATGTGTTTCCTTCTTAGTTTTCTATATATATTTTTTTTGTTTTTAATGCCAAGCACTTTGCGCTCATTTAGCGCCTTAAGCAGCATTTAACCTTTCCAGCTGGCATCGCATCAGCGCCAACTGCAACTGCTTTGGCCACACTGGCCAACAAGACCATGCCGCCACCGCCACAGCCGCCTCTGCACAGTGGTCGAAATGCTTGATCTATCTGGATTAAGTCATTAAATTTACTAATATGAGTTTTTGAAATTTTACTTCTTTTCGCGACGTCTGACTAAGTTTGACAGTATAGATTAAAAAGTTAATTACGAATTATTTGACCTACTCTTATTTGTCATTATCATTGAGCTACAGTTTTTTAGACCCCACATCTATTGCATTTTATGCGTTTTAAAACATTTTTTGCATTTTCTACTGTATTGCAGATTTACCAAAAGATTAACTAATTTTGTTGCGAAATTCGCCGAAATATGCCAAAATATGTAAATTGTCAATTCTTACAAAATTCAAGAAAAAATATCAATGTATGCTTAGATGGACCAACTCATTTAGCTAATCCTTCATCTCACGCTGGACTATTTCAAAAGATGTTCGCAACAATCTTTTCGTAGCTACAAATACCAAAATATGAAGAGCTAAATACTAATAAAGGACTGGTTTAAAAGATTGGAAAATACATTGATTCAACTATCCAGAATCTCTGTATTAGATGAACTTTTCAAAATCTAAAATACATAGATAAAGCTTAATATTTCGACCTTGCGGAAGTAGTAAAGAGCCGTTATGCAAGGGACTTTGAAAGATTTTGAAGTCTGGGTATGTCGATGTTATGAAACAACTTTAGCCAAAAATATAAAGAAATTGGCTAGCTTCCTTAAAAATCTCGAAATTTTTCATAGTTATCAATTAATTCTTGCTTCATACCTATATCGACTTTTTCGACCACTGTGTGTCGCTGCTGCCGTCGGCTCTGCTGCTGCTACTGCCCTGGCTGCTGTTGTTGTTGTTGACGTTGGAGTTGCAACGATGCTAATAAATTCATGTACACACTAATTTATTCATCCAGCAGCGAAGCTTGGCCTTCATCTTTAGATAGTTTGCACTGCGGTTGCAAGGCAAAGCGAAGTGGCTGCCGCTTCAGTTGCGTTATTATTAATTTTTTTTCTATAAGGAGCACACCGACGAAAACACACACACACAGACAGCTCTCTGGATGTGTGTGAGACATATCTAGACTTCTATACCCTCAACCTCTAAATTGACTCAGAAGTTGCAGAATAACCAACTTTATGCTAATGAATATAACATTGAAAAAATTAATAACACGCCCCTAGATTGTAGATATTCCATATTTAATTGCCATTTAATGGTAAAACAGATCTTGATCTGGCAACTCTTTTGTTTTGAATTTCTAAGCAGTTACTTTTATGCTGGGTTCACACTGCGTCACAAAACGGCACAATCGAACTCCACACTGAAGATACAGATTTTTGTGTTTTTTGTTATTGAAAATGCTAATGTTAGTGTTTTTTGACCAAGAATTGTGTATTGTGTATACCCTAGCCTAAGCACCAATTGGTGCTACTGTGTTGAAAAAAAAAACTAATCAATAACACCAGTCACGTTCTTTTTTAAGAACTTGGAACATAGACTTTCCAAAAATATTTTAGACTTCATCTCTTTTTCCAGTTGTTCCTCTTGAATAGGTTTCTAAAAATCTAATTTAATCTCATTTTTTCACGAACTTGTTCATAATTTACATTACGGCCCAGTCAGTGTGAACTTAGCATAACTCTTAGCTCTTGGTCCTTACCTATGCCATTATCTTGAAAAACCCTTGATTTGAATCATTTGAGTTTTTCTTTTTATTTTAATTCCGTTTTACGCTCAACAATTTTTGCATAAATAATTTACGTGCACTAATGGCAAATGTTCGTCACCAGTCTTTCATCTGCAACACCCGCTGCAAATGCCACATTCCCCAAGCAAAGGGGCCGCTCTTGGGCTGCTTGCAACTGCCATTATTGCCAACTGTGACACTTGACGAAAAGAGGCGAACAGTCGCAGCTTCTTTGCGTGAAAGTTTCTTAGTGTCGCTTCCCTGGTTGAGACCACGTAGTGTGAGTGACAATAACAAAATAAACTATGGCCACCCAGTTGGAGCAACGACAACAACAATAAGTATCTTTGGGGGGAATTGGAGCTGTAAAAAGTCATTTGGCGCCAGTATTCTGACAGCGAAGTTTCATTACTCATATTTTGGCTTGTGAGTATCTTGGCCAAGTCATATGTGTCACCTTTTATGGTGTAGATATGTTATGAGAGTGGAGCGCGAAATAGAGCTGCACCTACTATGCGATTTATTATTATACGATGCTTATCATAAATCTAACCTAATATGATGGCATGCGCAAATTATACCTATTCGAGACCACTTAGTGCTTAATGTTAAGATCAAAAGAAATATTTTTTTTTCTTTAAATTAACAATAGTGTGATAACAATAAGCCTTTTTATGACAAGAAATAAGACTAAGTGAATGATATAAAGTTCATTTTGAGATATTTATTTGAATATTTTACATACGTTCATTACGCTGGTGGTGAAAGTACTTTTGTTCTAAAAGTGTAATCAACCATTGCTCGTATCTTCTATTTTGCATTTCATTTTTCATCTCAAAAAATGTATTACGGTTTCCTCCCCCTGCTCGCTTCGCAAGATAAAGTTAACTTTTGTTTTCCCCCCAATTTTCTATTTTTATCGTATTATTCGACATACTTCCACGCAACGTATAACTACTTATTTTAGAAAATTATAGCAAATAACAAAATAAAACATATTTTAAAACTAAAATCGGATATGTTAGAATTCAAATACCCATGAAAAAGATGCATTTTTTTAGAAAAACTCAATTAATTAACTCATTAAGCAAAAATCTCATCCAAGTTTGAGCTCATGAGTCGAAGTTCCTGAAGTTGATAGTCATAGTGTTCACAGCTTAACAACTGTCATTCTAATAGTTATAAAATACAAAACTCTATCGAAAGCAACAAAAAAAAAAAAAACAAACTGCAAAGTGAAGTTTAAGGTAAAATTTAATTAAATGTGAGCTAAGAAAATGGCCTTAGTCTAAGACTTACTAACTTGCATGGGTTTATTTTTTTAGTTGAACTACTTCAGACATTTATGCAAGAAATGGTCTTTGTTTTTTTAATTTTTCGACTTTTTTGACACTTTTGAAGTGTATTTAAAGTTGTTCAATGTCTACTAATGTAATTTGCAGCACACGTTAGTTGCAAGTGTTGGCCATCAACTTGAAGATGGCACGTTCTGGCGGAGTAGTAGGTAAAAAGGGTGGCAGTTGCTGCAACTGGAGACAACTATGCATGTGTGTATGTACATAAGTATATGTATAAGTGTGCATACAAGTACATGCATTTAACATAAGTGCAACACACAAACACAAGGACAGCCTGTCATATGTGCTGCTGGTAGATTTGTCTCACTGTGCACTGAAGTCGCTCATACGCTCCGTTGCACGTTGCAAACTGTTGGATGTTGGCTGTTGGTGCCGCAGTGTCCCCAAATGATGCTGCTGCTGCTGTTGCTTCTACTACAACTGCTGCTGTTAATGTGACACTTGTGCTGCGCACAGGATATGTCTACAAATGTGCATAGCGTACTCATAGCTGCACAGATACATAGATACTCAGCACACACACACGCATACAGTAACTAACTGTTTTTGTTTTTCATTGTTTGCTTGTTTGTTGTCAGTACAAACAATCACCGTTGGGAGTTGACGTTTTAATGCTCATTGGCAGCACTGCAGCCGGAGCCCGGCATCTTCTCCAATGCCAAAATGCTAGCAAACTTGGGGAACATTTTTCTGCTGGTTGCACAACGCTCTTCGCTCCTCTTATCTAGTCTGCCAGCTGGTCGGCCTGTTTATCCGTTTGAGCCCTTTACGGTTAGCACACACACACAGTACACTCACTTACACTCAGTCACACTCACATATATATATTTTGCAGCAAAATATTTGCATAAAATTAAGTCGGTTGTTTGCGTCACACATACTATGTTTCTGGGATTTTGTTTGGCTTGTACTTTTATTTTTTATACTCTATCGTCATGGGGTCATGGATATTATAGATTTGTGCAATGTTCATGTAATGAGCAATGCCCATTTCAATCTCAGCTTCATTCGTCTGTATTACTAGCTAGAGGTCAGCAACTTAAGAGTTGGGAACTACATAAGTGGCACGATTCATATAGAAAATAAGCGATTAATTTCTTACTCCTAATATTTGAGTTTCTTTCAAGCCAAAACTACACAATTTGATAGGTACACTTAAAGAACTCTTTACCTCTATAAAGAATTTTACTTAATTACACCAACCACTCTCAACATATCAATGCAAAATTTCACTGCAGGGTATCTAAGCATCGCACAGCGTCTCGACAGTTTCGCATTAGTTATTTTTTTAAAGTCTTTCTTGGTCGAGCGTATGAATTAGCATAGATTTTGTTAGCTATTCAATTCTGGGCATGTTTGAAGTTGTCTTATTTTGGAACTTGTCCCGCTGATAAGAGTGCATTTTTATGCCTGACTGTCGCAACTTTGACTAACTTTATATGTGTGCTTTTTATTTTGGCTTTCTTTAAATTGATAAGGCAAAAAAAAAAGTTTTCATACATTCTTCGATTAAAAATCACATGCAGCCAGTCAATACAAATGTGTTTGGTAACAGTGAAAACTTTTTGCGCGTATACATAATACATCAAGCATACGCACTGTGTATCTTCCAAAATCAAGTATTTCGTATTAAAGTCAACAAAAAACTGTAGCAAAATCCTTTATGCATATATATATTTGTGTGCACAGTAAAGGGTCTTTTACTTAGCGCGTCTCAACTTAAATTGCTATCAGAGAGAGTTGAGCCGACAGAACTTGATCCAAGAGCTAATATTTTCAGTGGATATCGCATTGTCTGGAAATTTTATGTCACATGTTTTTCAAAAGAATCCCAAAAAAATAGTCAGTTAATATAAAGTCAGTTATCAGTTGATAAAGCTCGGTTGTAGCTTTTGAAAGACCCTATATACTGGAGTGCTGCGAATTGATTACTTCTATTTGCAAGTGCATGATATTTTGTCTACCTGCAATATAAACAAAATGGCTGTTTACAAAGTACATACCATATATATATGCATAAGTATATATTTGTATAAGAGCGCTTATGTATACTGTTTGCATAAACAAGTATGTATAAACACTTGCTCTTTGAAATGCCGCACAGGAGCTTTATGCAAACAGTGCGTTTAATATTTCAATGAATACCTACCATCAAAAGTGATGCTGAGCCTGCCTACTATTAAATGGAACTCAATTCCCAGAAAACGACTATTAATTAAAGTGCTTAGCTGTAGGCCACATCAAAAAAAAAAAAAACGCCAGCTAACATGGCTTCAAGTTTTGTATACGAGCATGTATGTACAAACAGCTTAGATGATAGGCAAAACCTAAGCTGTCCGCCTGAGGTTTGCCAAGTCATCCTAAGCTATTTGACATACTACTTGTGGCTATACATATTTTCATATGTTCTAAGTACAGCATAGGGAAATGAAATGTGGAAAGCTAAATGTCATAGACCAAATGAGTCTAAACAGAGCTAATTTTAGCCAAGTCAATGGCATGGCAGCACTTAATAATGCTGTGTAACTGTTTAAGCGATACCAGATGGTTTTAGACACCACCCTCCTCCGCACGATTTATGTCACTCTATGGTAACGGGTGTGTCGCTCCCGTCTCTCGTCTGGCCATCTGTTACGGTACGAGTATCTCTCATACAAAAGCCTCCGTTAACCAGATTCAAGTTTAGTTACAATACATTTAAGCGGCTTTTGCTTTGACAGGCGACAGCGCGCATGCTTAACCACAACAAAACACCAACAACAACAGCAACAACAACAATACATTAACCACATCACATCAAGAGCTGCATGGAGAACCACCCGCAAGCGGCTGACAACACGCTGGAACAGAAAAAAAAAATCCCAGAAAAAAAGAAATAAGAAAAGAAGGTGACAACCTGAACAATTTTAAATGCCGCCAAGGGGCAAGAGGCCCGGGGCTAAGCAAAGCCAATAACAAGCAAATTGACATGATTAACGCGGCGGGTGCTGCGTGCGCCAACACGAGGCATGCAACAACGTGTCGTGGGGCATACTCGTATATCGTACTACGTACTACTACTAAAGCAGTTGTAACACTAGACAACGAGGTATTCGCACCGCGAGCAAGCAAAGTCTAGAGGTGCCTTTGGCATTGCTTTGATATACTAGTTACATACAAAGATGATATTACAAAAAATACATTGTCACTTAATCAATATAATCTTTAGGGGTTATGTTTTGGTTTTTTACTCTGAGAGCTTTGTGCTTCTTATTGTACACTGTATATAAGGTTACTATATATACGAGGGTGGTCCGATAAGTACTTAGCCTACAAAAGAAAAACGAATATTTTGGACTCGCTTCCACACGCGTTCAAAACAAAACTACGAGTCCGATTCGGCTGAAATTTCGACAGTAGCCGTCTACGAGAATGTATTACATGATAGTGAATTTCTCTTGAGATAGTAGCGCTATCGGGCGGTGAGGCCAAGTACTTATCGGAACACTCTCGTATTTTAATACCAAACGACTAAAGAAATTTATGTAACCATGTTCGTCTATCTCTCTGTCCATCCGTCCATCTTTCCGTATTGCTTGTGAAAAAAAACCAAAGAGCTATGAGCATTAAATTTTAATAATAATAATTGTGTGTCGACCCTTAGGATCTGCTGTGTTCCTCCTTCTCAGCTAGTCCAATTCCATACATAAATTTAATTATCTGGGATGGTTCTAGTGTGCTAAAACTCAAGTATTAAATTACTTAATCAGCAAATAAAACCTCAAAATCTATGAAGCTGTAGAAATATAGAAAAGTGTAGGGTCGGGGATGTCCTTGATTGAATTGTTAATCAAATATAATATATGTAGTTCCGTCTGTGTTTTGTGAACGATAAATACAATTTTCTGATTCGTACAATTTCTGAACTTGTTCAACAAAGAAGTTTTATTAAAGTTTTTCTTCGAAGCTGAGTCTTGAAGATACGAGAATATAAGTAAAACAAATTGTTCAAATAAGCTATAAAATGCGTAGAAAACGGAGTCAAAGGATTGCTTCTCGAGAATCGTCTATTGACAGTTAAAGGAATATTAGAAGGAACAGACAAACCATTTATGCCTAAGAAAAGTTAAATCTATCAAACCATTTTATTTTTGAGAGTCATAGCGACATCTTTTAAGTCGGTTTTGAGAAATAGATTAAAATATTATAACATAATTTGTAGAAGATGAAAATTATTTAGAAATATTTTACCATATGTTGGTACATATGTAAACGTATATATATTTTAAGTTAAGTTTTAACGATTTGCTTTATTTTACATTACATATATATTTTACCTAACGCTAGCCACGAAACTTTAAAGAGATTATATGTATTTTGTAGTTATTTATTTGTTTTTCAATATTAAAACGCAACTTCAGTACGTTTACAACTATATTTTGTTTATTATTTTTCTTAAGTATACATTTTTTGAGAATTTGCAGATTTGACAGTTCGCGCGTGATTCGCGACGTGAGTCCAAGGAAAAATGGTGGAATTGTGTTGACATTTTATTATGAACAGACTTACAAGCAAATATAGTAAACAAATCATTGAAAATTTGTGTTCTCTGAATAAATATAAACGTCCGCTGTGTATTGCTAAAAAAATCATCGGATAAAATTATTGTAAACAATCTGTCTTATCTTAGCTCAAAGTTTTCTAAGGGTCGTTTCTACCTGACCATAGCGAACAAAAATTGATAGTTATATGTTTGGCCTGTATGTCGTATTTATGTTTGTTCATCTGTTCCCTTGTAATTTTGAAAAAGTTCATCGTAATTTGACAAATCAAGTAACAATGGCAGCGCATTGATCGTCTGCTGGTTATAGGCCAGTGGTGGGCAGTCTCTTAATTTACATAACACGCGTGGATAGGGTACAAAATTCTGCCGCAGCGCCGTCGGCAAACGCAACAATGTAAACGTGACAATTTTCTCTCTTGTTTTTGCTTGATTGTCGATCTTGCGCTCTTGTTCGCTCTTGCTTACTGCGCTGCTTACTCATACAAAGAAATGTTTGTTTGCATGAGTTTTGCCACCACTGTTATAGGCTTAGTGACGTCACATTAATTTGAACATGGCGACCTCAAGAGGACATTAAGTCATGATTCAAAAAATAATAAGAAGATGAATAAAAATATAATCTTTTTTTTTAAGCAGTATTATGTGTCAATTTAGAGGGCTTGATTATATTATATTTATTGTACCAAAACTTTTTTATTTTCCAAATAAGTTGTTTGAATATTGATAACTTTGTACAGAACCATATCAGACGAGAACGTTATCTTGTCTTATACATATTTTTCAGTGTGATTGTAGTTCTAAAGGCTAAAAAGTTTACAAAGTTACGTTAATTAATTTTATTATTTCAGTTTTCAAGTTTTGCTACATACATATGCATTACACAGCAAACCTTTCTTAGATCTCTCTGTTAGCCATAATTTTTAGGAACAAGTTGACAAATAAAGTATACAATAGTAATCAAATTTTTGTTACTCAACTCTACTTTATTAATTCGGCATATATAGTACGACTGCATCTATCTGAATTTTGTAGGACAGTGTTTTATGTTAATTTTTCTATCTGTGTCTGGTCGCTGTTAGTCTTCGTTATGAGCCTCCTCATCATAATATTTGTCGGTGCGAAGCTATTATTTTGACATTTCTTTGGGTCTTTGTGTTGTTGTCATATTTGTTATTATATTCAACAGCACAAAACGCTTTTGAATTCCAATTTACATAATTTTATTTCGTTTTTCCACCGCACAATTCCACAATTCATGCAGTGTCGGCTTTTCCGGCTAGGCCCCTGATTCGGGTATGGGGTTCTTCACTGGTGTTATTGCTGTTGTTGTTGTTCTTGTTTGTCCTGCAGTTGCAGCATATTTTCAAGTGGTAAGCTCCGCTGACAGCTGGCAGACGGCAAGGTGTCAACTTCTGTCAATTGCGTGGAAGTTCTATAAAATTTATTGCGTAGTCGCACTTTGCATGTCCAAAGCATATTTTATTACGTATTACATTTAGTTGGTTGTGACAAACTTTCAGAACTGAAATCCCACAATTTAAAAGTTAAACTTTATTTGTCGCATTCACAATAAGAATGCAACTTGTGCGTAGTTGTTGACGTTAAAACTTTACGCTACTCTTTATTAACATATTAAGTAAGTACATTTTGCGAATATTACGAGTACTACTTTGATGGAAACCATACTTTATTCTAGCTTAATTATGCAACAAATATTTGCTGCTCAGGGGCGGATCAGTAGAGAGTGTTTTATGTGTATGCCAGAAACGCCTGTAATTTTTTTTTTAGTTCCGCCCCTGTCGTTTGTTTATTGTATGACGCCACTGTCTGTGTTTCATATCAATATCATAATTTATTGTAAAACTCTCATGTTAAATAATGCATTTATGTATGCATTACTATATAATAATTGCAAGTCAGCTGTTGCACTGAACCACTGAAGCTGTCCATTCCGCATAGACGCCAATGACAGCTCATCAGGCACAATTATCTGCGTGAGTGCAGTCTGTCCCAAGGTCCAGTAGTCACCCAGACCGAGCATAACTCAAGTGAATACGACAGTTGAGCGTTTTTATTAGCGCGCAGAGATTTCATTAAAATGTATGAATGAGCTGGTTACCCATGCCCACGTCTTGGCTGCTGGCAGCATCCCTACTTATACGAGTAGTACGAGTACCTACTACACATATGTATAGCTATGAGTACGTGCTAGAGATCTACTATATGGCTATGTGTCTGCCTAATGGGCTGCTTATTAGGAGACACAGTCGTTTTTTCAGTCGGCATACAAGATTTCAGCATCTTTCGTTTAAAGCTCACTCGCGTGAGTTCACATCAGTTACAATTATGGGGTCTCTCATCTGATTGCTGTAAATTGTGGTTGCTCTTGTTTTTGTTGTGGATGTTTTTGGTGTAGTTCGAATCTTTGGTCCACTGTGAAGCTGCTCTTGAACCGCAACTGTCCGCGATTGCCGGACTGTCTGTCCACTTGAGGAACTCATGATGACGTGTGTCGTGTTGACGACGACTATTTGGAACGTTCCGCCAAATCGGTTTTTAATGTGCCAAGTCCCACGCTTTCACTTTTAGACCAAGCTTCAGTGGAAATCTAAGTTATGTGAATTTTTTTTCACTATATGTGAATTATAGACCATATTTAATTCAGTTAAGTCTCGGCCAGGGGCACTCAAAGCCAATTCCATAGCTGGGAAGCCTTGTAATCTTAATATAAAAAGTATTGGATGCAAAGAGTATACTTACAATACATGCTATAGAGTATAGTATATTACTAATATTGTAATGTTAAACAAAACATCAACATGCAAAACATTAAAGAACTCCTGCTGTTTATACGAGACCAGTTTTTCAATCGTTTGTAGTTATTAGCGTCCATAAAATCGTAGTCCGCTGATATCTCTTGGTTAGTTAATAGGAAACATTAAATGTTTATTACCAAGTTTTTGCCATGTTGTCTCTGCCAGTAGCCTCAGTCGTTTGTTTTTCTCAAATATCGATTAATTTTCTAGCTGTGACGATATTTCATTCTGCTTCATTAATAGACAAGCTAAGACATCAAATTTGGTATAAATTCTAATGTGAGCCTAACAATCAACGCCACGTTACTTATAAAATAAAAATGTAATACAGTCGAGGCGGTGCCCGACAGTGTAATACCCTGTACCTTTTTTCTCGAAAAAAGTTTTATTCCTGCATATTCCTTCTAAGAACTTTCCAATTGGAATATTTTATTTGTTGGTGCAAAACGATACTTATACCTATAAGTTCCGCAAATTTTAACCGATTTTGATGAAAATGGAAATTTACGTCAAAGAAGTTATTTAAAGTATATGAGGAAAGTTTTAAGGGGATGTGTTGAGGGGTGTGGGAGAAAACACGATAAATCGATTGCGGGGGGTGGGGGGCCTGCATTGATAAAATTTTGATGTAGATTGGTTTATTAGATCCACATGAATCAGCTTACCAAAAATTGTGATTCTAGTCCATTTGTTACTATAATTACGTAGAGTCAAATTTTGACGCAATTTATAGGGAAGGGGTAGTGCAATATGTACATTTTAGGCTATAACTTTTGTTGTATTTGTCCGATTTTGTTTATTTTTGACACACAGATGCATGCAACCACAATGCATCGCTCTGTCAGTCTGCATTTCAGACTAAAATATTAAACGGTGTAGTCAAAAACCGCGAAACTCTGCTACGGGGAAACGGGGAAAGATATGGACATGATTCAACAAACTTGATCTTCTCAGGAAATATGCGCTTCAGCTGGTAAAGTTTCGTATCTCTAGCTCTTATAGTCTCCGAGATCTAGGTGTTCATACAGACGGCCAGACGGACAGACGGCCAGACGGACAGACGGCCAGACGGACAGACGGACATGGCTCAATCGCTACCCGAGGTTATGATAAGCATTTTGGTATAAAGGACTTGGGGTCTGCCACGCCTCCTTCTTGCCGTTACATACATTGCACAAATCTAGTATACCCTTTGTACCTATAGGTACAGGGTATAAAAATGTACTTATTTTTTTTCAAAATATCTTAGCTCTTAGTTTGTATTTTTTCCCCCCTGTAATATAATCATTCCTCATAAATTTACCGTAATGACTAAATGTAAATATTCCGCTGTAAAGATATTGAGCCCGTAATAGTCTATGTATTAAATAAATAATCACTAGCATTAAGTGAAACTTTGTGTAAAATTTCAGCTAATAAAGCAACACCAATCCATCTAATAAAAAAAACATATTATCAACATTCCAACAAGGAAATAGTTTTGATTTTTATTTGATTCCCAATCTTATTTTTGGCGTATTTTTTGTGTAATTTACCGTTATTTTCATTTTACTACGGAAATGACTTAAACATGTTGAGGAAAATTTTTTAAAATTTGTAAACTAGTGTTATAATATTTTAGAGTAATATGAACTTCGAAAAAATGAATTATTTTGTGTACCCCATTTTCGACTATCGTTAAATCTTTTTTAGCGATGAGATTCATTCCTGGCTCATTCCTGACATCATCGTCATTGAGTGAGTGTTACAAACAAAAGAAGATTTAAAGGAAATGAGAAATCTAGGGAATATAGAATATAGAATATAGAATAAAGAATATAGAATATAGAATATAGAATATAGAATATAGAATATAGAATATAGAATATAGAATATAGAATATAGAATATAGAATATAGAATATAGAATATAGAATATAGAATATAGAATATAGAATATAGAATATAGAATATAGAATATAGAATATAGAATATAGAATATAGAATATAGAATATAGAATATAGAATATAGAATATAGAATATAGAATATAGAATATAGAATATAGAATATAGAATATAGAATATAGAATATAGAATATAGAATATAGAATATAGAATATAGAATATAGAATATAGAATATAGAATATAGAATATAGAATATAGAATATAGAATATAGAATATAGAATATAGAATATAGAATATAGAATATAGAATATAGAATATAGAATATAGAATATAGAATATAGAATATAGAATATAGAATATAGAATATAGAATATAGAATATAGAATATAGAATATAGAATATAGAATATAGAATATAGAAGACACATAAAAGAATAGTCTTCAAACTAGATTTTAAAGAACATGATTGTCGTGGTAAATAATAAGTTATCTACTGTTGACAGATGCAGGCTCGTTTCCTACCCCTGTAGAGTTTTTGATAGGGGTTGTATTTGAAAATCGTAATTCGTATCAAACTTTGTTTTTCGGTTTCAAATCATTAAAATAAGAAAGATAAAGTCTCTTATCAACTTCAAATGCACACTATCCTGCATCTTTTGGTAAAATTTTTACAGTGATTTCTGCTCTTAGTTATAATATAAATGTTTAATATTGTTGACCGTATGCATATAAGTTCAATTTAATTGAGGTAGATTTGATACAAGTGATACAGCTCACATGTCAAAACGATTTCATGGCTTAAGGCTTGATTTAAAAAGAAAACACAAAAACTGTTCCCAAAACATAAAAGGTGGCTATTCTAAAGTTGTTATATGTTATGGTTTTTATTGAAAAGTGACAACCTTGTCAACTCACTAGAAAATATTTTTGTGTTACTTTAACTCCACTTAGGTTCAGCTGATATTTCATTTCTGTGCATGCTACATGAGACACAAATGGAATTTTGACTAAAGAACTTTCAATAGTCTGCGCTCTTATGTGCTTCCCGTAAGCTCGTTTATGTGTAGCTAAAATGCATTCAATTTCCATGTACTCGTATGCAAAGGAAAATGGCATATTTGATAAAATACCAGCAACATAGTATGAAAAAAAAAAAGAAAAAGAAATCAGGTGGCATGCATAAGAAAACTAGCTGCACCACAAATGCGCAGATCTGCACATCAAATATACAAAGTAGTGCATACAAGTAGCACATATAATAACAGAAAGTGCAGAACAAACTCGAAAGATTTTAGTAAGGTACTTTGCTTCACATTAAATAAGTTAGGTTAAAGTCATTTCTACCCACATATGCGATATAAAGAAGGCTTTTGTTTTGCAATTCCCAAAGAAGTTAAGCCTCCTCCGAATAAGTTTAATTGGCGTTATAGAGTACGTGGGACGATTTGAAAACAAAAGACTGGCTTTATTTGCTTGCAACAAGTCAGTTTTGTGCGTCAACAAAAGAGCTACTACTATGGTCCATAAAGGAGCTGATGTAGTTTGGTAAGTCATTCACACGGTCGATTGGTTCCATTGGCAGGCGCGTCATTGTTCGATAAAACGTTGGATATCGTCGCTGTCGTTGTCGTTGGCGTCGGCGTCATCCGTCAGTGGCATTACTCAAGCGGGTTCCGTGCGCTCGAATTGATTTGCTTTTGTTAAGGTCCTTGCTTTAATTGGAAATATCAATCACAGGCGAGATTAAGTGACATTAGCGCATGAGCAAGCGTGATTTTGCAGTTTACCCTCGTATTTCCCTACCCCTTATGGTATTCCTTTTATATATAGTACAATCTATAGTCCATATTGTATCTGTGTGCCACGCCATGTTGCTGCCTCATTCAATTCGCTGCGATTTCGTTAACTTACTTTTCGTGCGCAGTGCTATTTTTTTTTTCTTCTGCACGTCTTCGAATTTTTTAGTTCGTGGGCCATTTATTGGCCGACTGCTCCATTATGGCCATTGTGGTCGGTTAAGAGGTCGCGCTGACATGGCTGCAGTCTGCTCTTGGCGCAATAATCGCATGCTTGGTTTCACTTAGCAGCCGCTCCGACTTGTTCACTTTGCTGTCTTGATTTCTGTAGGTGACTCCACGGCCATCGCCATCGCCATAAACATTGCCATCAGAGAAGTCACACGCGTCGCAATTGTCTGCTTTTGTCATTGCTCTTATTGTTGGCCTCATTGAAATGTTAATTAGTCTTATTAGAGCTAGCACGTTTTCAGTGCCCACTCTGGACAGATTCTCATTTGGTTTAAGTGCTGCTCGCACGCATTTTTTGTTTTTCCCTTTTGTATACCCTTATGGAGGGTGCATTATGACTGCTCGGAAATTTTTTTGCAGAAGACTCAAACTCAAACAAATTTGTTATTTAGAAACCAAGTGTAAAAATATTATTGACTACTTCGATTTGCCTTTCGGAACTCATCATAAGTTCTTTCGAATATTACGATTTCTAATTCATCGTTTTGGTTTAAGATAACGCAACCATTCTAATATTTCTCTATGTGGCTGATTTTGAGATTGATTCAGTAATGTACTTTTGCAGGTAATAAGATGAACTATCTTCAAATTCTAGAGAATTAAAAAGTGGTCTACTTTATGGCGTTTGAGTCAAACACGAGCTCTAAACAAGTCAAAAACAAAATCTTGAACTCTAATCAATACAGTTAGCAAGAGTATGCAAACTTCGTATATTTTGATTTTGGCTACTCTAAGTTGCCTGACATTGATAATGGCCAGAGTCTGGGAGCGAGCCGGAACACCAACTGCGTTGTCAAGGTGATGAAGATGTACTGGGTATACAATTTAATGACATGCAATTAGGCTGAATGACCAGTCGGCGACTTTAAAACCGTAAACAGGCTAAGAAGATTTAAATATAAAGTTGATTTGCTTTTAAAAAAACTTTACATACACGTTACTGTGCTCTACTATATGTAAAAGGGCGTGTAGTATATAATGATACTATATATATGTATATAAAATTTATGAGCAGACAAGCAAGACAAGCTTAGTACAAGTCTACGTATTTGTGTAGCAGAGTACAAACAGCCTGTTGCGCCTTTGGCTCTTTGAAAATATGTCAAAAGTGAAAACATACTCACAGATACACATACTTAAAGATACACACACACACTGCCAGTAATAATAATAATAATAATAATGACATTTCAAGTCAATGGCCGGGCACTTAAGCCATAAAAATGAGTAAGCAATCTTTGAAAAAGCCAGGAGAGACGAGGGCACAAAAAAAATAAATACGGTCGCCAGAGCTACACATAAAAAAGGGACCTTCAACACAGCTGATAAGGATTTTAGTTACGTTTATTTACGTGCCACAACAGATCGCATCAGGCAGCAGTCATTTAAAAATAACGACAAAAGCCAAAATGTCAACCGAAACAAAAAAGGAACGAAAACTGGAGGCTCAATTAGGCAGAAGTGACAGGGTTTTTTTTTTTTGAAGAAGCATTAAGTATTTGTTTTATGCCTGCTTGGCCTTGGCTTGGCTTCTTAATGATTCATGTAAAAGATATTTACCTTTTAGGGTTTAATTTGGGTTTGCGGTAACTAACGTTTATGCCGAGAAAACAAAACAATTTTGTTGATCTTTCAATTTATCAGCTAAATACCACACTAATGCATTTTATTGTTAGAAATATTTTCAAAGATTTTGCGCTCAAGTGCCAAATAAAATAAAACGTATAATATCTGCTAGCAAATACAATTGTCTGCCCACTATGCCCCTAAAAGCCATATCTGACGTCCAAAGCTTGGCAACTTGCAACTGGCAACCACAACAAAAGTGAAAGATATTTCTTAGAGAGCGCCCGGAACACTGCCGAAGTGTGGAACTACTACACATAGGACGTCGTCGTCTAGGATGATGATGACGACACTGGCAAAACTGCAATAAAAAAACTGCACACAAGCACAAAGCTAATAAAGTGAAATATGTTCCCAAAGCAGAGTGAAAAATGCAATAAAAATATGTACACAATAAAAGCAAAACAAAAAATAAAATACAATAATAAAAGACTCCGTGAGAGTGGTTGTAAAAGTAAAAAAAAAGGAAAAAATATGTATAGAATGAAATAGAATAGAAAAAAAAAATACGGATTGGTCGTCGTGGCGACACACTGAAAGATTTTCCATTACATTTGTATGAGCTGCCTTTTCCATTTTCACGCGCACAGCGGAAAATTTTAATTTATGAACCTGCTCATAACTCTTTGACTCTGTGCTAGGCAACAAAAACATCCCAGACAAGCTGACGAACCGACTAACCCCAACGCCGCACACATAGCTCTCCTCCTAGCACTAAAGTGACAATTTAAATTGCCATGCCTTGGCAACCCTGCCCAACGTCTGCGTCTCTTAACTTTGATGTTAGTTCTTTGGCTGAGAGGAAGCAATGCACAGTGGTTCCTGTCATAGGCGAAAAGTAATAAAAAAATGCAAGTCCAGTTTAATCAGCTTAAAGTCACTAACTGCACTTCAAACTCTAATCTCCACTTATATTATTGCATTTTAGAAATTTGAAGCCAGTCGAAAAATCAACACTGGATTTCGTAGTAAATTATAATTGTGAGCAGTCCGGACAACTTTTCAAGAGAAAGTTTTTATAAAGGACGACTGTTTTTGAAATCCTTGCTATGTAGTATCGTTTTAGAAAGTAGTTTAACTGAAAATTATTTAATATTCAGCCCATTTACGATGAACTCATAATTTATAAATATGTCTGCAAGATCTTTAGAGCTGATGGTATACCATTGTGCAATCACACATTTTTCATAATAACTCTTTTTAAAAACTTTTCTGCTTCACATCTACTTATACATTTATTTTTGTGTGGTTTTTTCGATACCACTTTCATTTCCTTGTAATACTTATTAAATTTAATGATTGTCCAGGCTCATGTAATCCGTCTCTGAGGTTGTGACCTTCGAGCTTGCTTAAAGCTATGCTTAAGTGTTCGAATTGGTTCCCAAAGCATTTTTTAATGTAGCTATTAAATAAACGATTAATCAATAAGGTTATTAAGGTATACAAAAATCGTATTTACTTTAAAATTCACGATGCTACAATATTTATCAGACATACTTGTACTACTAAAGGGTGATTTTTTAAGAGCTTTCGGACTTTATTTAAAAAAAAAAAGCACATAAATTTCAGAAAAATTTATAAAATCTTTATTTGAGTCGATAGAACGATCTATATACAATAATTTTATGTTAAAGATGATTTCATGTAAATGTTGACCGCGGATGCGCCTCAAATGGTTCATACGCTGGGTCTAATTTTGGCATGCTCTCCAACATATCGGCTGGTATCTCACGAATAAATTCTTCAATATTGGCTTCCAGTGCTTCAACCGTTGCGTTAAATCGCACGATCAAGGCGGCCAATTGACCGGCCCCAAACATAAAATAAAGTGTTCACCGAACTCGCCTCTCAATTGGGCAATGGTTTCGCGTGCTGTGTGGCATGTGGCACCGTCTTGTTGAAACCACATGTCAGGCAAGTCCAGCTCTTCCATTTTGGGCAAAAATAAGTTTGTAATCGTCGCACGATAGCGCTCGCCATTCACAGTAATGTTCCAGTGACTTTTTGGGGATGCATTGGCAGTTCTTGCAATGCTTCTGGCTGCTCTTCACACCAAATACGGTAATTTTGCTTGTTCACGTATCCATTCAACCAGAAATGAGCTGTGTCGCTGAACACAATTTTCCGATAAAAAAGTGGATCTTCATCCAACTTTGCCAGCGCCCATTCACCAAAAGTTAGCCGTTGTGGTAGGTCGTGTAGCTTCAATTCATGCACCAGCTGTATATTAAAAGGTTTTACACCCGAATCCTTTCGCAAAATTTTCCACGTAGTGGAGTAACAGAGGCCCAATTGCTGCGAACGGCGCCGAATTGATAATTCACGGTCATCAACAACACTGGCGGATACAGCTGCGATATTTTCCTCTGTCCTCCCTCTACGTATGCGTGTTAGTGGTTTAATGTCCAGCAATGTTAATTTGGTGCCAAATTTAGTCACAACATTCCGAATAGCCGCCTCAGAAGATCGCCCAAACTGACCATAAAATGGAAGGAGTGCACTTCTTAACCGAGCATGAATTTTGATAATAAAAAGTAACACAAGACACAGAAACAGCTGAGCTGACAAAAACAGTGTTGCCAAAAAGAAAGTTGCTAAAAAATCACCTTTTACATAGTTTTAGTATAATTATACCCTGTACCGTATGGTACAAAGGGTATATTGTGTTTGTGCAAGCCGAAAATGTATGTAACGTACAGAAGGAGACGTCGGAGACCCCCCAAAGTTACCTAAAGTATGATCAGTGTGACTCGAGAAGTCGATATACCCATGTCCGTCTGTCCGTCTTTCCGTCTGTCCGTCTGTCTGTCTGTCCGTCTGTCCGTCTGTCCGTATGAACGCCTAGATCTCAGAGATGGTAAGAGCTAGAGCAATCAAACTTTCAGATAAGATCCCTTGTTAATCCATAGGAGACAAGTTTATTTTATTTTTTTGATATCGGGATTACATAATATAGCTCCCATAGGGGTGTTTCAGAGGACCTCGAAAAAAAGCAAAAGTTTTAGATGGATAACGTTTGTTTATGAAGATATCATAACCAAATCTAGCAGTCGGAAGTTTTTTAGAGATCCCCAGCACTGTAGCAAATTTTTTCAAAATCGGTTGACTATATCATATAGCTCCCATAGGATCGATCGGTCGAAAAAATGTTTTTTTACAAAATTCGTTGTGTTTCGTTTGGTTTTGAAGATATTGGAACCAAATTCGGCAAGAGGAAGTTTTTTAGAGTTCCCAAGCTCTGTTACAAATTTGATCAGAATCGGTTGACTATATCATATAGCTCCCATAGGACCAATCGGTCAAAATATCGTTTTTTCTACAAAATTCGTTGCGTTTCGTTTGTTTGTAAAGATATTGTTATCAAATTTGGCATTAAGAAGTTTTTTAGAGTACCCAAGCACTGCACCAAGTTTGATCAAAATCGGTTGACTATATCATATAGCTCCTATAGGAACGATCGGTCAAAAAAACGCTTTTTTTTACAAAATTCGTTGTGTTTCGTTTGGTTTTGAAGATATCGGAACCAAATTTGGCAGTCTTAAGTTTTTTATAGTTCCCAATCAGTGTACTAAATTCGATCAAAATCGGTTGACTATATCATATAGTCCCCATAGGACCGATCGGTCAAAAAAATTTTTTGGTGCAAAATTCGACTGATTTCTTTTTTTTAATGAAAATATCGTAACCAAATTTGCCGAATAAAATATCTTTTGGAGGTTTTAAGCAATGTGTCGGACTTAATTGCAATGTGGTGGTACAGGGTATCCCAAAGTCGTCTGCGCCCGACTTTAACGTACGCCATCTTTTTTTACATCAATTCAACCAGAGCGGCAAACCTTCAGAATACCTGCAAAGATCTGGTATATAAGTTTCGAACCAGGGCAAAGGACTCAAGACTCAAGGAACGATTTCAGAAAAACTCTGAATCAAGATTCATTAAAATAATGAATACCAAGCTACACTTTATGGACATGCTAGAAGGTTTTTAATATTAAAAAAATTTTTTTTTGCTTATATGCGAGACTTTTTATTGTTTTTTTGTTTAAGTCTCAATTTAGTACTTGGCCATAATGCATCAATACAATATATCATGAACCACTGTGCAATGCTTGGTTATAAGGCATGCCCTGATGTGCTCTTCGTCTTTTGCTGGTTTCGTTCTAAACACGCATAAAGATAAAAGGAATAGATAGACATAAGTTCATGATACTAAAATCATCAGTATTGATGTTGCTTAACTAGCTCTATGATTGCTTTGACAGCCATAAAAACATTACAAAGTATTATTCGAATCATTAAAGCTTATCAAAAAAAATCTTTGCTTTTTATTTACAGATAAACCACATTACACTAGACGTCGTCGTCCCTCGCTCGTCGCATTTAAGTGTCCAAAAGCCCTTTGGGGGCACGGTATTGAAATACTGTCGTAGGCATTATGTCTCGATCGCCGCCTTGATTTATGATCCAAATACATAAGTATTATTGCATACGGTTTTTTACATAAACTTGTAAACACAAAATTTAAACCGCTTCGGTATGTGCTATAGCTTGTTTTTGTTGTTTGAAAAATTCACCACAATAAAATGTGATTAGTGTCAAAAATGAAAAATTACAAGAAATAAGTGATTTCCACATAATTTGCCCGGCTCTGCGCCGCTGAACAGTCGTCAACGCTGAGCAGGAAAATCGTTTTGAGGAGGGGTAAAAAAAAAGTGAAACGAGTGTAACGAGTAAACCGAATATAAAGCGGTTCAGCAAAGCAAAGTAAAGTAAAGCAAAGCAACGAACCAACGTGGCAAAGTGATTAATAATGTGAGAATTTACAGGGCTAAGGTGAGCAAAAGAAGAGCAAGAGTAAGAGCAACAAAGGAAAGCCCTTTTAAAACGTGCAAACCCCCTGCATAACAGTTAGATCCCCTAACTAATAATAATAAGCAAAACTGGTAAACCTCAGTCAAGGCAACCCTGCCTGATTACAGCTGCTCTTTTGGACACTCGGTAGCGGGTCTCGCAACTCTCCATCATCGACTTTGACTGGGACTTCGACATCTACTTCGACATCAACATCAGCATCCACTAAGACTAAGACAGCACGAGCTTGGCTTGGCAAAATGGCATTCCTTAAAAGGCAGCATTTTTCATTGTGGATTATAACGACGACATTTCTGCTTCTGACCGCTGCCGGCTTGGATTCTGTGGTGGCGCTCCAAGGCGTGCCGACTTGGATGTAAGTACCCCACCACCATTTTATTTTCATTCTTTATTGCAAAACTCTTTTTGTTTTGCTTTTCGCTTTTCTTGTCTTGGCTTCAATAGTGTTGGCAGTCAAAGACCGCTTGGTTTTGGCTAATGATTTTTAAATTTCTTATGTACTAGTATGTACAGAAATTGTTTTATATGTTTATGTATGTATGTGCGAACTAGCATGTAATGCTGATGAGCGCAATTAGTTCGCAACTATGTGAATGCTTTGGCTGCGCCTTTGCCCATAGTGGGTTTATCTAGCATCTGCTCATTAATCACTTTAAGACGAACTTAGCTCGGCTTAGCGTTTAAATCGAAATCTGCATAGGTATACTCGTAGGCATATACATATGCATTTGGGTTGCAGTCGATTAATTGATCATAATTTATACAAACAGCTTTATATGCATGTTGGTAAGAATACAAGAAACGGGATACCTTAGCAGTCAATCTCTCCAATTTGCAGTATTTTACATAGTCCATTAAAGATCCGACTAATATTCACAAGTTCCTAACAATATTTTTTATAAATAATGGTTTTGTCGAGTTATCGATATTGTATACTTGTTTTCACAGTTTGCTGCAGAGGCAATAAATTTTATTTTTAAAAAAACTTGGTGGTACCCTGTTATGGTACTTATTGAAACCTAAAAAATTATCTCTTCACTCCTAGGTTCTGCATTACAGTCTATTGAATACGATGTTCATAGCTTAGTCATTTATAGAAGAAACCGGCTTGAAATTTTTAACTGTTTTGGTTGAAACCAAGAAGGATTTTATTAAAAAAAAAGGAAAGAAGTTTAAATGAAAAATTCCATTGCTTTATCTTTGATGTTGTTCGAGTTTTATGCCTCATAAATATATATAGTATACAAGGGGCTTCGCACGCCATCATACGGGCTTCTTTATTTCATTCAGATCATCCAGACTATTATATACTCTGTACAATTCATTATTTCCATAATGTTCATCCCATTGCTATGCTACAGTCGGTCCTGTCGGACTTTACAATATTCTGGAATAGCAGCGAATAGGAACGTTGACAATGGCTCCTTTTCTGTTCTGTTTCAATTTTGGTTTAGTTTTATTACCTCTCAAGAATTTTTTTAACTATTGTAATGTTTACCTTAAATTCGCACTTCATAAATGCCTTAATTTAAACAATAGTTATTTGCAATTTATGCAAAATATCAAACTAATTTTGAAAACAACTGTTGCAACATAGAATTAATGCCATCAAATATTGAAACAAATGTGAACAACAAAATTGAAATAATGTCATGTGAATTATTCCGCTTTTCATGATACATTTTAGTGTTTCGTAGGAGTTTTCACCTGCATGATTTCAGTGTATTGCTGTAAAACTTTCATTATACACACCGTATGAGCTGTGGCTATCACATAGTGTAAGTTTCACCTCGATATGTTCACGCATTTGAACAAAATCGGTACCACACTGATTTTTGTTTTGTTGACGTATTTATATATAGATGTACAAAACCTTTCAAATGCCCCTTAAATTTAACAAAACTATGCTAAAAACCTTCCGCACATCATAAGGAACACACTAAAAGAAATTTGGTTTGAATACAGTGGATAGTTCGTGAGTCTATAAAGAACATACGAACATATTTCATTTTTATGTTTATAGAAACATGCATTATTCGAAAGCTGGACAAATTCTATTTTTCATAGTGTCCTGCTTCACATATTTTCACCCATATTTATTACTTGCAACCTAGTCACAAGTCACTGCGACAACCAGTTACCATATTTACAACTCTGCTGTTGTAGCTTGCAACGTTTTGAAGCATAAAATAAAATACTTAAATGCCGCTTTAGAATTTAATGCTATTGATAAGGCCAATGCATTTGGATATTTATTGCAAGATCATTGTGGTTATTAAGGCAAAGACAGCTGACTCAAGTTAGAGACTCGAATCTTTTCGCCAATTTGCATTCAGCCAAGCGTGAATACACGATATGCACTTTGTTGCATTTAAAGTTTGATAATAACTTTGTAAATCATTATGGAGTCACTGTGAAATCTATAATGTATATGGATATAAAGAAATTCAGAGTAAAGTGGGATTTTATGCTTTGGTTTGGATCCATAAAGCGTCCAATCTAAGAGGTATGTAACCTTAGATATTGGGTTCGACTTATTTGAATTCACAATGTTGTTGCTTGGATTTTTTTTTAAGGTAATTTTTAAAACTTTTAACGTATCGTAAGTTCCGTGAACTTCCTGCAATCGTCTTTTTGTATGCTATAAATAAGATAATATATTTTATAATATTCATTATATTAATAATTAACTGACTTTTGTTAAAAAATTGGATGCCTGTTAATTTATTAAAAGGGATATTGGGCATAATTGACAATTTGCTGAAAAACATAATTGTGATGATTTATTCATCGACCCCCAAAAACATGTGGTAAACATAGTCTGACCTTCGAACCTATGCTAAACAATAACTTCCAAACGCATCAAAAACATGTTTCTCGAGCACAATGGCCGACGATGTTTTTTTTACATGTTTTTGGAGTCAAAAAAACCCATGCATCCCAGGCTTCTGTGATAACCTCCAAAACACCTCGTTTAATAGGACTTTTTCAGATTACATCAGAAACCTGACGTGCTAGGTTTGTGGATTTTGATTCAGCAACTCAAAATAATGGTAACCATGCAACGTATAATGTTCAGAACACTTGGCAAAAGCCTCATTTATGTCCACGTGTTAGCAGTAGCTGAGAACTAAATTCCCAACTCAGCCTAAATACCTTTAAATTGGGAAAACTCATTTGATTTGATGGGAACGACCGAATATTCGTTCATCTTAACTAGAACATAATTGTCTGCCGTTTAAGAAATTTGTTTTCTTACTATTTATAAGCATTTAAAGAACGTCTCGACTTAAGCGGAATTACTCCAGTGGGGAGGTATTTAGTTAATTTGTTTATCAACAATTGGTTAATTGACAGTCCCAACAGTGGAATCTTTCAGATCTTGCTTGTCCACACCATGTTTGTGGGGCAGCTGTTTTCATATTCCAGACAAAGCGGCAGTCAGCTACTTGTGTCCATTGTCTAACTATCAAGTATTTAACCAATTAAGTATACCGCAGACACCGAAATATTTAGTTCAAAAGTATACAAGTACTTAAGATATGTATCTTGGACAATCCATGGAAACAGCCAACCAAGAACCAACAACCTATGCTACACCAGCCTAGCTTCAATGATCTTCTGACAGTCTGTCGTCCAATATTCTATCTAAGCATTTTAATGTTGGCGTTGATGTGGATCTGGATCTGGATGTTGGCGTTGGCGTTTGAATGTTTCACTTAATCCACAGAGCACAAAGTACAAATTGAGCTGTTTGTCTATTTATCTCGTTAAAGTATGTTTTTGCCGCTGTTTGTTGTTGCATTAGTGAAATATTTTCTCTCGTAGATTTTAGTTAGTTTGTGCGTTTTTCGTGGAGCAGCAGCAGGAGCTGCGTGAAGAAGGACAGAGCTTGGACGGGGAAATGGGTAGGGGGACATGGCAGCGCACGCCGTTTGACGCCCGCTGCGTTTAATTGAATCATTAATTAGCGCACAGCGGCAGGTCACCGTGGCAACAGCTCCAACTACATCGAGCTGGTCTTTGTAGCTGTTGGAACTAAGATCTGGAGGGAGTAAGGGGGTTGCCTAATGGGCAAAGTTTTATGATTGCGTATTTATGAAGTACTATATATACCCGGTAGCACAAAACTTTACGTACATATTGTTTCATTTGATTTACATCATAGACGTTAGATGAAACAGCCATATATGTGGTCAAAATGTATAAAATTTTGTTTAGTTTTCATATGAAATGGCCAACAGTCGCTTGTAGGAGGGCAGGATGACATGTAAATAGCCCAAAACAAAAGCAAAATAAAACAAATCATTTACACAAGGATTTTCACAGATTTTTATAATAACTTAGAAATATGAAGATTGGGATTCCACAATTATAACTTAACACGCTAAACACTGCTTGTTGCAAACTCTACAAAGCAGTGCCATTTCGAGTATTTAAGTCACCGCTTAACCAAATGAGTGTACCACATTTTTTGATGTAGCATGCATTAATTACGATAACGTTGCATTAGCGGCTTAGGAGTTTTAAATTTTGTGTTATTAGGTTCACTAGGGCGTGTGCACTAAAGCGTGCCAAATCTGTCCATTAAAATAACACTACCCTCCCAATGGGTATGCGTTTCCAAGAACGTGCTCGACACAATATAAAAATTTCATCACATGAACAAACCGCAAACCACATGAGGTAAAGTGTGTGAACCTAGCAAAGGCATTCCAAAAACTATTTTAAAATTACAAACAGTCTTGCAAATTGCGCAACTTTTTCTAGCACTACCCATATAAATTCCATATTTCAAATACAAATGAACCACAAAAAAAAAAGAGAATAAGAAAAAACAAATATGGCTTTCACTTGCATGCAAAAGTTATCAAGGCCAATTTCAAGCCGTAAAGTCCTCATACGAGGTTTGTGCGTGTGTGAGGAATATAGTATCCGTATATCCTATTGGGTTGTTGGTAATGGTATGTGTGTTTGGTAAAAGGTGCACGTCAAAAGTTTTTCAACTTTTTTCAACTGCAATTGACCAGCGCTCCAATTTCTGAGAACAATTGCAAAGGTAAAAGTTGTTGTGCGAAAAATGCATTCTAGAAATTTTTATTAACCTGCACGTGCAATAAACTTTTGTGGGTCGTCGAGTTTCGTAATGCTGCCAACAATTAAAAACATAAAAATTAAGAGGCATGAGCAAAAAAATAAAAATAAGAGGAAGAACTAAAAGTTTCAACGAAAATAAATTGTTTTAGCGAGCTTGCGAGCATATTAAAAAGGCTTTGGTCGACTGCAGTTACGCATACGCACCGTTGCACATATAAAATTCTTTAAGCTGCCGGTAAAAGTGCTGCAAGAGGGAGCATATGTGAAGTGTGTGAGGGCTTACAAATATAAATGGCTGTTTCTTTTAAAAATTCAAACCAATTTTGATTTTAGAATTTATTACGCTCATGGCATTTAAAATTTTTTATGATGATAATTCAGCATTATGAATGGCACATATTAAGACTTACATCAGCTCAGGATTCGTATTAGCATCCAATCGATTAACATTTTTTTCTAATTTTCAGATTAGATGCGTTATTATGCCAGGGGTGACAGGTTTATTTTATATTTTGAATATCTGGGTTATAGCTCCCATAGGGGTGTTGATTGAAAAAAACAAAAAAGTTTTAGATGGAAAACTCGTTTGTTGATGAAGATATCGTAACCAAATATATCATTCGTAATTTTTTCAGAGTTTCCAAGCACTGTACCAAATTTGTGACAATCAATTTTTTTGCACTAAATAGTTTATGAAGGCAACAAAGGGGAACATGGTTTCAGTTACAGGGGCGGATACAAATTTGTGCAGCAAACTATTATGAGAGATAATGTGTACTGTATAATTGTGATAAATTTTATCCAGGTGTGGGCTTAATACCCGAAAGGAATACAGCAAGACAATGACATGAATTTAAATAATGAACCTTTCTTCTTATACATGACACAAATTTAAACTACGCTTGGACTTTCTTCCAAGATAAAATAAATTCCAACGTAGCATTAAAGAAATTTTCAAATGTTTATTTCTCTTTGATTTTTAAAAGAACTGCTCATTGTATATGCGTGTATGTGTGTGTGTGTGTGTGTGTGTGTGAGTGTGTGCGTGCTTTGTTGTTGTACTGTTGCACGTTTGTTAATGGCTTTTAATGTAATAAAATAAAAATGGCGCTGTTAATGTTCACGCAAATTTCTTGGCCATTAAAACGGTACGCGGTTCATGTTAGGTATTATTTGCGAAATAAGGGTTGAGTCTGTAACCTGAACCCGAAACGTTGGTCGGTTAATCCTGCAGCGTGACTGACTGGCTGCCGCCAAGTGGCTTGGCTTGGCTTGGTCTGGCTGGGATTGGTATGACAGGCAGCCGGAGCAGCAGTTGTAAGTGAATTATTGCGTGTCGGCGACTGATTGCGTCAAGTTGGCGCTGTTTTAGTTGTTGTTGGAGTTGTTGGTGTTGTTGATGCCCCTGATGAACTCGGCGACACGAGGCTGCGCGTGGCAGGCCGCCAGTTAACAGACAGCTGGCTGACATGTCCTGGCCCGCTGTTGTTGTTACTACTTTGAATTTTGAGTGACTGATGAATGAGCAGCGGTGTAAGGTGCAAAGGTGTAAGCAGCGAGGTGTGTGTGGCAACATGTCGTATAAGAACAACAGCAATGTTTAGTTGGCTGCTGCAGTCACGCACACGCACATCCGGACAACCATATATACATACATAAAAAATACGTTTTAGTCGAGGATGTGGTGCTCGATAGTGGAATACCCTATTGTTGACAAAAGAAAGGGGAATTGCAACAAGCAGTTTTCATTCGGAAAAGTTTATTTTTATGCAAAATGCTACTTGTGTTAATTTTATCCGATTTTAAAGTCATTAAAATCACATAAAAGACGAAGGGTGGTGATACAAAGCGTACATTTTGGACTTTATCCGATTTTGTTCATTTTCGACACGGTTAAGAACCGTGAAATTCTACTTCTGAAGAGTAGAGCAGATATCGAATCATCTCATCTTCTAGTAAAATTTTGTGTCTCTATTTAATGTGGCCGATTGAATCTAGGTGTTAATACGATAGTTTCATCGCTATCGGAGTAATTGCTGACCATTTTGGTACAAACAACTTATAAGCTGTCGCGCATCCCTATCTCTGTCACATGCATTGCATGCATCCTTAATATCCTGCACACCTTTAGTGTGCAGGGTATAACGAAGCCTGCTTCCACCGTATTCAAAAAAAATTGTGACGCAGTTTAACAAACATTTCACACTCCCAAAGACACATACACACAGATCCAATCACAAACTCTGTGAAGGGATTGAAAACTTTTCGTACTTTGAATTTTCACAATTTTCCGGAATATTACATCGTTTTTCACACTGTCGTTGTGATTGTTGTTGTTCTTGTAGTTGTTCCGGTTCCTGGTAGTACTTGTTGTTATTGTTTTATTACTTTAAACAATAAATATGTGCGTCTGACGCAGTAACTTGGGGTCCCATGCAGAGTCCCCATAGACTTGTTGGCCATTGTGAAGGGCAACGTCAGCAACAAATTATTATTATTATTTGTCGATAGCTTTTTACATTGACTCTACCACATTTTACTGTGAACATGGCATACATTTAATACAACCAAAACTTCAACCAGAATCAGAATAAAAAAGTGGATACTGTTGGACAACAAGCCTTAGTTTTAGTTACAGCAACTATCAAGAACCTTAAAATAACTTTTTGTGGCATGCCTTGGCCAAAAAAACAAATGAAAATTGTTTTTTGGTTGCATCCTTTTGGTCTGTTGAGGTTTAGCACTTCCGCTGCGGCAAATTCCATAGTTTTTGGATTCTTTTAGGTTTTAAATTTTCAAAGAGTATGTGTCTTTTGTGATGCAGTTTATTATAGAAATTTCACATAGAACTCCTATAACTATGAATTTCCCGTCGTCCTTAACACAAAAAATTTTTAGACTACTCTGTAAACGATTAATTTTTGTATATAATAATATGATACGATAAAAATTGATCTAAATTTATAAAAGTTTGTGACTAAGAGAAATATTATACATATTTTTTAATAATTTATTTACCCTTAATTAATATAGTTTTTAATTAAATTCTAAAAAAGAAACAAAGACAATTATTGCAGTAGTTTAATTTATAATAAAGCTCTTCACATCTCAAGTGTTTTAATTAAAAGTAAATATAGACAAGAAGACTCTAAGCTTCCTGGAAAGCCTAGCCCATTATTTTATTTACTTATTCCATAAAATTATTTACTTACTGTGCTTCATACTTAAAAATAAAAAATGTTTGCCTTAAGCAATGTTTTTACTAAAATATTTCCTGTAAAATGATTTAAAATGTAATGAAATTTTACTAAATTTCATGACCAAATTATTTCACCTTTGTTTTTGCGGGGACACAAGATGCTGTTTCCATTTTTATACCCTGCATCTATATGTACAAAGAGTATATTAGACTATAAGGGCTAGAGACACGAAACGCGAGCAGATGTAGTTTATTGGATTGGCAATATCCTGCCAATACCCTGCCTACGCGCTTCATAGCTACACCCTTAAAAATTTTTATCTGTAACTTAACAGAGTCATACAACAAAAGTTATGATCAAAAATGTTTGTACTCCCCTTTGCCTATAAACTACTTAATTATGGTAAAAAATTACCTAGAATCCCCAATATTGGTACTATTGTTCATGTGATCCTAATAAATTAATCCACATCTAATTCTTTAATGATTCGTCCTCCAACCCCACGCAATTGATTAAACATTATTCTCCCACACACTTCAATATATGCACTTGAAACTTGCCCGAAGTGTTCGAAATATCGTCTTTGACGTAACTTTCGATTTTTATGAACATCGGTAAAAATTTGCGAAACTTATAGGTTAAAATATCGCTCTGCACCAAAAAAAAAAAAAAATACAAAGTTCTTAGAAGGACTATTCAGAAATAGTTTTTTTTGTCGAGAAAAAAGGTACAGGGTACTACACTGTCGGGCACCGCCCCGACTGTATCACGTTTTTTTAAACATTTTTTCGTAACCTCAAACTTAAATATGCAAGCTAAAAAACATTAAAAAATAATATTTTATACCGAAAGGGTATTCAAACTTGTACCAATCAAACTTATTTTTATTTCAATACGTCCAGGTTAGTCTTGCTTAATGGTTACACTTTTCTTTCTTGTTGCGTTTACCAACCCTTGCATATTCAAGTATTGCATGAAAGCATTTTCTCACACTTACTTTGCATTTCATCTGTGAAAGAGTGCTTCCATTCAATGTGCACTCATGCTGATCCCTTCCTAACTATGATGAAATATTTCGTATTTTCTCAGCATGCAAAGCTCTTACAATTAGCGATAGACAAATGTTGATTCTTTTGACGGCCAGTTACAAAATATGCGTTGTTATCACTCGGTGGTAACCACAATACCGCCAGAAACAAATACGAACCGCTTGTCACACGCTTACGCTTGTCGACCAGGCTGAAACCGAACCGAACCAAACCAAAAACCTAAAAGAGAGACAAACTGTTGGCGGCAACAAAAGCTAAACTAATCACAGCAATTTATCTGCTGTCATGCAAAATTGTCGAAAATAAATTTTCACCACAGTGCGCAGCAACGAAATGAAAAGAGACGCAACGCCTCGCAGCAGCTTACTCTTAACTATGTATCTCTGTGCTGTTGTTGTTGCTTCTGTTGCTTGTTATTGTTGCTTGTTGTTTTGCATAAAACGTTGCAAGCAACAATTTGCCTGCTGTCTGTGGCAAACGCTGTTGCGGCAACCCCCCATCAAAGTTGCCTTACTTACCCCTAACTTAACCGCAAAAACAGTGCTCTTCTCTACCTTACCCCTACCCCTGGACACAGCTACACTTTTCACCGTTTGGGGCAAAACAGAGTTTTCCGGAACTTAAACAAAAATTTAAAGGTTTTTACTAATGGTATATAGTTAAACTGAGTGATTAGCAAACTAATTAAGCCTAGTGTATGGTGTAGAGACCATGTGCTTAACAATTCTCTAAAGATTTATGTGTGCGCGTATATGTGTGTGTGTGTGTGTGAAAGTGAATTGGGAGAGGATTATTTAGTACTAGACTTTGCACATGCTGCTCTTGGAATGCCACTTGACATAGTTCAAGGCATGCACAACAGTGCATATACATTCTTATATGTACAGTCAGAACAAAAATTATTCGAACACCTTAAGGTCTTAACTTTAATACTCCGTGTCAAAATGAAAATATAATTTATTTGCAAATTGAAAATAAAATATTTCAACTAAAGAAAGTCAATGCAGTTGTTGAAAATGGTTCCGTACAACAACTGCCACTTAATTACTTCAGGAATACACAGTGTGTCCATATTCACAATATTTAGTACATTTTTTTTTTTTTGCGTTTTCTCGTATTTTTTCGAATTCTGTTTTGATATTTCGGATTGAAGATAAAACGATAAAAAAAATACTACCAATGCTATATAAAAACTGGAATTTTCTTTAACGTCCATTATACACTTATATGTATATACTTTTGTTATATAACATAGCAAATTTTTTCTTTAAGTTACTCAACATTTGCTTCGGTTGCGCCGATAAAACTAAACAAATGCTCATATTTTCCACAAAATCATGGAGCAACACAGTTTTTCTGCCTTGCTGAGATCTCTGTATACTAATAATAATAATATTTAACGTTTTAATTCTGACTATTAATAACTGATAATTAGTTTGTCTTAATTATTTGCAATTTGTCGGAGACTTGGTAGGTCTGCATGAAAGATCGAGGAGTACAAACGCCAAGCCTATCAAAGGCTGGAGATCCCTTTACAGACTGATGTGATTTTGTTATTATAAGATATCCTTTTACTGTTTTCGATGATTATTTTTTTCTAATATCATTGGGATTCAAGTCTGAAGTCTAAACTGCTTCAACTGGTATTAGTCCGAAATTTGTAAGACAACTGTTCGCTAAGTTGCTTTAAGCACTGAATAAAGTGTCTGAATAATTTTTGTTCCGACTGTATATACTTACCATGTTACTCGATGTGTGTGTATGTGTTGCTTTAAGCACAACACATGCAAAACAAAACACGTTCTCAGTTCATTGCTGCTGATTTGCATGCAAATTGTTCCGACTGTAACAAAATTTTTCGTAATCTAATCAGACCCTAAGGACTTATTTGGTTTGGACATACATATAAACTAAATGTTGAGCCTGACTGGTCGCTCGGTTGGGGATTTGCCATTTTCGCCGAATCGGCTTTGCATGTTTGCACTGGTTCTAAAAACAACAACAACAATAACTGCCTTGGGCAACAGTAACTGCAATGGCTACTTCACGTACAGCAACAAGGCCAAAACGACAGGACCCTCCTAAACGGGTTAACGAGCTGACGTATGAGTTCCGAAATGAACGAAGTTGTAAAGCGATTTATGCGCTTGACGAATTTAGCTCAAATGTCGTTTAAAATAGAAGAGCGCAGATTTCAAATGGACCCAGTCCTGCCCAAGTTCTATATGTATTATACTAATGGGACTGTGCTTGTGTGTGGGTGTTCGGGCACTTAGTGTGCACTGGTTGCAGATGTAGATTTTGGGTAACTCTTGTTGAGTGTCAAATTTAAGTGACATGAAAGGATTTAACTAAGGCGATTAGCCCATTAAAGTTGATTTATTCAAATGTAAAACACAAAAAAAGGCAAATGGAAATCTAAAAGTTAGCGATAGGAAGAGAGTTAAACCTTTTCCGTGTCTGACAGATGGAACGCATTAGACCAGGTACATATGCATGTAGCTACAGCTGAACAGTATTAATCAACCAAATCAATCATTGCTTTCAAAAGCAAATTGCTTCAAAATAATATTAAATTATCGGTCTTATTGGGACTATATGATATAGTCAAACGATTTCATCAAATTGGGTACAGTGCTTGGAAACTCAAAAAAGTTCCCAATGACAAATTTGATAAACAAACGAATTATCCATCTAAAACTTTTGTTTTTTTCCAGGTCGGCTATATAATATAAATTCAATATCAAAAAAATAAAATAAACCTTTCTCCCGTAGAATTCTGAGGCATCTAATCTGAAAGTTCTCTAGTTCTTCTCTCTGAAGTTGCTCTAGCTCTTACCATCTCTGAGATCTAGGCTTATATACGGACAGACAGACGCACACGGGTATACATATCTACTTCTCTAGTCACCCCGATCATAATTAAGGTAACTTTGGGGGTCTCCGACGTCTCCTTCTGTATGTTGCGTACAGGTTTTGAAAATTGACTTTTTTACTTTTTACAAAAATTCCCATTATTTCCATAGTTTTTCTCCGATTTTGATAAATAACCACTAATTTTTTTCGTAATCGGTTGGACTTTATGAGTCATGAAAAAAACTATATGAAACAATTTTTTAAAATTTAGAGACAGTTTTTTTTTCCAATTTCGAAAAATGTTTTTTTCGCAATATCTTGAACTGCTTGCCATGAAAAAATTGTTGGACTTCATTTTCGGTTTTAGCATGCCATTTTACTATGAAACCGACTCAAACATATTGAGGACACATTGTATAATTCGAGAAAACATTTTCGCAAATATTAATAGGACAAACCGAACAGACGCGGAGACCTTTATCCCAAGAAAGCAATTTGTAAACATACGGTATTGTTTGAAAACTCATATATCTTTTTAATAATTGGATCTATTTTAAGAGCCTACCACTTGCTTATCAAAAATATTTTGTAAAAATTATTCTTTTGACATATTTAGAGTAAATATTTAAATTTACTACAACTTTTAAACATATGTATGTATATAAAACTTATTAATTGCTTCCTTCAAAATGGGCACAAAAACAAATTGTGTTAAAGTTAAGCACATTATCTAAGAGCTGACAATGGGTATCATGGGGCCGCCAGAGTTTATCGTTTAGAGAATATTAATGGTGTTCGTAGAAAAAGCAACCTACAAATTTATGATCGCGGCGACTTGGAAACTATGTAAGCGCATAATATATAAAATATGTAGAGCGGTATTCTACCAAGAGACCCGACAAAACACAGACACATACACACTAACACACACAAGATGATCTTAACAGACACATCTGTCATTAGAGCCATATAATTATGGCTTTCAAACAGGCCAACAGCCGCAGCAATCATAGCAATTTCCGTCGAACTATCTAGGAGTAGATAGAGAGCCGCCGGTGTATAAAGGCAGCTGTCCAGATGGCCAGATGGCCTAGTGGACTCACTATGTAAAAATAAACCAAGTCATTGACTTAATCTCCGGCCGCATTTGTAGCACGTCGAACAATATCAAAGGAGTCAGTGCCAGACAAAAAGAAACACACAACATCTACAATATGCCCGCAATTAATATAATTATATTTATGCCACAAAAACAACAACCGACCGAGCACAGGTCGCTGCAACTGTTTCAAGTTGCCTGCTGCCTGTTGCCCGCTACCCGCCAACTTCTCACCAGAGTTCATTAAAAAATTTATTTGATCTTCTTGCTGCTGCCACGCGGCCAAGTAACCACTCAGCAGACGGCTATCATTAGGATGGTTGCTACAAGAGCGGGCCTAATGAACAAGACTATTTATTTACAGTGACTCAAAATCGTATTGGCGTAGGCAACTTTCTTGAGAAAAAGTGTATTCAACTAGCCGACTAAAACTCTTTTTTTATATACACCAGATACCTATACCAAGTACGAGTCACCTTGAACGTAACTTTAGGGAATGCGTATCCGAGGCTCTAGGGTTCTTCACTGTGACCATTATCTCACAGACAAAACTAAAATTTAAAACAATTATGAAATATTTTTGGCATCCTCGTGAATTTCGAATGTTGCCAAGTGAACCAAAATTAAGTCGCAGCTAAACTTGCACAAAAAAGCGGTGAGCCAAAACTTTTTTGATTGACTGTAGCTGGGACCGCATATAGAGCGATCTCAACGGAGGCGACTGCAGCCGTCAGTAGCGGGCAAGCGACAGACTAATGCATCTTTCAGCAAGTCTTCCGTTTGCAATTCAAGTTCAGTTTGATGATGGCCAATGCAGTAATGCATCAGATACATCCGAGAGGCAGCTAGGCGTACAACATGGCATCAAAAAATTGCTGCAACTTGAAAAGTCTTTAGCCAGTAGCGTCGTCTGCTTGCCGCCCCACTGTCCATTTCAGAGGAATTCACTTCAATTTATTTGTACTGACAGGCCAAAAGACAGACAAATGGACGTACAGTGGAACGTACTAGTATACATTGGCTTGATCGTATTGAGTCTCTTTCAGCTGTCTGTCAGAGTTTATCTACTTTTCCGCTCACTGATGCCTTCGACTTCGATAAACATTGACTCCGATTATTGACATACGGATGTATTGACGCTGTACGAACTTGAACTTCACCAAAGTGCAGCACGTATTGCTTATCTATTTGATTACACATTTTAAGGCATAATTAATCATAAACTGCTGGAAAACGATTTAGAAACTACACATGTAGTGAGTAGTCAATACAGTGTTGCATTTAAATTGATCGAATAGTTCAGCGTGCAACACGGGTTGAAGAATTAATTAAAATGGTATGAGTATTTTTCATGATCAGCTGCAAATGTTGTGTTTGCTTTAACAGCTGTTGTGCTAATGATCAGAACCAGACGAAGTGGACGAAAGACAAATAGCTGCATGAGTTGAGAGCACACTTGGTATAAGGCTGAGCAATCAATGTGTGTAAACATATGCATTGGGAATTAAGGGTGTACCAAAATTTACCTAACAAATGGATATACTGGTGTACCGAATAGAAATTTCATTTTGGTCTCGGCTGATTGGAGCCTCGTTTATAAGAGCTAGGTAAGAGTGCTCAGTTGGTGGTCTAAAAATCAGAACGAATAGTCACAAATTCTGCAAATTGTCAGTGCACGTAGCTGCGGTTCTAGGCTTAGACGCATGAGTTCGGAGTTTTTGAACTAGTTCATTTCAAACTTCAAGAGCGGCTATTGAAAAACTCTATTTAAAAATTGAAAAATTACTCCCCTACTTAATTTTTTAAGCAACATGGACACACTGAGGAATGGTAGCGACTCGAAGGAAAACAAAACATTTTAATCTTTGGTTTTAAAAGCTTAGTTACTTTTGTAAGCTCACTCATTTTTTATGGGAAATTAAATGTACTTGCTGGTTACTTCTCGCCCTATAAATAATTTACCATATCGATTTCTTATATATATAGTATAGGATCTCACCATCTCCATCTATAGTCTGTCAAAAACCTTCATTTGCCATAAAATAAAATTAATTAGCGCACAAATGCCAGCGAAAGTGCCACGCCCCTGACTTACAACTTAAAATCGTTGGATCCCTTGGAAAACATTTGCAGAACAATAAAACTTTAAAAACAAACTAAGCGCCACACACACAACAACAAAAACAACAAAACAACCTGAAGCTCCATCAAAAAGATACAATGCGTAAATCGTGAATCCATTCAACTTTATTTATGGACTTTACAAGTTTGTATATAACTAATTGGTCAACATGTGAGTGTGCGTGAGTGTAAATGAGTGTGCGAGTGTGAGTGTGACATTTTGTGGTAGTGGCAAAGTCGTCGGTAGCACCAATGGCTGTGGGAAACGCAGCTGTCATTTCAACCGCCGTGGAGCGCCTCCCTCCATCCAATGAAAAGCACATACAATAACTAAGACATATAGACAGATACATCCACCAGATACGTACATATGTATACATATATACAACCTATATCGAACATCATAGTATAAGCCATTGCCGATGCAAACACAGTCAAAGTATTTAAGTGAACGCGAAGCTTTTAGGGTGAAACGATTTGAAGTTCATTTCAAATTCAATTCAATTTGTTTAAGCTCAGTTTAATTTTGATGTTTTAGTTTTTCCATCAAGCACTTTCAGTCGACGTTTTATAATTACCAAATTAACACTTTTATGCAAATTTGAAGAGACTAATAAAAAATTTGTGAGAGTTTTTATTATGGCTTCTTTTTTTCTCGTGAATTGACGTCAAGATTTTAGAGGCTATGTAAATTTTTATAAACAGAGTCGAATGAGATATGAGGCGCTTTAATAAAGGATAAGCCGGAAGAAAATGTCAAAAATAATTGCCTTGACTGGAATTTAAACTTAAGACTTGAGCTGCATTAAGCCAACTCAGCCAAGTCAGCTTTCCTTATATGTGATTTTGCAATTGAGGCAACTATCTCCGATGTTTATGCTCCGATTTTTATGATTTTCGGTGGTAACCGAAAATATTTTCCCAACTAATTAATTTTTTTTCGCTTTTTTTACTTCTAAAAATTTAAAAACCCCATAATTTTTTTCTGAGATGCATAATGAAAACGACAAAGGCAGAGATAATTTGTGTTAATGATTTATTCAGAAACGCCGACGAGCTACATTAACCATAGACTACATTTATTAATCTATTCTTAATGTAATTATTTCTGTTAAAATTTATATGTAAATGATTTATCAGCCGTGTGAAAACGAAAACGAATACAATGTTCGGTTTTATTTTGATTTCACATGTTTGCTGCACCCAATTTCACCGTAACAAATTTTTGTCATACTATATGTTCTTAGGTATACACGTTGCCATATGCATAACTGATAACTACGACCAAAAAACAAATCTATATATATATCTAAATATATAGAAGAGAGTTATGTTAGTTACAGCATTTATAACTCAAGAACGGCTGGGCGATTGATGATCTATGGTTTGTTGGATTCTTCTCCGCGCTGGTTAACAGAGTTACTACTAAAACATCGAAAAATATCGCGTATAAAGAAATAAACCGTGAAATTCTCTTACGGAGGCATGGGGCCAGATGTAGACAAATCGAAAAGCATCAAGATGATTCGACTAGAGCAAGTTTTCAACACTAAACTTAGAACGCATCACAGAGAAGACATAGAGTCTACGATTGTAGAGAAGAAACACTATGCTTAGAAGACAGCTCAGAGAAAAGTTGGAGTTAAGGACTGCAGAGCAGGAGCGTAATATAACAGAGCAGATAGGCTTAAGATGTTAGGCGAGACGGGCAAGTAAGGAATACTATGCAAAGAAGAATGCTCAAAGAATATTTAGATTTCACCATTACAGAGCAAGATCGTGAAACATAGCGTAGATGGCAAAACAGACAGGTAGGAAGATGCTAAGAAACCTGTAGACAGATAGATAGACAAGTAACACAGCAAAATACCAATTCGCTTTTTGAGAACGATAACGAAATAATGAAGGAGCGACCCGATAATGTTTACTTTTGCTATAAAGACTTGATGTTCCCTCATCATATAGAAAGAATTAGTAGAGATTATAATACATTTATAGAAACTTATGTGTGTGTTTAGTCCAGATATGCTTCATCTGGCAGATCTGTTTTCTTTTATTAACGGCATATTAACATTTTGTAAAACTTGCAGCGGTACAATTAAGTCAGGTAGATAGCCCAAAAATTCAATTTTAAATGGCTCCGATTTAACAGATTTAGCAGAATGGTTCAAAATCTTAACATCATTAAAGGAAAGATTAATGTCCCCTCGGCTACCGTTTATGATAATTAAGTCATTGGGATATAAAGCAGAACAGTATCAAAAGAGCCATTGTAAACATTTTTATTCCAATTGTGAATCCGAACAGCGATCTGCATTGTTTCAGGGTAATTTAAAATCGGGCTGATGAACATTATGGAAATAGAGACTTGCACAGGGAATATAATAATCTGGATAATCTGAATTGAATAAAGCAGATCGTACGGGGGTTGGCGTGCGAAGCACGCAGGGGGCAGAGCCTCCTAGTTATTTATAAATAAGCCATATTAATCATATAATTGTGTAAATTTATTTAACAGATGAAATAATAAAGTGATAGCAATATTTAAATCAAACTTTAATTTAAACGATATGAAGTAATCGAAAAGTGCATAGCTGTGTTGAAGAAGATATATGAAATGTTTATTGAAAACATTAAGGGAAATTGAGAAGTTATCGACAACAAATAATGCGAAATTGGTACACACTCTTCTTGTTTTCCTCAATTTTTAAACCTATAACATTACATCGATCTTTGCTGTGGTATCCCTTTGTGACCACTTTTTATACATCACCCATAGGATCAGAAGGAGGCATGGCAGACCATAACTCCTGTGTACCAAAATGCTTAACATAACCTCAGGTAGTGAGTAAGCTATGTCCGTCTGAATGAACATCTAGATTTTGGAGACCACAAGAGCTAGAGCAAAAAGATTTTATCAGTAGATGCGCATAAGTTGTTTCACTTAAATTTCTAACGATTTCAAAATCTGTTACATGCAAATCGAGCGCAAATATAATTTTTCGGGGAAAACCGTACAGGTTATGGAGCTGTACCGACTGCACTGTACCACATTTTTTCTTTCGGTACTATACTAAGCACAAAAAAAAAGCTTAAGTGCCTTAAAACAGTGATTTAAAAATTTGCTGATGATTTTTCAATAACGGCCAACTTGGTAAATATCGGTTGACAGTTTGGTTCACATTTCGATTTTCTGATTTTAAATGAATAATTATGTTAAATTTTTGATACTATGCATTATTGTATTTTTAAATGGATTGCCTTTCAGAATGAAATAAATAGCTGAGAAATCAAAAATGTTTAAAGTAGAAAATTTTAGATATTTCATTCTTTGATTACAAATTATTTAAAAAAACAAAATTGAATTTTACTGCCACAACAATAAAAGAAAAAACGAACTTAAATAGGGTCTTAAACCATAACATCATGCTCGAATTGTGATTTATCAAGTTGAGAAATTTGTTTTATATGTTTATTTAAAAATTAGAGTGCTGGTAAAGTTGTTTACATTTTATTTTATTTTTTTGGGGAAAACTAAGAATAGACTTTATTAGCTTTTGTTATGCTTGAGCTGCAGGGAGAGCTGATGACCTCGCAAGTAAATGCAACTTTAGATGTCAAAAAAATTAATAAAAAATAATTTAGGGTATTTCATTTTAAACGTACACCATAGCGCTTCATTTACATAGTTATTTTTATTTTTTTGTGGCAAGAAGCAAATGAAAATAAAACCCAAATCAGATAAAAGCAGCGAGTTTCATTTTCTCAACAGAAACTTAAACGAAGTTACCAGGCAGCTGCAACTGCAGCGTGGAATCGTGGATCGTGGCTAATCTTAAAGTGTTTTAATTGCGTTTTGTCTACGTTGAAATATGTAAAGTGTTTTTCGAAAATGCCCATTTACCTGAGGCCAAGCGGGTCTCTGGAGTAAGTGGATGCCGTGGCCGCAGACGCGTGGTCGTCAAGTTGATAAAGCCGCAACCAAGAGACGAGTGATTGCTTGTCTATGCGGCAGGTTTCGAATTTCATATGCCCGAATATACCTCGATTACTATGGACATATCAATTTTTGTGCTGCAGTGCAGCTAATTGAAAAAATATGTTGGGTTCGAAGCCATTTAGATAACCTTACCCAATAGCTTTAAAAAACACACAATGCAGGTTTGTTGCATAGTTGGCTGCAGGATGGAGCTTGTGGGAAAAATTTGGGCTGGCTACAGTTGGGACAAGTCCGACTACAATATACCCAGTAGCCTTTAGATTTTTTTTAGCTTCCGTCGGTCATAAGATTGACTAAAGACCTAAAAATGGGAAAAGTACCATTGGCAAAACAACGTGCCTTTTGATTAAAACAAATTTGCTTCGCAGTTGAGCCCAATTAGGAATAGGACAGGATTCCAGATTTTACCAAGCTAATCAGTCGTGCTCCGGAAAACGATTCGGATTCGTTTTGATTTCACATGTTTGATGATCCCAATTTCACCAAAACGTATTTTGTATGTGTGGTTTGAATCCGTTTGCTTTGTCGCAAGAGAAATCAAAACAAATTCGCAAAATAGGTTCAAAAATGCATGCATTTCAAACTGAAATAATTTTATAAATATTCTTTAATGTCTTAGATTTCCTTTATGCCGATTTAAAGAAGAGTATTTTTTGATATAATAATAAAAATAATGCACAAGAAAAAACGGTTTTTCGGCAGGTTTTATTAGATGCAAAAAAATATCCCTTTTAATAAATATGTCTAGATCGTATTTAATTTCACAGTAAATAATGTTGCTAAAGCTATTACAATTGTGTAGATTTATTTAAAAGACAGAATAAAAAGTACTATCAATAATTTAATCAAAAAGTGCAAGGAATATATGAAAAGTTATCGATAACAAAAAATGTGAAATTGGGAGCACAGTTCTCATTGTCTCTTCATCATCATCGAAAATGTATGAAGAGGGTCATCAATCTTAAGTTTCTTTTTTTTAAATGCAAAAAAACACAAAAAATCTTTATTATTTTTAATATAACCATTCTTGCCAATCACTTTTTAAAAATAATCCTTTTCAAATGTTGGCCGCAACTGCACCGTAGCTCGTCCATGCGGAGGTTCCAATTTTTTTTTTTGTTGGCCTCTAATGCTTTAATCGTCGCTGGCTTATCCACAAACACTTCATGTAGCCCCATAGGAAAAAGTGTGTGATATCACATGATCTTGGTGGCCAATTCACCAGTCCGGTGCGTGAACTTAATTGTTCACCGAATGGGTTGCAAAAGCGCGCGAAAACCATTCTTTACAGAATGCGAATTTTCGTAATATAATTGTACGATTTTTAAACGCTGTTCGGCTTTAAATCTTTCCATGATGAAATGGAAATGAAAATTGAATAAAAAACAAATGGCAACTTGACAGTACTCATGCGTGATTTATCAAAAAAAACTAATGAAAAAAAACCTCAAGATTGATGACCTTTTATAATTTTGAAAAAAGTATAAATAGGTTTCGTTGTTTTGTTGAAAATAATCAATAAATTATTTTGTGTTATTTTGTGTTAGGCCTACATGAGTTCGAAAAATTTCGAGCGGAATGACAAAACTTCATATAAAAAAAAGTCCCAAATGGGATATCCCAAATGGGATTTTTTTTTTTATATGAAGTTTTATCATTCCGCGCGAAATTTTTCGAACTGCGCAGACCCCTTTAAATATAAATATAGCTTTTCATTAAAAAAAAAAAAATATATTAAATGGTGGTGGTTGAAATAAGTTTGAGCTTAGCTGCGTTGAATTTCAATGGCCCAAAAAACTTACGGATGACCTGGTAAAGACGGAATCTTTATACGTACAAAATTTGTTTTCCACCAAACTTATTTGCTCTTTATGCCTTGTTTTTAGGGTATTAAAATCACAGACTTAATCTTTTGGCCCATGGTAACTCGCACAGTGGGGCAGAGTCAAAGCTAAAGTTTAAATTTTTCAAATAGTGATTACAGTTAACGGCTGCAACGGTTCTTATCGTTGGTTAAAAATCTGCTTCACAAACATTTCCTAAAGATTTTCAGCTGCAATTGTTGTGTGTAGTGCGCAGGACAGCTACAGTGAGCTCCATTTATGTGCTGCCATGAAGCTTTATAAGCGGCGCAATGCAATAATCAAATTAAATTTTATTTTATTTTATTTGAGTTTATCTGGCGCTCCTTAGGCTGCCACTGCAGTCTGGCTCAGCATTGTCTTCAATCAATCAGTTGGCCAACTTGGTCTAGCTCCACCGTAGAACTACCAAAAGGTTTAACTTGCTACAAGATGCTCAGCTTGCAGCGTGGGTTTTGGTTGCCCTCCACCGCAGGCTATGCGGTCTTATTATGGTCTTATGGTCGCGTGTGGGCGTCAAGCGCGCGATTTTAACCACGTTGATTTCGTGGACTTGATTTTTTGTTGTTTCCTTCTTTATTTTTTTTTGTTCGAGTTGAGAGTTGCACTTTTTGTGGCAATTGTTGCCAGTCATGCAATGCATGGCAGGCGGCCAACCATTTGGGCCAGTTGGGCCGATGGTGTGGTTTCTGGTTTATTGGATTTTCAGACAGTTTCATACGCCCTAGCCAAACCGCGCCCGCTAAGCAAAGGCATTCCAACTGTTGGCGCAGTTTTCATACCATTTTCACCTTAATATTTCAGATTTTCATTTGAAAAGTACACATAAGCTGCTGTTCGGGTCTGTGTCACTACCATGAACAAATCATACACAATTTGTGGCAACTGCCTCCTAACGAAATCAACTTGAGTAATCCAAACAATATATTTAAATGATTTGGGCTTTCGTGATGTGGCTTCTTCTTGGCAATGCAATTGAAATGAGTTTGGCATGTAAAATGATTGCTGCTTGGCTCTTGGTTCTTCAAATTGAACATTATGTGGAGCGTGGAATGCCTGTTGAACTCATTAAAATTGCATTTCAATTGATTCAACTGATTTTGAAACTGAATTGAACCCTAACCTTATGCTTTCGTAGCATTGAGTGTTGTAGATACATACAATCCAATCAAAGTCATAACAACAAAATGCATTTATCTACGAATAAGTACATGTAGATTTCCCATCTGTATACTAGGCATTTAAGCAGTTTAGTCTAGTTCGCATTTTATTATATCTGTTTTGTTTAGTTTGTTATGGCACTTAAATGATTTTTCATTTGAATTTGCAGATTTGCAGCATTTCGTGCAATTTAAAATGCTAACTTTTGTAAATACGCAAACAAAATTTAGATAGTAACTTAACTTTTGTTTCAGCAAACTAAATACCACTGAGTTCTAGAACTCTCGCTTCAATCGATTTGTGGCGCGATGGATTTTGTATAAATACATTTTTTATTCATTTGCATCTTAATTAGTGAAATTGCTTTATATTAACAAAAAGTACACCTTGAACTTAACTTAACTTAGATATTTCAATGTAGTTGTTCGGAAGATGAAGACAATTTTATACCAATGATCCTTATCGACTCGGATATTGATTGGGCTACGGCTACAGTATCATGACTCAGACCTCCATGACTATACGCAAGTAAATTTAGTTGGGTCCCTTTTCCCGCGATCTTCTCCGATTTTGATGTTTTTTACATATTTGGTAGACCTACTAGCCAATAGTAATAATTGAAAATTGTGTTTTTCATTTTATTCATTTGCTATTCTTTGACAAGCCATATTTTCTTAACGGATAACGATATTGACGCAATTTTTTTCCCATGCTAGATCAAATGATAAAAAAAAACTATTTTATTTATTTTTAAGATTTTTTTTGTTTAATTTTTTGTCATTTTTAGTTTTTAATTTTAAAATTCAAAAGTGATCTCCCACTTAAAAAAAAAAAAGTGTTAATGTCATTTTATGCTTGTAAATTCACTGCGAAAAAGTTAAAAAAAAAGTTAGAAAGTTAGTAACTCTTAGAATTATAGAAGTTGTGCTTATTTTAGTGATGGCACTTCGCATGTTCGCCATAGTAAACAGTACCTCGAAAAATGACAAATAAGCATAACTCCTCGGAATTTAAAGATACCAAGTTCAAACTTGACATGAAGGTTCGTTTTGACATTCTAAGATCAATTTTGAAAGCGCCTCTACATATTTAAGGTCAAAGGTCACAAAAATCGGTTTTTTGCAAATAACATTTTACCCGTGCTTCAACTATTTTGAAAATGTTCTTAAAAGTTGTAGGGCGTAAAATATTCCACGTGTAAAAGTCATCAAAATCGGAGAAGGTCGCGGGAAAAGTGGCCCGCTTCTCTTATTTTCGCCGTATATATTTGCAATATTTGACCGCTTTCCCTGTAGGTTCTTTACACTTAAAAAGCCATCAGCTTGGAACTTGGCACATTTACAAACACTGTTACTGGATAAGCAGTACAGTTAAAATAAATCAATCTTAGACCTTCTTTCCCATAATCCATCCATTTGTTCTTGCTTTAATTACATTCTGAAGGCGTGACTAGCTCTAACAAACCTCCATCTGCCTTGAGTCTTGAAAACTAATCCAAGAAGGAGATATCATCTCGTTTTCAGAATCGCATGGTTGGGAAATCCAGAGACAAAACAAAACTATCTTGAGCAATGGAATAAAATCTTTCTTAGAGGGATTCTGTGGCATTATCAGACATCAAACAGTTGCTACGACGAGGGGAAAGATCCAAACGAAACCAACTACAACACGGTGAGCCTATGGCAGGACAAGCAGCTCCTCCGTTTCTATAACTTGGATATGTACTTATATATGTCAGCAAATATGCCAATTGGGCAAGGATTTCTTTAGGATACTGAATGGCCTACTTACGGGATAATGTAGACTTTGGAAACACCTGCCTCATATGGATAAAATGAGTGTTTGAATAGTTTTTATTCATTTACTCTACTGCGTAATGATAATTAAATTGTAAAGTGAATAAAATTCCCCTTGGAAAATTCTGGTTCCCCTATTGGTTGCCGTCCTAATATATTTTGGCTTATATATTGAAAGGAAAAAAGAAAAAGGAAAAATTTATTGATGATGCCGTTTGCTACAACACGAAAATATACCAAAGGTGTTTGTAAATTTTATCAGATATTTTTTCCCAATTCCAATTACAAACATAGTGGGAAAAAATTCTCTAACCCCAGTTTATTTGCTAGAGCAATTGTGTTTGGTCTCCTAACACTATAAATAAATTTTACAAAAGTTAAATAAAAAAAAAAACGTTTTTTATCGCAATGCTCTTATATTTTTATATTGTTTCGATATACATATTAAAATTAACTATTCTTTTGGTGTTGACAACAATAGCCAAAGTGAATTGTAATTCCATTTTATTTATTTATGTACATAAAATGCAATGAAATAAACAAATGAATTCAATAAATTAATAATTAAAAATTAACTTTATTTTGCGAATGAATTTTCCACTTTTTATGCACTTGTAAAGTTTTTAGTAGACACTGACGCCAAAATTAAAATATCAAACATCTTTATGTCGAAAACAATGGGATAAACCGTCTATAATATACTCTTAATTTTCAAAGTGTACAGGTTTCCACTTAAAGGCGTATACGCAGAATGAAAAATTTTGCACGGAATGGTAAATCCCAAATGGGATTTTTTTTTTATACGAAGTTTTCTCATTCCGTGCAAAATTTTTCATTCTTATAGGCCTTAAGTTAGCATCGTTAGTACCTAATAGTTTTGCAAGGATGCCATTTTTTTTTTGAGCTTATAATTAATTATTTTTGCTTAAACTCTAAAAATTCTCAAACGATTTAAAATTCAAGCCCAAGGATGGATAATGCTAAAAAAAAGGCTTGTGTCGATAAATAACTAGAACAATTTGGGAATTAATCGAAAAATCGATTAAATGACAGAGAGCCAGCATATATGACAACAGGGATTTGACACACCTTGTTGCAAAATTTTATGCTCTTAAGTTTTTAAATTTTTGAGAAACAGGCAGTAAGGGCAGACGGACTTTTTTATCGTCTTTTTTTTTTGCAAAGTATGTGTAGTTTCTTTTTGGGTCTTAAACACACAAATTGCTTGACTTATTGTTACCCAAAGTTTAGATTAGTTAATAAACTAATAAAAAGCCTCTTTATTATCTTTATTCTATACCGGCAGTTATAGAAAAGACTGAATTGCATTTTTAGAGCAAAAAGTACTAAATTGATAATTTTTTACAAAGAAAAGTTTGCTAAAGCCACAGTGGAAGGACACAAAGGCTCTGTTAAGGTGTTTGATCATCTTACCTGGGTTCTTGCTTATTGGATTTATTTTTTGATTTTCGAATGTTTTTCATGTTATTCTTAAAACAATAGCTTGTAAACTTTTATTTATTGGACTTATATAAAGAAAAGCGCTTGTAGCTTAAAAATAAACTCATTTCTTTGTTATTCACTGCTACAACTTTTAATTACACACACATGAAAGTTAAGGCACAAACCTTGCAATCCCAGCCGAGAAACTTGGAGTAGTCTACAAGAACCATTTTAATTAAGAAGCAAATATTTGCCACATTTTCACAAATTGAAAATGACGTGTGGATTTTGCTTTAGTAAATTTGCGCATCTTATTGCCACGCCATCGCATAACTACTCATAGTATTTAAGCACAAGTCTGAGTCACTTACTCATAATCCAGAAAATAAGTGCTCCAAGAGCAGCATGAAGCTGCAGCAGCCACATGGTGCATGTCAATATGCATCTCGCGGCATTTCTTTAAGAAAATTGAAGCTGCTTGAAAGATGTCGTCTCGTAAATTCTGCAAATTGCGCGAAAATTTTGCAAACACAGTTAATGCATTTTCCTATTTTGAGCAAAAACATCAACAAAAACAACTTTGAATGGATACATCGGCCGCCCACGTAGTTGGTTGGATATTGACACTCCATAAGCTGAGGCATGAAATATTTAGCACATTTTAAGTGCTGCGTGCAACGAGCTGTGGCAACAACAAAGCGGTCCATCAGTCCAAAGAAATCCAGACTAGAAGCATTTTCAATCAAAATGCGCTGTCAAAACGCTGTACAACAACAATGACAAGAGTTTAACTTGAAGTCCTGGCAGTTTTGTTTACACATGGAATACTTCCTGAACCAAACATAACTTTATATGCTCGAGGAGGTATCTGACAATGGGGTACCCTCTAACAGATGGAAGTCGGAATAGGCCAGTAATGAAAAATAGCTCCCAGTTAAGTGCCTACCTATAGGCAGTTTCGGGGCATTCCAAACGAGAGCACCTTGAATTTTATCAGTTGCAGACGGAAGCGTTGAACAACAAAAGTTTCAACAGGTTCTATCGTCTTATAAAAGAGAATAGCCAGCTAAATCCACAAAACGATCGTTCCGATCTTCGATGACATCAAGCAGCGATTTCTGGCGTTTAGGATTCATGAAACAAATTTACATTTCTTCGCTAGTCACAATTCGATGCATGGAAAACCTTTCTTTTTTACAAGCGATTATCCACTGCTTCCATTCTTTGTTGTTTAAATTATGCTGAAACCATTTTTGTTGATTCCTTCAATTTAATGCAATTCTTCAAAGCTTGAAAATAACTTACAAACTAAATACATTTACTTACCCAATCCATAAGCCCAAATCGGGTTGAAGGTCATAGTTCTGGTATGTCCCAATGTTTAAATCTGTGGCTTGGACAAATTTTTAACTTTTCGAGATATCGCGGCTTAAAAGTAGTTTAAAATCGAAAATAAGCTTGAGATCGATATTATTTTCTATTACTTTGCTTATGTAAGACGAGAAAATTTTATATTTCTAAGTAATATGCGGACGAAACTGGTAATGCCGGGAATATGCATTTTTTAGAAATAAAATAAAATACGTTGTATTTTTGTCTCGGAAAGTAATCAAAATGTTATAAATTCAAATACTAACTTAATTTAGACATATAAGATTTTTTGGCTATGTTATGGCAAGGCCATAAGCCATAAAGGCTTCCCTGCATTACCAGTTAGGTTAGGTTAATAAATGCACCTATCTGAGGTTTCCTCATTACATAGTCATCTGTTAAAATGCAAGTCAACTTCAGTATCAGAAAATTGTAAGGGTCTTAACTGGTTATGCCGGGAACAATGCAACTATAGGGTTTACAGAATAATGAGGAAAGGTTTTAAATGACTAATTTCTTAAACGGTGAAGCACCTCGATGGGATAAGAATTATTTTTGATCCGTTTCAGCTTCCTTTGCTACAGGGAAAAGGGGCGCAGAAAACGATTTTATTCGATTAACTTTTGCTATCCCGCCACGCCTCTGTTGGCTAAGTTCTGTTCTCCTTAAGGAGTTCATACAGATGAACTGATTTGCGAGACATTGATGCTGATGCAAGTCTATAGTACCCTTGACCCTCTGGGTAAGGGTACAAAATTGACAACAACAACTAGCAACCCAATAACACAAGATCGTCCGAAGAAAAATGTTGCGCAAACTGCAGATTTATGAGTCTTAGCCTTAAATGCCACTATGCCACTTGGTCTATGCCCCACTAGCGTATGGGGCTCCAAGCTCCGAGCTGGCCTAGCTGTTACGCATGCGATTGAGGCACGAAATGGTCTTGCCCCCTACCTGCCCGCTGCGTGTCAAATAAATTTTTGGCAAGTGCAACAGCGAAGTGGTTTTTGTTGTTGTTTTTTTTTTTCAAACGAATCCCAGCAGCAGAGTAGAAGCAGCCTCAGCAGCCCCAGCAGCAGCAGCAGTGTAAATGGGTCGTAAAAAGAGCGGATTGATTTAATTGCATTCGATATCAACGGAGTCGCGTTTTTACGAGTCTTTAACGACTTGCATGTTTACATTTGTTTGACATACGTTGGCCAATAAATGTTGCATTCAACTCAGCTGGTAATTAAAATGTATCTAATGATTGTGGCAAAGATATTTAGTTATCCATAAAAGTGTATTTCGTTTGTTTTGGGATAAACATAAAAGGTATTGTAAAAGGTCGAATCACAAATTAACGTCCCCAAATCTCAACGGTGGAGTTGAGACCTCGGCTAACCTGGCCGCGCAGCAACACTTGAGCCCAACGATAACGTGGTCCGCCGGATGTTAGGCTGGGATTGGCGCCAGAGCTGTTTCTGAAGTTGTCATAGACATAGACGGCCGTGATGTTGTAGTAATTGGTGGTGCCCTGTTAACAAAAAAAATAAAAAACATAAGTAATTTGCTCGAGTTTTATAGCTTGGTTTAACTTACGGCACGTGGGAAGTCCACATTGACGTTCCAGTAGTTGTTCTTGATGGGATTACGCACTTCTATTTGGCGTGAAAGCAAATAGTCGCCACTTCTATAGGATCCCCAGCTGGCACTGGAGCAGTAGCTGCTGCTGGCCAAGGCCAGAAGAAAAACACAGGAAAGTAAGAATTTCATATTGTCTGTAAGGCGAACTTGCTTCAATTGTACGAGTTCTAAACAAGTTTGTGCTTTTATAGCTCCAAAGTAGCGTCTTTTGATTACCTTACGTATGAGTAATATTGTTTACAAGCGCTTTTTAATTAAATTTCAGCGCTCAGGCAGGGCCACTCTTAACGTAATCTTATCAGAGTCCACACTTGCTCGCTCATTTCCAGCGAAAAAGAGATTCCCTTTATACATATTATATATGTACATATAAGATAATTGCAAGTGTGTTTTATTTCGTAGCGACAAGTCTATAAAAAGTCTATTTCGATTTCCAATAATAATGAATCATATGGACAACATATGATTAGCACGCTGATTTTTAATATGCTTAGTTCCGAATAATTTGATTTGAGCACACTTCACAGTTGATTGAGAGGTTCCCAAGAACCCCAATTGAGATAAGCTTGAATCGAAACTGAAAATCTGCATCAGCTGTTCCCGGAAACTAAATCAGCTTATATTAAAAATAGTTTCTTATAATGCAAAGTTAATTAAATAAAGTAAATGCCAAAAGAAAAAATCAATTTAAATGCAAGTAGTTACTTATTACAAGCTGGAAAAATTTATAACAATTACTTCTAAAAGCGTTGATATTTTGGGTGGGTGTGACAGCTGGTACAAACAAGTAATCTGTTTAAATTATGGGATAGTCTCTTCGTTTTCAAGGTGTAGGCAGACGACCAAACACAAATAAGTTATAAGTAGTAAATATCGTTTTTTACGTGCCCTTTTTAGTGTTGCATAATATCCGTCAATTGGATCAAGTCTCGTATTTGGTAAAAGACCATTTGTAAACTTGTATTATTTATTCATAGAAATTTACATATTTCTTTAATTTGTATTATTTTGTACAAAAAAAAATTGTTTGGATTACTATAATAATACATATTAAAATCAATCAATAAGAAAAATGTTACGACTTTTAGCCAAGTAGTTTAATTAAATGTCAAAAGGTCTGGTAGATCTGTAAATGAAGATTTTTTAGGAGTTATATGCATTGTCTTTGCTGAAAATTAAGAATAATGTTAAACAAAAGTTGCCGAAGTAGGAAAGGAGAATCAATATAACCTGTTATAAGTTTATGCAGAAAAATAGCATAAAGGGCAATCCTACGATTCTCTAATGAAGGAAGATCAATTAAAAGAAGTCTACTAGGTTAAGGAGGCAATCGGATATTGGGGTCCCAATTTAATCTACGAAGATTTGTTTCTGTACAGATTCAATTCCTGCTTGATATTTTTTATATTGGGGGCACCAAAGACAGGAACAGTACTCAAGTTCTAGGCGAACGAGAGCAGAATAAAGAACCTTGATCGTATACGGATCGTTAAATTCTTTTGACCAGCATTTTATGTACCCTAAAACACACCTGGCTTTATTCACAACTGTAGAAACAAAATTAATCAGCAATAATTTTTAATTATTTTTAGAAATATTATATTAAGTACTATTACTATTATGCTATTTCGAAATAACCGCATCGTCAGAACTACTGCTCCGATCGGTCTTAAACTTTGTTAATACTTCTACGAAATTTTTTACTTCCAAAATATTCCATACAAAATATTTCATTTCGTCAGAAGGTAAAAATAAAATATTTAAAAATATTCTATTTCTTGCGCTCAAAACGAACACAACAAAAACTTTAGATTAAAATGCGTTTTAATATATTGGTTCATTTTGAAGGATGTTTATTAGGTATATCTTTAATAATGAAAACGTTTGACGTAAGTCAATAAAAGCAATTTAATTATATAAATTCAAAGTAAATATTTTCAAGTTGTTTATCAATTTATTATTTGCAAAAAAAAGGGTAAACTACTTTATATTTATATATATACTCTGAAGACAACTTTAAATTTTCTTATAACATTTTAGGTCTTTAAAGTTATGTCTCGGTATTTGATAATTTTGCTTATAACAGAAACTCTACCATTTTCATGCCTTAAAAAAAATTGATGGATAACAATAGATAATTATAGACCAAATTAAAAAACTAACTAAAGCAGTGCTGGTTCCGAAAAAACTATTCAAACAAACGGACATAATAAAATTATTATCATGCTGATATATTTTTTCCCGTAGTTCCTAGATGGATCCATGGGCCTCAAATCTGATCTATTTGATATATAGTACTTTGTGCCCCTCGGCAACTATCAGATATTATTAGAAATTTTTTTGTACAACTTGCGTGACCTAATAAATGGGGTAAGAAAAGGAGTCGAGTTTGGTCGTAGTTTGTAAGACATTTTTTTATATAGAGATCCTAAAAAAAATTAACCCCTTAACTCTGTTTTTTATAATCTATTTGACTTTTTAGTAAAGTAGAGGGCAGTGATATAAAGCTCATGTTTAAAGCCGGGATCGCAATAACAAAGATTGGGAGAGTGTTATGCGCAAATCGATCGGTCGAATGCTGACGAATGTGATAACATTTTTATCTAGCTTTTTGTTATTGACGTTGTAGTTATCTCCAAAATTGTTGTCAATCCAAGGAACTGTAGAAGTTTAATTAAAGAAAAATTGCCCTAATTACATCTTTTAACTGTTAATGAGTGTATTGTTTTTAAATTTTTATTTTGAGCTTGTTTGTTTTGATTATTCTTTTATTATCTTTTGCAAATTGTTTATAGCTTTTTGATAACACTAGGTTACAAGAATTTTCATCCAGAGGTAGTACAACATTTTTGTTTTGTTTTGGTTTGGTTTTTACTTTATTTTTTTTTTGTTTTATTAACTTACAAAATTGTTAATGTCAACGTTAAGGATGAGAAAAAACAGATGAAAGGGTTACCGTGTGTCCGATTTTAAGCGAACATGTTCGCCTTTTTTTCGGAATGTTCGCTTTTTTCGCTCGATTAGACCGACCGACTTAGACTCATACATATTTTCATATTTTTTACCAAGTATTTCAGTATATTTTCCACAAAAGTGGAACAGAGTCCGAAAAAAAACCCGCAGTTGAGCGCATTTTGAAAATTTTCGAAGGTTTAAAATCATATTTTCTGTTTCAAGAGAACCCCCCTAAAATCATAAACATTTTCTTTGAGAGCGATTTTTCTGAATGTTTTATGTATTTCGTCTCTTATATGTCAATTTTCCATGACAACCTGTTAGCATTAGAAAAAGAATCAAACATCATTTTGAAAACTTTGGAGGTGCTGTTCTTAAGTTTTTGGGCAGCAAATTCAAACACAAGTTTTTGCCTTTAAAAGTTAAAAGTATTCTCCCGAAAAACCGAAGTAAAGGAATGTCCGCTTTTTTCACTCGGACCATCTGGTAACCCTAGATGAAAGAAAATTATTATTTAAGGAATTTAGCGCTTAGTCAGAGGTAAATATCTGCCTATAAGATTGCAATCAGTACACTGACCCCATTCATTCTCGTTATGTGTTTGCACAACAATAAATCGGAGCGTAGATAAAAAGAAAGTTCAAACTACCTCAAAAGAAATAGAAGAATAAGCTGTTTTTTTTTCTTATTTTTGTTACCCTTCTAATACTCGTTTGGAAACTTGGAAAGTTGTAAGCAAAAATTTCCGAAAATTAAGCTTCTTTTGAAAACGCTCTTCAAAATCGGTATTTTTACGCAAATGGGCTTGAATGTAAAAACTATATTTTCTCTCAGAGTATGCCAACAACAACAATATTCATTTTTTACCACCAAACACCTGCCTAAAATCAACCCCTACCAGAAAGTTTCAACCAAATTCGAACAAAAAGGTATTGCTTTCTCGCACATACTTATAATTCAAATCGCTTCAAACCTTTTTTAAAACTTATGAAGTTATGGATGGTAAAGGGTGCACTAAATTCGAGATATCCCGATTGTTGCCAAAAATGCTTGTTTATCAAGTGTTTGCTTTAATAATCGTAGTAAGCCAAAGATAAATTTATCTTTGTAAATACTAAAGAAATTCATTAAAAAAAGTATATTCTGCAAATTTTTTGTTGGTTCCCGCAATAAAACACTCAGTTTGTGCAAACGTATGTATCCTAGGCGCTTTAATTTTGGCAATTTTAAAGTTACACCAAAAATACAAATGGATAAAATGCGTGAAATAAAAATATCCTTCGACTCCGTGGCAAAGGTAATAAGAGCGGCTGAGTTGGTTGCATTCAAAATTTGGCTCGAGTCCAGGTCGGGATAGATTTTTGTTTTGTATTAAATGTTGGGCTTATGTGATTTTGAGTTGAGTTGGGACCTTTTATCTTAAAATGTTGATTCGAGTACCAAACAAGATAAACAAATGTTTTTTTTTGTTAATATATTGTGGCGGTGTCGGACTTTTACGCTCAGCGTATGTGTTTATTAACGACTACCTCACGCAGCTTAATTTAATATAATTCGTTTTTTTATTTTGTCACAAGTGTTGCTGTTTATCGATTCTACCAATTCATTTCGTGATTTTAATGCTATAATATAGGGTGTGTTAACTGTTGGTTTGGTTGTTAAACACTTATTATTCGGAACATAACCGTCCAAAGTGGATGCTCCTCGACATGTGTGAAGTCCAAAACTACAGTGTCGACGACTCACCGGGAACATTGACGCGACAACGTTCGCAAGAATTACATATTGCTAAATATATACTTTGCGTTATATTTTGTTTGCGGACCTACTACATTAACAAGCTTACAAGATTTAGATGACGCAACAATTGAAGTCCACGGACCATCATTCGCGTCGCTTATTTTTTCAATGGCTGGGAGAACAGCCAGATGAGTTTTTATTTATGTTTCAAACATAAATGAATTTTGTTGGAAAATATATGCACAAAATGCAATTAACAAACCAACCAACAAATGGCTCACCCTATACATTATTATATGGACATATAAATTGTATTTTCAGGCTGCTCTGGAGTTTTTATCAGCTCATTCATATTTATTTATGCAATAATCTGGGTGTTTGTCTCGTCCTTTATTTTTAAAGGTTATGGCAAACTGTTCTGAAATCCCAAAAAAAAAGAATATATATTTAATGCGGACAAATCTTATTTATTTTTGGGTGTCTCATTTTGCAGCACATTCGTCAGCTTCTGAAACTTAACTGGTTTGGAGATGTGGGCAGTAACCATAATACAGTTAACCGTCCGGGAGATGAAACCACATAAAAAAAAAAAAACGTCCAAAACTTCACGTGTAGCTATAAAAAATATTTTTCGGTTGTTTCCACTGGCGATAAGGGATAAAACAAGAGAGTGAGCATACAGGGGGTATTCACCTTATCATTTTACAATGGGCTGACCCAATATTTATCTAATGCAATATGACCGCACAAAAATAGCTTTGCCTGTACTCATATATTAGTTGGGTTGTATTAAAATTTCAATCAATTCTTAAATATGAATATAAAACATTAATTTGATTGATGGACGCGTATTTATGTTCTAATCTATTTATATTTTTCTAAGAACTTATTTTGATCATTTATTTTTACTTAAATTAATTACTTTTATTAGTACATACATTACATATGGTATATTAATTGTAGAGTTTGAAATAAAGGCACAAAACTTGTTCCAAGGTTTAAGTTCGTGTTAGATAACGGGCGATTTTTTATTTTTTTATACCTTATTTGAAAAATCCCTAAAATGCATATAATGACGTCAGTCTAATGTGAAATACCATAGCGTTCCGTTTGTTTAGAGGTTTTTTTTCTCGGTCTCGCCATACTTCGTATGAAAGCTCGAAAAAGTCATCTTTCTTTCTGAAAGAACAAAGCTTGCCAGCTTCACGAGTATTTTATAGACATCATCTTGATACACAAAACCCAAAAAATAAAATAATATAATGACTTGATTTAGAATTCTGAAATTGTTTATTTTTTTTTTTTTTTTTTTTTTTTTTTTTTTGTCCTTTCATCAATTCATTTTTTTATTAACTTCCATTTGTTCAACGAATTTGGTATTTAGTTCTGTACCCAGAACTGTGCAGATACATTAAAGCCCTGGCTGTACTGACTCTTGACATTGATGGTGGCAAAAGTGAAGCCGGGACCACCGGACCATAAAGTAAGGGTAGGTCCAGAGCTGTTGGTAAATCTATCGGTTACATTGATGTAGGAAATAATCTTGGTGTTTATCTGGCCCTGTGTGATTTAAAAGAAATTAATTTTTAGTTTCTTATGATATTCAAATTAACTTACATTGGCTGGAAAATTAATGGTTGAGGTCAAATATTGATTATTCTGCTTGTTTTGTGTCACGTTCTGCGTGCTGGCCAAAATGCTGTAGGGCGTTTTGTTGCCCCAGCTGGCATTGGCGGCGTAGGCAATGGCCAAAATGCTCGAGACAAGAATACAAATCTGCAGTACCTTCATTTTCGTTTAAATCTTACCGACACTTTCTGAAATGCAAAACTGCCAATACTTTAGAGCACAACTCGCTTTTTATTGCAAACTCAACAAGTTCTATATACTAAATAAAGGTGTCTTATTTTGCTGATTGGCTGTTATCTCACTTTTTAAGTATTCGCTGAATAATTGGCGGTATAATTTAAATGAAGTGCGTGTGCTTCACATATCAGCTAGACAATAAGTTATTCAATAGAACCCACAATCTTATCCAATTAGTTGCAACTTTCTGGCAAAAAAATTCCAAAAATAAATTTTTCGTGGGATTTATGCCGAATTTAAGCGACTAAACACTGATAGTACGCCTTATAATGAAATTAGAATTTGCACAGTGGGCGAAAAAGTCCAACTAATGCAATTTATTGCATAATTGAAAGTTATTTTTTGAGCAAAATTTTGTCTTATTCACTTAAAGCGTGTTTCCAAACAAAACAAATCTATTTTCGCCAAGTGCACCTGTTTAAGAGCTAGAATAAGAATATACGCCGTCGTTCTGCTAGTGTTTCTATTTCAATTTTTATGTACAAATAGAGTTCTTAAAATTTTAAATAAAATTGGAACCCAATAGAATTTTGCGACTAATATTATGGTCTATTGGTGACTCTCTTTAATTTTATTTATGGATGCTAGTGTTTCTATTTCAATTTTTATGTACAAATAGAGTTCTAAAAATTTTAAATAAAATTTGAAATAGTCTAAAATAACAGCAAATCGATTTTGGTAATTCTGCGCCGAAAGCAAAGAATATGTGCCAAAACTTGATGTTGAATCTAAAATTTCATTTGAATAGTCTAAAGCCAGTTCTACATCTACTAAGTCTTTGGACAGATATATTTTTTTCCATTCTTTCATCATCATTGATTTGAAATCCAGCGTTACCATCCTGCAGATGCATATGCACATACATATAACTACTAAAATTAAATTAATAAATTTAAATACTGAAAAATACTTATTTTTAATTTAAAATTGTTGCAACATCGATTTTTAATTTTTACCAGGCTGTCTACTTGTATTTATCGCGTTGCCAGGGTAGTCGGTGAAGCGGTGGCACATCTGATCCAAGTTTGGAGCTCCCCAAAGTATTGAAAACCACACACAAAAAATCGATGTGTATCTAGACCTCTTTGAGATACTTCTAAGATGTTGCGAATTCTCAACAATCCGGACGCTGTTATTACAAAGTTTTTTTGTACTCTCTGCAACTGTCTCTTGAAATTATTTACTTTTACCAATATCTAACATATAAAGATGCAATTTGAACGATAAATCGCACAAAAACCACGACCTTTGGTACAAAGACTATTTTTTGGCAGAGACGCCCTATCCATCTTCCACTTGTAGAACAGCAATTTTTTAAATTTTCGCATAAATTTGATAAGTCGACAATAAGAACCAGCTCAATGTTTTATTTGCCTAATTAGTACATTTATATTATATTCAATTTTTTTTTTTCGTTTCATTTAGTGCTTTTGGCCTATTGCAAGAAAAATGAACTTCGAAATGCATTTGATTTTAGCCTGAAAATTTAATGTACTGTGCATTCAATATAAGGCTAATTAACTTTCTCGACTGCTTTAACTTTTCAGGCTTATTTTCTAAGAAAAGAAGCCTATTGAGTTTTGAGTGCTTTGCTGAGTGCTTTGAGTCACTTTTACTGCTGATAAGCACTTGAGTGTTGCTCTCAGCATCATTGACTTACAGTGTTGCCTTTCGATTCTAAATAAATAAAGCGAGATATCGCTATGTTGATGTTTTTTTTTCGTATAACAAAGACTTTAAACCAATTTGCGCTCAGAGCGTCAAATTAGTTTCAAATCTGTTCTTAACAAGAGCGCTACCAGCTGCTGCAACGCGTTAAATAAGTTAGAAAAAAAAAAACGCGCAGCATATTTTTGAAAAAAAAAAAAAAAAAAAAAAAACAGTCTACCAGCATCAGAAGAAGAAGAAGAACAACAACAATAACAAGATCTACAACAACTTTAACCAAGCGAAGACTACGCAGAGCTGATAGTAGCCTCTTCTCGTACACACGCACATGAGCCGATAATAATAATAATAATAAAAAAAAAAATACGTATCGGACGGCGTCTAAATACTTGTTGTACATAGAAACCAGCACCAAGTTCAACAAATTCTATAAATAGTTATTGGACTGGTCAGCAGGGAGTGTGCTGCTTGTACTGCATCCGGAAATGGAATTGTGTCGCAGTCTGCCAATTTCGGGAATCCTGTTTGTGGCCTGCTACTTGGTCACTGCCTATGCCGTCTCAAGCACATGGGGCAATATCTCAAGTACAGCACAGCTGCTGCACGCCGAGAACGTTGCAAATGCCTCATCGCCAGGCAAATATGTGAATCACGATATAAAATATCCCAAAAACGTAAGCAAGACTCAAGACTCCTCCACTCATCTCAGATACTTACACTCATAAACTTACTCGTTCTCATGCTCATAGACCACGTGTCTGGTTTTGTGTGTTGTCTCAAGTGCAAGAGCGCAGCAAACTGAAAATGATCTAATTGAGTTTTGTGACGCATGCAGCCCTTGAACACTCACTCTCTCAGAGAGACTCTCTCTCTCTCTCTGTGCACTCGCACTTTCTCTCGAGATTTGTTGATTTGTTTGAGCTCAGCTTTAGTGCTTATAGCTTCTTGTAGCTGCTCTTATCTGCCAAACTTTGGGTTTCGTTTTTTCCCAACATAATTTGCGCATTTTTTGTGGTTTTGTATCTCAAGGTTGCCTTTTGCATTTATGAGATTTTAATTGTCTGGCGGGTGCCCCAAAATGCGTAAATGCTTTAGAAATGCCAAAATTTGTAATTTAAATGGCGCAGTCAGCTGGCATTATATACTTCACATTTATTTAAATATCATTTTTTTTTTGCTTTTCATAAGCTACTATGGCTTTCATTTAGATTTGCGTTTGTGTATTTGCCCCAAGCTGCTGCTATTTACAGTGTATATAAGCTCGTACATACATTCATATTGCAAATTGTTTTCGTTGAAGCGGAAATGTTTTTGCGAATTTGCGAAAAGAAACAGATTTTGATAAGCTTTCAGGAAGTGGCGTATTTGGCTTGTGTGTTTGAGGCACTCTTACATATTTCTATCTTCGTTGAGCTTTAACAAAAATGTAGCATTCTCTCAACAGTTTGAGCATTGAAGTGGCTTTAAGAACTTTGATAATAGGACGAATATGGCTGCCGATTTCGAAAAATAATCTACAAATCACCCTAAGAATCAAAAGAACGACACAATCGAAACGTTACCAATCAATGACATCACATTTTTTATAACCAAACTCTCAACTAATCTATTTGTGCTTCTACCTGCTGCAGGGCATCGGTAATGGACGCATCATAACAGGTATACGAGCATTCGATCAAGTCACCAACAACACCGGAGGACACGCTACGATCTACTCCGGCGGTCCTGGTTTTAATTTTGTATACATTAAATTACAATCGCAATACAATTATGGTTTAATATTTCGCGTTGAAATTTATGGAAAATAAATTAACATATTTCAATGCAAACAAATTGTATACCACTAAGAATGTTTTAAAATTAATTAATTATTATACATAATACAATAAACTATTGCATAAGCAAACATCCACAACAATAACAACAATAATAATATTAATAAAAAACGAAAACAATCATAAATACAAACATAAGCATTAAATAAAAACAAACACCATAAGTCCACATCAAAATAAATTTAAGCATTAACTCATATTAAAAACATAAAAGTGAAATGCTTAATTGAATCAAATTATTGACAAAGTTGTAAAAAATTGTTTTTATAAAGTATAAATTTGTTTGAACTAAAGTGTAAATTTACAAACGAATAAAGTTGGGATGATTTTTATTGCCTTCAATGGCTGGGTGGTCAGTACCAACCACTTTATGAGGACAGCCTAAAACTATGCTTTAATTTTTTATAGTTTCGCCAAATACTTGAAGGTCCTAAATGTGAGCTTGTTTTTAAAAATGGCTTATTATAAATCTTAAATATATTTTTTTTTAAATTAAAAATTTCTATATTTCATTTATGAAATATATAATGAGAAAGGTTCTGAAATACTCATTAAATTCCACCCTAGTATTTATTTTTTTACTTAAGGCCTTTACGCAGTTCGAAAAATTTCACGCGGAATGACAAAGCTTCATATAAAAATAAAAAATCCCAAATGGGATTGATTGATTTTTTACGCGTTAAAAAAAGTTTTATGATGGGCTTTTTACTTTATTTTGAATGGAAAATAACCTGTAGAAGAACATAGATTTAAAAAATGTAATACAGTCGAGGCGGTGCCCGACAGTGTAATACCCTGCACTTCTTTTCTTGAAACGAAATAAATAAAAATTACTGCGTATTCCTTCTAAGAACTTTCCAATTGGCTATTTCCAAGAAAGTTATTTAAATTAACGCTGTGTAAGATATTGTTATGATTCAAGAAACTTCTCCGCTCAAGAAATATGCGCATCAGCTGGTAAGGTTTCGTGTTAGCTCTGATAGTCCCCGAAATCAAGGTGTTCATTCAGACGGACGGAGAGACGGGCATGGGCTCAATCGCTACCCGAGGTTATGATAAGCATTTTGGTATAAAGGACTTGGGGTCTGCCACGCCTCCTTCTGTCCGTTTCATACATTGCCCGAATCTAGTATACCCTTTGTACCTATAGGTACAAAGATATCCATCCCTAAACGCAATATCATAGTTTTGGGCACACACAAAAAAAAAATTAAATAAGCTTGAAACTTCTTAATTGTTATCTAATAAATAAAGTATTAGCTAAATATAATTCCATCATCATCATTTATCATTTTTTCGATACCTTGTACCTGCAACGATATATATGCGACTATATGTATCTGGAGGCGCGTAGCAGGTACGATTTAGAGGTTTGAAAATTTTGAATCCGGATATGCTTAAGAACAAAACCTGGCGCTGCGGGTCGCAGACGACTTTGGGATACCCTGTACCACCACATTGTAAAAAGATATTTATTTGTCAAATTTGTTTATGATTATATTTTGATAAGCAGACGAATTTTGCACCAAAAACGTTTTTTTGACCGATCCGTCCTACAGTCAACCGATTTGGATAAAATTTGGTACAGTGTGGAAGATCTCCAAAAAACTTCCGAATGCCAAATTTGGTTACGATATCTTTATAAACATGCGAATCTATCTATCTAAAACTTTTGGTTTTTTCGAGGTCCTCTGAAACACCCCTATGAGAGCTATATAATGCGACCCCGATATCCAAAATATAAAATTAACTTATCTCCTGTGGAATTATAAGCGATCCAATCTGGTTGCTCTAGCTCTTACCATCTCTGAGGTCTAGACGTTCATACTGGCGGACAGACAGACAGACGGACATCGGTATATTGACTTCTCTAGTAACCCTGATCATACTTTGGGTAACTTTGGGAGTCTCCGACATCCCCTTCTGTATGTTACATACATTTTCGGCTTGCTCAAACTTAATATACCCTTTGTACTATACGCAACAGGGTATTCAAATTATCTACATTATGTATAATTTCTTAAGGAGTAACAGGAAACTAGATTGTTCTGTATTTTAGTTTTCTATCAACTACTACAACTCTTAGAAATTTTTGTTATACAAAGCCCTCACATTTAAGGATTTTGAAGTTTTCACTTCATTTAATTTCTTTTATTGATATAAAATGCTTTGTAGTTCTTGTGCCAAAAGACACAAAGACACTTAAATTACGTATTACTAAGGCCGCACCGACTAGCCAACTCAATTTGTTGCACTTCTTATAATAATAAAATTTTACTAAGACGGCGTAAAGGCTGATCCTCCCTAGGCTCCATAGATTTCAACCCTTGACTTGATGCCACCGCCACGTGCCGAAGTAAATGTGATCGTAACTGTTGTATCTCCCACGCCTCCAGAGGTAATCACAGCCGTAGCACCACGCTTTCGTTTTTGATCTGTTATTCTTATATAGCTTATGGTCTTCGCTGTTCCTGCCTGTGTCAAAGTGTATGTCTGTGTCTGCGTCTGGAAAAGTCTCTTGTTTTTGGAAACAATTTCATCCGCAATCAAGGTGTCGGTGGTTGCCCTGGTGCCATAAGTGCTCACGTTGCTATTATCATTGTTACCACTGCCTATGCTTTGGACCAGACAGATGCAGCCCAGCAGAACCACGAAAATAGAACTGAGATACATGATGGCTAAGTTTGACTTTAAAAAACAAAATAGTACTGATGAGGTTTCCCTAATGCTTGGGGCTTTTATAGCCGCACAAATAGGTGCTGCAGCAATATGGCCTAAATTGATAGTGAGACATTAAAAATTTCTTGTCCCATTTGAGAAGACAAATGTGACAGTGTTGCAACAAATTGTAACTATTGTTTAACATAAGACCAAGATTGCCTAATGAAACGTATCTGATTGAATTTTGGGAATCACAAATGAAAGAAGAAGACAAAGTTCAAGACGACGAAGTTTTTATACACTTTACGTAGTTAATTGAATTCAAAAAGACGAGTTTTCTATTAACTGCAGTTGAAGACTACTCTAATTTTGCAATAAATATTATAGCCAAAAAACGATTCAGTAAAACGTCGGGCTCAAACCCTTTTATTTAAAACTTAACGTCCCCAAATCTCAACGATATCATTAATGCTGTGGCCACGCTCTGAGGTAAAGCATAAAGTGGCGCCCTTAGAGCCGGGACCTCCATTGGTAAGCTCAACAGCCGCGCCGTGATCCTTCTTCTTATCCGTGATCTTAATAGCCGTAATAGTCAGAGCATTCAAATCGTCCTGTAAGAAGCGTAATAAACCTTGTACTGCAACCCTATGTTAAAAATGTATTTTTTAAACGCACCTTTTGTTTGAAGACATATTTCTTAGTGACCGTGAGACCCGCAAAAAAGGCCTTCTTTACTGTCTCCTTGGACAACTTGTAGTCATTGGCACCCACCTCTCCCCAAAGATAGTCGTTGCCGGCTAGAGCAGTTGTCAAAACACCGCAGAACACATAACCCACCAATAAAAGTGTCACAATACTGGGGCACAAAAGCTTCATTTTGTTGCTGCAATCGAAAACAGACTACACGACTGCACACAAAGCGTTCTACACGGTCTTTATATTTCGAAATCTTCAGGCCTATCAGCCCAGTATCACCCACTTGATAGTGCCTATACTATATGTGTCTATAAAAATAACATATATTTATTTATTTATTATTTTTTTATTTCAAACAACGAACATTATATGTAATATGTTGCTTGGAATTGTTGAAATTTCACCAAAGGCTTTATCTTATCCAGGTTTCCCAATTAAAAGCCAGTTATTGAACTGCTTGTTACAGAACAATTGACATGTTGCAAAATTTAATTAATTTTTAATTGCGAAAAACAAGTCACTTTGCGTATATACTTTAGTGTCCATATATATCGACTGTAAGGTTAAGGCCTTTGTTGAGTTTGGATGTCAACAGGATGGTGGCGAAATTTTTGCCCGGACCACCCTCCGTCAAACTGGCCTTTGCACCATTTTGGCCTACATCAGTAACTACAATCGATGTAATTAACGCGGATAAAGCCTATTAGTAAATAAAAAATTATAATTCCAGTTTTTTATCGAAAGTTCTGTTTTGTTTGGTTGCCCGAACACGTATTTATGGGTGACGCTCCGCAACATGCGCCAATTTTAAATTACGGAGTCTGAACGTAGATGGGTGTCAAATCTATAGCGTGTGCCCCAGATAAAGCTTTTGGTGTTCGACGCCTCTAGGAAAGGCCCCAAAGCTAGGCAGGTAATATAGACTAAAATCTTGTGCATATCCAGAGAATTCTTTGTCTATTGTACTATAGTTTAAACAACGTTTTTATAGGAATGTTTATGACATTTTTTAAAATAATATTATTTAATATTTAACGCTTTGAAATGCTGCTCAAGTGCAAAATTCGGATACACTCAGAAAAATTAACAATAAAATTATCGGTTGAAGACCTTTGATAATTTGTCATGTTACCCCTATCGATAAAAATAGCATACTGCTCGATAAACAAAATTTTATGAAAATTTTAAAAGATGTGAGCAGCAATGTATTATTAATTTGTGCTGTAGTTTATTAACTAACAAGCTAGAGACACCTAATTTGATACGTTGATTATGTGAGCCTAATCAATGACGAAGCGATCACATTTTCTCATAACATACCTCTATTCCCTCCACATTTCCATTAATTTCCGCTTAAAGATTGTTTTGGAATGGAATAGTTATCATTTATAATGATTTTTCATTCTTGATAATGTAAGACTTAAAATAAATTTGGTTTATCCTTCTAACAATAATGAATGAACAACTAGAAATTTAAAATCTTTTGAAAAATTAAATAACATACATATATAGTATATTTCTAAAAATTATCTTATCTGATGCAACTAAAATCCATTTAAGCCAAACTTTCTCAAAACTGAATTCTTATTTAAACTGTAATGCTAAAGTTAAAAGACTGTTTTTCTAATTAGTTAAACTCAGTATTCTCAAAGCCAAAAAACTGTCTTTTCATCTCACTTATTTTTAAAATTATATATTAATTACAAAAAAAAGATGGCGTCCGTTAAATTCGGGCGCGGACGGCTTTGGGATACCCTGTACCACCACATTGCAGTCAAATTTTTTGTCCGATCGGTCCAATATGATATAGTCAACCGATTTTCATAAAATTTGATACAGTGCTGGGGAACTCTAAAAAATTGTTAATGCAAAAATTTGGTTACGATATCTTCAAAAACAAACGAATTATCTATCTAAAACTTTTGTTTTTTTTTTCGAGTTCCTCTGGAACACCCCTGTGGGAGCTATATAATGTAACTCCGATATAAAAAAAATAAAACAAACTTGAGTCCTATGGAATAACAAGAGATCTAATATGAATGTTTAGCTCTAACCATCTCCGAGATCTAGGAGTTCATACGGACGGACAGACAGATATACGGACATCAGAAATATAATATATCTATTAAATTTATACAACTAGTTTTATAAAGGATTTATCAATTTACTATTCAGCTATTTCTCTAAGGCTTTTTTAATACAGTCAAACTTCACTATAACGAACTCGCTTACAACGAATGTTTTTACGTTTCGAAATTTTTTTAATCACACTGCTCTTTTGATCTCCTTGTAAGGAACTTTCTATATATCGAACCAATATTCTGCTCCCGTGCAAATTTGCTGTAGCGATATTTATTTATTTATATTGATAATCATAATTTAATTTTAAATTCCCAAAAACAGAATTTATTGAGTTAAATTGAATTAAAGGCAAAGTATCATATTTTTGTATCAACCCAATAAATATCTCTCTATTAAATAAAACATTTTTTTATGCGTCATCATAACCATCGTCATCACTAACTAAAGTAAATGTACGAAAATGAATCACATTCTTGGCCACTGATCATTTTTTAGATTTCACCTGTAAAATATTTCATTAATATAGTTTTTTTAGCTATACCCTTTTCTGGTTTACCTTCAAAAAAAAGTGCGCTTTATTTCAGCACGTCTTTTATTTTTCAATGTAAACCTTTCATGTTTTGTAATGTGCTCAGGCCACAATCTTGGGTATCATATCAATTCAGCTATTATATTTAAAAATCTTTTCAAGAGCTTTGTTCGTGCGTTTACTTCTACAGCCAACAAAGTATGTACTTAAGTTTTTTTTTTTAATTAATTGCATCTCTGATTATGATAGGCAGTTACTTGAGACGTTCTAAAGTATCTTTTATTTCAAAAAACGTCGAGCATAAATCAATATCCATTAGAGCAGAGTTGCTCTAAACGCGAATGACTTTCTATAGATTTCACTGGCGCCATTTCCATTTAATTAAATGATTGCTTTTGGGAAAGTGCCTTAAAGCGTTAATTTATGAGCATATATGTTTCTTTTACCTATACTCTTTGTAATAAAACGACAGAATGTTTCCCAAAGTTATGTAAAATAAATAAATCATGCCAAGATACATGCATCAACATGCCGCTGATAAAGCGGTGCTGGCATTTGAAGGTACTGCTGATAAGTTGAGAAATTCATCGAACTATTGTGGGCGGGGTGGCAAGAACGTCGTGACGTCTCTAGAAGCTGCACGGCCAACCAAGCGGCAAAAACTATGAAATAACCAAAAACTATTCTTTTAAATCAACCAAAAGAAAAAAAAATGATGAAAAAGTTGTGCAAGAAAAATGAAACTTTAACAAACTTTGGCAGCAGCTTTTAGGTGTGTGTGTGTATCTGTGTGTATGTGTGCGATAGTGTCTGGCTTAGTCCAAAATTTTCAATTTCACATTTCCACAATTTTATTTAACGCTTTGCTGGTTTGAGTGCCCCCAAAGAGGCCTGCCTGTGCGCGTTTAAGCACATGAAACTGACATTTAAACTTATCAAAAGATATCTTTTGGAACAACTGCCCAAAAGTGTCGATTCATCAATAATTCAATTTATTGGGATTTCCAATTCTCATGCATATTTTTCTGCTCTCATTCTCATTCTAGCTGCCTGGGCTTAAAATCACCGTTCATAGAGTTCAGCAACCAGCCAGAGCTTCTGGCCAATACTAGCATACCGTTGAATATAACCAAAGATGAGCAGGCCTATATGCATCAGGAGGGTCTGCGCAAGTTGGGCACTTTCATCAAGCCCGTGGATCTGCGCGATTCCGAGACGGGCTATGTTAAGGCGGATTTGACAAAGAAACTGCCGCTGGAGCCACCTAGCGCGCAGGCTAGACGTGTGCATCCCATTCAGGAGGAAATGGATCAAAAGCAAATCATATTGCTTGATGAGGACACTGATGAGAATGGCTTGCCCGCCAGTCTTACCGATGAGGATCGCAAGTTTATTGTGCCTATGGCGCTGAAGAACGCCTCACCTGATCCACGCTGGGCGGGACCAGCGCCTACACCTGCACGACTGACCAGCACACAGCGCTCCACAGTGTCCAGCACGCGGCGGCGCAGCACAACGAGCACAACAACCACCACACTGCCGCCAGATCCCACCTCGGACATTGATGATCTTAAAAAACATATTTTATTTTTGCACAATATGACCAAGAGTAACAACAATTTCGAATCCAAATTTGTCAAATTCCCCAGCCTGCAAAAAGACAAAGCGAAGCAGCCCTCGGCGGCAGCGCCAGCTTCCAAGCGTCCTCAGCGTCCAGTATTTCAATACGCGGCACCTATAGCGCCACCTACGCGTAAGGTGCCGCAGGGTGCACATACGCCGGGTCAGCAGCCCTTTGGCGGTTACTATCATAACGAAGATGATGGCGACAGCTTGTCTACGTTTCTGCAGCCCATTGGCGTTGGTGGCACAGCTGGCGCTGACGCTAGCGGCAAGGAACGTGGCAGCATTGCCATAGTACCGCAGGTGCATCTGTTGCATGAAACGGATGCTACAACTCCCACTAGTTCCACCACATACACAGTGCCGCCCACAACTACAACGCCCACTACTACTACCGAGCCGCTGCCTAAACGCACCACCAAACGTCCAGTTTGCCTACGTAATCCCGATTCACTTAAATGCATACGCCAGCGGCGCCGCGAGGAGCAGCAACGACAGCGCGAACGCGACGAATGGTTCCGCGGTCAGGCCGAGTTCATTAGGCCACATTTTGAGCCCATCATTCAGACGATTAATAACACAAAACGTTTTGCGGTTTCCATAGAGATACCCGATTCATTCAAAGTGCATCTTCACGCTAATGACACTGCGATGCCCGCTGAGGAAACCGAGCTGCAGCTACTCTCGCGTGTGGCACGCTCACAGCACAGGCGACGTAATATTGGCGCAGGTCTGCCCGGACGCGCTCTTATTTCGGTGGAAAAGTCTCGTGCCGCGCCGCCATCAGATTATTTTGAGCAGGACATTGTGATGACATCGGCGGGCGTTGCAAGCGGTCGGGAGTTCCTGTTGGCCAACATGGAGCAATACGGCATGGGACCAAACAATGAACATGACAACGAGACAACGCCAAGTCCTACGGTGCCGGCATATTCCGAACCAATTGATTTGAACCCGGATAACTGCTATCATGTTGATGGTTTCACCTACGGCCAGAAAAAGCAATGTGTGCTTCATACCAGCGTCATGCCCGCGATTAGCAGAGGAGCGCGTGCTGCAATACAGGTGAGTTTTTTTTTTATATTGTACGCATATGTTGCGGATATGAAAAGCGGAACAGGTGCGATAGTTTTGTAAGTTTAAGCAGCCAAAGTGAAAAAGCTCCGGACGGAGCATTAGCCTCAACTAAAAATGGACATTAATTTAATTAAAATCTTAACACTGAAAGCCAAAATACATTAAATTTTTGGCATTTTTTATGTTGGTTACATTTCTATGCGTCGATCCAATCTTGTGATGGGATTTTTGGGAAGACGTCCGACATTTTATTGTCGTGCATATAAGCACTATATGAAATGTTACTTAAATCCAAACTTTTTGCTACAAAAACACGACCGTCAATGCCCATTTTTTTATAGTATAAATTGGATACCTTACCCATTTACCATTTAGCTTTTAGGCCAGATAACGTGAACATCCCAAATGTCTTATTTTCATTTGTACTTCCTTTTCCAACTTAGTGTTTAATTATAAATATCTTTTATTTCTATTCTTCTTTGCTTCCCAAATATTTATTTGTTATAATCTAAAGTCAATTCCCCTTTGTTGTTACCTTTAAAGAAATAACATTTAAGCCAGATTGACTTTATTATTGCGCTGTAACCGAGTCTTATTTGGTTTGGTATAAAAGACTTGTAAGGGGTACACACTTTCGGATAGCCCTTTAGACCAAGTTTACCATTGGACTAAGAATTTTTGAAAGAACCATATCATTATCTTTGTAGAAATAATAAAAAGATAAATTAACTGTTTAGAAAGCAAAATGGTCGTATCTCACAATAATGTAATTTGGTTGCTCTAGACTATTTTGTTTCACTTGGTTGATATTTAAATATTAATTTTACTACGACCCCACTAAGAATTAGCTTACTCTTAAGTAGGTCAAACTATTTATGTCTCAACTGTTGAGTTCCCGCTCTTAAATCTGTTTATTCTCTTAAATTAAATCTGCAGTCCTGAAATATGCAAGACAAAATATTATGCGCTTATTCTCTGCCTCTAAGTCAAACATAACAGATCCGTAACAAAGAAAATTGTGCACGTCGCCAAAAGAACTGCAATAGTGTACCTTAAAAGTGGCATGGAACATTCTGTAGCCCAGCAGAAGTTTCTTTTGTGCATTTTTCCAAGTGGCTCCCACATGGCTAAAGTCGTGCACACAAACTTGGCTTATAGTTCAACATGGTTCAACTTTGGAATACGTTCAACAAAAAGGCTTTGCTGTCGTAATATGATGGCTAAGTTGTTTAAAGAACACAAGTTGGGTCTTCATGATATGAGAACGCGATTTCTGAGGGGTTTATGCTTTAAACGTATAGTAATAAGTTACACCGGAGCAGCAATGTTTCCTAATTTTTGCTTTAAGCCTTTTTAGTTTCCTTTAGCTCATAAAAAAATATACGAAAAATAAATGCACACACTTTTTTCAGCTTCCCTGTAAATTATCTTTATTATTATTATTAAAGGACATATTCATAATTTAAACAAATTATAAACGTAGTCATTCACAAAGTTTATTAACAAAGGATGTCCAATGCTCTCTGTTTCGCGCCATTGCTCGAAACTCGATAATTGATTTCCCAGTATCTATGTTATTTTAGGTCCGCCTCTGGATCGATTACCTTGTGGGTTCCATTCCAGAACTGCATGCGGTATCTCATCAAAGTCTTTACACAGTGTTTGATCCAACCAACCGTATTTGCGCTTGTGAATTTCTTTCTCGATTGGTTTTTGTTCACAAAGTTCCCAAAGGCGCACATTACTACAGGATCGTGGCCACCTTATACGTAATATGGTTCTAGGACATCGATTGACAAATATTTGGAGCTTCTTGACAATGATACTAGTAATGAACCATGTCTCACAACCATATAATAACATCGACTTTATGTATGCGTTGAAGACTCGTTTTTTTGTTTTCCGTCGGATATTCGACTCGTAATAAATACCCCTTATACACATCTTTCGGTGTCCCTAGCTCCTATGTTCTCAGCCGCCATTACTAAATTCAGTCACGCCTCCTTCCGCCTTTTTGTTGCATTACACAAATCTATAATCCCCTTGTTCTTTTGGTTACAGGGTATTTGAAATGTTTATAGCCTTATTTAAAGCAGCAGCTGTTCCGTTACGCTGTCTAGCGAAACTACAAAGTATTATCAGGATCTCTTTGAACACTATGTTCACACCCAAAGAACAAATGCCTGCGGAGGCGAGCACCAACTACAACTACTATGTGCTACAAATACGTCTCTTACAAATGCACACATGTATCTATGTATCTATGCAGTAACGCACACACACACACACACCCGTCTGACGCAATGTCCTAGTAAACACCCTTTTGTCCTTTGGCTGTTTTGAAAAGAAAAGCAAAAGTAAAAAATAAAATCCAACTGCAGTGCTGCTCGTACATAAACGTAGTAGATGAGTCGGGAAACCCGCGTCTCCTAACGCCTAACATCGTGCGCTGCTGCCATTGCAGTTGGCCACCTTTCCTGAATGCCTTGCACTTTCTCGCCATATTTCAGTTGTTTTGGACTTGGTCTTTACCGCGACCTCTGACTCGACTCCTGCTCCTGCTCCTGACTCCACTGCGACAGCGACTGCTCTCATTTCGCATTCGCATTCTCACAGTTGGTTAAACAAACAAACAAACAGTGAATATTTTTCATGTTTTTTGTGGCTATTGCTGCAGTGGAAACGCCCCTGTTTATTTGCCTTTGTCGCAATTATGCGGTCGCTGTTGCAGTCAGCGTTGGTTTCAACATAAATACCACATTTATTTTTGCAGCTGGGCTGCTGCAATGACCGCTTACCCTTGTCCGAGATTTGGATGGGTGCGGCCTCGTACACTTAGTGCTTGGGGGTAGTTATTAAATATTAAGGCGTACTATGTGCAGAAACTTGTAATAGTTGTAGATATTATTTGAATGCAGTTTTTACTCAGCAAGCTCTATTTGTGTTTACCACCTTGACCCCGGAAGCAGACTTTGGGAACGCAACTCATAAATATGGTAGTGCAACAAAATACATACAAGTTATGCAGAACTACGAAATTAATTGTAAGGATCGGTTCATAAATATTCTAAATTTCTAGTTCTTGTTTTTTTTTTAATTCTAATGAGGGCTTCTGAAATGGAAGTTTATAAATTGTAAACTATTAATAAAATATAAAAAAAAAGAGTGGAACCTTTTATCGAACTTTTGCTATGGCATTCGTGATATTTTGATGGAAAATGAATTCAAAATTTTGATGGATTAATAGTACATAATTGTATTTACACATCAATTTCCACAACCTGAACCTATTGAAATATAGTGAAAGGTTATTTTTGCTTGCCCAAAAATATTCTTGGGCACAGAAATATTGATTACATAGATTCCCTTTACAAAGTGTGCCACTTTGATTAACGTTTCAGTTTTTCTGACCTTCACCATTCTAAAAAGGTGCCACTTGAAAATTTTTGAGTTTTTTTTTGAATGTAGAAAATGAAATTTTTAGATTTCCATTGAAAGATAATGTCGTATTTTAACTCTCTAGTTGTGCTCACTGCTCACCAAGTACTACTCACCAATACTGGTTACTGTGACCCAAGTGGATCTATTGTACCCCCATCACGACTTCCAAAAGTCCAATGGCCTGCATATATTCCAGTATTTTGTTTGGACTTAGAGTAACAACGATCTCCGGTGAGAGAACGTACATGCCTAGGAGCTTGTTTCTTTTGCTGACGAGTGCCATGCATTCACATAATAGATGCACTGAGGTCTTTTCTTCCATGCTACAGAAGCGACATGGTCCACTATCCGCTATGTCAATTTTATTTAAGTGGCTACGGAGCTTACAGTGTCCCGTCATGAGGCCATCCAGGATCCTTACGGTACCCACTGCATAACATCCTTGGTAAATTTAACACGGGGATGTCATTGCCGGTAATGTCGCCACACTGTCTGCATTACCAGTCAACAGTGAATTCACCACAATACACAAATCAGTCAAATCATATAATTCACCACGATCCACAATTGGTGATTTCACCATTACATATCTGCAAAATACGCTTCGTTGGTGAATTCATCAATGATTAGTATATTGTAGATGCTAGTGAATTCACCGACAACCACTCGCCAGTAAGTTAATTTTTACTTAATATTATTTTACATATTAGTTTATTTATTTATTATAATTAATGTGTAACTTGTTCCCTCGATTTTTTGTCAAGTGCATGGCCTTCCTCAATGGCTATGCTGCTAAACTAGAATCATCAACTATAACGATAGTTTCTGAAATATTAATTAAGGGCTAAGCACCGAGTTATTTTTTGTAAATATTAACATTCTTGCCAACAAAATATAAAAATTTATATGGCTTTTTAAAGACTGCTTTCCGAGGACCCTGTCGATGTTAAAGACGTGAACTATATTGTTTCTAAGTCCATATTAATGCCAATGTCAACGTAATTTTTATAAAAATCGTCTGAATTTCTTTAACATTTTGGGGTTCCGCACGCACTAGCAAAATTTTCGCGTTCACCTTTTTTAAATGCTTCATATGGCGCTTGCTAAATATTTCGTCATAAAATATTTCAAGTCAAATATAATCACTTACACTTGATGGTTGATGCTTCGTGATGCAAATGCACTAAAAAAAATTTAAACATATAAAAAAAATTTAAGATACATACAAAATGCAAAGAGCAGCCCCTGCTGGGAATGACAACAAAACGCACAAATAGAAAGGATGTTTCCTTTTTGCAAGTTGCTTTGTTCCTTTTTTTTAAATGAATAAACAAGAATCATGCAAATTTTAACGAAAATGGCATCATCCTCTGCAATACCTCTGCTTGGTGAATTCACTGTTTACAATTCATTGGTGATATCACCACTATTGTTTACCAGCCGTAGTAGAGGGAAGGGAAACTATTTTATAATTACACAGCCACACAAAAAAAAGAAAAATCATGATCTGGAGACATTATTATTATTTGTTTTCTTACGCATATTGACGCGCTAAGTCCGAATCTGCTTATGAATTTGTATCAACTGTTAGGTTAGGTAAGAGTACCTCAAAATACCCACACAATTTTTTTGTCAAGACCAGTTTGGCGATTTTTTATCTGGTTTTGGAGTCGCTGAAACAGTATCCGATGTCAAAAAACTCCAGCACGTCTGGTTTCTGAGATTACCTCCAAATTGTCTCTTTTGGAAGAGCTTGGATCGGATTAAGCTGCCCCAAAAACAAATAGAAAATGTGATCTGGCCTCGAAACCTGAAAATCGACATTTTCGCCTAAAAGACTACATAAAGAATCTTTTTCGAGTCCTGATGTCTGACAATGCACGTCAGGGCTCTAATATAACCACGAATATAACTCGTTTTAGGGTTTTTTTGAGGTTATGTCGCAAGTGCTGGTACATAATGAAGCTTATTAATAAATATTTTAAGACGTATTCAAATTAAATATCAAGTCGACATTTTTCTTTGCAAATAAAAAAGATGGCGTAGGTTAAAGTCGGGCGCAGACGACTTTGGGATCCCCTGTACCACCACATTGCAATTAAGTCCGACATATTGCTTAAGACCTCCAAAAAAATATCTTTTCGCCAAATTTGGCTACAATATTTTCATAAAAAAACAGAAATCAGTCAAATTTTGCACCAAAAAATTTTTTTTGACCGATCGGTCCTATAGGGACTATATGATATAGTCAACCGATTTTGATCAAATTTGGTACACTGATTGGGAACTATAAAAAACTTCCGACTGCTAAATTTGGTTACGATATCTTCAAAAACAAACGAAACACATCGAGTTTTGCACAAAAAACGTTTTTTTGACCGATTGTTCCTATGGGCGCTATATGATATAGTCAACCGATTTTGATCAAATTTGGTACAGTGCGTACGGATAAGGTGTCATAGCTGAAAAAACCACACGTAATTGGACTTCAGAACTAAACGCACGTTTGAAAGAATTTTGAGCCAAAACCTTGCAATTTCTAACAACGAGGTATTGAAAAATACTTCTCACGTTAGAAGATAGTGGCTTATAAAAAGGGAGGCGACATTTTTGATTACTTACTGGTTTATTACACAGGTCAACATGGTTTAGTTGTTGGAAAGCTAAGGGTCATTTCAATAGTAATTTGCTGCGTAGAATACGAATCCAGGGTCAGAATTGGCCCATCACGTCAGGATTTTGAGCTATTTCAGGCTATGTACCCGAAAAACTGTGTTTTTTCCTACTTTTGAGGTTATGTACACGGTGCAAAAAATTGTTGTGTTCTGTCTCTCCAGTAACATCATTTAGTACCACTCTTACCCTTTAATTTAAGACTTCAAGAGATCAATTTTAGCTGTTATGGCCATTCAAAGTAACTAAATATATCCCTTCGACGTCATTAGCATTACACAGGTATACAAATTCCGGGGTCATGTCAGTTGTTGGAAAGCTAAGGGTCATTTCTGAAGTAATTTGATGCTTAAAATCTGAATCCGAGGTCAGAATTGGCCCATCACATCAGGATTTTGAGATATTTGAGGTTATCTACTTCAAATATATGAAAAAACTGCGTTTTTCGGGTACATAACCTCAAATATCTCAAAATCCTGACGTGATGGGCCAATTCTGATCCAGGATTCGGACTCTATGCACCAAATTACCTCAGAAATGACCCTTAGCCTTACAACAACTGACACGACCCTGGTATTTGTATACCTGCGTAATTATTAAATAAAAAGAAACATAAAAAAGAAGCGTTTCAGCGCAATCCCTTGTTCCTTTTTCGATATGCCTATTGGAGTGCATTTTCTAATTCACTTAATGACCTCGCCGTGTCTGAAGGGTCTCCTCCGACTGTATTCATCTCATTTACAAATTCGTAAATGAAGCAAATCATAATGAATGTATTCCTACAACCAGTGCCTGACACTTTTCCTACAGCTCTGATACTCTGATACTCGTACTGCCGCAATATGTCACAGACGAAAAAGCACCCCAGATCCGAGAAACTGACATTCAATTGCATTTGATTGATGATTGGCTTGGCAATTATTATGCATGCTTTAAAGGGTTGTGCTCTTGAGATCAAGTACTGTGTTGGATAATACACGCACTCCCAACTCCAAGAACATTGCCAACATGCGTCTGTTGTAGTTGGATGCTTCAAAGGAAATTCAAGAGAGCGCAGTTCCGGCCAACGTTTTTGCTTGTCAAAATTTTAGCTCAATGTCAACAAAAGTAGCAAGATAAATTATAACAAAACCAACGCAATTGACGAATGCTAGATGCACTTTCGGAGACTGTGTTTATATGCAAATGTTTTTGTCTACGCTACTATGATGTAAAAGTATACTTTTTTTGTGTGTCCTATCTTTTGCGACATATTTTGCAAAATTGCTCAAAAGCATTCCATTATGCTTACATTCTAACTCTATAGAGTACAGAAAATATGCCATTTGTGTCAGTGTGCAGTGCCCGCAAAAAATGCTTAGCATAATTACAAAGTAAAAAGTAGCTCAAACAAAAAAAAAATAATTAAAATAAAAATATTAAAAAAACAAAACACAAATAATAATACAGTCGCTGTTGGCCCTCGACCGTCAGACCACAACTGACCAAAGGATAAAATTGGTGCAACAGTGCTCAGACTCTTTAGAAAAAATGGAGCATACAAATTCTATATATTTGCACTTTTTCCGACTTTGTCTTTCCTTTCCTTGCCCTTATTTTGTTGTTGTTGTTTTTGTTGTTTTCCTTGCTGCGGTTTAACCGACACAGAATTATGAATATTAAAAAGTAGAGCGTTTTTTCGTGGTTAATTAGAAGAACCGCTGCAAGTCGCAAACAAACAACATTGGCCCACTGCTGCTGCTGCCCCACAGCATCACATGAACAACTACAAGCATAAACTGACAGACCACGCTGGGCCAAGATCTGCAATTTAAACTTACTACGTTCTGCCAGCATCAAGATACTTGCCACATTTAATGTCGCAGAGAAAAAAAACGTTAAAGGTAAAAAACGCAGCAACGTTTTGCTTGCCAGCACACTCACACACACACAAATACCTTGCGGTCAACAGGAATACAAAATAATTTATGCAGGAAGTGGAGCATCTATATATCCAAGGGTGGCAACCCTACTGTGAACAGAAACTCTTGGCTGGCTAGGTGACTTTTTGCCCATTAATGCTAGATTTTGTTTTTGTTTTTTATCAATTTCTCTTAAGGCAGCTGCCAGACGCATTAAGTAGTTATATAAAAGCCAGACAAACAGTAAGTACATACCATACATGCACAAGTGTGCACTGTGTACATCAGCATACATATGCATGTGTATGTGGTATATGACTCATGCAAATTATAAAGCCGCTGCAATACCGTAAAAAACATACACATATTGGTTTCCAAGACAAAAACATTAAGAGCAATATAATCAAACATTTTGAGCTGCCGAAAGCCGTAGCAATCCAAAAGCCAATGAAAGCTCTCGGGGATCAGGGTTTAAGGGAGCTGACTAAAGCTGCTGCTGTTGTGGCATTCACAAAAAAAAATAAAGGAAATGCAAATTGGCAATAAACGTAAATTGTTGCAGCGACGAAATAAATGACATCATTTGTTTTGTTGCTCTTGAGGTGCTGTATATTTGGGTGATGTTTTTTTTTTTTTATTATACTTTTTATTTACTTTCCTTACGGACGAACCTTTTGGTCTTTAACAGAGCAGCGGAAAATATAAGGAAAGCCTTTTGGTACTTAAGATGTGCAGGGGTTTTAAGACGGAAAGCTGGGGTTTTAAGATATTGTTTCGAAACGTTAAAGCCGAAGTTTCCGTATAGACTGCAAACCGCAGCAGAGCCTGAGTGTAGGTTTTTATCCCAAAAATGTTTAATTCAGAATAAAATTTGATCGAGCATTTGGGTGGCTGTACGAGGTTTGTTAAAAAGGATCGCCAATTTTGAATTTTCGTGGGCTACGGATGTTCGATTTGCGATCTTTTTGTGGCGTTATGTTGGTACTCATGACCCTCACTTATGTTGATAATCTCGGCCATTTTAAATGTTCAGTCAGTTTTTGACAGCTGACGTGTTTTAGCTTGTCTTCGATTTTTGTCTTGGCTTATGCGGCAGCTTCCATTGGGATGATTGAGCATTTAGTTTCTACGTCATAGCCATAGACCCATGATTCGACACTAGTTATGACTCTCTGCAGCAAATTTGGGTCGTCACGGACAGAATCCAACAGCTCCTGAGCAATGTTAATGCGATGCTGTTTTTGGTCGAAATTGAGTAATTTTGGTACGAATTTTGCGGCGACCCGCCTCATGTCCAAACTTCTGGTGATAATCGAATGAGGCTAGCCAATAGACATATTTAGGTCCTCAGCAACTTCTCTGACAGTGATTCGACGATTAGCCAATACTAGCTTCTTTACTTCATAAATGTTTTCGTCTGTTGTTGACGTGTTCGGGAGCTCTTCGTCGCTCACATCTTCTTGGCCCTCTGAAAACAGTTTGTACCATTGATAAACGTTGCTTTTATCCAAAGTAGCTTCGCCGTATGCAACAGTCACCATTCGGAATACTTCCGCGCACTTTATGTTGTTTTTCATAAAAAATGTTATACAAATTCTTTGATCCATTTTTCGGGATGGACAAAAATCGAAGAAAAGCTAAAATACGTCCACGAACAATAGCTGTCAAAAACTGACTGAACATTCAAAATGGTCGAGATTGTCAACATAAGTGAGGGTCATGAGTACCAACATAACGCCACAAAAAAATCGAAAATCGAACAGCCGTAGCCCGAGAAAATTCAAAATTCGCGAAATTTTTTAAACAAACCTCGTACATATTAAGATTGAAATAATTTCAAGAAACTTTAAAGTAATACTAAAATGCTTAAATGAAAGCCGATTCAAAAATAATAAACATGATTAGCCTCTTTAATTGCATTATTGTCACAAAGATTGCAACCCCGGTTATTTGTACGAATTGCCAATGCAATTCGATGGCGATTTCGAACTTTCCAACACTGGTTGTAGATACATTTCATGTTGCTGGCACTTAAAACTTTCGCATACATCAAATGCATGGACCAGCCTTTGGCATGCATGCATAAAATTACTAAAATGCAATTGATGCTGCCAACTTGACAAACAAGCACACATCGCCAACAACAACAATGATGCATCTTGTGGACTCCATGCTGTCTGCTATTGCAGTGTTGTACAGTGCAGTACGGTGCAGTGCACCGTAATCAATTTATGCACAACGCAAATGTTGATTATGATTTATTGTTCATGTTTTTGACCACTCGGCCACAATGCGTAACTTTCAGTCGAAGACGTGACATAGCCGCACATGTGCGCCTTTTCTGAGCATGGAGTTTTGCTTCCAATCAGCAACACAGAAGCCAGCCAAACCACCCACCCACCAAGTGAGCTGCTAAACCCACCCACACATAATATTCTAGAAAAGAAATATCGCTTGTCATAAATCATAAGATAAAGTTAGGTGCTCCAACAAGTTTAGTGCCCTGCCTCAAGTCTGAGTCACAATATTGTTTAATGGGTTTGAATGGATGCACTTTTTGGTGGAACGTGAAATCAATAAGAGTTGATTGAAAACGAGTTTAATGCCAATTAGAGTTTTGTCGTTGTGAAATCGAATAATCGATACACAAAGTTACAAAAAGCTCTTAATAAAAATACTTAAAAAGAACTAGGAGACTCGTTACTGTGTACGCTTTGCACCACCTTAGAAGATTGTCCATTGTCAAATCGTCAGCAACAATTTGGTGAACACTCGAAGCTCTCTAGGATCAGCACAGGAGTTCCTCGTTAAAGAGAGAGAGCTTTTGCCTGTGATGTTCCGGTTTTAAACAACATTAAGCTCGAAGTGGCTAAACAAATGGAGGAAAGCTGGATAGAATAGCTTAAATAAGGAAAATGCCGCCTTGAGCCTTACAAGGAAGTCATCTATAAGAACGAAGCAAATATAGCCAAGCCAAAGAACAGAAAAATATATTGGCTCTTGGAGCCAAGGGCTTAGATTAGCTTCGACTTAGGTTCGGTTGTACAAAGCCATACTTAAATAAAACCATATGGACATATGCTATGCAAATTTGGGGAACAACGAGTACTTTTTACTTCCAAGACATTCAGAAGTTTAGTAGATGCTCTATGCTTATACGAAGTGTGCCATTAGGTTCAAAGGGTACAACAAGAAAACAGGAGCTAGAGCAACCAATCTTTCAAATCAGATCCCTTTTCATGTCACGGGATGTCTTCCAGTTTACCTTATTTTTTTGATATAGGCATTACATTATATAGCTCCGATATGGACACTACACAGCATCTCAGTAAAAATTTTTTGGGGGTATAATTCATTTACTTAGTCAGACATCGTAAATTTGGCGTTCAAAAATTTCTTAGATTTCCCAACAAGTAGACCAAATTTGTTCAGAATTAGCTTAAAATATCAGTTAACTAATCATACAACTGGCAATTAAAAGTTTGTCGAATCTTTTATTAATATGTTTATCATCGTGGCCGACTTTTATATTTGCCATTTTTTGTTTTTTATTGGAGCTTTAGATATTTCTTATATTAGATATCACTTGAACCTCACATGAATGTTCAAAATGCAATTATTTGTTTAACTCTACTACGATGTTACCTTACTCTATTATATATTCTTCCACTCAATATGTATTCCTCTAACATATTAACTAGCTATACTTCAATAAAAGTAATAACAAAGTAAAGTTCCTATCGATCGGAATAAAACATAGTCTCTTAAATTGGTGTTTTCAACAGTTTTCGATTGTTAAATAATGAATAGCCCAAATAAATTTATGATACGTGAAATTGATTTAAGAGTGGAGCTCGTAAAAGTAAATATAAAATGTGCAAGTCAAAAAGTAAAATGTGTAGTATACTTTTGGGCAACTTGGTTTATGTATTATATGTCTCTTGTTTAGAGGCAGCGGAATGATCCCCAAAAATCCTCTTAATGATCTACTCCATATTTGACTTTAAGCAATCTGTTGGATGGCAATTTATTTTTTAAAGTGGTTAGCTTAGTAAGGTTGGTTGAGTATAAAAATTCAATTATTGTGAAAATTTTATATTCCAGATGTTATGATTTTTTACATTAAAAAGGATAAAAATCTTTCGACAAAAATATTAATTTGTTTTATTTAAAAATATATTATAAAAATTTCTTATAAGCAATAGTATCAGCAACAAAAGATATTTTAGGCAATAAAATAAACTACCTTGTTGAAAGACTTCTAATAGTTATATTCTTTTATCGAAGTCTATAATTTTGCACTGCTTTAAATTTTATGGTATCAAATATACAGCGAAAAGCCAGGTATCTCTATATAAGCATGCTACCACCACTGAAATTATTTTACATATAGTTGTTAACTCGAAAAACATATATTATTTTAGCTTATTTTATTTTTATTTTTTATTTGATTTTCTTTCGCTTGGTGTCCGTTCTGAAGCAATTAAAATCTCGTAACTATTCCCACACATTACGCACACACAGCCAGACATATAAAAAGAGTAAAATATTTACAATTATGGCTAGGTTTTTGTATGTGTATGTGTTTGCATTTTGATGTAAAACATTTTAATATATTGCAGTTAAAAATCGGCAACTGCATCCAACAGAGCTCCCAAAACGCAAAAAAAAAAAAATATATACTCTACTATGTACCTACATTTGAATTTATCGTAAAAGTTAATTTGTTGCATTCGTTTTGCATTGCAATCGACCAAATTGTCATGGAAATAAAACGGAAATTATTTTTTGCTGCAGGTTATGAGGAGTAAAGCCCCACTGCATGGCGGCTTTAAGCCGCTCCATATGCGAGTTATATAAATGCCATTAAAATCCGCTTCAAAAGCAAGCTGGCTTTACGCTGCTATTAATAATAATAATAATAATATTTCCTCAATCTAATTGCATGCAGATTGGCTTTTGTTTATACTTTTTTTTTGGGGTCCAGGAGCATTTATTTCTGAAATTCTTAAGTATGCGAGAGCAGTAATACTACGAGTATATGCAACATAATCAAATTGGGGCACATGTTGAGATTTGCTGATATTGATAAGCGGCAAGTTTCTGGCTGCTGTTGATGCAACTTGAGCATGCGTTGGCTGTTGCACAATATCACAGCTGAATCGGGTTGCAAGAACATTAATTAAAATTTAATTGCATATGAGAGGCAAGTGACAAAGCACACAAAAGTGTGCGAGTGTCAGTAGTGTTTGTGTGTTAATAAGAAGGCATTGAGATCTGGGAGACGCCTCAAAAAGATATGCTGCTCATCTCAGTGCAACTTGAGTGAATTTTTTGGCATATATTGACAGGAAATATGCAAGACACACACACGCACATACACTTAAGCCTACGAAAAATGTTCATTATTAACCCCTTTCTGCGCACTTAACCCCAATCAGCAAACACACACACACACAAGCCAAACGATGCTACGTTGAAATCGACAACAGTAGCAGTGCGAGGGCTGGCAAATATACTTCCGACCTTGGTTATGTTAAGTGTGACCAAGTCTGATTTACTACTTACATAAGAAAGCGTGACATTTTTCAGCACAAATATTCTCTTCAATGATCACTCAGCCAATTGTCTCGCGTTGCCACGCTCTTGTTGCAAAGCAACAGACACGAAGTTGCGTGTGTATGACTTCGGCTCTTGCTTAGAGAGCGTGCTTGCTTTTTTACTTTCACAAAACTAAAGCGCTCCAGCGTAAGTATGCCGTGGCTTTTGCTCAAATTATTTTTTTTCCATTCCTCTTGAACATTCCTCTTTGAGCACGCTCTCTAAGCAAGAGCCGAAGTCATGCACAAGCAACTTCGTGTCTGTTGCTTTGCGACGTCAGCATCGAAATACGTCACAGCGGCAGAAAATGTTCAATACAAGCGCAAGAAAACTGCATTTGTATATTTTGCCGACTACAGCTATAAACTAATCTTTTATCTTTTTATCCATCTATATTTCTATCCCATTACAAGCTCTAAGTAATTCAAAAAAAATGGCGTACGTTAAAGTCGGGCGCAGACGACTTTGGGATACCCTGTACCACCACATTGCAATTAAGTCCGACACATTGCTTAAAACCTCCAAAAGATATTTTATTCGGCAAATTAAAAAAAAAGAAATCAGTCGAATATTGCACCAAACAATTTTTTTGACCGATCGGTCCTATGGGGACTATATGATATAGTCAACCGATTTTGATCAAATTTAGTACACTGATTGGGAACTATAAAAAACTTCCGACTGCCAAATTTGGTTCCGATATCTTCAAAACCAAACGAAACGCAATGAATTTTGTAAAAAAAAGCGTTTTTTTGACCGACTGTTCCTATGGGAGCTATATAATATAGTCAACCGATTTTGATCAAATTTGCTACAGTGCTTGGGTACTCTAAAAGACTTCTTAATGCCAAATTTGCCAACAATATCTTTACAAACAAACGAAACGCAACGAATTTTGTACAAAAAACGATTTTTTGACCGATTGGTCCTATGGGAGCTATATGATATAGTCAACCGATTTTGATCAAATTTGCTGCAGTGCTTGGGAACTCTAAAAAACTTCTAAACGCCAAATTTGGTTACGATATCTTCACAAACAAACGAAACACAACGAATTTTGTACAAAAAAACTATTTTTTCGACCGATCGATCCTATGGGAGCTATATGATATAGTCAACCGATTTTGATAAAATTTGGCACAGTGCTGGGGGTCTCTAAAAAACTTCCGGTTGCCAAATTTGGTTATGATATCTTCATAAACAAACGAATTATCCATCTAAAACTTTTGCTTTTTTCGAGGTACAGCTATGAAACAACCTTACTTATCGGAGCTATATAATCTAACCCATACAAGATATCAAAAAATTAAAAAAACTTGTCTCCTAAAGATTAATTCGGGATCTTATCTGAAAGTTTGGTTGCTCTAGCTCTTACCATCTCTGAGATCTAGGCGTTCATACGGACAGACGGACAGACCCTGTACCGTACGGTACAAAGGGTATATTGTGTTTGTGCAAGCCGAAAATGTATGTAACGTACAGAAGGAGATGTCGGAGACCCCCCAAAGTTACCTAAAGTATGATCGGAGTGACTAGAGAAGCCGATATACCCATGTCCGTCTGTCCGTCTGTCCGTATGAACGCCTAGATCTCCAGAGATAGCAAGAGCTAGAGCAACCAAACTTTCAGATAAGATCCCTTGTTAATCCATAGGAGACAAGTTTATTTTATTTTTTTGATATCAGGATTACATAATACATATAGCTCCCATAGGGGTGTTTCAGAGGACCTCGAAAAAAAGCAAAAGTTTTAGATGGATAATTCGTTTGTTTATGAAGATATCATAACCAAATCTGGCAGTCGGAAGTTTTTTAGAGATCCCCAGCACTTAATTGCAATGTGGTGGTACAGGGTATCCCAAAGTCGTCTGCGCCCGACTTTAACGTACGCCATCTTTGTTGGGTATTTCTGCCCGTGAAGTCCCTTATTATATATAGTCAAAGTGCATCTCAACAGAAACATGCAGTTAACAAGTAAACATATTCGCGTGATGATGTATTATAATTTTCGACAAGGATTTTTGGGAAAGGAATACTTCAATCGTCTTACTTTGACGATTAAGTACCATCCTGAACTACAGTAAAAGCCTGGAACAAAGATTTTAAGAGTGACTGTCGTTCTCTGCAAGACGAATCACGTTTAGTTCATCCTAAAATTAGAAAAAATTTGCCAATTAGTGCACATTAATAAAAGGTTCTAAAATCCGAACGATCTTGTTTCCGCCGGATATCGCATAACTTCACAATTGGCCAAAACAAATGCTCGTGGCGATTGTTTCAAAGAATTCAAGTTTAAGGCATAGTTACGAATTTAGATCTACACATATGTGCCCGAATAAAAACAATCGAGCAATCGACTTGTGGGTTTTTGAAAAACGAGACGAATCCAATAATCCTCTTCATCAGCGGCAACTATACTTTTGACTCTGACTTGGCACCTATTAACTTTTTTTGTACTTTCCAAGTAGATAAACTAAAGGCCGTTGAAGCCTTTAAAAAGCTCATTTCGTTAAGCATACACAAAAGTGTATTCTTCGTAATAGAAAGTGCTTGGATAAATAATTGCTCTTTCCATTATTAAGCCAGATTTATAAGCCAAATATATTAGACAGCCCTCGTAGCAGCAGTAGTAGCAACAACCATGCTGCAACTCAGCAGCGTTGCTAGCAGAGCAAGCTGTTCCTGCCCCAGTTGAGCATACATATAGTACACTGTCAGTGCCACAGTTGCCTGTCATTTGGCAGCTTCCGTCTATAACGTCCTCGAGCAGCAGCGGAGACGCCTCGGCTTGAAGTGACACTGGCGACAACACTGGCAGCAAGACATCAGCAGGGCAACAGCAGGGATCAAATTAAATTAAATTGCCAATTTGCACAGAATACACACACAGTAGAGAGAGTGTAGAGTAGTAGGACGCATAGATGCAGTGCCTGCGTTTTTGAAACGCCCATAAACACACACAGACGGTGTCAAATGAACACACATAGAGCCAGAGTCATCACCATCAACAGGAGTGGCATGCTCATCCGCATCATCGTCTGTCAAATGCGAAAACAATTACAGTCAAATTTGTAATTAGTTTGTCGAAATAACGAAATTTTGATGTGATTATGTATTATAAGAGCGGCAAACATTAAGCGACAGCGCTACTGTTGTACATATATACACCATGTATGTATTTGGGTAGCTTGTAGCCAGGAATCCATATAATTAAATTGTTTGTGCAGTTGATTGTATTACTGCGATTGAGATTTTCACATTAGCATGCAGAGCATAGACACCTTAGTTGCTTGATTCCGAATTGATTTTGGAGTAGCCGGATTAGCAGTTGCAGGCAAGTGCACTTGGCACTTGGTAGGCAACACATGGCCAAGTTGCTTTCATGTATTGTATGCACTACTCCAGTATGTACTTGTTGGCAAGTGCAAATTGGATTTCAGCTGCTTTAAGGCCCAATCCCGAATGAAATTTAAATTAATTTTTTGGGCAGCGGATGTGCATTGAAATGTTGCAGGCTCAAGTGCAGCCACGCGAGCACAGTGCAGCTTCAAAAAGAAAAAAAAATAAAGCAATTGGGGTGATGTGTTTTTTTTTTTGAAAGGGTGCGAAAAGTCGGTATGTACTCAAAGCCGGAAGGGAGGCAGGACGAACTTTTCGCGCTTCTAAGTGCATTTTGCAAGGCTTTTAGTAAAGCGTGCAAACGAAAAATAACAAAAAATACATATATATGTAGAGGTATATAGAAAAATATAAAAAATAATCTGGCAAGTATGTCTTAATTAGCGTTACTTTAGGGTGGCTTTAAAAATATGCATTAACGCGCATTTTTAAGTCATTCCAGCGTTGCAAATTTAAACTTAACGCTGTAAAGGCCAAGCGTAGACGCAGAAATATCAAATCCATCTGTTCGTTTTTAGCCCAAAATATACTTAAATACTTAAAAAATATCTATGTTTTGCATAATACATTTTTGAAATTATGATGATTTTTGATAAAAAATAGTAAAAGTACCAAACGTAAAAGATTGTACAGCTAATTGTGTTTTGATACGGTAGATACGTTCTAGACAAAACCGTGTAAAAAAATCATTTTAAAATCGTGTAAAATGCCGTGTAAAAATAGACATAAAGAACATACACAAGCTGCTACGAATATAAAGTAGAAAGAGGAGTTTCATAACTTAATTTCTAAAGTATTACGATTAATAAAACATTTTTCATTAAAATTTAAATCAAATATCATTCATGCTAAGTCGAATGAAATTGTCTAAAAACGGAATCAATATTTTTTTCTTAATCCTCAAAACCGTTTAAAAACAGAGTTGGGTGCAATTATATATTTTATTATACTAGTATCCCTGCAGTTCGGTGGTTCAGGCCTGAAAAATTCAGCCCTAAATTCAGGCATGAAAAGGAAGTGAACGCTCATTGCTTTGTAAGAGAAACAAGGACACATATAAAAACTAATCTGTCTATCTCTTTCTTTTGACAGACAAGCAAGCCAAAAAATAATAAGCAAAGAAAAATAAGAAGACAACACATGAACATTCAAAATGGCCGAGATTGTTAACATAAGTGAGGGTCATGAGTACCAACATAACCCCACAAAAAGATCGAAAATCGAACAACCGTAGCCCGCTAAAATTCAAAATTCGCCATACTTTTTGAACAAACCTCGTACATATTTGGGAGATGAAATTTATCTTTTTTTATTTAATGAAAATCAGTTTAGGGATTTATTAGCCAATGAACTCGTATAATGATATAAATAATAAATATTTTAACGAATATGGATCTCCACAAAGAACAGCGTTTAAATTTTACATGAAATAACTGTCATTCACTTTTCATAAATGCATTAATAGAAAAATACCCGATTATAGGGCTACCAGATGGTCCGAGTGAAAAAAGCGGACATTCCACAACCGACACTAAGTTCTTGAATGGGTCTATTTCTCTAAGTATGTGAGTGCTTGATCATAATTGTTGAAAGCTTGTTTTTCAAAATGATCACATTCAGCATCTTGGCCTTCACTACGGGTTTTCGAGAGAATACTTTTAACTTTTAAAGGCAAAAATTTGTGTTCGAATCTGACTTGAGGACAGAATTAATCACATCCAAATTTTCCAAAATACTGTTAGATTCTTTTTGTAACGCTAACAGTTTGTTATGTAAAATTGGCACCTATATATTGACATCTCTTGGGACAGAAAATATGATTTTAAACCTTCAAAAATTTTCAAAATGCGCTCAACTCTGATCCACTTTTGTTGAAAATATACTTGAATATTAAAAGATAATGAAAAAGATATGAAAATATGTATGACAAAAATTGATCGTTCTAATCGAGCGAAAAAAGCGAACATATTATCAAACTTAGTAGTTTAATTTATAACCTATTTGGTAGTTAATAACCAAACTCATGAGTACCAATTACTACCTGTTATTTTTCAATTAAGCCTTAGAGGGTTAAGTTAAAAAAAAACCAAAACCAGTGTTGAAATGCAAAATTAAAAAAGTTGCTATATACAGTCAAAAAATAATAAACTAATTAACTCTCGCTTTATTTCTCTTCCCAGGAATGCCAATTTCAATTTAAAAATCGCCGCTGGAATTGCAGCACCACAGATGATAATGATAGCAGCGTATTTGGTCCCATGACTGGGTTGGGTAAGTTTTTCACATTTTCATTATGAATAATTTATAGCTACTACTATATAATAATAAAAAGTGCTGAAAATGAAGTCAAAAGCAGCAGTTTGCTAAAGATAAGCTCTTAACATTATAACAGGCACAAACACAAGCCAGTTAATCGATTTTAACAACATTTGCAAAAAGGTTGCACGAAGACCAAAAAGCCAAGCCAACAAAATGCTGCTGCCAACAAGTTTAGGTTGAAATTTTTGGCTTAATTAAATGATGATGAATAATATTTCCTGTCTGCAAAGTTTTGCTTGTTTGTACAACAATCAGTTGATACAATGCTATTCCTGGCATGTGCGTAAGTTTGTGTGTGTGTGCTGAGATTTGATCCTTTGTGAGTAGTGGCAACGTGCCAGGCTTAGAGACAGACAGACAGGCAGACCTACAGACACATACAGATAAAGCAACATGCTGCAATCTAATTGAAAACTTCAAATATTTCATTGTTGCTTATCTGTTGTCTTAATCTGCGCCACACGGCAGCCCATTAACATTAACTCCTTTCTTCTCCTGCACAGCTACCCATTACCAGGTTTGAGTTTTGCACTCAGGTCTTATGGCAAGAATTTTCCTTAAACTTTTCCCCAAGTTTGTTTTAGTCTTGGCTTTTTGTCTGTTACAAACTTGCGTTCCCTCTTCAACCCGTTGCCGAAAATTGATTTAAAGCTATCAAAATGCTTTCCGATGAACATTCATTCATTTATGGAGCACTACGGGTTGCCGGGTGTCCAGTGGCCAATGGAAGTGGGTTTCCCAGCTGCTAGTCAAGGTAAAGCATTTAAATTAATTAAAAGTCGTTTATAGCTGCCAATGCGCTCACATCTTGGCAACAAATTGGAAAACTTGCACAGCTGTCGATATAAAAAGTCTTAGTTTGTAGCACCTTGTAGTACTAGCAAAGACCAAGAGTAGCAGAAGATACGAGTATAAAGTATTGAATTGGTTGGTCAATTTGTCGGACAACAAATTAAGCTGTCTGGCAGTCAATATGGACGTCATTAAAAGATGTGGCTACAAAACTTTTAATTGATATGCATGTTCGGACTAGGGATCTCAATTATAAATTGCTTGTAAACACAGGGGTTGCCAAGACATACAAAGTAAGCGTTTTTTGTTGGAAATTTTGAAAAACGAGAATCCATAAAAGGTGAAATTGAGAATCAAAACGAGTAATGTAATCGAATTTCAATCTGCTGCAATTACAAAGGCGAATATCTATACAGTTTTGTCGGGACGGGTAAGCATTTAAAGGTACGAGGTAGGGGCGCAAATTTTTTTGTGTGGATCCCAAATATCGTTTCTCGTTTACACCTCAGGGTCACAGAAAACAGTATCATACTTCAAATACTTTTATTTAAAATACTTGAGGTTAGTCACTTGTCAGAATTGGAAAGAATAAAGCATAACTGGTACCAAATACATATTGATAGGTGTACTGGCTTTACTGAAGATCGTGGTGCCATCAAGAGAGTAAATAAATATGAGCAAGTATTTTTCGGATAGTCATGGGCACAGTAAATTTGGACGACCCAACTTACGATATTTTTCTTGCTTTTGAATCAAGTAACTTTTGAAAAATTTTCCGTTTCATTCCCCTTTTCGGACCGACAAATTCTACAATTAATTAATGATTTAATTAATTTTTCCTTTAAGTGTCCTATCGTATCGTATATGCAAGTATATATTTATAAAAAAAAAAAACAAATATCCTTTTTTATTATTTTGATAAGCAGCAATTCTCATATCTAATTACGGAAGTATAATTTGCTAGTTTAAAAAGAAATGCTTTTTTTATTAATATAAAATGCGATATGATTAAACAATGTTAAATATAGCCTTCTTGACGGTTTTGATTATTTATAGTTTATAAAAAACCTTAGAAAATGACTTACTGCAAATAATTTTAGATAATTTTCAAAGGTAGATATTGCAACTACTGGACTTCTTTAAGTCCTATCACTCAAAAAACTTACATTTGAATTGAGAAAGTGAAGAGCTGAAATACTTAAATAAAGCCTTTAGTTTAACCATTTTTTATCAAAGAAATCGACATTTTAAACCAAAAATTGAAAGAATAAAAAAAAAAACGCTATCGGCGCAAGACTTTTAACCAAATCGAATTTCAATAACTATACAGCTCTTAACAGGTATTAAAGTCAGAACTTACTACTGCATTAGCGGCTAGTTTTGTTTTCTTTATAAAGTTAATTTATACTTTATATTAGATATACAAAGTATTATACTTTTAATTATTTTTATTAAAAATTTATTCAGACTTAGTCTTTAACAAACAAAATTTTGCATTGCCTTAAATATCGTTCATGCATTCAATATTTAAAGCTTTAACATTTTGGGTACTAAATTATTCTAATTACAATCGTTGTCTAGTCTACATTTATGTAAGTAGAAAATAACTCCGACCCTCCATCTGAACCACCCAAGCACACAAAAACCCAAAAAATGCTCATATTTGCTTTTTTGCATCATATTTCTACAGCTGGGGCAGAATTATACGAGTTTACACATGTGTATTTATGTAAATAAAAGCTGGCTTTCTGCTAGCATCTCCTCCACCAAGTTATACCCTGTATATAAAGCGTAAGGAGCATATTATGTGCGTGGAAAGAAATGTTTTGTATAAAACCTAGACGGAAACGAAAAGGAGACCAAAAATGTTTTATCAATAAAAAAAAAATGGATTTGTCATTTGGTTTTATGTTTAACTATTCGTCCTCCCAGTAGAATTTTGCGGAGTACTCTTTGTTTTTCTGGTTACACTCTTATAACTTAATACATGCCCCTATTTTGTTTTTATGCAAGCCATGGGCTTGGAAATATGCAAAAAGGTATATTTTTCCCAGAAGCTACTTTACATCTGCCCAAGTTGATATGTAAACCCACTAGATGTCTGTATGAATGCATCCAAAACGGCAAATGAATCATTTACTGGCAAGTAACGCACCCATTCATCCAGACACCAAAAAATTGTACTGCCTCTCTTTGGCTTGTATGAGTGCACATTGTGTACCATATTTGAGTAGAGTAAATTAGAGTGCTACATTACACTGTACAGTACAGCGGAGCTACAATTGAATGCAGTATAAAAGCAGATCTCAAGATGAGGCGTGACATTCGCAATAGAGAAATCGGGTCTCATGAGTGAAGAGAATATTTCGTAGTCGGTGTGTACCTACTGAAACTTGACTTCATCCACATCACGCCGGTGTTTTGTCAAACTGTTGGCATTGTTGCCTCTGTTGTTGTTGGTAAGCAATATCCTTGAATGTTAATCTCTGTCGGCAATCTGTGTCTGATGCCGCCATCATTCTTTTGGTGCAGCTTAAAAGGACTTGATTTGAGTTTTGTAATGTGCTATACTGTTTATTTGCTACCTCTTCAAGTTGCAAAAGAAGCATTCAATCATTCCTGCTGTCAGCTTTTAAAAGGCAGCCATATACCAGCATATTCGATAAATATGTGCGTATTTTGATTAGAACTGTGATTATCGAGTGACTGTGTAAACTTCAAATCGCTGAGGAGAAACCGAAAGTGTTTTCCACACGATTGGACAGGCGAATGGTACTCATATGTGATATACAAAATTTGACGTATTTGCACCAAGCCTAAAACCCAAGCACAAACTCTGGCAATAATTTCTACCCTGCTCCTCCATAAGGCTATGATTTTGTAGGATTATTCGCATGCGTCCGTCAACTTTTTTTTTTTTTGCATGGATTGCGCTGTTCTTCTCGTTTTTCAATTGGACTGGAATATGGATTTTCTGTTTGTATATTTGATGGATTTTGCATAACGAATGGCGGTAATCGGGCATGTCAGTCGGTTTAATGTGCCACAACTTTGCAGCTGCCCCATGGGTGCTGCAATGGGTTTTCATTTTTATTAGAATGGTGTGAGTTATTTTGTGTTTCGTTAAACCCATTACAGGCGGGTCACTGTTTCTGGAAAGACCTGCTCGAGAAAAAGGTCGAGCACGCGCTACGACCATTACAAGTTTTGTATGCGGCAATTACATCTTGAAAGATGCATATTCAAACTAATGGAAATTTTATAAGATGATTAAGTTTGTATTATTTGCCGTCATTATTGTGTAATTTGTGGAATAGGGCGCCTGTCAGCGACAAAAGCACTCTTGCAGAAAGTTAATTTTGGAGGCCCAAATAGTTAGAGACTGCAGAAGAAGTATCTGAATCCTTGTGACTTTAATAATCAAAACTGCATATTGACTTTTAAAGTGCGGCTTTGAGACTGTGCTAACTACACAAGTCTTGCAAAATTAAGAAATTTGTATGTATTAAACTGTTTTTGGACTTTATAATAATAAACTTTGCCATTGCGAACTGCTGGATAGACTGAACGTAGTCGCTTGTTAAGTACCAAGAAATATCAATTCCTGCATACTGTTAAATCGAAAATGCGGTCAACCTGATGTATATTTATTTAGTGCAAACGTGTGTGATATAGAGAAGTACCCATCAGGATGACAAAAGGGCTTGAGCTAGACATGACCGTCTGTCTTAACGCCTAGATTTTAAAGCCATATTATATCAAAGGAAACAAGTACATATATTTGATTTTAAGGGCATAATTTCTTTGTGAAGATATTTTTACCAATTTTGTTTGAGTTCTCCAACACTGCACAATTTTGTAGCCAGATTTTGGCCAAAAGTCCCCCAGAAGAAAGTCAAACTTTGGACAAAATAACAAGTTTATATGGTTTTCAACATATTAAGCTATCCTGTGAAAAAAAAATTATTAAATTATAATTAGTGGTTTAAAAGTTATTGGCAATCAAAGTTGACATTTTGTATTGTATTACAGAAAAAAAACACCTGCATTCACCATGATACATGTAGCTACGAAATCTTCATTCACTTCTTTAGTTATAAAGATATTGTTGGTTTTTTTTTATCATTTACCTACTTCGCTTTAAGGGTACATCCGACTACCGCTCGATATTTGATTGAAAAAATTTTTTATAGTTTTTACTATATTTTTATTTCTTTTATGCTTTAATAACCATTTTTTCAAAAGTTGTACTTTAATGTACAAACAATGCACAATATGAAAATTTTATAGCACACCTACTTACAAAGATGCAAATCAAAAAGTTTAAAAATGCTAAATTTTGACGAAAAAACGTAAAAATTTATATATGGATTTTGGAAATTTTTTTTTCGAAAATTAAGAGTTTTTTAAATTTTTTCAAATTTTGGCCTAGATTACCTCTATCTTTAAAACATCTGAGGAGGCTCAAATTCCCAGAAAAATAGTTGAATCCTTTACGAACAGGTGTGTAAAATTTCATCACTCTAAAAAAATTATTATGGAAATGCCAGATTTTTGGCCAAAATAGGGCAATCTGGGCCCACAGTGCATAGGACAGTTAGTTTTTTTTGGGGTATCTAAGCATTATGCTAGATTTTGACATAACCTAAACAAAAAGTTTTTAAGCAAAGCAAACTTTCCAACTGAAAGTGTACAAGGAAAACAACAGCCTCTTCTTAAAAGCCTTTTTTCATACATGTCAAATAATGCGCTATGTACGAGCATGTACCATAAGTTTAACCCTCGTCTTAAGACTACCCCCTCGGACTCAGATAGCAATTAAAAGCACACAGTTTCAATTAGTATGTCCAAAAGTTTTGCTTAAATTGATTCAGTACTAATGCCCAAAACACCAATTCAAGTCTTAACTGAATGCATTAAAGTCGAAAAAGACTTTAGCTACAGCATTATGGCCATGGCTTATGTAATCTAATTTATGCTCGCTCCAAATTGTTTAGAATTAACCAACATTTAGTTCGTATTAAATGGACGCCCATTACCATTAGCCACAGATAAACTAACAAAAGCTTTGCCAAACTTTTACGAGATTCAGAATATGCGTAACGCACTTCTCACCTACTTGTTTCCTTCCGTGCTGTAGTTAATCGCGGCTGAAAAGTTTGTGAGCCAGGAAAACCTTGCAAATCCTATAAAAGCTTTTATCGGCGCATTAAGCTTGACATTATAGCGGCAACCATTTGAACAATCCTAGCCTAATACACATTTCATAATTATTAAAATAAGTTTGAAAAATTTGTACGCACTACGAGTGACTTGCTTTTACATTTTAAGTGTCTATTAGAACTACACGCGCCATTTAATTAATTCCACTATAGGCGAGGGAAGGTAATGGTTGGTCCTGGTTGGTCCACAGAATGAAGCGGCCAAAAACTTTTTGACAGGGCAGTGTGTTATTTTTACGCTTGATTTAAGCTTTCTACAACTTTGCCTCCTTTTCCGCGTCACTAGCACGTTAGAAACCGAGCAGAACCAACTGACTTGGGCAGCGAGATACAAAAACCATCACACAAAATGGCAGCCAGAAGAGTTTTCAACTTGAGTACACCTTTTGCGTGGGACATACCCAGGCGCCCCTTTGAAACCCACCAGGAATGCCTGTCAGCCATTGCCGGCATTCATTTAGCCACGGCACATTACGAATTAATTATTCAGCTGCTCAATCCGCGTGCGTCGCCCCGCTGGAAACTGCCACAAACAAAAACACGGGCACACTGGCAGTAGAGAGTTGCTTTGACGACCTCGCCGTCGCATAAACATAACCATTAGTAGGAGCAGATAAAATCAAAACGATGGCTTCAATTCCCATGGAGTTGACATGAGTGCACATGGCGTGAAAAAGTCAGGCGGGTATGGGGGCTGGCTGGGCTGGGCTGAGCTGGGCGGGGGCTACGAGTGTTTACTATGGGGCGGCTTCAGTAAGAGTAACATACAAAATGTTTCATTAAATAATAAAACGCATATTAGCTGAAACAAAAGGTTGAAAGGGTCGATAGAAATGCGTCTGTTATTTCGAGGCATCCTTCATCACAATGCTGCCAAACGATTGCCACAAGTGGTAAGCCTACTCCTGTGGACCTATGGGCTTAACAAAGTGTCATATGACAGCCGAGTCTGTCGAGTCGAGTCTTTCAGATGTGGTGAATTAAATTTAGAGCACCCGCGACGCAGTTTCACTGCCAAAATCTGCGTAGAACCAGAAAAACAATAACAACAACAGCTTGAAGCCGGCACCAGTCTATAAGCGCTGAGATTTAGGACTAAACAACCCCCACACAGCCTCAGCGACCCCTAACCCAGCAGGCAGCGCACACCTTTGTTGTTTTGGCCTTGTTTGTACCCTTGCGTTCTTCAAATGCAAATAATCTCAGCGACCCACAAAAGGCCAACAGCAAACAATTTGTGTAAGCTATCTGCTTGTGTTTTGTGCCCAACTGGAGCCGGAGACGGAGCTGGAGCCGTAACTGAGCCAACCAACCACCCTGTTAGTTTCTGTTCTTTCAGCCGGTGCGGCACAACGCCGCCCTAACCTCACTTAAGTCCTAAAATGTAATAAACGCTCGCACTAATTTAACAATTTGTTGCGGTTTGGAGTTATGATCCCGATGCTAATATTTATATGTATGCCCGAAACAAGAGCAAAAGCGGAAACCGGAAAAGGGGCGGTAGCTCCTTGTGGGTTGGCCTTCTGCTAATGTCGTCCCAGTCGAGCTCTATGTCCTCTAATTCTGTTCTGTTGTGTGGTGTTGTGTCGTGCTCGTGAGTGTGTAAGGGGTGTGCTTTTAATAATAACAAAAATAACGCATATCATGATTTAAAATATATGCGCAGACCCTTCTTTCGATTCGTTACGCTCGTAAAAAGTTCCAGGCCATCCCTTACACATGTGTGCGTATGTGTTTACCATTTTTGAGTTGTTTGCTCTTTTTTATTTTTATTTTAATTTAGTTTAAGTTTATGCACAAAATTGTTTTGGGTCTAAAGAATTCGGCACATAAATGGACATTACCTAATTGATGAACCTTTCAACGCAGTCACAGCAATGGCTAGTATCCAAGGCCCAGGCTCAGGCCCAGGCCATGTGCCTTTGTCATGTGTACGTATTCTGTGCCTGCTTTCAAAAGTTTTACTTGCAGTTTTGGCCAAAAGGGCAAACCCGAATCAGCTAACAAATCAAAAACTTGGCAGCAACAGAGATAAACTGCTAGATAAATACAAGATAAAGTTGGCTTTTAAATGGATTAGTAATTTTCCACTTAGGCAAAGCTTTTAGTTTAGTTAAAGAAACAGTTTGCACAAGTTTTTCTTAAACGGAAAACTATATGCATTTTATTTATTTTTTTTTTATTTTCCAATTTTAATTATGACAAGAAAAGTTATTGCACAGTTGCTACAAAATTTATTCGCACATCATTACACGCTCAGGTGTCATAATGAAAGTGGAAACCCTATGATCTAGATTTTTACTCTAGGTGATTGGAGTTGCTTATTTAAGCCAAAAAAAGCTCTATCAAGCTTTAAAATCTTAAAATATCTTTTTCTGATTAAATATCTTGTTCTTTAATAAAAATACGAATTATAAATTTCGTAAGAACTGTAAACTGCTTACAGTTTACAATTTTATTTTCTCACTGTCCATTTCTATAAGATTTATATTAAATGAAATTTAACAAAATTTCTTTAAATTTTAATTAACTTTATTTTGTGTGTTTCTGTGTGCTTACATCTTTTAATTACTCTTTTTTTTGTGCATTTGCATTTTTTTCTTAAGTTTAACAAATTTCATAAGATGAGGAGCTTTTGGGGTAAAGCAACAAAAAAAAAAAATTGAAAACGTAAATATGTTTTAAATCAAATTTAAATTAGATTTATTAAAAATTGTATTTTCTTTGAAATATATGGTCACCCACCCCCCTGAAAATTATTTTTAGCTACGTTCTTGAATTTGAATACAAACAATCTCTCAAACGAGAATATTGGCACAAGCCATTCGAAGTCGAAGGCTCGGTTTTTAATAAACAATGTTCAAGAATACAAACTCGAAAAAATCCAATCATATGATTCTCGATATATCATAACTTGAAGAGTATTTTTTCTGCAGAATCTGTAGAGATGCTGAACGTAAGTCAACCAGATTTATTTTCTGCTTATCTTACCACATCCTATTAATATTTTAGTTTCTGAAGGAAAATTATTAAATCTTAATAATCCACTGCAGCTCATCCCATCCTATAGCTCCAAAACAAAAGAGGGCACCTTGATAATCTTAAAAATTAAGAAAATGTTTCTTTTGAAAGCAAACTTAGGATTTAGTAGGCTAATGGAGCTCTTTTGGATCTGTTAATTGTTGGCCAAATCCGAAGAACATGGATGGTGTGAAATTAATTCGTATCGCAATTCATAGCATATTACTGGCGAAGCTGTCTTATTGGGAAATAATTTTTTTCTCAAACGTTATCAGCAGATTATATGCCATTGTTACCCAAACAAACTGTTGACATCCATAATTTTTCCAATAATTTCTCCGAACTTGTTGCGAGTGTATTGTGGCCCCACCCATGTGGCTGGCAGCTTCCCCATATTCAAATGTAGTTCCAATATTCTACACAAATATCCATATATTTTCAACTATCCCAGGACGTTTCCATTTCTCAAGGCTCTTGTTTATGCGTCCGCTCTGGAGCAGTGATTCCATTATAATTCCATAATTTACTTTCGGTCTTAAAAGTTGTATTAAGTTTTGCAAAGCTAGCTTCTTTGCCTAGTCCGGCTGCCTCTTATCTTGCCCTCGTATACCATTGTTACCTAAAGCAACTTTATATTACAATAGACATAATAAGATTATTTTCAAGATATTTAAAAATCTAAAACTAAACGAATAACTTTGTCATTTGTAAGTGCATGTCATAAATGAAAAAAGGATTTTGCATGTACGTATGATATGATACTTTAGGCTTAAACCTTAGGTTGTGAAAATAATAATAAATTAAAGAAAAGATTAAAATTTGTTATTCAAATATTTTCGTTATATTTATTGTTAATGCTTTGGTACTTTGATTGGCTTAAATATTTTTTGGGACTTATTGCGACTATGAGCGAGTTGTGCACTCAAATATCGAATCATACGCAGGACGAACTACTGCTAACTTATGCAAAAGCAATTTCAAATAAAATTTCATTACCAAAATGATATTACGTGCTTTGCACACACACACACGCGGAAATATTATTTGCCACAAATAAATAAGAAATATGGCAGTAATATTACCAAATTTATTTAGATCCCCTGGTTGTCTTCTATTGCCAAAAACCATGAGCAAGCAGCATATTAATGCATACACAAAGCAAATATTTGCGCACTCTGTTAGTCCGTCAGTGAGTCATTCAGTCATTCAGTCATTCAGCCACTCCGTCACTTAGTCAGTCAAGCATTCACTCATAGTTTGAAAAACAAGTTGGCCGCTCTTTTCGTTCTACAATATAAATACTTACTTATTAGGTTGCTCATACTCGCGTGTAATCGGCTTAAAAGAGCAGAAGTTTTCATTAAAATTTATTCAACCGCAATTTGATAAAAGTCAAAATCAATAGCATTATGTGCGGACGAACTGACTCACCCTAATTCAGAAGGTACACCATGGACCAGACGCTATGGGACTTTGGCAGTCACCTGAAATCAGACTCACTTTTTCGTATGCGTTACCCTCCCAAAAGAAATCTGAATCTTCGAAAAGAATGAGCTAAACTTTTTTGATCAAGTGTCTATGCTGGTTTAATGTTGGCACAAGGTTTGCCGCCACTTTGGCGCCTTTTGTTGCCATTTTTGTTGCCCTTGTTGAATTGCACTTCTGGCCACTTAAACGCTTAAGGCGGCAAATGGTGCGGCATCGAAACTGGCCAAAACAAAATGGCAAAAACAAGGAGCAAGTTGTGCGAATTGAAGTGGGAGGCGGCACTTGGCAGTTGAAGCTGTCTGTTCTCTTTAGCGCATGCTTCAATTGCCAATAGATTTCATGTTGCATGTTTGGAGCTTGTACTTCTTTTGCTGAAGTGTAGCTTTTCCGGTCGACTCTGCTTTGTAGCTTGTTGTTTTTTCACAAATTGAATTGACATTTGACAGCCAAGGGCCAAGCGCCAAGAGCCAATGGCCAAAACTCCCCAACTGAAACTATTCACTAAGCAATACACTAGCCCATTCAAAACGTGTTGTCAATGTCACTAAATGATGGACCGTCGCCAAAGTTCCAATCCCAGTGCCTCCACTCCACCCCCCCCCGTACTCTCATAGCTACTGTCTGAGTTATGTGGGAGTTTTTGTGTTGACCGGATGCGGAGCAAGGGCAAATTAATGCTGCAGGTGTTCAACTGACAGCTTTTGACTTTATTAATTGGACATTATTAAAATAATTAATGAATGAACACACAACAGCACGCATGAGTGGCACAGTGGGGTGTAGAGATTATAGAAGGGTAGAGGGATAGAGGGCATAGTACAATGTGAAGGTTGTAGCGAAAAATTAATAGACGGCAATCAAGAGCAGCTTGGACAAACAAAGAGATTGTATCCAAAAGGATATATTTTAATTAAATTCACAAAGGCTCCAAAAGTCACAACATGGCCAACAAACAAAGCCGACTAAGAGCTTAAATATGTTATGCATTAATGTATTTATTAATTTAATAGCTGATTGTTAACATTGTTTATTGTATGTCCAGCGTATCAAAAGTCAATGGAAGAGTAGCACAGAGATCCAATTAAGATTAAATAATTGCATAAGTGCAACGAATGATGTTTAACGCACTGTAAACAAAAGTGATTTTTGAGACGATTAAAAAGTGGAAAAAACTAAGAGATTTATTTATTCGATTTTGCTTTTTAAAGATTATTTCGCAAAATTATTGATCACTACCAGATCTTTTGGATCTATGCGAGTTTTGTGACAATTTTGAGTCACTTTTTCGAGTATTTCGCCAATATATAAGTACATTTAAAAAATCAAACCACATAGTACACCCTCTTTGTGTGTTGCGAAAAAACTAAATATTTTAAAAAATTTACGATTTCAGCTTTTTTATTCTTTACTGTTCTTAAGAGAGCTCAGAATAAAAATAGTTTTGAGCGAAAGTCTTTTGATCATTTTATAGAAATTTAAATGCAACAAAGTGTTTGAGGCAAAAGTTTGTTCTTGTCATCTGGATCATGGGTTACAGAGACATCATCTGGCTGTAATCTATCTGATATTTAAAAATTTTCAAAATGAATGGCGGTTTTACGAATTATCGGACAATAAAAAATTCTGCAAAAAAATTGAACTCATTTTTAAACCTTGATCTGATTATAAAGAGTGAGGGACCGGATTTCCGGATGGGATATCTCAGAAACGGGTTGTCGCTTTTGAGTTGTCAATTCGCTGAGGTTATTTCAAGAAATGGGCCCACCAACTGGCCGCCACGATCATGTGATTTGACCGCTTTAGATTATTTTCTTTATGGACACGTCAAGTCACTGGTTTATGCAGACAAGCCAGCAACAATTAACAACTTGGAAACCAACATTGTACACGTTGTTACAGCGTGTTTTATGCCATTATACATTTATTTCCGAAAATTGAAAAATCCAGGTGTATTTGATATATAGGGTGATTTTTTTAATGTTTATTTTTTAAATTTAAAGAAAAAACAACGAAAATGTGCTAAAATGTATTAAATTTTTATTTGAGGTTGTGAATCAATCTTTGCCATTTACATTTTAAAGATTACTTCATGTAAATGTTGACCGCGACTATGCTTAAAGTGGTCCATCCGAAAGTTCCAATTTTAGCATACTTTTTCCAACATATCGGCTGTTGTTATTTGTGAGAAAAAACAGCAGCTATGTTGTCTTCCAAGGCGGCAATAGTTGCTGGTTTGTCTGTATATACAAGTGACTTAACATATCCCCACAAAAAAAAAATCGAGCGGTGTCAAATCGCACGATCTAGGCGGCCAACTTACAGGTCAAAAACGTGAGATGAATTGTTCTCTAAATTCATCTCGCAATGTGCCCATTGTTAGAGGAGATACATCCTATGAATAGGCACACCATTGTGTGGTATACTGACGGGTCTCTTATCAAAGAAGGCGGGACCAAGTACGCGATTGTCAGAAGCTCTGAGTATATACACCAGCATATGTGCCATAGGTCGATTTGTGGACATCAACCTGGATGGAAAATATAAAGACAGAGACATTGCCATACTGTCAGACAGTCAAGCTGCAATCAATGCGGTGACTGGCTTGAAGATTAATTCAAAGTTGGCTCGGGAAACTATAGCCAAACTCAACCATCTAGGACAATTGAACAAAGTCTCCCTTAGATGGATCCCGGACACAAGAATTTTCCCGGGAACGAAGCAGCTGACGAACTGGCGAGAAATGGTGCTGTAAAACTACTAGTAGGGCCAGAACCTTATTTTGGCATTGGCAGACACACGACTAGACAGCTGCTAAGAGAAGAGGAAAGGTCCAGACGAGAAATGGACTGGACTGGCACGGCTGGCTTACGGCAAGCCAAGCAACTCCTCGGCTCCTATAACCTAACGTTCTGGGCTTTTGGTTGCTCTTCACTCCAAATACGGCAATTTTGCTTGTTGACGTAGCCATTTAACCAGAAATGCGCTTCATCGCTGAAGACAATTCTTCGATAAAAAAGGGGTTCTTCATCGAGCATTTCCAAAGCCCATTCACCGTACACACCGTACACGTGACGTTGTGGCAGGTCGCCCGGCTTCAGTTCTTGCACCAGCTGTATTTTCTATTTTCTAAAAAGCTCCATATGTAAAATTGGTGCGAAATTTGGTCACAAGAGCTTAAATAGCCTGCTCAGAAGGTCGATTTTGACGACCTTAAAATGGACGCAGTGCTCTCAAAACATTTTTTACTGAGCACGATTTCTGGTTATAAAATTCAATAATTTTTAAACGTTGTTCGAGCGTAAGTCATTCCATGACTTTGTAATATGTCATGAATCATGCGTGAGCTGTCAAAATGTCATGTTGCAAAACCAAATAGCAAAAAAATCACCCTTTATTAAGATATTTCGATATACGAGAATCTTAACCTTGTAAGTTGTTTTTTTTTATAGTAAATCTATAAATAAAAAATTATTGTTTAAAAAAATAAAACAAAACATGCTTTAATAGTAAACCGAACTAAAAAGTAGAAAATAATTTTGATGTATCGAGAGTTTGTATTACAGTAATAGAAATTATTATTAATTTGGAATAAGATTAAATTAGAAATTAAATTATTAATTAATTCAATTATAGTTAAAAAAGCATGGGGTGCTTAACAAAAAATGTTACAATTATTTTAGTAGTAGCTATTTATAAAATTAAAGTCATTATGTAAATATAGTATATTGTACCCAAAAAAAAGCAGACAATGCTGATCTTTAATTGACCTTACTTGCAATCCGGTTAGCTTATTTAAAAGCTAAGCTTATCGTCAAAATTAAGTTTACTATTTTCAAATATGTATATACATATGTTACCTTTATCAACTTTTGGATATTTATCCAACTTGTTACAATAATAATCGAACTTCGTTAATTTTATGGCACTTTTGCATCGATTTATGGCCAAGCCTATCTATCATCTTTTACTTATTCAAACAATTGTTTATCTTTACAGGCTCACCAGAAATGGCCTTCATACATGCCCTGGCTGCCGCAACGGTAACCAGTTTTATAGCCAGAGCTTGTCGAGACGGACAATTGGCTTCTTGTGGATGTTCACGTGGTTCCCGTCCCAAACAGTTGCATGACGACTGGAGCTGGGGTGGCTGTGGCGATAATCTGGAGTATGCCTACAAGTAAGTAAAAGAAGAAATGCATTCTCAAATGTTTCTTAAAATATATATGTATAGTAGTTTTAATGTACCATCTTTATGATACTTTACTTTTAACGGCCGGATTTGATAATTGTACTAAATCAAATTAGTTTGAGAAAGTTGTGGGCTACAGTAAAAACTTTTCCATAACTTTTTAAAGCAGGAAAGTATTTAAAACTTGTTAATTTTGACAAATCAGAGATAATAGGGTTCTATAGTAAAGTATTTTTATTTATTATTGTCTATAGAAAAGTATTTATGCTACATATATTCGTATTTACATATGCATGCATATATTTGAAGAGCAAAAGAGCAAGCAAATGTATGTTTACGTTGGAAAATGTATTATTATTATTTGTTTATGCAAAAATTTTCGTTGGAGTGTAAAATAATTTATTGTTCTTTTTTTTTGGTACGTCTACACCAATGTTTATATTTATGTATATATACATACATATATATTTATACTCTGTTTTGGGGCTAACTGACTGACTGCCTATGCTGGGCCATAGATGTTGTTCTTATGGGATTTTACTCGTTTTGGAGCTTGGAACAGCCTGTAAAATCCTCATGCCATAGGCAATTTAAAATTCGGTCGCTTTGTAGCTGCTTCTCATCGATGACGATAGCTAGCTAGGGGTGCATAAATTAACGTGCTCGATAACAGACGACCGTCTGTCTTTGATTTATGTCAGACTCGCCTCTCCCTCGTCTGCTGCTTGTCTGGCTTATTTGTTTTTATATTTGAAAATCTGTTGCGGTCTGTCTGCGCTCGTTGGCGGCTGTCCTTAATTTGTGCAGGTCGTTCCTCATTCAAGCGTTTAAGTTTAGCTCCTAAAATGTGTTAGCATACATTCAAACATAGCCAAGACCGAGTCTTTGCCAAGCGCTTAACTTAATTTAAAATTGTGCAAAGGCAAGCGAAAAGTCAGGGCAATCTGTTCATGCCACTTTTGTAGGGGGTTGCTCCACCAAATGCGGCGGCATAGGGAAACCCAGAGCGCCACAAAATACATGTTGGCCATTGCTGCACGCCGCTTCATATGGCAGCAAAACAACCCCAATGAGAGACTCCGGCCACAACGCTACAAAGGTGGTTGGAAAATGAAAAAATGTGAAAATGTGAAAATGCTTAGGAATTCCGCATACTTGCACTGCCGGCTGTACGCCTGGCACTATAAATATTCGAAAATGAAAGCTTAGATAGCAAAAAGTATTTGCTTAGAAAGGGAGTGCGTCTGCAGGCGGCTGTGCGCCTGTGCAACTTGCACATGGAATTGCGGAAAATTCAACAGAACTGCTGCGCCACTTCCGGTTTGCGCTCCATAGCGGAAGTGGCACCAACTTACCCTGAATTCGCAATTGATTTAGCCGGCTCAGCTGTTTTGCTTGGGGCTGTCAGCCAGCCGGCAAGCGAATGCCAATGGCAGTTCGTTTTGTGCGGTGGCGCGTTTCGTGATGCATGCCACCAGGCGCACAGCTGAAAATGCAGGCGAAAGTATGCGTCAATTTTTCTGCCATACCAACCAACCAACTGCCGGGGTAGTTGTTGCTATTACGTATACGCCGCTTGGGCTTGCTGTGCGCCGGCTGCCAGTGATACGCAAGAGTATCGAATTTTCATTTTTCGCCGGCTCCGTCCGTGCTCCGGTTTACTGCTTTGGTGTGTGTGTGGATGTCGGATGTGATATAAATTGTACTGAAGCCGTGGTGCGTGTTGTGGATGCTCGTCCAGCCTTACGTTTGACTTGTGAATTTACTAACTTCTATTGTGGACTAACAAGTTCCTTCATCTGTTCAATTTGTTGGCCAAATCACTTCCTGTATGTGTATCTCTGTCAATATAGCACAGTTTAAAAGCCATCGTCTCCCTTACTCCTGTGGCCAACTCGCACTTGACATTTGTTATCTGCACGCACTCATGTTGAAGGCTAAAGGCACTTGGTGCGGCGTTAACTTTGGGCGCTTATAAGGACTACACACCCAACGGAGTCTGGTCCCAAATGGTTGCGACTGAGCGCGCACGTGTAACTCAAACAGGATGTGTCTGCCCGCATGTACTACATAGCAGTACAGCCCCGACACCCCCTTTGTCCTTTTTCAGCCTGCCATTTTCCCTTTTTTTTTTTTATTTTTTGCTTGCTTGCTTGCCTTTTTATTAGTACAATTGTGGTCTATGTATTTTATGGTGTATGCGTGTTGGCATTGGGTTGGCTCGGATGCGCCTTGTTTATCACAGTGATTACCTCAATAATACCTCGTACTTAGTAGCTGGCCGCCCCCCATTTGACCTTTTTTTGCCTTGCACTTTGATTACGTCGTATCTTGGCTAGGCTGAAATTGTCGTTTATATAAAATATATTTTTATGGCCAGGTTATGCAGTTCAATGCCAGTTATTGCCAAAGCACACGCCTAATGGTGTGTTATATTGGCTTACATTTGTGCCGCCAAAATCCAGACTTTAAGTCAATTCCCCTGGCTTTAAATATGCAACTGTTTGTCCATTCCGTTTGTATAGCAGCTTGGTCGCTACTCTTGATAAGTTTTGGCCAAAGCCCAAGCCGCAATCACATTGTTTTGAACTCAATTCAATTTCTTATCACGTTGCTGCCAAACTCAGTACAGACCTACATCATCAACCGGCATTACTTCATACGTACATATACGGCTAAAAGACAAAGCACGGCCAACCCTTTGTGGCCATACAGCTCATTATCGCAACCCGGCGCTCAATTGAAACCAAATGCTGGAAAAGCAACTTTTTCTGCTGCCCCCTCCAAAATCTAAATAAGTGCATAATGCTACTTCTGACTCAACCAACCACCCACCAAAACCACAAAAGTCAACTGATAATGTGATGGTTGGAGTGGTTCTTTTCTACACCATACCCTTTTGTTTAAGGGGTCCATTAAGTACGAAATATATTTGTACTTACATATATACCATATTAAGCTTTCAAAAGCGACCATCATGAATTCTTTTTGAAGACACATTATCACACCTACCCAAGTTAGCCGTCCGCGAAAAGTGTGAGAAAACGTTTTCAGATTCGCGCGTTTGTTTGCCTTCTTATCTTTGTGAATTTTGCAATTTGTCTATTTTTCGGATATTCTTATCTGTCCGTGATATCTTCCTTCCTTTAATTGGCACCCTGCTTAGTTAACAAGACTTGATCCGAATTTTGTAAGACTCTAAGTCGATCTGGATAGTCAAATTATTCTTTACATTGAGCCTGCTACTTAATGTTGCCTCGTAATAAAATTTTTGACCAAAATCAAAAATCCAAAAACGTGCCTCGTAAATATGGAGTATTTTGCTACAAAGCTTGAGTTGTTTTAGAGCTTCAAGACAAAATGTTTATTATTGCAGGATAACAATGTCGGTGCATGATTGTGTTACCACTTTCAACAATCTGACTGATCCGCTGTCAAGATTACTCAAGGACTTCATCCAGAAGTATATATTAGCATCTCAAAGCTGATTGTTTCGTAAAACCACCAAACACTTTCTTTTTGGCCAAATATTTGAAAAAAAAAAAAAACAGCGAAGCAGGCCAAAGTATAACGCCGTGTCTTCTGGAAAAAGAAAAAATCCAAATTCCTACTAACAATTTTATTCAAATTCGTTTTTGTTGGTGCAAAACGAGAAACCATAAGCAATTTTTAACCGATTTTGATGAAAATCGATATTTACTCTAATTATTTTCGACAAGATTCGGGTAAGTTTCCATGGATATTTTTAAGGGGGATATTCCGGTCATCGATTGTGTGGTGGGGCGCGAAAAATTTGGATGTGGATTTGTTTGATTAGAGGCACATGAACAGCTGACAATTGGTTGTCCAGGCATTTGTTACTCTTATTACGTAGAGTCAATACGCAGTTTTTAGGGGAGGTGAAATATTTTACATTTTGGACTATGCAAATGCGTTTTTATTTATTTTACGCAGATCCATGTAAACACACGCAGCTCTGTTAGTTTCAGATTAAACGTTAAACGGTTATGCTAAAAATAATTATTTGAGATCGCCGACAAGACAATACAGCACTTCAACAAACTCGTTTTTGAGGTTCTATGCACAACTGATTTTATTGAACTCTAATATAACTGAGAACTAGGTGGATGCTTAGCTTAACATAAAAGGTTTAAAGAGAGAATCGAGTGCAACTTGCATTGAGTGCACTGATAGTGAGTGATAACGGTTTGATCATATTTTGATATTAGACAAATGAGTGCAAATAAGAGCTTTAGCTACAGTACATAAATGAAATGGTGAAGTTTGACCAAACAATAACTATATGTTGTTTACATTTCATTTTGATTAAAATATTGCTAGTTCTTTATTATTCTATATTTTAATTAAAATTACACAAAAATATTACTTTAGCAACAACATTTATTGAATTTAAACACGACTTAGCTATTTTTGTTACAAGGGAAATTTGCTTTCTGTAACACGGAAATCCTGTCGCACCTATTGTCATGCGTTCGTTTAAGTACTTACATACACATACACGAAAACAAAAAATAATTCGTTTTGTGCATGCTATTTTTGAGTTGAGTCAGAAAAAAATAATTCAAAATAATTGTCAAAAATATATAACTTTAAGTTTCCATAAATATAATCTAAGAGTATCAAAGATTATTAAAAAAAAAATGCCCGATCGTGTAATACCCTGTTCCTTTTTTCTTAAGCAAAATTTTATTTCTGCATAGTCCTCTATTCCAATTGGATTTTTTTTTTTTTTTATGTAACACGATATTTATACCTACAAGTTCCGTAAATTTTTATCGATTTTGATGAGCATTGAAAGTTACGTCAAAGAAGATATTTAAAGTATATGCGGCAAGTTTCAAAGGGATATGTTAAGGGGTGTGGGAGAAAAAACGGCAAATCGATTGCAGGGGGCAGGGGTTCCGCATCGGTTAAATTTGGATGTGGGCTTGTTCATTAGGGCCACGTAAATCAGCTTACCAAAATTGGTGATCCTAGGTCACTTGTTACTGTAATTACGTAGAGTCAAATATTGAAGCAGTTTATAGGCAAGGCGAGGTGAAATTTGTGCTTTTTTGACTATAACTCTAGTTGAATTTGTGATTTTGTTCATTTTTGACACACAGATGCATGTAACCAAGACGCATTGCTCTGTCAAGTTTCAGATGGACATTAAACGGTGTAACTAAAAACCGTGAAACTCTACTACGGGGAAACGGGAAAAGATATTAATATGTTATGACAAACTTTATCTTCTGAGGAAACACGCGCACCATGTGGTAAAGTTTCGCGGTCAGCTCTTACAGTTTCTGAAATCTAGGCGTTCATACAGACGGACAGACGTATGGACGGACTGACAGATGGACATGTCTCAAACGCTATTCGATGTTATGATAAGCATTTTGGTATAAAGGACTTGGGGTCTGCCACGCCTCCTTCCGTCCGTTACATACATTGTACAAATCTAGTATACCCTTTGTAACTATAGGTACAGTGTATAATTATTCCAGTCTAAAATCCGTACTTTTTGACTATTCATTTTAATTCCTTTTGCAACAAAACATTTGGTTTCAAACTACATGAAAAATTCGGTTTTGTGCAATTAGGAGCACCGTTTGGTTAAGGTTTCAAAACGAATCCGAATAAAATAGAGTATCTTAAATTCGAAAATCTCCAAATATAAGATGCTTATGCTTGTTTTCGTTTTCTGTTTTTGTTGTTTACAATTGACTGAATGCAGACCCACTCCCAAATCATATATAGCCTAGGCAGTCTTCACTCAATGGCTGCTACAAAATGCTGGATGAATATCTGACCGGGCTGGAGGCAATACGTGCCTATGAATTCTGTTTTGATTTTGTTACCATTGCCAGCTGCTGTTGTTGCCTTTTCTGCTGCTTCTGCTCTAAATCCAAACAAAATGTTAATGCCGAAAATCCTTTTGACGCAGCAGCACAGCTGTCCCGCCCCCCGCGTTATCCATACTCCATTCTCCGCCCACCAACATAAACAGACACACACACGCACATACACGATTATGGGGCTCCAGCTGAGGCATTTTAAATACGACTCTCTTCCCGCATACTGTCGCAGTTAGCTGCCTCTTCCAGACCACAGACGAGAGCTTGCGCCTTATCTGTCAATGTGTTGGCTGTGCTCCTTCTTCTTACTGAATTTGTATGGAAGTTGTTGTTGTTGTTTCTGCATATTCTCTAGTCTCGAAGAGCTTAAAGGGAAATCGACAAAGTCGAGCTGTTACAAAAAGTGAAACATCACAAACATTGCAAAATTCGTTGCTACAATAAACAGAACAACAAGACTCGCCATTTCCATACCAACCCCAAGTAGGGCAAAAATGCCTTTTGTATGGCTAAAAAATAAGAAAAACAAAAAAAAAGTAAAAGCAAAAAAAATAAAACAAAACACAACAAAATAAAATAAAAGAAAGCTACTGTGTAAACACAAACAATTGTTGCGTGTTAAAAATAATGCCAACGGCATAAAGTCGGAGCTGCTGAACCGTTTTTGTTTGAAACTCCTTTGCTGCCTTTGGTCCCCGGCCTCGGTTTCTTGTAAGCGGTAAAGGATTGCTGTTCCATGGTGATGTTTTAGCCGCCAGCCATGTCAATATTTGAATTCGTGTAATGTGCGGCAACGAAGTAATGGAGAGAGTGGATGAGAGCTTTCCCAGAAACGTAACGGTTCAGTTGGAAATTGTGCGTGGAACTTGGTAGTAAAAGTTTTTATTAAGGCAGTGGCATAAATTGCATTTTTTGACGCCATTTGCTGCGTTTCTTTTGAGTTCCTTTGTTGGGATTTTTAGTTGCCGTAGCACTTAATGAGAAATGAAGTGCCACAAAGTTGAAGATTGAAAAACTTTATACACGCACAACCCGTTACTTGTTTTTATATTTATAATAATTAGTAAGTTGTACATGTTATTGCATTCTTTCAATAAAGTTGCGTAGAAAATACATGAGAAAAATTTCATTAATTTGCAGAAAACTATCTAGAGCAAAGCAGAAAATATTTTTTGGAGAGGTGATTCCTTGCAAAAATTTTACAATTTTATGAAAATATCTTAACCCTCCGTCGGACTCCTGGGTCTGGCCAGACCTATTTCGTTTTCGACCGTTAATTCAAAGTATTTCTAGTTTAGATATTGACTTGCGCTTCCAGCTAGCTTCCTAAAATTTTATTGACATCGATCCATGTATAGTAGAAATATGAAAAAGAACTTAAAACGGACGAAAAAAAAGGATTTAAAAAATTTACCCTCGGACGGACACATGGTGCCTTGCTGGACCCCTATATATTTACATACATTTATATGGGAATTTACCTTATGTTTCGGCTCAATTATATACCAGCGAGGTATATTTTCTTGAATAATCACCATTCTGTATCGATTTGCCATATGATGAGCTACTTGCCTGAGGAAATAAATACTCGAAAAAAATTTGAATTTGGAAAAAAAACCCTTTTTTTTTTGTTTATTCTGATTAAATTCAATGTTCGAACAATAGTAAAGGGATTTAAATGTATTTTATAATTAAATATAATGCCAACTTATTTGTGGACTCTAAGGAACACATAGAACGCAAGTACATATAAGCGTTTTTATTTAAAAATATGTGTCCGACGGAGGGTTAAGATAAGGTAATTTTTTTTTTTTTGTTAAAAAAGTTAATCTTCTGGTCCTAAAGAAACTAAAAAATTAATCAGTACATACAACTTTTTTAAAAAATACATTGGTTTTTTTTTCCAAATGATGAAAAATGATTTTATACAATATTTTAAAAAAGGCGTTAAGCTTGAAAAAATGCCAGACTTTTTGAATTAAAATCACAATATAAATACCAGCTTATATTTGTTCATATATCTATAAACTAAGAACATTCCAATTGGATTTTGCGCGCTAATTTTTTGGCTGGCAAAAAATTTTTTTAATTAACAAATAATTAAAAGTAATTGTCAACAAATATTCAACATAAAGTTAGCATAAATAGAATCTTAGAATATCTAAAAAATTATTTCAATATAAAATGCGTGCAGTTTTAATCCTATTTTGGCGCTCGTTTTAATTTCACGAATAAAATATTCGGATTCGGTTTCCGGAAAACGGTCGTATATGTGGGTTTGTTCACTAGGGCACATGAATAATCTTACCAAAATTGGTGATTCTAGGTCATAATTACGTGTAGTTAATGATTGATGCAGTTTATTGGCAAGGAGAGGTGAAAGCCACAAGAGCTAGAGACCCAAAAATATTCCAGCAGATGCGCATAGTCCCTCTTCAATATTAATTTGTTCAATGATGTGGATATATTCATTCCATCCTTAGGCGAATCTCTGGGTTTTGCGCCATTGTATAGCAAGTAAGCTAGAGTCACCAAATTGAATATGTGGCGTGAAGAAAGCCTCATAACCTTTTACTTCGAAGCGCCCACGACCGCTTTACCATGTTTTCGCCTTCATTTCTCAGCATATACACTTGAAACTTTTCATAAATATTTTAAATAGACTTTTTGACTCAACTGTCGATCCATATCAAAAATGGTAGAAATATACGTAACTTGTAGGTATAAATATCATATTGTATACTGCATTTTACATTTTTCACGTGGAAAACCCCTTTTAAAATGTTTTTAAGTGTGGTATTTTATCAAAATCGTTTTCTTTTTCAAACATATTTATCCTTCAAATTGACTATGCTATCAAATTTTGTTGAGTACTTAGTGCTGTTTTTGCTTTCTTTTCTCTGTATGGTCACGTAATCTCATTGTCACTGACTCACAGTCTTGCAACAATATTGATAAATATTATTAAAACATTGAAATTATTTATAAAAGCGACTGACTTTACAAAATCAACAAAAAGAAAAACCCCCCAGAAGTATTCTACGCGTATTCTAAAGAGCCAACATGGACATTATCTTGGTTTGCATACACTTACTCGCATAAGTAATATTGCCCATATGGCACAATAGCAGCGGAAGAAAACAAAAAGCGTGGCAGCATCCCTGGCTCGTTGCGGGGCTGCCACCCACATTACAGATTTAATCTACCCACCCAAACGCTTAGAGGCAGGACCATAAACAACACACCCCCCGTAAAGACTACGTACACTCCCGTAATATTCCCATAGTCTTATCAGACTGCATAAAAACGCCTACCGTACAAATACTCATAGATGTGAACCACTGCAATTAGAAGCCAGCATTTTGGGTGTTACGTAGACGTTGTCGTTGCCTTCATTGCCACCATTTATACAGACGTGTGATAAGGTATACAAGGTTGTGATGTAGGAGAGTTGAAGGGTAGGGTAGTAGAGTAGTCGTTGTGATTAGATCAACACGCAGCGCTAAGCTAGGCTGCAATAAAAGTTAGTGAACGCAATTAAGCATAAATGTGTTGCTGTTTTTGTCGCTACGCCGCCCCTGGAATACCTTTTGCTCTCCAGCCCCTGTCCCAGTTGCTGCGTATGCTTGTGTGTGTGTGTGCACATCTGGCAAGGATGCACGTACTCGCTGACGCGTTATATGGTGGTTGTGGCAACGACATTTGCGCAGCTGTGATTTTTAATCAGGGTGACTTGGCGTGCCATAAAAAAACCCAAGACATGGCATAAGCTTTGACCGAAACAAACCAAAAGCAGAAAAAAAGAAAATAAGGAGTAAAATTCATAAAATATTTGTGCAATGCACTTCCTGCTGCTACAAGTTCTATAGCCAAGTGATTCAACTTCTTCTTTATCGTTTTCGCACCGTTCAACAGATTTGCTACGGATTTTATTGATGTGCGCGAGAAGGAGACGCGCCGTGGCACGCGTGGTGCTGGCAATCCAGAGCGAAGACGAGCACGTCTACAACAAAAACGTCAGCAGATGCAGGCAGACGATGCGGCGGCGGCATCGGTGGCAGCAGCGTCAGGAGTTCCATTGGCGGCGACCTCCAACAATGTCAAACAAGCTGGGAAGACGACGCAGCAGCAGCAGAGTGCAGCGAACAATGCTACAAAGGACACGAAACCGAACAATGGCAACAATCAAACTCACGCCAACAATATGGCAACACTGTCGTCGCCTTCATCAACTGCGTCGTCTTTAATACTCACCTCTTCGCTGGCACCGCCAAGACAGGAGTATTCCGGCGAGGAGGACGAAGGCTTGGCGCAGCGCATCAGGCCGGAAGATTTATTAGAGCTGCAGGAGCGCATCACAAAGGAAATACTCAATTCGAAATTGCAGGAAAAGGAAATGCTCGAATTGCAGGTGAGGCATAACGCAATTTCTTCCGCTCCAATTTACTCCCTCCATGTGCTTTGCATTATAGTAGTATTACGTATACGCTGTGTAATCAACACAATATGCGCACAGAAAGATTCCAACTAAGCTGAACCGAACTTGTCCGGCAGATAGCAAGCACTGATACTTCTAATCCCTCCCAATCACCCACTCCTTGTCGTTCCTAGTATCGAGTAATGCATATTTACGAGTCCTTGTTCTACGACAGCTGTCAAAGTATTTTTTAATAAAATTGCTCACTGAATAACAACTGGCAACGCTATAAACAACAAAAACAACACGGTATAATTCAAAGTTGTGTCCAAGTGACATTGTTCTGTGCTGCGCTGTGTTGTTCTTGTTGCGCCTGATGTTGACACAAATTGTGGCAACTTTATTAAAAGCCTTGCGTCAGCAACTCAAAAGCCAATTTTATTACCTTTCTTACTAATACCAATGCGGACGGACACACAAACCCAGAGCTTGCACCTGTTACACGTGTTCAGGCATATTAATTCATGGCCAGGAAGGACACCCCGCTCTCTCGATCCCTTACCCATCATCCCACTACACACTCTTGACATGGTACAAAAGTTTGTTTTTGTTTTATTGAATTTTAAACGCGTTTGTGACTTTCTTTCCGACACCTTATAGCGCCCCTTGGTCACAACTTACCTGCGTTTAATATTGAAAATGCAACGTAACTTTGCCACCAACTTCAACCATTTTTGACATGTTACTGAACGTACAAACTTTGTTTCACATTTTCCATGCCACAGGAGAAAATCAATCGGGAAATTTTAAACTCAAAAGTTTTTAACCTGGACAACAATGTGAAGCGACGCAAGCGGAAACGTAAAAATCAACGCGCCGTCACTGGAGAGGCCCCAGCACCCGCCCAGGTATCGGCCGGCGATACCATCTACAACGATGATGGCCAGTCCGGCGCCACCGGTTTGGGCGCCGGCAACAAGGCACGCAATACGGCAACTGCCAAGGCGCGAAGCCTAATGAATCTACACAACAATGAGGCGGGTCGTCGGGTAAGTTTACCACCTACTACTGCTTGCAACAAATACTAGTACCTATGTATATCGTACGTACTTTAATTAATCTCGTCGAGGGCGTAACCAACTAAAATTGCTGCCAGTTCCGACTTGTGCCACAAATTAAACCGTTTAGCTGTAGTAGTTGCTGTGTTTATAGTTAGTTAGTATATAATGTACAACAGTGTTACTAAGCAGGGAACATAAAAACCCAGAGACCGCACAATTGTGCAGCATAGCGTGAAAAGCTGGAAAATGCCACAACATAACAACAAAATGGCCAATTATCAATTACAAAGAATTATGAGCAAAAGCCAAACATATTTGGGCTCTTAGTGAATGCGTGTGTGCGAGTGAGCCAGTGTAGCCCAGAGTGAGTGAGAGAGAACGTGTGTGGCACAATGCATTATTTTCACTTTATATAATTTTAAGCCGATTTATGACAGTCAAAATAATGTGCTGATGTTTCTATTTGCTCATATTGTTAAAGTGGAGTCCCAGAGGCATAGCTACAAATTCTTTGCTGTTTTGTTTTTGGTTCAAAAATACCGATATTTTACATAGTACATATAGTAGATGTATACCCAGGCCCCGATTATACCTCTTGTTTTTCTATACCATATGGGTAGAACATACGAGAAACCATCAAAATACCCAGCCGATGCAATAAAGTTAGCTGGAATCTGTATTTTGAACAAAGCATTAGTAGACAATAAAGGGTGTTTTTTTTAACAGCTTCCGGATTTCCGATAGGAATATCTCTGAAACCAGTTGTTACTTTTGACAAATTTAAATTTCATTTTATTCAGTAAGGACTAACAATTCATCATGGTGAGATTTACACCACAACAACGTCATCAAATCTTCGAAATCTACAATCAAAATCAGTGTTCTGTTGTAAAAACTTATAGAGCTCTTCGTACAATTTATGGACCGAATAACACTAGTTTACACGAAAAATGAACCTTCGTAAAAAAGTGTTTTTTAGGGTAATTTGGGGTCGAGAAACACGAAAATATCTCGAAAACGGTGCTTAAGAAAAAAAAAGGTTGCCATTTTCGTGTTTCTCGACCCCAAATTACCCTAAAAAACACTTTTTTACGAAGGTTCACTCGATGACCCTTAAATTTGTAAACTAGTGTTATCGTCGAAAAGAACGTGCCATTCGTCGTGTTCTTGATCATGTACGACCTCATTTGACATTCCACAATGGCTGACCACCAATCAGAATGAGAACAACGCGGTCCGAAGAAAATATTGCTGTTGTAGAGGCTAGTGTAGAGAGAAATCAAAATTAATCGATTCGCAACGTGTTATCGTCGATGGTGATCGATACAGAGCGATGATCAATAAATATTTGTTTCCAAATTTACGTGTCATCGATGTCGAAGTGCTCTGGTTTCAACAGGATGGCGCTACGGCGACCGCAACTATTTATTTACTGAAAACTCAATTCGGTTAGAAAGTTATTTCAAGAAATGCGCCCACCAACTGGCCGCCGCGGTCGTGTGATTTTACCCCTTTAGATTATTTTATTTGGGGACACGTCAAGTCGTTGGTTTATGTAGCCAGCAACAATTGACGACTTGGAAACCATCATTGCTGAAATACGGCCCCAAATGCTCGAAAGTGAGGTCAAAAATTGCACCCATAGGATGCTCTTCGTAACAAGTAGTCGTCGTGGTCACATGCCAGAGCTCTTTTTCAAATATTAAATGATACGAAATGATCTATCTAATAAAACCAAATTTGGGGTCATTACATTAATTTTTCCATGTTCGATTTAAGTTGGATGCCGGACGCGCTTAAAAAAACACCCTTTACATATGGTAGATCTATACCCAGGCCCCGATTGCTTCTTTGTTACTGCACTATAAGTTATACTGTAATAATATTATGTTACAACCCTGCGTGGTTGTTATCGATGTTTAATCGAGTAAAAGTATCGGGAGGTGTTCGAAGCAGCGCTGAAGTGGTAGCGTCGTGTTGTGGAAATATAAAGACAAATTTAACTTAAATATAATAATTAGCGTAATTATTACATATACCTCTTGTGTTTCGATACTATATGTGTAGAACGTAAGAGAAACCATCGAAATACCCAGCCGATGCAATAAAGTTAGTAACAATCTGTATTTTGAACAAAGCATTAGTGAGTTCACAGTAAATATAAAGAATATTTTATTTAACGCCCCTCAACGTCTTTAATATTGATAATACGTTCGTGATAGTGGCGGGTTGAATCGTCGATGTTTCTGGACCGAACCAATTTTAACATACCAATGGCCTCGAAAATAAAAAGCTTTTGTGCCAATTTTACACAGCAGTTTTATAAAGTTTTCCCCTTTTGAAAATCGAAACCCCTCAATGCATACACTATAGATTTTCTGAAAACATTTTCGAGCAGCGATCCAGGCCCTAGCACAGATTTTTCCTTTGGACGTTGTTCTAAGCAACACCTGCATACAACAACAGCGACTGCTCTATGATGAGAATCTTGTTGTTCTTGAAATGCAGCCCATGAGTAAGGATGACCAATTAAGTAAATATATCATCATGATACCATCACTAAGCGCATTTGCCGAGCTAGTCAAAAATGTCAAGTGGTTGACGGGTCTCTGGCAAACAGCAGCAACGTTGGTAGTTTTTTTTTTTTTTTTTTTGATATAAAGGGATTCGTTTATCGCAACCGTGTCATCGCTCCAAAACTTAATATGAACTCATATTCTTGGCTAGAAATATGTGTATAGGGTTGGCTTCTCTTCAAGCGTACGAGCGAGAAAGGACTGTGAGCAAGCCAAAATGTCAAGGAATATGAAATCCCTGCAAAATTCATGACATGCACTCAAAGAAAATGTGAAGCCATGCCTCCAAGTGTGCGTGTGTGTGTAAGTACTGTCCTGGATAAAGCTGGCAAAAACGGATTTTAGTTTATGATATCGATGGCGCATTTTTTGCTTGCCTGGTTCCTTTAACGGCACCATGAAAAGCTGCAAACGGAAGAAAATCAAGCGTATCGAAAATGTGGCAGTTGCAGAAAGAGCAAAACAAAACATACAGTCCCCCTATCCCCGCCAAAAAAAAAAAAACATAGATGTCAGACGTGAATGAAACGTAAGGAGAAAGATCTTAAAAATGCGTAATATGCAAAGGAAAAAGCACAGCGTTAGGCAATGATTATAACTGTTGACAACTTCCAATGGTGGTCCTTCGACTGCGCATCTACTATGTCTGCGTGCGTTGGAGCATATAAAACAAAGCGTGACAAATCGTAAGGATTTTCCGTTGTCGCGCACATAGTACAAAGCATTAGAGAGAGACTATACTGGAGAGGACTGGTAGAGTCCGCGAAGAAGCCAACGGAAGGAGCACTGCTGTTGTTGTTGTTGGATTTATGAGGCGTTGGCTACGGTGGCTTCTGTATGGCATGTGGCACAGGGGCCAACTGTGATTGTCAGTGGCAATTGTTGCGTGGCCACTAAGCCGCTTAGCTATTGTTGCTGCCGGGCTGTGTATTCCGGATTGCTTTATGCAACGTGGTGGCATGCCTTTGGGTCGCAATTGAATTGCAATGCAATAAAAAGCAACGCAAAATGAATTTAATAAATTTATTAAATAAATTAAGGATATCGGCCTTTGTTTGGCAAGCACGGTACACTTTGCTGTCGACTTGAACTTGATTGCGGAGGGTGTCTAACAAATTAGGTCGTTGCCTTTCAATGCAGTAAGATTTCTTTATATAAGAATACGGCGAAGATCACTTGCTGTTTTCAATGGCCAAAGCTTGTGTGTTGGGGCTTGTGGAAATATAAAAAAATATAACAAATGGTTGCCAAGTCAACAAAAGAGCGTAAGAGTCACAGGCAAAACATGGCAAACAGATTGATGCAACATGCGGCCGTCGTGCAACACATCAAAAGTCAACTAAAGTAGAAACACAGGCAGGGCTTGAGTCGTTAGGAGTTTCTGCATCCCCAACTCCACACACGCATACACACACGCACGTTAAATCAAGCAAACAAAAACAAAAGAGATATCTACAAAAACTTGCAAAAAAGTATGAAAAAATATCTCGAAATAAATATGCAATTTTGACTAGCGTCAACGCCAGCGGGCGACAACATGGCGTATGAGCAATGTGAAGTATATGCCACAACAGCAATGTGTCCAATGCCAGCTGTGTCAAGCGATGCTATCAAGGACGACTAGCCTATGCGCTGCTTATTTACATATTTACGTTTTGAAATAAAGTTAGGAACATTTGTAAAGAGTCAATAGCTTAGGCAGGCTAAAATCCCGAAAAACAACTACTTTCGATTATTTTTATGTGTTTTTTTAACTTTTAAGTTCGATAGACCAGAAAACGGATGCTACACATTGATAATAATGCATTTAAAACCAGGGCTGAACACAGTTTTGTTGTATGATGGGTATATTTGTAATCGACTATCGACTATTATTTTTTGAAGTTTAGATAAAACAAAAACAAACAAAAATCGCACCAAATCTGAAATGCCTTTAAAGAATAAGGTTAACATAGGTTTTAAGCCTGAAAAGTTTATTTAAGCTTTACATACCAAGTCTACTTCATGCTCTTGTTAGCTTGCATTTGTAAGGGCATTAAAAAGTCATCCAGACTTTTTGAGCTTGTGGCATCTTTTGATGCAGACTCTGGCGACGATACAACTGGCGTCAGACATATGTACATATATAGGCAGACACACAAATATAAAAAAACACACACACACACTGAAAGACATACATATATATATATACATATATGTATAAATACGTAGACACAATCAAGCAGTAGCAAAAGCCGAGTGCACTATGAACTCTTGACATAACATTGTGGTTGCCAAAATGCCAGACCATTAGTTCTGCTGCTCCAATCCAGAGCTGCACCCCCTACAAACCCCTCTTAAGTTGTGTTGTATAACAGTCTGCTGCCTTAATAACAAATTGGTCCCTACTTTTTTGTGGCAAAAAGTCGCGCTAAATGCTTCAACTCTATGAATTCGGCATGCCAACTCGTTTGATATTTTTATGCATGCCACAAGACAATGACCAACCGGGGAGTCTGGCGCAAGGATTTTATATTTTGTTTTTTTTTGCTCGTGTTGGTACTTCACTCCCTGCGCTCACCTAGGCCATTGTATATTTTGGCAAAATATTATTTTGCGGCAAATGAAATTGTTTGTTGCAGTTTTGTTGTACAAGGGTAGGTTGACAAGTATTGGGTCAATTTTTTTTAGGATAACTTCGTTTAGCATAAAAATTTCCAAAATTATTTTTGTTTCTTTCCACAAACGCATTTTCGAAGAATTCAGTCGAAATGAAATCAATAAGCAGCTTCTTTACTTCAATTTTGCTAGTCCTACAGCTCCGACTTTTATTTTACGGTTATTGAACTATACTATAACAAATTATAACAAAGCCACACACAAAATGATTTTTGGCTAGGAGGTCATTTCATATTTAGTACATGTTTATGGGGTCGCTCAATGTGAACCCAAGCTCTAACAAACACGTCAGGGATCTCGCATAACCTTGACAAAATGACTGTTTTACGTCCATACTCCTCGGATGGTATCTGCCCCTTCTAAGTGGAGGCAGTTAGAATTGCTCTCATAGCGCCTCAGTCCTGAACGGCAATTGGTACATACATGGAATTTTTGACATGCCCCCCGACTTGGGATGGTCCAATTTTTGATGAGTAGAATATAGAATTTCTAGGTGAGCACTTGCTCTATCTTACCCATTCTTGTCACAAGAGCTGCCCATTCCATAAACGCTACATTAAAGAGTCAAACAACTGGCTACTCGAACCCCTTTACGATATTTTTATTTATTTTCATTTTGTCAAACATAAGAACTTTGTTCACAATCATCTTCCACTAAACTTCTCTCAGGATAACACAGCTCACTAAAAATAGGATCTCATTGATATTGCCTACAAAAATAAGTAAATAAACGAATTGGTTGCTACATTGATTTATTGCTTAGTCCAATTACTGTTTAGCCCACCCTCGTATTTCACAACTAACTCAAATTCTTTTAGTTTTCTTTGTTGCTGTCAATGTAAGCAGCTTTTTGGCACAATTTTGGTCAACTTTGGTTTTGTATATCGCTGATATTTGGCTATCCCAATGTCCCTGAGTCTTTCTGTCTTTGTTTTTGATTTGTTCACTTTTTCATACTGATTGCAGAGTCATATGCCATGATTTTTGATTCGAAGTTCGCCACACGTGACTGCCATTGTAATATCAATGGCAGATTGCTCTCAAATGTACACATGCCATCTATAATAAAAGTGGAAATAGATGTTGCTCTTCAGGCTGCTCTTGGTTTTCGACGCTTTGCGGTTTGCTAAAATATTTTAATATAAGATATACGGACCACGTTTACATATTGATACAAATGCAATACATACATATATATCACTAAGTCATCTGCAAAACTAATCAATCTTTTTCGTTCGTTTTACAGGCCGTCATAAAGAAAACACGCATCACTTGCAAATGCCATGGAGTATCCGGGTCTTGCAGTTTAATTACTTGCTGGCAGCAATTGTCGTCAATACGAGAAATTGGTAATTATTTTGAAAATAATTTTTGTGAATTTTGTTATGCAAAGGGTTGCACAAATTATTAACAAGCCATCCTAAAGATGTGCTTTAAAACTAAGCTATTGATTTGACGATCAGAAAAAGGTACTTCTATAGAGTACGATAATCAACAACATTTAGAAAAGCCATTAGTTACAGAATTTTAGACTTGTCGTATGTACGGTGAAAAAAAATTAAAGTTCAATTTTTACCGATTTTCAAAAAAAAGTAGGCCTCATATACTTGATATAACGTATATGTTATAATTATTCGAGCAATAATGTTTTTTTATAATTACATACTATTTACTGTGCAATGAAGAGTTGCAGCTGGAAAAAAATCCTTAGTTGATGAAACTTTCAGAGATGGTTTGGGACCCTGTTCTAAGTCTAAAACGGAGTTTTCGTATTTGTGGATGGTGGCGTGGTAGCACCCCCAGGCAATATAAGTTGGTATCAAACTTAGAGTCATGGGTTTCAGATATAAATTGTTCCCTAGGTCCTATTGGTCAATTGGTCGCTCAAAGTTCAAAAACGATAATGGTTTTTGGTGTTTTTCGAATAATTTGCAAATATGTATCTTAAAACCGGTAGAATATCATGCAACAGCCGTACCAACTTACATTGCTAGGGGGAGAGATACCATGCCACCCTCCCACAAATACGAAAACTTGGTTTTTGACTTAGATCCCTTTTAAAGTTTCCATTTCACCAGAATCCGACTTAGTCACTCCAAATGTACCAATGCTCACTATATAGACTCATCATTAATCACACCTGTCATCTATGTAACAACCCCCATAAACATTAACCGTGTTAAAGCATCCTGCCCAGGCTTATCCCATCATCGTTCTTCTCTTCTCCAAGACCGAAATATAACTAAAAAATTAAATTTTTTTTTTTACTATGCATCTTTTTTATTTTTTTATTGAAAATCAATAAAAAACTACGAAAACATTAAAAAAAAAGCCATGCGTTAGAAAATGAATCTAGTCATGTTTTATGGTTGTCAAATTTCAACTGCTGCTAAAATTTTAAAAGTACTCTTATTCGAAGGTTAAACACTTCGCTGTTAAAATCAAAAATTCTAAAATTTGAATAGGGCAATCTTTTTGGAGTTAGTCATTATTTACTATCTTAAAGGATTTGCGCTACTTCAAATAAAAAATCAACCTTTTTTTCTAATTTAAAAACATAGCGAGAACCACGAATAATAAAAAAAAAAAAAAAATTAATTTTATTATTTGTGTTTTAAATAGTTATTAATACACCTAATTCTGTTTCTACACGGTAGATACGTATCAGAAAAAACAGTGTAAAAAAAACATAAGTGGCTATAAAATAAATTATAAAAATATTTTTCATAAAAAAATGAAATGAAAAGGTCCGTGTAAAAATAGAATTGGATGTATACAACAAAAAAAAGCATTTAAATTATAACGTTTTTATATCATTCAGCTTCTTGTTATGCGTCAAATATATTAATAAGCAGTACACAAAGCAGTTCATGCATGTTAAGCAGCAGTTCAAGCATCGTAACGGCTTTAAATACGATAAAGCCGCTTGCTGTATATTTACGATATTGCGAATACTACGCAAAAACTTCAGTTAATTTGAAAATCTGCAAAAATAAAAAATAATTTTTATTTGGACTACTTTTAAAAATTCGAACCAGAACCTTTTATAAATGAAAAAATTTAGCTTAGTAAGCACAATCAAATTTCAATAAGACAACACGATTTCCTTTAAGCCTTAGATAGAAAGGGATTTCAAAATACCATTTTAGAAGTTCTTATGCATTTAATACTTGAAATCGTATTATACGTATTTCAAAATTTTCCGACATTTTCCAACAAAATAAAAGTTTCTCAATGTTAATGGTAATCACATTTTAACATTCGCCGAAAAAATGAAGCTTGAGAAAGACTCCTCGCTTTAACTAAAAAAAATTTCTTGTTTTGTTTTTCTTTTCTAGGTGACTATTTGCGGGAAAAATATGAAGAAGCCACCGAAGTAAAATTGAACAAGCGCGGACGACTGCAGGTGAAAGATCCTCAGTTCAAAGTGCCCACAGCGCACGATTTAGTTTATTTGGACGAGAGTCCCGATTGGTGTCGCACCAATCGCCAGCTGCAGTGGCCAGGTAAGATACGCATAGGTTTCCAAAGTCACAATTGTTTGAAACAACTCTTTTTAGGCACACACGGCCGCGTTTGCAACAAAAGCTCTTCCGGCCTGGACGGCTGCGGGATACTCTGCTGTGGTCGGGGCTATAATACCAAGAATATTGTGGTACGAGAACGCTGCAACTGCAAATTCCATTGGTGCTGCCAAGTTAAATGTGATGTCTGTACGAAAGTACTCGAGGAGCACACCTGTAAATAAAGGGTCTGGATGGCAGCGAAATGGCTAGAAAATAAATAAAATGGAGGAGCACAATTGGATATAGCACCAAAACGCAGAAGTGCATTGAAAATTGAAATTATTTATTAAAATGTACATTTAAGTTGCACAATGGAAGCTTTTTATAGTTATTATTATTTAGCTTAAGTGTGAAGTAGTGTTAAGCGCCTATTTATGAGCCCCTCAACTGCCCACCTAAGCTAAAAGAGATTTCCTTAGGCTTTGCAATTCTCCAGGATTACATTAAACAAAAGCTACAAGTTAAAGCAGAAGATATCAAGTGAATAAAAAAGAAATTGAAATATATTATTTGAATTGTAAATTATTCTATATACATATAAATAAGCTTTAAGCGTAACTTTATATATTGTTTATCATGGTTCAAATTATTTTTAATTTTGCTTGCAATCCATTGAAATTTATTTAAAATTGTGAAAATTTAAAGTCTATCTATGCTTAACACTTGAAATTGCAAAAGAATTTCACTAGACTAAGCGCAATCCCTACTCCCCCAACCCCCCCATTAGTTATACGAGTTATTAGGTCTTAGGCTTAATAGTGCTACAATCTAATTTAATTAGCCCCAAATGGGCGCCATTAAGGGCTAATGCTATCAGCAGCCCACCCCAGGGGGCAGGTGAAGTAATTATAATGCATATAGTACGTATGTATATGTATGATTGTAGTCTGTAGCTAGTAGTATTTTAATATATACGTATCTGTATTTAAAAACTAAATAAGTGTTAGCTGTAGCTTCTCTAATTAAGTGAAACGAATCAAATCGAATCGAAGGAAACTAAACGAAGCGAAGCGATTCTGTAATATTGACTTCCAGGACAAGAAGATCATAAAAGAATTACAAAATAAATAAAACAAATTGTAAATGTGAATTATATTATTGTGTTTGTTTTGTAAGCTTACGGATTTTCTTTGATTTAGTCTCATTTTTGTGTGAGAAATCCAAAGAACTTCTGGTTAAATCTTAGAATTTCGGCACACAACTTTGCCATGGAATGGGGCAGGTAATGAACGATACTCTTAGACTAATAAAAGGATAACGACATAAATATGAGCAATTGCAACATATCATCCAACATGTTCAATAGAACGTTCCGAGGCACCATGGTGCATCTTAAATGGTTTTGAAAAATGGTAAACAGCAAAACCTCTCACTCAAGTTTTCACGCGAACTTGATTTGAAAAGGACTTTAAATGTTTATTAATTTTTTTAAAACGAAAGATCCTACAAACAAAGACAAAATGTTTAACTCAAAACTTAGAATGGATACTAATAATTTGCTGTTAGTTTGGGTGAAACATATAAACAGCTTTTCGTGCAACCTAGAACTGGTACCCCAAAAAGTTAACGAAATTTATGTGTTTCGATACAAAAAATAAATTTTCAAATGTGTCAAACCCCCAAGATATGTATTATTTTTATATTTATAGTTTATTTAATACTAAACAGAATGCGTTAAATTACATTTTAGGGCAATATGACCTATTGAAGTTCTGGCGTTATTGCCGCTTCGTTAACACAGTTAACGCCATATATCGTTTTAAGTCCGTTTCCGAAACGGTCATAACGCTCGAAAACGCTTCTGGCGATAAGTCTTCTGGCGTTGTGTCATGCCTGCTTTGATTTGCGAGAAATAGGCACCCGGGCAGAGGTACCTGGCTAAGCAAGGTTCATTTGTTATATAAGCTTTGTGGGAATTTAATTGTTTATTTACGGGTGTTACAAATATTTTGCACTTACTCAAGAAAGCTCAAATTTTTAATTTTTTTTATATATATTTATTTATATTAGCAATCAACCGATAGTACATAAGAAGAAATAAATCGCTACACATTAAACATCACTTAGTGTGTGATAGGGAATAGATACATATGATTACTTTTTGTAGCATACTTTTAGGCCCAAAATGTATTTCGTCTCATAGCATACAGCTTCTGATTAACATTTTGCACGTTAAATGTATAAATTATTAAAAAAGACGATTCTGATTATAGAACAAATTATGAAATGAGTAAGTGACAATAACTGAGAATATTTTAAATTCCAAGGCACAACCTTTTCACGATTTATTGGTGCTAGTCGTATTCTATTATTAGCTTACGCAATATATTATTCCAGTTAGTAGTAGACTGCCTTACTAATTGTTTTGATATCAAATTCCGCTACTACCTCGCCACACCGTCTCTTTTGATGGGCCGGACACGAGCCTGGACTAGCTGCTTCAGTGGAAGTTTATTATTTGTTCATGACTGCAAACACAGAGTCAGTTAGTAGTATATTGATAAACATAACATATTATACTCTTATCATTGCAACACAAAAAAAATATCGCTAAGCAAAATAAAGTTGAAAAGCGAAAGGAATAAAGCTTTTATCGCAACGGTAGCACAACATTTAACATGGAATATGGTTAGATTGCCCATTAGGTTCCCACAGTTAGTCAACGCCTTCACTCCTTATCTAACCCAACTATGCATTATCAGTGTATGCCAAACTCCAAAAACACAAAAATGGCTTATCGTCGATTTTTAGTATTAATTTTGTGATCAATTCACCAACAGCCGTTGCTAATCTCAGCCCATTCTGGTATGGATATGTATTGAAAATCTATTGACAGAACACTGGCCAGTTTGCTATGAGCTTCCGCTTCAAGTAGCACGCGCTTTTCAAAGAGTTTAACGAAATTTATCAGGGACGCAACGTAGTTCAAAGCAAATGGAAGCTACGGCGCTATCAGTAGCCAGTGCATACTTACAGGCGTTATAGAAAGCGACTTCTTACTGCAATGCAGGCTCTGCGTGTTCCAAGACGAACTTTATTGCTTTTCTCGAGTTTTATGTTTCTCAGCTGCGTCAGCTGCATTAATCGTACAGGTTTTTCCCTGAACAACGGCTCAGCTAGTGCAAAATTGGAGGATCCAGAGCTACGCCGTGGGCTGAAGCTACTCAGGGATGCAGTAGTGAAAATAAGGTGCGTAAATGCAACACTTGAGCACTAGACTAAAATCCTACTTTTCACAATATTTTAATAGCCCCCAACTTGGCATCACCATCAGCACTTTACCCAAGAAATGTTTACAGGTACAGTGCCGTTTTATATGCTTTAATGGTTGGCAAACTGAGATTAGTGACGACATAAACAATGCAATAAGAAATTCCGATCAGGTAACTAATCCAAGAAAAATAATAAGACGACAGCTTGCTTACTTGGAAATTCTCATTTTTTTAGAACACAACATGTGATTATATAGACGAATTGCAACTATACAACTATTACTTTCCAAATGCCATAATACCCGTCGGTTTCTTGGGCTATTATGGTAATAAAATCAAGATTATACACATATGCATTTCGAATGTGACGACTATAGTGCCAGGCGCCTTTGGAGGTGGTGTATTTAAAAGCATCCTTCTGGAAGACCTGCGTCTTATTAACCTGGACAAGGAATTCTTTAGCAACATTTCCAGTGATTTTAAATCGCTATCCATAGTGCAGCGTGATCTGCCCATGATCAGTATATGCGCCGACTTTCTGGAATACGTTAAATTTCAAATTGAATACCTCGTTATCCAAGTGGGTCTTCAATGTGTGCGCAATGTAACTGCTAGCGATTCAGTATTGAGCACACTTTCCTATGTGGATCTACAGTACAACGATTTCAGCAACAGCTTAAAAGACGACTCGTTTTCTAAACTGACAATGATCGAACGTTTATCGCTGGCACATTCCAATATCGAAGTGCTGCCCGACCGTGTCTTCAAAAATATGGGTTATTTGCAATTCTTGGATATTTCGCACAACAAACTGACTACACTTTCGCGAAATATATTCAGTGTAGATGGAGCTCCACGCAGCTTACGCTTAGATGCCTACTCCAATCCCTGGCACTGTGACTGTCAGCTGCAACAAGAAATGAATGCGATTTTTACACAGGGTACATCGCAGTTGTGTTGCGTTACGCCACAGAAGTACGCAAATTGGTCGGTATTTGATGAGCGCCTTTGTGATCATTCAATGGAATCCGGGGATACCACCGTCTTAGTAACCTATACAACTACCGATTTCACTACTACTTCTACAACATTTGGTACTTCGACTACAACTTCGTTTACATTTACAACTACGACAACGCCTACAAGTACCCAAGAGCCTCCTACAACGGAACCCATAATCTACGAGACCGATCCACTTGGCTGCACGGGCGATAACCCACAGCAGAACATACGAGTACCACTGCTTGAGTTCTATCCCACAAGCTATGGGGCACTGACTGTTAAGGTAACCCTAGAATCAAAATACGAAGGTGCAACGTTCGGTTTGTTTTGGTTCTCGATGACCACAAAAGAGTATAATATTATGCAGATGGTGCCCGAGCATTACGGCATTGGATGCCATTTTCCAATACCTACCGAGACGGTTGTCAAAAATCTAGTGCCTAACATAGCGTACACCTTCTGTCTGGTGGAGAGCCAAGAAAGTACTGTATCTCCCTTTAGCTGCAAGTCCATACATGTTGACGGTAATGTGGAAAGCTACTACTATTCAAGCACTTCAGTTAGTATGCGGGGCATATCATTAATGGTGCTCGGCGTTGTACTTTTCATGTTCTGTGGCATAGCCTTTGTGTACCTGGTGCTCAAAAAGAAGCCTATTTGGTTAAAGGGTAGCAAGCGCGTTACGAAACCTAAGAACAGCTCTGGAGAAATTGTGGTACTTCCCCGGGCCAACACCAAGGATCAATTAAAGCGCCGGGAGGCCATGCTATCGCGGAGCAAGCAACATCGGTAAATTTGAGTGCACTATGTAATCATAGATACTATAATCATTTTATTATTCAGCTCATTTCCTTGCATTTTACGTCGCAATTCTGTGGAGAGCTATGGCAGCGATAGCTATATGAATGACAACATTTACGAGGTTATTCCGGCCTATCTGACCTTTGATGAGGTGCGCCAACCAGATACGTCCACATCAGTCAATTTCTCATACTACGACAAATACGTGATTGACTCGGCCTCATCCTTGAATGGCGGTCTGGATTATATGGAAATAGCGCCACGTACTAAACGCACTTCCAGCGATCCCCTCCCAGCCGTACCTATGGAAAAAGCCCCAGTTCCGCTGCAAGTTTCGGGACTGAGTCGTGTCAGTGATGCGAGCGCTGACTATATTATTACCACAAATAGTAGTGGGCTGAGTGTTTTCACAGACGTTACTTTGTAAAGGTCGTCATAAATGTTTATACATATAACCAATACCATATTGAAATTATAAAGCTCTTATAAATGGATTTGTGTTTACTTCTAAATGCTCCGCTATGAATACTCTACGATAATATGGTTTACTGTTTTATACAATGTTTCTTAATTAATTACGATAAAATTTTTGCACCCACTCGATTAAATTTATCTGGTGATAGCTATCTACAGAACACATGGGATTATTGTTTTACATACAAGACTCTCAAGCGATCTTTAAAACCCGGGAAGCTATCCGTCAAAGACAAACTCTAGGGATTGGAGGTTGGAGTTAAGTGGGGTGTAATCGAATATTAAAAATGCATACTTCTTCTTATAATCGAAAGAATAAAAGTCGGCAAACATTTATTTTCTATAATATTAAGTTTTTATTATGGTCTAAAAGTTTATAGAAGTATGTAAGTTACATTACATATACAAATGTTAATATAAAATTTGTTAAATTGACAAAAGTGATTTTTTTTTAATTTAGGTAAACTAATGCATAAGGAATTTCTTAGTTTGATTGGAGCTGTGGACAGACGCGCCGATTTCGTTGACTATACGAGCTAGGGACACGGAACTTTACCAACTTGTGCCCATAGTCCCTTAGAAGATGAAGTTTGTTGAATTGTATCTTAGCCCATTCACCGCGGGCATCATGTAGCGTTTTTTAGCTTAACCACTAAATAATACTAATTACACCCCCCTTGCCAATAAACTGCAACCATATTTGACTATATTGAAATTTGCCTAGAATTATCAATTTTGAAAAGAAATTTTTTTGAAACTTAACTTATGAATTGCGATTTTTTGAAGAGAACATTTTTTTTATGCATTCCACCATTGCCATAAAATGTTTTTAATAATTAATAGGAGTTGATGGACAAACACATGTCTATGAATTTAAACTCAAACCAACATCATTTGGAGATCACTCACACCTCACTCACCCGTATACATAAAAATCTTTATAACTGTGATCGCTTATTACACTTATTTTCGCTCCAGCTCTTCTCGTTTCGAAGTCATTGGCATTCAAAGTTGAGAAAATATGACAAAAGACATGAGATTTCCATTACGTGTTCTTCAAGTTATGCGGTTATGTAGTTCCATTGCTCAGGGATGCCTCAATCAACCAATAAATAAAATGACGATCTTGCTTTATCAGTTCGTCCACGGCATCAATGTTTTCTGCGATTACGGCCGATTTTGAACGACTTTACCGAAATCCGTCGGCGAACCAACGTTTTACAGTGGCAAAAATGAAATGAAGTTGATCGTTTCTCGATAATAAATAATAATATGGAATATGAATAAATCGTAACACGAAAATGTTCAGGTTTTCTACAATAAAAGATAGCGTACGTTATAGTCGTGGACGGCTTTTAGATAAAGTGTACCGCCACATTACAATCAAATCCGGTATATTGCTTCAGAACTCTAAAAGTTATTTATTTGAGCGAAGTTTGTTCCTATGGGAGCAGTATGATATAGTCTGCTGGGAAACGACTTCCGAATGCTACATTTGGTTTCAACCGAGTTTTGCCGTAAAAAGGATTTTTTTGATAGATCGGTCCTATGAGAGCTATATGATACAATCGCGCAATTTTGATTGAACTTCGTACAGTGCTGAGGAACTCTAAAAAACTTCCGTATTGCAAATTTGGTTACGATATCTTCATAAACAAACGAATTATCCATCTAAAACTAAAACAGACAAACGAATATGGGCATATCGACTTTTCTAGTCACCCTGAATGTCGGTCAAACAGTTGTTGGAATGTCTATGCTAAAAATGCCAAACCTTTCAAAGAAAGTGTCAAAATGCATCTGGTACCATTAGTATTGCCAAGGCGCATAATATAAATAGTGATTCTCAAAATGCCCCTATGGGAGCCACAGATGTCAAAACAAAAAAAATAAACTTTTGCGCTGCAACTAATGAGGGGTCTATTGACGAGAGACGAGCATGTCTGCTTCAACTTCTTTATATGTATACTAAAGGTCTGATGATTAATCCTTTAAGAATAAAAATCGAGCAAGGCCTCACACATTGTACAATTATAACTTGGGGCTTGAACTAAATACGGCAAGCTAAAATTTCCAGATTTTCTAAATAGTTCAACTCTGCTTTTAAAGCTTTCCATGTGACTGTTTTTATATCGTACAACGCAATGAAATTATTCTGGATAAACCAACTGAATTCATGATTCTTCCTAAGTACGTACGGGAACATAAAAAAGATAAACAAACAAATAGCAAATAGATAAAAAGGATTGTATTCACGCCTTTATAACTTTCAATACTTAATCTAATCATCGGCAAATAGTACTAAACAAATTCGCTGATAAAATTAAGCGAGGAAATCAAACCAAACATGGCTAAGAAATACCCTTTCAGCCAATGAAGAACTAGAAGTATGAAAAAATGGACAGAGCCAAAATCCATTCTACTAAACATAATTAGGAAATTAAGTTTGAGAATGATTGCACAATCAAATTCATTTAAAAAACTACATATACAAAATAGCTTAAGTGAGACTGTTCTTTTATTCTTATTTTGAACAACTTTATAGCCTGCGCCACCATCATCATCATCTTAACTGAAGGTACCTTAGTCTATTTTTACTATTCTTCATCTAGGGGCTATTGTAGAATCTTTAAACAAATGATCTCAGTGCAAGGTGCAACATACTTGAAGACAAAATGTTTATACCCTCTGGGTAGTTTTACAAGGGCCTTAGCAATTTGACTAGCAATTATCTGCTAAATTTAATCAAACTATTTAGTGTTCAATTAGTATGCGGAAGATTATTTAAGCGTATTGACAACAATAGCTACACTAGGACGGATAGCCAAGTCAATCGGCTGTGAAAATGTTCAAGTCCAAGTCCTTCGATCTAATCAACGAGGAAAAGGACAAAAAATCAGAACGCTTCTATCAGCCCCGCCGAATGCGCTGGATGAAGTACATCATAATACCAGCCGGATGCGGATTTATTCTCATGTTGATACTCTGCAATGTTGACTTTTCGTACGAAGTGGCGGATAATGGCAACTTGGGTACAAATACAGTTATGCCAAATCAAACGCGTCAACTTCGGGATATTACCTTCTGCACATTAGATGATAGTGCCCAATCTCAGTGCAAACTCAGCTGCGAAGCGAAGTCCGGCATTTTAAAAAAACAATTGATCAATGAGTTGGAACAACAGCAACGTCAGTGTGATGTGGGTCTACAACTTAGCATTTTAAATGCAGATTTGCCCAAAGGTACATTGGAAAAGAATATGCTAGAAGGTGCATATCAGCTGGAAAGCTTAAGCATCATCAACTCAACGCTGGTGGCAATAGAAAATGATGCTCTTCAACAGGACAGCTTGGACCATTTGCATAGTCTTGAGCTTCAAAACACGCAGCTCACAGAGCTCGACAAGGACTGCTTTAAAGGGCTAAAAAGTTTGCGCAATTTTACATTAATCAATAAAGGGGACGCTTTTATCCCTGACAGTTTCCTGATGCCTCTGGCAGAAACTTTGAGCTATGTTTTTATAAAAGTTCAAGGCACATTTACTGCCCCAGTAATCTGGTTTGGTTCGGCGGTCTACAAACTGCTGAAGATTGTAGATCTAAGTGGCAATAGTTTCGTGCAACTAAATGCTACCACATTTAAGCGTATGCCTCAACTGGAGCGACTTATACTGGCTGACTGCGGGCTGATAAGCGTGGAGCTGGACTTGCTCAATGACAATTTGCATACCCTACTGTATTTGGATCTGAGCAAAAATCAGCTTACAACACTCAGCAGTGAGTTTTTCCTAGTGAGCGCTTTAAGATTGGAACTAGCTGGGAATCTCTGGGATTGCAGCTGTCTAAACGCACAACTGCTAAGCTATACCCAAAATAAGCAGCAGTATCTTGAGGAACCTCGATGTGCAACTCCAGCAGTGCATGCCGGCAAGGCTTTAAGTTCATTTCAACTATATTGCCAAATAGAAGATACTAACGAAGAAATAACTGCTCCCAGCAGGCCCACCACCTCGCAAACTACGCCTGAGGAGACTGCTCCGAGCAAACCAACAACAACTCCTGCCACAACAGTTGACACTAATATGTATGCTCAAATGGTTTGTGTAGACACTGCTGGAAAGGAAACTCAAACAAAATCTGTGGTCTACGATGCTATCATCACTGTGTATGACGTGTCGAACATTGAAGTACAAGTTCATCTCTCACAGCTTAAAGAAGAAGCGACATGGCACCTTATGTACTTTACAAATCAAGCGCTGCAGGGCCAAATGCTAGTAGATTATATCTTTGGTTCTGTAAAAGTGGAGTATCTGCTATGCTCTACGCCTTACATGTTTTGCCTAATCTTGGATGAAAATGTCACTTCGCCCTACAATTGTCGCTCCCATCGCACTATGTCTTGCATACAAACTTGGTTTGAGGTGCACTCCACTTTAATCATAGGCGTCGGTATTGGTGGAATATTGCTGTGCGTAGCTATTGGTCTTTTTAGTGTCTATGGAATATTACGGATGCGTCCGAACTTGCTGAGGGGCAGCAAACGTTTGGTTCGTCCAAATCGGGATACACATAAAATGATGTTACTACCCAGGGGTAGCACAGAAGACAGTTATGCCATCAGGTTGCTATACTCGTATTATAGGTATCCATTGGCACTAACACTAACTGAATTAATCTTTTACAGACATACAAATTCCATAACTAACAACTGCGATTATATTGAATACTATAGACACTTGGAGCAAAACAAATTGTTGCAAATGGACTCCAACAAGTATAATGTGCCGCCCAGAGATCGTGCACCTTCAGCGCCACCCACCAGCAAACAGGACGACGAGAGTCAGAGGGCATCAACTGACACTACCCAAAGTCCAAATAGCTATATTTACGAATGTCTGGAGCTGTACGAGGAATTGTATTAAAGAATAACTTCGTTTACCATGTATTGTTAAAGGAATAGAACGGGCAGGAAACTCTCAATGAGGGGGGAACTTACTCTGCTATAGATGTAAAATGCAGTGTGGAAACGAATTTTTGATGCAATATTTTTGTGATTTACGATTCTTTTTTTGATTGGGTGGTTGAAGGAAAAGTCATAGTAAAATGGTTAATTGATATATGAAATATCTGGTGCTTACGTTATAGCCAAAGGAATACGGCTGGAAAGTAGCCGTAATGATCCAAAAGAACAACTAGATGCCGGTTACTTCATGCTGGAGAAAATAAATTTTTTTCGTCGTTCTCTCTTGCTAATAATTTATGGTACAAAAATACACACACTTTTTAAACCATATCTTGACACAGAAATCGGTTCAAAAACTTCAATAACAAATACCGTCAATGATGACGGAGACGTGCACTGGGCACTCCCACCACTTTTTTTGAATTTTATTGCAATTGAGAAAAAAGTATTTGGTTATTGTTAGCATCCATGGCAGACATTTTTCGGTCCTATAAGCCAATTTCCTTCCTCTGTTACGTACACGCAACATCATATTCAAAAAATTCTTATGTGCCTTGTGTGTGAGGTATCGCTAAATTTTAGTTTTATTTTAAAGGCACCTATATATTTAGGCTTTCTTTCTTTCCATATTCCGAGCTACTGCAAAAAACACCCTGACGTACACACCAGCGTCTGTGGACACACTTTTTTTTGGACAAATTTTGAAACGTACACTGTTCTGTAATTAATGAATGTAATTTCTTTGTCTTTTCGACATAAAGTATATTGTATTCCTTGTTAAATAAATCATCATGAGTGACACAATTTTTTAATTATACTTTACACATACGAGACTATTCCATTTGTCGAACTATGCGATAGCGTTGCGTATACGCAGCGTGGCGCAACGGCACTCCCAGGTGCTGGAAAATTATAAAATTTTGCAAATAAGTTTTTTAAAGCGAATGTCACGCCTCTATATTGATTGCATTTCTACAAAAATGTTTTTCGCAATATTACTAAGCCGCTTGAGACACTTGGATGCATTTGCCGCAAAACAGCAAAAAAAAGCTCAGGGTCTATTTAAAAGAGTGCGGAAATATCCCTTCTGGTTTAAACATAATATTTGAAATTATTTTTGTTCTTTTTCCTGGCTTATTTTGGCCAAAACGAAAATTATTATTTATGCCCAGCTACATTTAGCATTAATATAGCATTAGCAGTTAAGCATATGGATTGTAAATATCAGAGTGAGCTATCTGCAGATAAAATTTATGCCAGCGATAAGCCTCATGCAAATTATTCGTTCTAGCAGTATAATAAATATATTCTGATAATATTTAATACAGTTGTTTAGTAGCTCTTGTGCTAATATGTCGCAGCAAAAAAAACAACCCGACGAAAAGTCCGAGAAAAGGTACCTATTCTATTTTCGAACCAATCGAATTACAACTTTTCTTGATCCCTTAATCTACATATGTGTATACAGCTCGCCAAAAAGCGATCGACGTTTGGTAAATGGAACTTGCATACAAGTTCTTGCTTGGATGTTACTTACAGTGGGTCTGTGCATTATCGGTTTGGTGCTTTATCTGGCACTACAAAAGCAAAACAATATCCACGTCACTGATACGGAAGGCAGGGCCCGAGATAACAATAGCTCCAACAACTACAATCCTTTTGAAGGGGATTCGAATCGTCTTAATTTTTCGCAGCAAATACGGGGGTAACCAATTTTCATATACCATATATTTATACTACTAAGCCTTATAAGCTTTTATTACTATATACCTTATAGGCTCTCTTCGAATACCTTAACACCCGTTGGCTGCGCTGAGGTTTCTTGTCGCATTGTATGTTCTGATAACAAAGATGTTTACACGGATATAGCCGCCACAATGCAGTCAAGCCCTTGCACTGAGCTCAGTTCCCTAACACTTTCCCATCAGAACCGTAAAACCATACAGGACAACTGGATCGATCTGGACTATACCGTGCTCACAATTGTGATTTCCAATAGTGCTATTAAGAAACTAAAAAGTGGCGCCTTCAACTCACCCATGTTTGCCAAGGTGCTGCATATGAGCTGGTATGAGCTGGAACTCAAGGAGGTCAGTAGCGGTGCTTTGCTTGGACTTTACTCACTGAGTAAACTGGAAATCGATACGGTATTGGATGGACTAAGTTTATCATTCTTGCAACCTGTGCAGACAACCCTTACTCAGTTGCGGCTAAATGCTGAGATTTCACTTAACAGCACATCCAGCCTCTTTGATGGCATCTACTTTGGCAAACTTTGGCACTTGGACTTGAGCTACAATAGTTTTCGTGGGCCGCTGGGCAAGCAAATTTTTACATCAACGCCCAAGGTTACACATCTTTATCTAAAATATTGCTATATAAGCTATATAGAAGACAACGCCTTTGAAGACATTGGCAGCCAGCTAGTTGAGCTTAACTTGGCCAACAATCTGCTATTAACCCTCAATATGAGAATGCTTACCTTAGAAAGTCTTATGTTGATAGAAGTAGAACCCAATTATTGGACCTGTTGCGTTCTTTTGAAATCATTCGTGCAGTTCTACAAGGCAAACAGCAACAAGTTCGCGAGTACACCTTATTGTCGTAGTCCCATCCATCTGGCTGGTACTAGCTTTATGGACTTGGATGTAGAGCAGCTACCATGCTATAATATAACCGATTTGTTCATTGAAAATAGCGTTATCCCCCAGGAAGTAGTGTCGACAGGAAATGTTACTACGACAACCACTCCAACTACTCCAGCCCAGGATAGAACGACCACTCCAAAGACAACACCGCGGGAAAATCATCCTATTGATATCACATATGTCACAGACAATCTTGTAGAAAACGGCATCACAGCACCTCCTATTTTGGGAGCCGTAGTGCAATTCAGTTGCTCGCCTGTCATGGAAAATTCAACACTATGCGATAATAAAGTTGAAAAGAAAATACTAACTGGAGTAGATATTAAAACAGTGCAACCTGATCCCGGCACTTTTGTATTCGAACCACCAAAATACGATCTTAAATTGGAGTACTTTGAAAACCAGGGTTTGGTTGCCTCAATTGAGTCCTACAATAAAGCTGACGAATTAAACATTATATGGTTTACAGAGCATTTCGAAACCGATGTACACAGCGTAGATTCTGTACAACGAGACTACAACTGTATGAATTACGAGAGTCCTTTTATATTAATAGAAGCACTGAGACGCAACGCTACCTACACATTTTGCATGATGCCCAAGGATGTGGAGGCCATATCGCCACTTTATTGTCAACCATTTCATTTGCCTTCAAATCATCCGGAGAACGAAAACGATGTTGGTAGTGAAAAGCAATTTACCATTGCCATGCTTTGTCTAATATTTTCAATGTCTACGCTGTTTGGTTCTGTATTGGCATACTTGGGGATTAAAGCCTATCCAGATTTGCTAGAGGGTTCTAAAAATGTGCTGGTGGTAAAGGAGTCCGATAAAACTTGCTATGTATCTACCATAAGCGACTCGGAAAACTTGAGATACCGTAGCATAAAAAAATCTTCTTCAAGAAATTTATTTCGAAACGATGATGCAATGTAAGTATAGTTAATAAGAGAAAGCAAGTGCGATAAATGAGAACGAAATTTAAAATGAAAAGAATTGGTGGCAAATCGTTAAAAACCATCGACTTTGAATTTGCCGGTGAAGCTTCCATAATCAATTTCAATTAAGTAGAGTTTAAAAATATGTATATTCAGTATTGAAGTTTAAAAATATGGAAGAAATCGAGCTGTACAATTATATATGATACTAGTGTCAATATTATTATTAGGCGATTAAGTGAGCAACCAACAAATTGCTATTTGGTTCAATTCTTTTAAAATATTTTTTTTTTTTTTAACGAACCGCTTGCTTACTCACTAAAAACAGTTTTTACCATAAAATCGATCAAGAATAATTTCCTTAAAATCACTATTTCCAATTTAGGTGCCTGCCAGAGCGACCGGAATCATCTGGTGCAAGCCAAAAGGAATTTATGAGAATGTCCAGCACAAAATCGTCAACCGGTTTCGCAATGGAATCTTTCAGTAATCCTATTTTTCAAGATGACGAGTACGAAACCCCAAAGCAGTTTAATTATTCTGTCAAAAAACGCTGCGATTCGAAATACTATGAAAGGAAACCCGCATCTCCGCCGCCTTTACCAAAACGTAACTCCAACTTCTCTTTGATGACCGACAAACCAACGTCACTCACTGAATCAGAAGACCCGAAGGAATAAACTGTGTGAATGTCATTTAAAACTATATCCCAGTCGAAAGATAACAGTTAAATAAACAGCTATGTTAAATATATAACCAAATATATTGGGTTTTTTTTTTTTTGTAAGTACATTGCTTTATTTTTCTACAATTTTAATTGCCAAGAGGCAGACGCACAAACTATTACATTGAATGCCATTGGGCTAAAGATATAAACTTAATTATAGCGCTTTACTGGGGATATTTATAAGACTATAAACTATGTTGCCACGAAATCGACTAGATTATTGCACCCTTTACATAAGTCGCGTGAAATGCGTCGCGTGCTGCTGTCACTAAACATTAATCTCTTTTTTGAGATTTGGCACAGAATCTTTAGAACCTTTGCCAATGTAATATTCTATATTTATCTCTAGTTTTTGAAGCTAAAATAAGCATACGGATGTTGAGCACTAAGGCAACCACCTTTAATAATTCTTAATAAATAATTCTTTTTTCTTAGGCTTCTCACGCAGCAACAATCGGCTGAAATTAAACTAATTGTATTGTCAACGCATGTTTACCGGACACAACCCTTGAACAATGGGTAATTGGAAGACCATGATACCTCATACTCTCTACACATATTGCCAATTTATTTTGGCACTGACAGTCCTTTTAGTTTTCTCATTTTTCAATGTCAAACAAGCTCAATGAATTATTTTTCTTTTTTTCATTATAGTTGATTTCTTCGTTTTAAATACTATTATTTTGACGAATTATGAATTGTATCTTAGCGTCTCACCTAAGTTTTCCTCGTTAAATGAAAAATTTTAAACAATTTTTGTCTATTGGCTCTGCTCTTGACCACAAATCTCATAGTCTGAGTGTATGCAAAAAAATTTTACAGTGGATTTTGGGTGCACTAACCCAGAGACCCAGTCAATATACTTAAATTCTCGTACACAGACGTTCCAATGTTTTGCTGCACTTGTGCACTTGTTCGAGTGAATCATCTATTTTTATCGGCGCCACTTGCAGTTGGGAATTTCAATCAATTTTTCTTCTCTGTGAACCATGAGTTGATTTTCTTTCTTTATCTGTTTCTTTGTAGCTGTTTTTGCTTTCTCTAAGTTTTACTCTATGATTTGCTTGACATTTTACAGTCTATTTATGAAAGACGAATTTTTGCCGGTGGACACCGATAAAGATATTAACGTACTATTCAATTAACATACGTTAAAGTTTCTGGGCATGAAGTAATTAAGTCCTTCAGACTGTACAAAAGAGATTGACAGTATTTTGGAAAAAATTCAATATTTCTTTTTCAGTACATCTGCAGTCAGGTATAGATCCATGAGTAGATTTTTTCGCCGAGGTCCATTTTATCTAAGTAGATAAGGAATTATGAAATTACAAAATAAAGCCATCTAACTTTCTACACAAGAAAAAGATTGATAAAAAACCAAATTTTATCAGCTATTATCAGATTAATAGACGGTATATCAAAACCTGTGTAGACATATTCAAGAAGTTGGGCTCGATTTATTGCTTGAGTGCACCAAAAAGCTTTTGGTTGCTAAATTTGCTTTCGATAGAAAGGAATTATGCCCTAATTTTTTTTTTCGACAAATCGGGCTATATTTTAATGGAATTTAGTACAGTGTTTGACAAATGTAAAACAAAATGATTTTATAATTAAATTAAATAATTACATTTCTTGCGAGGTACGCTGATATACTACCAAGGATGCTATGTAATATAATTCCGATATAGAAAAAAATAATAAAATTTTGTTTCCCGTGAAAAATTAAGGCAACTAATCCGAAAGTTTTGTTGCTCTAGTACTTGCCATATCTGGGATCTTGACTTCTCTAGTCAACCTGATCATACTTTAGGTATCTTTGGCGATCTGCGACGCCTCTTTTCTATGATACGTAATTTAAATTATCCCTTGTACCTACAGGTACAGGCTATAAAATCCGCAGGTGTTGCTAGTGTATACCCCATAAATATTACGTCAATATCGAAATCACTGCTAAACATTCTAATTCCAATTCACTCTCTAATTTGCAAACATCTTTAGATTTTGACGTTTTTAAAGAAATATGATACAAATACTAGTTAAGCAATCAGGCAAAAGGGGTTACAACTGATATATAACTTAAGAAGTCATCAACCGATTTTAAGGTCATCATTTGGGTGATTCGGTCTGTTTTGGTGCCCTGCCATGCTTGACTTCTTCTAAATGTTATACATACAACATAACTAAGTATATGCCTACCTTTTAATTAAAGAGCATACAAAAGTCTTACCAACCTTTAAAAACTAAGGCTGCTTGGTTCACATTTCGGTACTAGTTTCAAAAAGTAGTGCAGATTGTTTCTTTTGTAAAATATTATTTGTATAAAATAATATGTACAATGATGGATTAACGCAGCGAAATAGTTGGATATTAAATTATATAGTGAATTGGGATGAGTACAGGTTTTTACCAATTGCTTAGTTTTTTGCCAATTTTTATGCATACATCTTCTATTAGGACGTGTTTGTACGGTAGAACTGATAGTTTTTTATGCCAATTAAAATGTTACGGCTAGTTGACACTCTTTTCCATCTCCCATTACTTCATTACGAAGTTTTTTTATTTTCTAAAAAAATATGTCAACTTGCACATAGATCTTTCAAAAAATGAATGGGCATGTGTGGCAAAGTACATATAGTACATCCTATAGATAGATAAATGGATAGATACATTAATATATACATACACGATGTAATACTGCACACGCCTACGAAATTCATATTTGAATTTTTCTATGCCATATTTTTGGCATAGGAGGCTTGATGCTAGACATTTTTGTTGCTCTATTGAATATTATTTATTTTGTATTATATACTTTTTTTTTTGTTTTGGCTAAATTACGAAGCAATAATAATGTAGCGTAGTGTCTTTTTTTCTGACACGACTGTCGGCTGTCTCTTTCAGTCCTATGGTAATTAGTATGTGTGGGTGGCATTTGATTCTTTGCTCTTCTATCTTTCTTTCCACTCTTTCATTTGTTTCGTTGACTTAAGGCGCTTTCTTCTCAGCGACGGTTTGAGTTTATTTCGAATGGCGATTTATAGTGGATTTCCAAAGAAAAAACAGACTCAAGCGTTCACGTCGACGTCACGCAGCGCTTCCTCGCCATTTCTGCACGACAAAATCGATTTAGCCTCTTTGGTGTATCTGTGTGCGTGCCTCTATGTAGCTGTGTGTGTGTTTGTGTGCGATATGGATGTATCCGTTTGTTGTGCGCCTCCATCAACGATTTCGCTTGGTCCAGTTAGTTCAGTTCTGTCATTTAGTTGAAGCGGCAAAATATTTCCACTTGTCGCACGATAAATTATACAATTAGAAAAATTTTAAGGATAATCAAACATCACACTAGTTGCTTTATTCTTAAAGCCTAAACAAAAAGGAAATTATAAATTAAAAATGGGAAATGCAACAATGGTTAGTAATGCAAACGTTCCTTAAAATTCATTTCAAAATAAACCGAATAAAATGCAATTGTGCGGATGTGATCAGTGGTGTTAACAAGCTACTTTTTAAGTATGTATAATTTGTTTGTTTAATATTTTTTCAATGCAACACAAGTCGGGTCTTCATAAGGCAGGCAAAAAATTTGGATTTGGTGCTGCATCAGTATCGAGAATAAGCAACATCTTTAACTCAAATAATAATTAAATATCGTCAAAAGCAAAACTAGTGAATATAACCAAAATGTTACAAAGCGAAAATTAAAAATTTCCCATGATTTTAAGCATCTCTCTTATTCATATATTCATATGGCATAAATGTGGAAAAAAAGTTTACTGCCCTTACACCATTTAAAGGGAAAACTTTGCATGTTATACTTGCATAACCACTAGAATACTTTGTAAAAGTACTATGTCAAAAATTTTGATTAATTATTTTATATTTATTATGCATTCAAAAGATTGTATGACTGTGCATTACTTTAAACTTCTTATGCCCTGTACATAAAGATTCAAGCGTGTTATAGATTTGTGAAAAATATATAACAGACGAAGTAATTTGCAGAACTTGAGTTTTGATATCAAACACCATCTTTATGAGCACAGCGATCTTAGAAACTATGAGAGCTAGGAAGGTTCATATAATCACAATTCCGCGGCATAGATTCGTCAAATTTCTTTCACCAATAACCAATACTGACAGGGTTACAATATTTTGTTGAATACATCCTTGACATAAAAATTATTTTTTTTTCTTTTACGAAAATAAAACTAAAAAGTTTAATATGTTATGGTTTCCAAATTTTGAATTCGACCCACAGTTGACCATGTTATTGAATGCAAATCTCTTTCCATCCAATTATTTCTTCAAGTTTAATCTTACTGTCGAGACATTCCGAAGTATCAAAGAACCTTGTTCTTTTTATACCCTGTACCAATAGGTACAAAGGGCTTACCAGTTTTGTGCAATGCACAATTGGCCCGCGTGGCCAGATTTTGGCCAAAAGCCCTCCTGATGAAGATCAAAATTTGGACAAAATGACAATTTCATATAATTTTATACATATTAAGGTATCCTGTGCAGAAGAAAATGGTTAATTATAATTAGTGGTTTTTAAGTTATCGGCAATCAAAGTTGACTTTTTGTATTTTATGAGCTTTTGCAAACATTTTCAAAAAAAAAAAACGTGCATTTACCAAGATACATGTAGCTACGAAATATCCATTCACTTTATTATTCATAAGTATTACTTCAGAAAAAAAATAAAACTGAGCTTAAAAACTTTTCGGTTTTAAATATATTCGAGTTGGTAAACAAATTTTTTTTTGTTTTTGTATCATTTGGCTGCTTTGCTTTAAGGGTACCTCCGACTACCAATCGATATTTGATCGAATAAATTTTTGTAAATTTCTTAACATGTTTTACAATAAAATGTAATTCCTTCCGATTTTCGCAAATTGAATTTTGTATCTAAAAGTTGAATTTTCAAAATTGACCCCCAGGAAATTTTACTATTTTGGTGCCTAAAAGTATGCTTCAATAACCATTTTTTCAAATGTTGTACTAAAATGTAAAAAAAATTTACAATTGCAAAATTAATTAGAATACTTACAATGATGCAAATCAAAAAATATAAAAAGGATCAATTTTGACGAAAAAACGTAAAAATTAAATACAGATTTTTAAAATTTTTTTTGTCTAAAATTAAAAAAGCATGCAAAAAAAATGTAATAGGTCCAAGAACTTCTGTTCGTCTGTGTGAGCACCTAGATTTTAGAGACTATTAGAGCTAAAGATACGAATTCTTACCAGCTCCTCAGAAGATGAAGTTTGTTGAATTGATCATCAATATCTTACTTCGTCCTCGCTTAACAGAGCTTTGGGTCGTGATTTATTTAGCACTTCGACAATATTTTAATGTTGAAAGCTTAGATTCAAGTATGGGCCCGTTGATTTACTGGAAGGTAGTACTTTTTAAAGTTTAGCAAGGCTGGCAATCTAGTGAGCAACAAGCGGAGTTCGCTTAAATCAAAAAACGTTGACATGATGTTACAATAATGAATGGATCTCAAATAAGTTAAAAGAGTATGAGACTGCATTTCTGGCTGGAACAGAACATTTTTTTGATATAACTCACAGGCTCACAAAAAACGTGGTGTAAACTTTACATGTGACAGAGGCACCCCTTATGGACTTTGGCCAGCTGAATCCGAGTGCCTCTGTCACCTGTTAAGTTTATAACCTTTTGGATTCTTATTTATTATTTCTTTGCTTATTTTTCTGTGAAACATAATTAATTTTGAAATATATATTATGAAAATATATTTATCTCTTGGTTTGTTTATTAATTCCATTTTATTATTTGAAAAACTTTATATAACCAAGCCAACAGATGGCCCGCTCTGAATTAATTTAAGCATTCAAAAAATGGCCGCCACATGTACTTCGATGTATCGAAGTTAAAAATATCGAAAACATGGATGTTGGCCAACATCGATGTTTCTCTAGCACTAGTCCTTAGACTTAGATAGAGTTCGAAACTCTAAAATTCTTTTGATTGCCAAATTTAGTTACGATATCTTTATTAAAAAACGAATAAACAAACGAAACACAAACGAATTTTGCACCAAAAACGATTTTTTGGCTGATCGGCGGCTAATGTCAAACGATTTTAATAAAGTTGAGAACAGTGCTCGGAAATTCTAAAAACTTTCTGACGCCAAATTTGGTTACGGTAACGGTTACGTTTTTTTTACGTTATTTTATGATGTAATCAACCGGTTGTGATCAAGTTTGATACAGAGCTTGGGAATTCTAATAAACTGTTGAACGCCAAATTCGTTTAAGACATCTTTACAAACCAAGGAAATATTCCCCTAGAACTTTTGGCTTTTTCGGGGTGCTTCGTAATACCCTATAAGAGCTATATAATTTAGCCCAAATATTAAAAACAATAAAATTAGCTTATTTTCCGCAACATAATAAAGGATTTTTGGTTGCTCTAGCTCTTATCATCTTCGAAATCTTACTATTTATTACTATTTACATCCGCGAATATGTAGGATAGGGAACTAATAGATGGCGCAATGTCCTTGTTTAAGCTAATCGAGATAAATTCGAAACACCTTTGGCATCAATTTCTTTAAAAGGTTACCATGTTGCGATTTTTGTTGATTTTACGCAATAGCGACACCTTGCCATCTTAAAATGTTGGCGCAATATATTTCCCAATCTTTGGCGTTATTTTCCAACGACCTTAGCATTATTACGCACCTTAACTTATTGTTAGTCCAAGCCAATTATGTGGATTTTTTCATCTATTTCTGGCATGATACATTGTCTTGGCCGATTTGAAAGGTCTGGGCCAATATTGAATTGCTGATACAAGGTTGCAGAGTCCCAAAAATATAATCATCCTTTTTTTTATCTCATTATTTATATTATATGTATGTGAGCTTAATAAATAAAGGTCTATATGATGACAAACGTACGACAAGTCAACAAATCAGCTTATGGACTTAGCGATAGTCACAGGATATTTTGAAAATTCTCATCGGCCTACATATTGTACCACAGCAAAGTCGGCTTTAGGAACGTTCTATCCCACAATAATAATCCTTAAAATTACATGCAGTATGAATAAAGTTGGCATAAGTAGAATTAAAAATACACCAAATAAATAGATAATATTAAATGGCGAGTGTAAACTTTCTACATTAAAAGGTTTGCGAGTAAATGCTTCCCTGTACCAAAGGTGCAAAGATATAATGAGTAATACTACACATGAACCAAGCTATTTGTAAAGAAACTACGGCTAACAAAACCAGTGAGTAAACTCATTTGGTCCAAATATACAAAAAAATTTTAGTTTGTGGAGATACCAACCTCCAGTCCCCTGAACAAGTGTCAAAAACGTTTTTAGTAAAATCGGTTGGGAGTGATACCCAGTACAGGGTATTTTACTATTCTCCAATTCTTTTAAATTCTTAGAAAGGTTCTCAGGATGTCTTAAATTTCAAGGCCCTGCGGAGGTTGGCGTGCTTCAGAATTTTAAAGACGCGTTACAGAAATAACAAAAGCTCTCCGGTCTCACCCACCAATTTTGGCTCCGCGACTCCCTTTATCATAAATATTCATGGGTTTGTCATGACGTTCTTAGCAATATTCAACAAGATATTTTCCAGATCATTGAATAAGTTAGTTGTCTATCGTCATCAATTGATTGAGGCCTATTTTTTTCAAGTTTATGAATATTCCTGACGTATGGAGTTTAAACGGTTTAATATTATTTATTAGATTATTCTGATAAATTAAAAAATTGAGTACTGTCATTAAAAATGGAAGTCATAAATGTTAAAATGATTTTTTTCATTTTATAAGACGTTTAAAAAAACAACAATCACATTCTTAAAATAGAAATGGTTAATAACGACGAAAATTGTTGCTTTGTTGAATAAATAAATTTTTGGGCATTTAGAAAAGTTCCCCATTGTCGAAAAATCTGGAAAGCATATTTTGGAGATAATCTTAAAATTCCAAGAAATCGAATATAAAAATGCCCCATTTTGCATGTTTGCTGCCATACCTATACAAGTTGTGGCTACTTAAGTTCATTTCAGTCCCTCAAACAAAACTACAGGTATTTGGCCCCAAAGCCAAAAAATAATAATTACAAATCATGCCTAGTATAGTGACACCTGTCTCGACAAATACTACACGCCTATGCGATCATACACTTTCATATATATATATATATATATATATATACTACTGAGCTATATTTAAATTGGGCTACCCTGAACCATAAATATCAAAAATAAGAGATGCAAATCCATTGTACTTAGGTGAAAGCCATCGCCCAGACAACAAAAATATCATTATAAGCGCTTTCAACGGCAAACGGTAATAACTTTACAGCAATTTAACATCGAATTTATTTTTATACATGCCGAGAATTATGACAACATTCTTCAAATGCTATAGAAGTCTACCTAGGGCTCTTACAATAAAAGACTTTGAAACCACTATAAAATTCTAAAGACACTTGTCTAAAAATTGCATTGCTGTCGTTGCGCATAAAACAATTATACGATCGTAAAAACACTTTGAGACTTGTGCCGGCATAGGAAATTGCAATTGCAATGGATTGTTTGAAGACATTCTATGTGCTAAGCAGTGATCTGCTTATTAGAATAAATGATATTTAGGAAGGAAATGGATAATATCGACAAAGGATTACTATTTATGTGGAGAAAGTCGGATGTTTCATAAAGTCGTTGATTGTTGTACATTAAAAAAAAAAATTTTCGATTCATATTAAAATTTATAAATATTGCTTAACTGTATACACAGCAAGGTCAAATAATGGGTTTTTTTAGAGCTTTCAACAAGGTAATCCACCATAGGTAATTGTCGTCATATTTATTTTTTATTTCTATTGAATATAGAACATACATAGTATAGTAAAGTAAACGAAGAGTCTCAGCTGGAAAAAAATACTTAATGGATGAAACTTTCAGGGATTGTTAGGGACCTTGTTCTAAGTCTAAACGTTTTTTGCATGATATCTTTTTTCTATCAAACTGAATTAAATTTTTAAAAGTCGAAAAGCGATTTGTTCGATTGCTGGGAAACTATTAATCATAGAAAAGTGATGGAGGACTCATTTTGTAGATAATTTCAATTACTTTAACAGAAACCCCTACATGGTTCGAGATATTTGCAAATTATTCGAAAACACCAAACACGATTTCCAACTTGTAACTTTAAAAAAGCATTGTGCTTGAACTAACAAACCTACAACCTGTTTTAAGTATTGTTTGATAGATAGTTTTATTGCCACGCCCCTTACCCACAAATACGAAAACTTGGCTTCAGACTTAGAACAAGGTCCCTAACGATCCCTGAAAGTTTCATCCATTAAGTATTTTTTTTTCAGCAGACGTCTATTTTAACCCTTCGAACAATTCCAAAATAGATATGTTATGTAAAAAAAAATATTTGATGCACGCTTTATTTAAAAAAGAAGGTTTAAATATAGGAAAGCTTTTTTCCTGGAATTCAAATATTTTAAGCTTAGCCTATAAATAAGCCGAAAATGTATATAACATACAGAAGGAGAGGTCGGAGAACCCCCAAAGTTATCTAAAGTATGATCAGGGTGACTAGAGAAGTTGATATTTCGTTTGTTTGCGAACATATCGTACCCAAATTTGGCAATCAATTGTGTTTTAGAGTGCTTAAGCAATATATCGGACTTAATTGCAATTACTGGTACAGGGTATCCCAAAGTCGTCCGCGCCCGACTTTAACGTACGTCATCTTTTAATCGGCTTCTCGAATTTTACTGGGCTTCTTTAAATTAAACTATTTATTCTTTTTGGTTAAAAAAATGCCTAACTTAAAATGTATGGATTTTATTGCACAGTCAAAGGGTTAAGATATTTTAATAGTAGATATCTTAAGGGCAATAATTTTATCTTTTAAATTGTAAATTTCTAAAAAAAATATCTACTAAATGCCGTATTGAACGAATTAATTTCATAGTACATACCTTTTAAAAAGGTTAGTTCTCAAAATATTCGCTCAATTTGTTTTATTTATAGCATTCAAAATAAGTACTTACATTTTAATTCTACTTAAATATGCAGTCAAATTTTTTGTTAATTTGGCTTATATTATAGATAGTGCTATTAAATATAATATACACAGGTATGAACACAGCTGTATGTATCTGAATCTGCAAATAAGAGTGTAAAATATTCGCAAGTGCTGTCTGTACACTTAAAATAAAATGTCATTATGATAGATACATGTTAAATATTTGCCAACACCAACACCAACACTCAAAAAGAAAATAATGTTGAAAACCCTGAAAATAACAAGAAAAAAACAACAAAGAGCAAAAACATTTCGCTCATTAAAATGTCGCATGCTCAAAAGTGCAAAATGCATTGGACAGATACATTAATAGTTATAAATAAGATGATCGTCTGACATAATGTACATAATATATACCTATGTGCATATGTCTAGCTACAAGGGGCTTACACCTTGGCTGAAAATTCCTAACATGCGAAAAACTTTGGCAGCGCCGCTTTGCGATATGCATAATATACAAAGAAAAATATCTTATATTTGCAGAATTGTTGTTCTTGTTCTATTTGTTGTTGTTGTGGTTGCAGATGTTGTAGATGATGATGATGTAGATGATGTTGCGTCGACTGCAGCCAGTGCTGCCTGCTGCTTTGTGTGGCCTGTGCGGCCGACAACGCCGCATCGGGGCGCTGCCGGATTTGGTGCACACAATTTGTCGCTTTAGCATGGCAAGTGCTTTTATTCCTTCGTCTTCTATCGAAACAGCAGGAGGTTCTGCTTTCGGAGATAGCAGTAGCAGCAGCGGCGGCATCAACAGAGGTACCAGCAGCAGCAGTGGCGGTCGCTCCTTTCATTTTCACACATAGTATCTATCGTCTTTATCTATGTAGTGGAGAGTAATTTAACACCCGCTACAACGCCTACGTCTTCGTCTACATTTCGTCCACTTTCTCTTCGTATTTGTGGACTGCTGCGCTTTCCGACGCATCGAGTATAGAGGCGCATGTGCGACCTCGTATAGAACGTACGCAACGTCAGCAGCTACAGAGTGGCACCAAGAGCAGCACTTGTCATTATTAACTTTTAACAGACCGATCGACGACGTACCTTCGCTATACTCCGATAACTGATCTCTAGTTCGGTGCAACGTTGACGACGGTTAATCATATATTAAAGTGCGATACACTAGTCAGTCAAATCTTTGGTCTGGATCTATCGACAAGGCAGCTATTTGTATAAACGTGTTCCTTTAGTGCTCTTGTATTTGTGTCGTGTTGTTGTACTAAACCTAAAGCATGGTACGTGTCCTGGCTACTGAACAAAAACCAAAAAAATAATAAATGTATTTTCAAGAATTTTTGCAACTGCCTTTTCGGAATACTATTTAAGGCATTAAACATATAAATTATAAATAATTTTATTTTATACAGTCTAATTAAATATTTGTTCCATTCACTATTTTTTTATTGCAGGATGAACTAGGAAAAGAACAAATTGCGCGTATGTATATAACTGGAAGCCGTAAAACTATTAAGTTTTTAAACACTGCTCTCAATTTATAGTTTTGCGTAATGCCTTTAATGCCTTCGATCCCGAGAAGAATGGCTACATTAACACAGCTATGGTGGGCACCATACTTAGCATGTTGGGTCATCAACTGGATGATGCAACGCTGGCCGAAATCATTGCTGAGGTGGATGAAGATGGGTGCGTCATAAGCCCAAGTTAAGTTAATTTATTGCTAATTAAACCCGCTTACTTACAGCTCGGGTCAAATAGAATTCGAAGAGTTTACAACACTGGCCGCACGTTTCCTGGTTGAAGAAGATGCTGAAGCCATGATGGCTGAACTGAAGGAAGCCTTCCGTCTGTATGACAAGGAGGGCAATGGATATATTACAACCGGCGTATTACGTGAAATTTTACGCGAACTAGACGATAAGCTGACTAACGATGATCTGGACATGATGATCGAAGAAATCGATTCCGATGGTTCGGGCACGGTTGATTTCGATGGTAAATTTTATTATTTAATTGTGTAAATAGTAAAGCACTAAAAATTTATTACTACTTACAGAATTCATGGAGGTTATGACTGGCGGCGATGACTAAAATGCCTACTGTACACCTTAGTTTTGCTCTTGGGGCGATGCACTGCGGTACTACTTACTCAAATCCCCAACAGCTAATGGCACTTACTTATAAACAGTCTGATACAGCTCATACAAATTCTGCCCAATATATTTACAAAAATTATATACCCCATACCTACTGAACGTATTATCTCACTATCAATCATGTATTCGTAGAACAGAACTCCAATCCCCAATCCCAAAAAAAGTCTGTTCTTTTTGATACTACTTTATGTCGTAACTGTTTTGTGTAAAAGTTCTCACCATAATAAAATGAATTCAATACAACAAAACCTAACACAAAAAAAAGTCCCATTTAAAACTAAATTTAAAAACACAGCTGATTCCAAAACTGAGTTGGCCCAGATGCAAACAGGCTACGACTACATTAAGTCTCATGCAGCTCGTAATGGCATGACTATGAAAAAAAGGATGCAACCTGAAAGGATTTTAAAACGTTTAAGAAACTAATGGCCCAGGTAGACATATGGATAATTACATATTTAATGCGAATGACACATTATTTGAGGATTTGTTAGTTAAAAGGCCAACTTGTATTGGCAACATCAAAAACGCAAATTGTGTTTGAGTTCTTAGATACTCAGCACTATTAAAGCTCTTTGACACTATTATATTTTTACTTTATTAATTTGTATAACGTTCAATTATTTTGTGCAAAGCAAAAAATCCAAAAAAAAAAAGGAAAAAAAAATAATTTTAACCCATCAAGAAAATATTATTTACTCTTAAAGCATATCTATTAACTACTGTATGCTTATATATATTATAAGCTATACATAAGGCATTGACACAAACTTGAAGCATATATCATATATTTATATACAATCGTTTAATGCTACTTATTTAGTTTCTAAATACGTAAAGCAATATTTTTTTGTAAATTGTTATGTAAACATTTTGAGAAACATGTTTACAATAAAAATGACTAATAAATTTGGTAAGCTGAGGAAAAAGCTAAAGGAGAGAGAGGCAACAAATAAAACGGTATCAAATTTTGTTTTATTTATCACATACAATGGGGCCTGCAAACTGGGTGCTTCGCACGCCAACCCCCGTACGATCTGCTTTATTTAATTCAAATTATGCCCTGTGCAAATCTCTATTTCCGTAATGTTCATCAGCCCGACTTTAAAATGCCCTGAGACAATGCAGATCGCTGCTCGAATTCACAATTGGAATACAAATATTTACATCGGCTCCTTTGATACTGTTCTGCTTTTTATCCAAATGACAAAAGTAACATAATCGGTAGCCAAGGCGACAATAATCTTTCCTCTTATGATGTTAAGCTTTTAAACAATTCTGGTAAATCTGTTTTTGGGCTTCCTACCTGCCTTAATTGTACGGCTGAAGCTTTACAAAATGTTAATATGCCGTTAATAAAAGGAAACAGGCGAAGCATATCTGGACTAAACACATACATAAGTTGCTATATATGTATTACAATCTCTACTTATTCTTTCTATTTGATGAGGGAACATCAAGTCTTAACAGCAAAAGTAAACATTATCGGGTCGTTGTTTAATTATTTCGTTATCGTTCTCAAAAAGCGAATTGGTATTGTGCCGTGTTACTTGTCTTCTATCTACCTACAGTTTTCTTAACATCTTCCTACCTGTCTATTTTGCTATCTACGCAATGTTTCACGATCTTGCTCTGTAATAGTGAAATCTAAATTTTCTCTTCTTTGCATAGTATTCCTTACTTGCCCGTCTCGCCTAACATCTTAAGCCTATCTGCTCTATTATATTACGCTCCTGCTCTGCAGTCCTTAACTCCAACTTTTCGCTGAGCTGTCTTCTAAGCATAATGTTTCTTCTCTACAATTGTAGACTCTATGTCTTCTCTGAGCTGCGTTCTAAGCATAGTGTAGAATACTTGTTCTTGTCGCCGAATTTATGCATCCCGCCACGAAGCAATGCATGCAATGGCTCGGGTGGCGGATACAATAACGTAAATTTCACTTTGCCATTACTTCAATGCGCCACAATGCCGACGAAAGGATGCGAGCTGTAATCAAATGAGTGAAGTATTTCATATAGTACGTCGCAACAAATCATAGATAATCAAAATCTGTCCAGCCGTCCTTGATTCAAAAATGGTGTATCTAACACAACTTTGTTATACCCTGTACCAAATTAATAATAAGTTCGTGCAAATGAATGTGATGGTCAGAAGTAGGCGTGGTAGACCCCCTAAACTAAACATATTCTTGAGCACTATCAACAGCCGAGTCGACATAGCCATGTCTGCCTGTCCGTATGAGTAAAAGGATCTCAGAGACTATAAGAGCTATGGAGCTGAAATTTTACTTACTTTGTAAGAGAATTTCGCGGTTTACTTCTCTTGATGTAATTTTTTTCGAAGTTTTATGAGTTACTCTGTTAACCAGTGCGGAGACGAAAACCACAGATCATCCAAATCGGCCCAGCCGTTCTTGAGTTATAAATGGTAACTCTCTTTCATATATATAGATTTTGGATATACTCAGTTTAAAGTATCCTTAGCCCTAAGACTACCGGTAAGCTCCCTGAAGGCCTTTTGCACTTAAGTTTCTATAACTTTTTAACTATACATAGATTAAAGGCCCCCAGGGACAATGCCGGTCGTCCTTGGAGTCCAAGCCGTAAGCAGACAACTATTCATGAGCTACCTTTATATGGACATTATATATGGCATTTAAAAGTATCACCAAAATTTTTACCTTTTTCTTTTAAAGATTTCATACTTGCAGCATACTTTTTGGCAACAAGATGTACAATTGTTTCGAACAGCTGGCAGTGTCTCGTTTTGTATGCATTGGCTTTTCGAACAGCTGGCAGTGTCTCGTTTTGTATGCATTGGCTTTTCCAAAGTTTCTCTAAAGTTTTGAACACTTCAGATGCGGTTTCATCAGAAAAGATGATTTTAATACCCTGTACCTATAGATACAAAGGGTATACTAGATTTGTGCAATATATGTTCATAATTATACCACAACGCTTATCATAGTCTGGGCGATTAAGCTATATCCGTCTATCTGTCTGTCTGTCAGTTCGTTTTCCTGTATGAACACCAAGTGCTACAGACACAAAACTTTACCAGCACATACTTCCTTAGAAGACCAAGTGTGTTGAATTATGTCAATATCTTACCCCATTCCCCCGTAGTAGAAGTCCGCTCTTTTAGCTACACCGTTTAATATTTTTAACTAAAACTTAACAGAAATAAATTATAATTAACAAAATTCAACAAATACAACAAAAGTTGTAGTCAAAATTTTAATTATCCAAATTCTATTGATGGAACCCCCCGCCACTCCACAATCGAATTACCATGTTTTTTCCTACACCTCTCAAGATGTGCACTTGAAACTTACCCCACATACTTAAGAAAATTTCATTGACATTACTTTCGATTCTCATTAAAATCGGTAAAAATTTATAAAACTTTAGTACCGTTTTGCACAAAAACAATAGATATTTTCCAATTGAAAAGTCTTAGAAGGAATATGCAAGAATAACACTAGTTTACAGCAACATGTATCCTCAACATGTTTTTATCGTTACCGTAGTAAAATGGCACGCTAAAATCGAAAATGAAATGAAATGATTTCGAAATACTTCGAAATAAAAAAAAGTGTGTCTACTTAAAAGCAAATATCTCTGGTTGTACTTAAATGATTTTGATTATATTTTTACCAAACTTAAGATAATTGAATTACCTATCGATTACTCTAGGAACGTATTTTTGTCAAATTTACGGTTTGATATTTATTTATACATTCATATGAATTTTTTTTTTTAATTTCACCAAATTTTTAACCCTCCGTTTGGCACATGGGTCCAGCCAGACCCTTTTCATTTTAAATTGTATTTTTAACACACATCTAATTGAGCAATCATCTTGAAATTTTCTGACTTTTCCCAAATATTTATTTACTGTCATTTAAAAAAAAAAAATTGAAGATCCTACCATTACGAGGATGGCTATAAGGGTTTTTTTTTTTAAATATACTTCGGTTTGGCACATTGGTCCAGCCAGACCCCTATGTATTTCCTAGAGGTGGGATACTATCGATAGTGGCGCCACTCGATAGTTTCGACTTCGATAGTTGAAATTATCGATAGTATCGATATTACTATCGGGCTATGAGAAATATGACATACTTAACAAGGGAAAATTTTAAAACAAATACCATAGAGCAAGTAGGGCCTTTTTTAATATTTACAAAAAGGATATTGTAAAAAGCAAGGCAGAAACGTTATAAAAAGAGGTTGTGTTAAAATTACATACTAAAAAGATGGCGTACATTAAAGTCGGGCGCAGACGACTTTGGGATACCACTGCTTACAATAATATCGGGTACATAGCTTAAGAACACCAAAAGACATTTGATTGCCAAATTATAATTCATAAACAACCAAAAACAGACCAATAATTTTGAAACAAAAATGTTTTTTTGACCGATCGTTAATTTGGGAGCTATATGATATAGTCAACCGATTTTGACCAAATTTGTACCATGCTTGGGTACTCTAAAAAACTTCTTAATACCAAATTTGGTTACGATAACTTCATAAACAAACGAAACACAATGCGGCATCGATTTTCGTTTTTCTTTCTGATGAATTTTCATAGAAATTTGATTTACTCAAATAGTTTTTCGTAGTCCCCACCGGACTATGCCGCTTCAAGTATTTATACATAACTTCTTAATGAACAGCAACACCACCAATCTAAACTTAAAACAAATGTTATGTAACATTTTTTATTTATTGTATTAAATAAATACTATTCCTACCTTTGCAAAAACGCGCACTATTTCCTCTGGCTTAACTGAAAGTACACTATCGATATTCTGAAAAAACAATCGATAGTATCCGAAAAATAAAACTATCGATAGTGCCATCGATAGTATCCCACCTCTAGTATTTCCATACAAATGTATGGGAACTTTCGATTTTGGACGTGCATTCACGGTCATTTTTATCACGCACAGGTACAAATTTTGCATTACTTCTTTTACTCAATGCCTTTCGCATATGTTCAATTTGATCTACAGGGAAAAAAAAATTCATGCATTTTTCGGTTTATTTTGAAGAAGATTATGTATATAAATGAATAATTGCGATGAAACTCTAATAGTATTCGTATTATTGATTAAGTATTTTACATTTGAAGCAGATATAGGGGGTCTGGCTGGACCCATGTGCCAAACCAAAGGTTATCGGAACATGTGGCAAACGGAGGGTTGAACAAATTGTATTTTGAACGTAAGTTCAAACGATTAAGTCACAACTACTTTTATCAAAAGAAAACGATGTATCTATGCCCATCGTCAGTTTGCATTAATGGCTTCTCCCTGGCCAATACCTTCAGGAGCATTAAATTGGTTGAAATTTGTTGGCTCACTAGCATCTGGTTTTTTAACTGTTTCCTAATGGAATCTTGGCCGTTTAATCTCACAGGTTTAAGTAATACGATTACGGTTCCATTTTATTTTTAAGCTCTTTCCGAAGAAGCTATAGTCTCCAAAATCAATATGCAAACTGCTGTAGACTTCTACCCGCAGGACCGCGTAACAGAATTCCAATATTTACCCATAAAGCTAAATAAATAACAACTTAAAACATTTACGTAATACCAAACCCCTCAAAAGCCCTTAAATGTATTATAATGGGGAAGTCCCGACTTTAGCCGACCACCTTATCTTGTAGTCTTAAATAATTTATTTAGCTTTAAACTCTCTGCAGAGTATCATTTAGTTTAAGATGCTTAAAATTCTATAAATTTTTTTAGATTTGGCAACAAGGAATCTAAAACTTTAGTAGATAGCACTGGCATATGCAAACGAGGCAGTGGCCAACATTGTTGCTATCAAACATGAGTGAAAAATGATGATATTTATTTTTGATCATGCATTACAAATGACAAATTTGAGGCTGGCAGCAGCCACAAAAACAAATCACAGCCCTATGTGCCCCCGCTGCACAGTGCCAAAACACTTATAGCCATAATGCTAATGCACCTTGCCACAGATGTGCCTACTAGATGAATGACATATACAAAGCAATTACGTACAGTCTTGTCCACGTCATGTTTTTATAAATTTTATGTTGCCTTTAGTCTCTGGGTTGATTGACAAGCGAGCGCAAGGGGCAACTAATTGGCCAGAAATAGTATTTCGATGCATAATTAATGCAGCAATGTCGTCGACAGGGATTTAATTAAGCGAAATGAAACAAAGAGACAAATATTTGAAATAGTTACAAATACAAAATAGAGGCAGCACCCAAATACTATAAAGAAAAACAAAAAAAAGTCGAAAAATAAAAATAAACGGCGGCGAAAAGTCATTGAAGCGTACAATTGGCAACTTCTGTAGAAAAAACCAATTAATTTAATCAATACATCAATAAATCTCACATTTTAATCAATTGTGCGCAACGCCAATAACTACAAAAACAACAACAACCAGATACCTGCACAGTACACACACTTATCATCATCACGGGCGCAGCAATGCCCTGCCCAGCCCAACTTGGCAATTGCGATCCCAAAACAATTTTGACAACGCCCCGACTTTTGGGATAGACAATTGATAGCATTATCATTTAAACACATGCACATACACATAAATGTTGTGCACAAGCATTTTTGAAAAATCTTTTTAGTTAACAGCGCTTTTATTATTTTGGCCAATTTCTTGAATTGATACAAAATCTTATTGAATCTATAATAAGTGGAGTTTCCCGAACCCTCTGATCCATTGACTGTAAGATAATATCGAACTTCCCAGCTCATTCCCACAGTCCTTGCCTTCATCTCATCGATTCTGCAATTGTTTAATAAAATTTTGCGAAGAAGTAGCCTTTCTAATGAAAAAAAAATTTTTAATAATAAATAAAGTTGAAAAAGGAGTAGTGGCAAAAAAATTGCTAGGCATACTGGAATTCTTCGCATTTTATAAAATGTTCACAGAGAAGATTTCGTGACTGTCATTTGATGAAGTTATGATTTGGGGCATAAAAGTCACTCGTGGTACGAGTCAAACAATACATGTGCCATAATTAGTCCAAAAAAGCATAGTATTGTTCATTATAGATGGCAATTGCTCAAGGACGGGGTTTTTTCATCAGTTGACGTTTTTCGAAAGTTTTTAAAACCAAGTTACCGTGTAACATGCCCGATTCTTACAACTTATACAAAGATTTCTTGATTAAGAAATATGAAAAATTGTAATTGAAGCAAATATTACAAATTTAAAAAAATTTTCTTTAAAACAAACTAATTGTTTTAAATACTTGTAGGTTTAATTTCAATACGTTCGTAAGGTGCCACTTCGTTGAAAATCTTAAAGTAAATATACCTATGTGATCTGTGTAGCGAAATTCTTTTAGGTTGAATTGTCCCGACGTATTGTATTGAAGCAGTGGCGGATTTTCCCATGTAAAAGGGAGGGTCTTATATTTTTCATTTTAATCGCTGATTGAAATTTAGAAAAACAAAAATATGAACAATTAGTTAAAACATTATTCGTCACAAATAAACATATATTAATTGAAAACATTAATACGTTAACCCATACGAAATATTTCAGCAAATCCAATGAAGAATTAATGGAGAAGTAGCCTCTTAGATTTCCAAAAATGCAAATCAATTGCACGATGCGATAGCCACGAACACGGAACTTTGACCAAGTGCAATTAGAAACGCAAAATTTGTCCGAGGCCCTCATAGTTTGGATGAGATGTTACGTGGAAATTTCATGAGCTACGCCAAAATGCTGAGCTCATTTACACAAAATACATATTTGAAAAGACAAATATATTTTTCATTTGTATTAGTCACGTTGGTATTTGTTTCAAAGAATGATTACGATACCAAAAAATTTAAGGAACTCTATGAATTTAAAGATGAAGAAAAATATATAAAGTAAAGATTAAGGGCTAGATGCAGACACGAAAAATAAACAAAACTTCATATAAAAAAAAAACGCCAAACGTTTGGTCACGAAATTTTCTTGCAGGTGGTATGCAGAACCAGTGTTCTTTGTTTCTTTGTTTGTTGATGCCAGTAGTAAGCCATAGATGGCGCAATCAGCTAAATCAGTTGTTCGATTTTGGCGCCTAAAACAAAACTTTTGTGCAGCTAGTTATTTTGTACACGAAATTTAGGCCTGGTCGAAAAAATCGTTGCGGATCGTTGGGAAAGGATAAAGAAAAATAAATTAAAAGACGTCTATGCAATTCGTCCACACTTAGCTCTGCGCATTAAATATGGGTTAACCGAAACATTCCGCCTTTTCCGGGGTTTTGCCTCCTCTCGACTTTTTGCTAGGTGGCTTTTTTCTTGCATGCGTCGAGCTCTTTAGACGAGTCAACGACCCCACATAATTATGTAAAATATTAACTTTAACTATACATATATACTGTATATTAATTATGATAAATGATATTGTGAACACAAATGTACTGTAACTTGCTTGCGCCATTTAGCGGCCACACTAAACAGACAAATAAATGATGACGACGAAGACGTCAAAAACGAATTACCAATAAAATATAAGAATTGAGAGAGTATCTATCTATCAGTTACATTTATCACTTCTCATGCAATGGTTTTGCGCACAGTGTCACTAATACTAGAGTTAGTATCAAACGAGACCTGTTCCAAAGCACAGCTATTAGTACCACGGTGCGCAGTCGTTCTAATGTCAAAATAGTGCGTCCCTTTCGCGCACTTGCAGAAGACAGAAGAGTTATTCGTTTGTCTCTTACGTATACACTTGTATATATGTACTCGTCTACTTGCTGCCCTTCTCCGCTAATGATCAATTGAGATGCGTCAACGACGACATTTTGGCGTTGCGCAGAGTTTCAACGAACTGCTGCTCTATTCGCAGCCAATTGTTGTTGCTTCTGTGGCTTTTGTTGCAGCGTTGCCAGATGCGCCGACTGAGCAGTCGCTGCTGACGCTGCTGCTGCTGCGGCGCTTTCCCACAGCGGACACACATCGAAACCATTCAGACGCTTGCGCTAATTCGATCTGATCGAAAGGTAATTTTTTAATTGATGCAAATCAACGGTCTTGAGTGATTATCGGAACTCGGTGGCGCGTACACGTTTACTTATACAACGCGCACGATACTACGTTTAAAATATATTTTTATAATTGCAGTTAATACTGGAACTCAGGATACGCGTTTATTTGTTTAAATAAATTAAAAAAAAAAACACAAAAAATGGTGAGTTTTAACGTGAAAAAAAGAGGCAACCAGCGAATTATATAAAAATTAAAAGCGAGAAATAAATCTGTCTAAACTGTAGACAACTGACCTTGATAAGACTTTAGTTGAATTCAATAGCTGCCTAAGCTTAGAGGACACTTGTAGGGCAGATTTTGCGAGCCCAGCTCCGCGGCTAAATGGTGCATCCACCCGCTTTGCACTTACCTCATACTGTTAAGGGGGTAAGGAGGTTTTTGCAATGCAAAAACTACGCTGTGCTTCACACCTTGTCAAAAATCGGGTCAACTGTGGCAAATTTGTCTAATTGCAACAGCGCGCAAACGAATGCAAATCCTCTTTCGACTACATAAATTCATTTTAATTATGTATACGCACCGTTGGCCATGTGACACATTAGCAAGTCGTATGTTAAATGTGCAAGAACTGCTGGATGCGTTTTATTTGCTCAATTTCGATAAATAATTAATTCAGCTTACTCTTGCAGTCTGAAGCCGAATACGATAAGGAACAGCTGAGAAGTAAGTACTAGATACTGATATATTTTGTGGCTTAAGTGCACAGCTGACTTATTAAGTTTTTCGCAGTTTTGCGCAATGCTTTCAAAGCCTTTGATCACGATGGCGCTGGCACAATTGAGCACTCCGATGTGTCAAGCATACTTGAAATTCTGGGTCAGAAACTGGAGCCACCAGCGGTAAAGGCGCTCATTAAGGAGGTTGACAAGGGCACATCAGGCAAGCTGGATTTCAGTCAGTTTTGCAAACTTGCAGCACGTTTTATTGAGGTCGAGGAGGATGTGGGTGCCCTACAAGCCGAGTTGAAGGAGGCGTTCCGTGTATATGATAAGGAAGGCAAGGGTTATTTGACAGTGGCCACGCTGCGTGGCATTCTGCATGAACTAGATGATAAAATATCCAATCAGGACTTGGACTCCATAATTGAAGAGATTGATGCTGATGGCTCCGGCACAGTGGACTTTGATGGTAGGCGAAGAGCATAGCATACATGTATTTTTACTTCGTGTTTTTCAACTTCATGACTTGTTTTACAGAATTCATGCAAGTGATGACAGGTAACAATCTAGAGGACTTTATACTGCATCGCCGCTTTGTGTTTGAGCCCTGCGTGTGTCCCAAAACCCGTGTTCGCCTACATCGTCGCATTGAGTGGCACTTCGAGCGTCTCTTTCAGCAAGTGTGCCAGCCTTTTGACCGTGTTGTGCGTCTACCTGCACGTCTCTTGCCCAATAGTCGCAGTGTAGTGGTAAAGCGCCACGGTTGCCATGTCTGCCCCAAGAGTACCAACAACACCACCACCAACACTGAAGTACAGAGAAGTTGCAAACATCGTCCTGACATTTATCGTCCACGCTTTCCCAAATGGGTGCCGATACTCACGCTCTATCGTGAAATCATACAAAATCCTTTCCGCCAACGTAGACGTTATATGATCACCCAATACTGAGCCTGCCTCCCAAATGTTGTCCAAATGCTAACTGCTACCTAACTGCCTGTTATGTTGACTTTCGGGTCCCCAACTTTCGTTAAGACTAATCAAAATATTTTGCATTTTTCTAGGTTAAACTTAACAGTGAGATTACTTTAGTACAAATCGTGGTTGTTGGTATTGGCCGTCACCTCAGTAAAGATAAGTAACTTTTTTACATCTACGCAACCCAACCTATACCAGCGCACTACGACTGTCTTGAAAGTGTTTTATGTTAAAGTATTTATTTGATTTGAATATACAATCCAAAATAGAAATCGGCTTTAGTTGAATAAATTACTTATTCTGTTCATTATAACATCCATATATGCAAGCGTTTTGTGCACCAGCCATAATAAATACAAATATTAAAATAACAATACAAATGTTTGCAATTCTCTCTCTCGAATATCGGTGGGGTTAATTCATTTGGGGTTAATTATTTACAATTGTCTGGCCCTGGCGACAACGGGCAACAAATTTATCAGAGTAAAAACAATTGATTACGTTTTAAGAAAGCAATCTTCTTTGTTTGCCTGGATGAACTAAACTCAAAACTATCAATAGCTGTTGCCGGTAAAACCAACTCCAACTGGTTTAGCTACTCGGCGAAATGGTCACAGGAGACTCTCCAGTCATATTTGGTATAGGTAGCCAGAGCAATATCTGCATCATGGACGACTCGAATATCCCTTTCTTTTGTATGTCTGCCAGTTTGTCTGCATTTCCGTAATATTAATATAATATCGATTAAGCCAAGTCATATTTTAAAATAATATTTTTTTTTGTATTTCGAAAAATCATGAGAATATTATTTTTGCCACAGTCCTAGCGAAGAGTTCTGAAACAGTTATGTTGTTGTTGGTTTTGAAAATGAAGAGTATCAGAATCTGAATCGATAATATATATGGGCGAAAATAAGGGTTTTGGATCACTTTTTGAATCGATCTCTTCGACTTTGATGATTTTTTCATATGGTAAGTTTTCATATAGCAGTTTAAGAAAAATATTTGTGACAATAATTTTACAAAAAATGCGCAGCAAGTGATCTGTATTTTGCGTTTCCCAGCCTAAAAACGTTATAGAACAAAATATTGTACCTATTAGATTTTCTGAAAGGCTTTTCTAATAAGATTAAACCACATCGAAAATACCCTAAAAAAAATCAAATCTAACTAGGAAAATTGGAGGTACGAGAATAAATAAAATTGCGTTTTTACTATTTACAGATGCATTTTTAAAAGAAAAAGGGTATCCTATTGTCGAGAACCACTTGACCACTAGAGCATAGATTTTTCCCCCTTTAAAGTACTTTGTTTGCTTAAATTGTTTTGACAACGTAATCGCATACAACAATTTAATCTGATATGTGACTTAATTTATTTAGCTTCGCTGCCGTGTCAGTCAAGCGGAAGTGATTAGCTTAATATTAGATGAATGAATTATTTATACAAAAAAAAAAACAAGTACAACAAGAACAAACCAATTTCGGGTTAGACCAGATCGTGCTCATTGGGCATGCGTCAGCGTAAAGCACGGCTGACAGCCGAAATTCAATCCACTCCAACAAGACTGCATAGAGACTGCATAGCCAGTTCTTGTATTTTTTTTTTTATTTTTCTTTATTTTGACTTTGTTCAAGTTGTAGTCGTCGGCGAACTCTCAAAGCCTGTGCTGAAATATCCGTTTCACTTGAATTCCACGCCAAATGAATTGACCAAACTAATTAAAGCCGCGCTTATTTATCCACTTCACACCTGTTGTTTTCGCAGTATGTATCTGTGGTTATCTGTGGGTATCTGTGTGTATCTGTACGTAATTGCAGTCAACCTTCACTCTTAATTGAGCAACTTTAGTTAAACTATAATCAATAATGTTGTTAGTTAAGTCCATTAAAAATAATGTCAACTCTGACGCTGCTCATAGCCCATTAAATTGTCCAATTAGCACGATGAAAAATGCATTTCTACTCACAGTGTACATAGATCTTTCAACCGAAATTAAATCCATCTGTGTGCCGAAAATCTCTATTGGAGATTCTAAAATCATTTTATTATTTTTCTTTTTTTTTATAAATAAATAATCCAATTTAGCTAGTGCCCATAAAATCATTTGCACTATGCTTAATATCACTTTCATACAAATTTCAACCGAAATTAAATCCATCATAAGTGTCTATTTCACCAAATCTGAAAGTTACGGAACTACCTTAACTGCTGAGCAGGAGGAAATAAAAATTTGTCTTAATTTCATTTTAATGCTTTCGTGTTTTTTTCTTACTTATAATCTAAAACACCAGTATGCATCAAATTTTCCACTTGTTGATATTGTTAAATAAAATAAAATGTTCATTTTGAAACAATGTATTTTAGCTATTCAATTTTGCAATGTGGCATTCAGGACAAAACTAGTATGAAATAATTTCCGAAGCCTTTCATATATTTTTTATGAGTTTATCTGTACACAAAATCCTTATGTCGGGGAGGCTCTTGAAGTGCGTAATAAAGACTTCCACGAATATCGTTAGTTATAGTTATTTACATGTTGGAACACAAGAGCTCACACCATAAAAGATATGTTGTAGGGTTTATGAACATAGTCGGACCCTTTAATAATATCAAAGACTTAAACACAGTTTTCCAGAAATAATGTTGATTTGAGCGTACAGCAGAAAAGGTCTGGCTGCTTAAGCGACCGAAAACTGTACCCAACGATTTTTAAAAACTAATGACGCGGATCGATTTATAGCGGAAAAAAAACCAACCATTGTTTTAAAACGTCTTTTTGCTCCATATTTATATGCTGTAAATATAAACGTAATTGATTTGGTCCAACAATTAAAAAAAAAAACGAAAATTTTTTGTTTTAAAAAAAAAGTTTTCATAAATTTTTTTCTTAAAAAATATCAAAAACTAAAATACATTTTTGTAATTTCTTTTGTACATAATGAAAAAAATTGAATTATCATATAAAATAAATAATATTTTAAATTTAAATATTTATGGTAATTATCAATAAATAAACAAATTAAAAAAAAATTAAATTTTAATAATTAATTTGTTTTTTAATTTTTAATATTGAAACAAACTTTAGCTACCAACAAAAAAATGTTGCAACAGAACTTAAATTAATATTTAAAAAAAAATATTGAAAAAAAAAGGTTAACTATTTTGGTATTTTCTATTATAATAATTAGTATTGACGTGTTCTTAAATGCATACAATCGTGATTATAAACTCAAGAACTTAGCCTATTTTCAAAGTCTTTCCAAGTTTTTCTATTTCGTGCCATATATGTATCTCAACTCGTTAAACGATTTGGATGTTTCAGTGTGTATAGTTCGCCTCCATGTTGTTTTTTGTCGACCTCTTCTTCTCATACCGGTCAGATTCCACTTCAAAGCCGCCAGTGCAATGTTGCTCTGCTCTTTCCGCAGCGTGTGTCCGATCCACCCATACTTCCTTTTCTTTATGTCATTGGCAATACCATTATGATTTGTGACTTCCCAGAGCCTTTGATTTGAAATTTTTCTGGGCCAAAATACACCCATAATTCGGCGTAGACATCGGTTAATGAAGCACTGAAGCTTGTGTATGATGACTTTTGTAGTGTGCCAAGTTTCGCTGCCGTAGAGGGCTACGGTTTTTACACAAGCAGCTGTTTACATCTCGATATAGTTCCACCGTCTGGTGTGATTTTACTGCCGAGGTATTCAAATTCGTTTGTATCTGATATCACTGAATTTAGAATTTCAACGAATATTTTCTATTATATTAACTAATGATTTTTGTAGAAATTCAAATTCCACTTTAGGCAAAAGAGATCTCTGGCACACCACTGAGTAGTATATAAACTTATTTTGATAAGTTATTAACCAAAGTCAATGTAGTCTTAAAAATGTGGCTGCGACTTAGTTACTCCAGACACACCCGCCTCCTTGCTACGCTTTGCATGATATATAGTCGTACTACTTACACATATTAATGCAACATTATTTGGCAAGTGCGGTGCATAAATTAAAGGCAAACTCGTTCTAAATTGCTCTGGTTTTCGTAGAGCTTGCCACATGTCCAAAATTGGGAGCGTTGCAAAATGTCAGTTATCGAGTTATTTTGGCAATAACACAGAGCCACATGTTAAGGCAATAAGATAACAAAAATCTAGTTAACAACAAATCAATGGGCACATGATTGGACAGACTAAAAGACTGCAAAAAAAAAACATATTAAGCACTCCATACCAACTTGTATGTGCCTATCAGGTGATTCTGCTAGGTGTTGGTCAAAACAAGCAACATGGCTGTCGAACAAGCGGTAAATGTAAATTCACTATAGACAGTTGTATGTCCAGTGACGAAGGAGTGCGATCCAGTGGAGCTACATGTTCATAGAGCTTTTATCTGACTAGAGCGTCTGCTCTAAAAGAGCCGTGTAGCGTCGTAGAGGTACAAGATTGTAAATGCTTTTTAACCCCGCTGTTCTTAAAGTTTTTTGTATAAAATTTAAAACGCAGAAAATGGAGTATCCGTTGTTTAATAGTTCCCAGAGATTATAGGATTATAAGCTCTCCGACAAAAACTTGGCATAATATGCACATTTTATAAATAAAAATATAAAGGTCGGTATAATCCTTACAATCATACGCATTCTTCAGATTGATATTGACAAAATGGGCTAAATTTGTCTGTTGTCATTTTGTTTAATTCAATCAGTCAAATAAACAAATTTGTATTCTTATGGTTAACGCGTTTTTCTACTGCCTTAATAAAGTATGCACTTATGTAATTTATGTTACAGTTCAAAAATTTATTCGTAATAGTAAGCAGACTCTAAGAAATTTTATTAAGCCTACTGTATTCCTTTGCTTTGATTTGGACCTTGACACACAATTTGGATTTTGCAATTCGAACTTTCCATTCATGATCAACTCGACCAGCTTTCACCTCATTTCCTGTAAAGCAATTAATAGCCCGTGGCCTTAAGATGTCAATTGTTTGATATTTGGCACATTTGCACAATTGCCGCTGCCACCCCTCAACCAAGAAACACTCGAAGATACTTTCAACTTAGAGCTTACAAGTCCAGTCTGCAGAGTTATTGATCGATCGTTCAATAGTTTGACACTTTCGTTTAACTTTTTTCAATTCATGACAACTTTAAAGGTGTAAAATAGCAAAAAATAAATAAAAAGTGACTGGGCCTAGGTTTTTAAGTAAAGAAATAAAGTCCACGCCACTTTTATGAAATTCAATAAATTTGTAATGTAATGTGTATAGAAACTTTACACATTTTTTTATACTAGCTTTAATTAGAATAGTTATACTCTACTATACCTATAGGTATAAAGAGTTTTTGTGCAATGTATGTAACGTACAGAAGGGGGTGTGCCAGACGTCAGGTCCTTTATACCAAAATGCTTATCATATTCTCGGGTAGCGAATGTGAGCAACATTTCGGAGACTATAAGAGCAAGATAGACACGAAACTTTACCAGCTGGCACGTATATTCTTAAAAGATAAAGTTTGTTAAATTATGTCAATATCTTACCCCATTCTCCCCTAGTAGAATTTCAAGCACTGTTTAATATTTTTATCTAAAACTTCAAGAAACCTCGCCTCGTGATTTATTTGCATCTGTGGGTCAAAAATAAACAAAAAGAGACAAATACAACAAACGTTAATAACGTTATAACGTTACGTTATAGTCCAAAAATGTACTAATTTCACCCCCTTTGCCCATAAACAACAACAATATATGACTATACGTAACGACTTAAAATAAACAATTTTGGTAAGAATATTCATGTGGCCCTAATTAAACAAACCCACCTCGAAATTTTATCGATGCAAATGACGTTTGTTGAATTAGCTCGAATTTTAAACCCTTCCCCGTAAGAGAATTTTTGGAATTTTCAACTATGCAATTTATTTTGATTTGAAAGTAAACAGATCAAAAATTAACCTATTCCGAAAAATATGTTACAACAAAAATGTAATATTTTCACTGCATAAAATTTCGATTATACTTATGTAGGTATTGAAGTACACCTCCCGACGTAGTGTCACAAAAATTTGGTAGAAAATAAAAGTAAACTCCATCGACGTTTTATCGACGTTATGCGATGGCACAATGAGCTTAATTTGATTTAATAATAATAGCACGCATAAATTTTGCACAACATTTTTGTCCGCGCCTAACTTTTCTATATATAGGTATACTGCAACATGGCGTATACGTCATTTTAAAATTTTGTAATCTCGTAAATTTTGATTGAATTTGATCTTTAAGTGGAACTTTTATTAAGTTTCAGCCAATTAAGCAATATCTATCTATCTTTTCACATGTCCTTTTGTTTTTCTTTCTGGTCTGAAAGTGCTTCTGAAGACCTTTTGTTGCTTGAGACATACATATATTGAAGAGCGTTACTAATTTTTCATTTTCTTAATTATTAGCAAATCAAGAGAATATGGGCAAGTACATCCCTTAAAGTATATTTTGGCTTATTTAGAAATTGGGAAGATTGTACGAAATTTAGTTTTAACTCCAAAGAACACACGTATTTTGGCTAAGTTACATTTAACATATATGAAGCGATTATATTATTTAGGAAAAAAAATATCACCATTCTTTTTTCAATACTTTCTTACATTTTTCCGTCGACCCCGATATACGTGATTCTTTTTTAATGTGGAGGATAAGTCATGTTTTCGGAAAAAAAAAGGGTACAGGGTATCCCGCTGTCTGGTACCCACTCGACTTATGGAATCATTTTCATAAGTTGTCTCTATGTAAGGCAATGACATTCTAAATGTACACGAAATTTTTTTGAATTCTTAAAGCATATTTCACATTTTTTAAACTGCTTATTGACAGGTGTCGCGGTGTCTTTGGATTTATTGCATGCCTAACTCAACATTAAAACCTGAAAATTGTAATACTTATGCTGTCCAAATTGTGAAACTTTTTGATTACATATTCGCATTAACGCCCCTAATAAGCTGTCGCCCAACATTTTGATCTCGATCATATCTCTCAGGTGTTTTGCATGCAATCAATACTAAATATTTGTAATTAAAAACTATGCAGAACTGTGCCTGCATTTCTTAGCGTGCCCAAGGCTGTTCATTACATTAAATATGCTTACCAATACTGGTTTCCGAAAACAAAAATATGCCGCGGTCGACTTTCAGATACTCTGTAACATTGCATAATAAGGCTGTATTTTTAAACAATACATAATGAGATTATTACTCAGGATTGCCTGCACTCTACAAACTCAGCTCTTCTTTATTTGCTTTTGTCACTAAGTCGATTCGAATTCTTGGCTCTAAATGACTATCTAACGATAATCTCCGATATTTATGGTCTGCTTTTAAAAAATAACAAAAGCTGTAACTTTGAAATTGACAAGACATAGCGCTTTCTTGTTATCTGCATAAAGCGAGTTCAAATCTCAAGTTTGGGTCTCTAAGTCAATTTTTTCCGTAAACTTGCTGTGGCTGATCTGATGAGTCAAAATATCAAATATCTCGTGTCTCATCTTATTTATTCGCTCCTCATGACCATATTGTAGAATTTCCGACATCACCTTCTCTATGTTGCATAAATTTGCGCAAACCCTATAAGCTGCATGCCTCAAGATGCAGGGTATAAAACCAAAAAATGGTGGGCAACAAATTGGCGTCGCGTGTAACTCTACATGTTTCTAATTTATTGCGCAAGCATTTGTCCAGTTTTCGGGGCTTATTGGTACAGCCCCTCCGATTTCTGAACCATAAACTATAAGCGCTTGGAGTTGTCATTAGATTGCAGCCAAAAGGCGCTGGGTTGGTGTTTTACCGTGAAAGTAAAGTGCTTAGTACTACTACAACTTAGTTTGGGTGGAAAACACGATTTTCAGCACACGAAGTCTGGCTGGCCACAGCTGTGTGCACTCAGAGTGGCATACATATGTCTCATTTATCAGGATACACGTTTTTAGTGCAAGCAATTCGAAAGGGTTTCCACAAGTATTGTGTGCAAATCATGTACACTCAATGGCATACTTAAGATCTAAGCATTAAGTACGCTTCAGTTACGACAGAAATAGGAAACTAAAATTTTGCTTATATACATATTAAGTGTTAATTGCTCGGTATGGTAACATTTAAAATACTTGTTATAGGCTTTTGTTGAACTACTTAATTTATATCTATATAGTTGATTAATGATTGTACAACTGCGGCTGGCCCAAGGCTCAAGCCGTCCCTAGAGTAACGTTTCTTGGGCTAGCTCATGTTTGGTTAGCTAATCGTGCCGAACGCTTAAAGTGATTGTCAAATTTCGACTTGATCAAGACACGAAAACAATTTAATTGCCACCCACAGCGACTACCCTAGGCGTGGCACCGCTCTTAACAAGGCCATTTGCAGTACAGTTAGATATTTACATTATTTGAGAGCAAACATTAGGGCAGCATGTTGACCCTTGGCTCAAACATGGGTCAAAAGCGCTCTAAGGGAGCACCCATAGGCCTTGAGTTCGAATTGAAATTGTATGCCCGCTTCTAGTATTGAACAATGCCTAGCTGGCAAATAGCTGGTCACACTGTGTGATCATTAACTTGACTTTGTGAATGTTTGGGCAGTATTCATATTCAAATGCAAATTGTACAAGTGTTCGGCACGAATTACTTTCGGATAGATAGAGTTGGTTTGATGGCTTATTAGAAATCATTAGGTGCGACAGCCCATAAACTTGCCGTTGACCGCAGAAGCATGTTTATTTCATGTAGCTGAAGATTATCTTTGCTTTATTGAAATATCAAAGGCAGTGCAAAACAAATAAGGAAGACATGCTCGACGCTCTGATACTCTACCTTTACGGGATTTTAAATTAATAGTAGAGATAACGATATGCCAACAATATTTGGTCGTTGTATATGCAAAAACTGCACGTGTGATATACTTGGAACAAGTTTTATTTAAATAAGCTTGATGTAGGTTTCAGTTGTAGTTTTTTTGTTAACACACATAAGTTGGGTCTAAACTTTTGGGTAATATAATACAGCAAAAATGCGTGTAAATATTCAGCTCGACTGCTTAATACAAAAGTACAAAATAAAATTTATAAATCAATGCATTGACAATAATGATTAAATATTGCATGAATTATACGCAAATGGCATAATTTTCATTTTAATGCTATTTAGCCAAGGCACATTAGGCTGATTCGCCAAGTTTATGTCATATAGTAGATAAATTTCATAGTTGATTTCAGCCATGTTTTGCCTGTATGCAACTCCAAAATTCACAACCGCACAAGAACTGCAAATTAATTACTGTCGTTATAACCCGTGTGTGCTTCTAATTTAAAAAATTGGCTTGTGATAAATTTAATAATTATAATAAAATAATTAATCTTGTATTAATTTTAAAATTCAACGAGACATTAGTTACATTCAATTACTATGCAAATTTTGTGTGCCAAATTATGCAAATTTGTATATGACGATGAACGTTAATTAGTATTAAATTAATTTATTTTGTTTGGCTACTTGGAGCGTGACTTGGTTCCCAAACAGCTCACAACAAATATAGTAATCAAATTTAAACAGATTTTTAACAAATGTTTCGAAACGATTTGTTAACTGTGCATAATATGCTTCCACATTAGTTTTGCATATTATGGCAAATTAGAACAGACGTAGCTACTGCTGGCGCCATCTAGAGAACTTATTTGTATAAAATATATGTCAATTGCTCGTATTAAGCAGCAAAAAATAGCACCTACATCCGCCCAAAATGTTAATACCCTAAAATTTAAAGGGGCATTTTCACAAAAATTAATAATTACACTAGTTTACAAATTTATGGGTCATCGAGTGAACCATCGTTTAAAAGTGTTTTTTAGGGTAATTTTCGACAACTTTTTAAAATTTCAAATTTTTGATTTGATTTTTACTATAAAAAAAAAATTTTTTTAAATTATGTTAAGCTCTAAACTGAAAGAGAATTTTTTTTTACGAACATTTCGAGTCCAAGATCTTTAAAATCGGATAAGAATTGATGATGTTATAGAACCATGAACGGCAGTTCCAATCTTCACTCAATCACATTTTTGTATGAAAAAAAAATTGTTCACTCAAAGTTTTTCATTTGCGCTCAGTTACGTCGCGACGCGTCGGCACGAATTTGTATGCAGCTGTAGTCGTGTCTTTTCATTCATGGTTCCATAACATCTACAGTTCCTATCCGATTTCGAAGATCTTAGACTCGAAATGTTCGTAAAAGAATTCTCTTTCAGATTAAGGCTAAACATATTTTTTAAATATTTTTTTTCGTTAATAAAGGGCAATCCAAAAGTTTGTAATTTTGAAAAATGGTAAAAACTCGACTTTGGTTGCTTGTAACTTCTATAATTTTGACTTAATCTGTACATAATTATATATCTGTACTGTAAAGAGCAAATCAATACCTTTCGATCTAATCGTCGTTTATGTCGATACAAGATTTTGTTCACGAGATATTGACGAATAACTGAAATAAGTGCCCAAAAGCATGTTTTTCGAAAATATCTCGAAAACGGTGCTTAAGAAAAAAAATAAGGTTGCCATTTTCGTGTTTCTCGACCCCAAATTACCCTAAAAAACACCTTTTTACGAAGGTTAATTTTTCGTGTAAACTAGTGTAATTTATATTTTTACGATTTTGATCGTTTTTCGAAAAATAATAGACTTTCAGCTGTTCGAATATTACCAGTCCTTCTTTGCGGCTGATGTTTTCGGATAACCTCGAATTATTAATTAAGGCGAGGGATATTTACGACTATATGCATTTGCAGAAACACGAAACGATGGCAACACTGCAATTTTGGAAAAAAAATCTAGAAAGGCTTGAATAGAGTTAAAAAATTAATGGATTCACTAATAACAGCATGCAAAACAATTGCAAAGATTTTTTGACGGATCTGGCCATGACAACCCTTACAGTGCATATAAGGCTACATTGCGAGTACGTAATTTTATTAAAAGCCTCATGATTTCAAATTTCGCACTCGAAATTGGAAAACAATCATCATCACTAACTTTACAGTCTTGGGCAGACCATAGCTTCCACAACTATTCCTCTCCATGTTCTGCGATCGACCGCTGCATTCCTCTAGTTGAAGACACCAAGAGAACGAAGATCATTTTCCACTGCAACTAGCCACCTTTTCTTTTGGCGTCCACATCTTTTTCTTCCAGTCGGCTGCCTGTGAAATGCTTTGCTGACCTTTACTTTCTTGGGGTTTTCTTTAAAAAATAAGTAACTGGGAGATGTCTGTCGCCTTTAATGTCCACACCTCGCAACCAATGGTGAGTATCGGCATTATTAGTGTTTTGTAGAATGATAACTTTTGCTTTCTCGATAGCAGACGCGATCTTAATAGGTTAATGTGTGAATAGAAGACTTTATTTGCGGCGCTTATTCTGTCTTTTACAGCCACAGATACATCGGTATCGCTGCTGATGTAGACGCCCAGATACTTGAATTTATCCACTTTCATTATCTTTTTCAATGTATTCATTATTTCTCGTGTTCTTTACAATCTCCATGCATTTTGTTTTGTTTTTCCTTTGTTTATGTAGAGACCTACTTGACTGCTGCGTGTTTCAACTTTTTAAAACAATAATGTTATTTTATTTAAATTCAAAAACATTTTTTAAATTTTTATTAAGAGCAATTTATGTCAAGAGCCACTTATCGGTTTAATTTTTTGCTGGCTACTATTTTACTGAAGGTGTTTTCGCATGGCGGCCCTATTACTCCCCGTTTTAGGAATTAGTTACTACAAATTTTAATAAAGCATCTTTAAGCTTCAGTAATTAGATAACCATTTTTAAAAATAGCCCTTCTCAGGAGAATAACATAGATAGAGGTCGGCGTTGCAGCCGACGCATGCAATGCGCTTGCGCGAATGCTTACATAGTTTAAGAGAGGTTAACAAGAAAGTTCTCTTGCCGCACAGGGCAAGTTACAAAACTAAGAGAAGTATTATTGATGTATAATTACTTTATAGCTGCTGGACCAAACACTCTTCCTTAAACAAGGCACAATGGACTCCATGGTCGCTGGGTGATCTCGGTACTTTGACTGAGAAGCCTAACTAACCTGACCTAAACATGCACTTTAACGAATATACTGCCATAAGTTGCATGTTGGGTTAAATTGGCCAAAAGCTAGTTTTAGTTTAAAGAATTTCACAAAATTGATAGTGATTGTCATATATAATATTCGTAACACATACTTTTACTGAACTTTTTCTTTTCACCTAAAGGCACGATTTTTTTTTTATTTTCAAAAAATACTATGATTAGTAATCAGAATTACTTTTATCATCACATTAGTTTGATACTTTTATGTTCGATTATAAAAATGTCGACTTTTTCCAAAAAATCCACTTTCATTGGAATTTGCTTTGTTGCAAAATGGGCCAGAACTTAATGAATCTATTTTAAGTCCAACGCTATAATTTTAGAAATTAAGTGAAAATCTTCAGCCGTCATGATGCCTTCTTTAGGCCCAAAATGTAGTTGTCGTCGGTACGGTCCCAAAATGATTTCCAAATAGTTATGTAATGCTCAGAGTGTTAACTCTGTAACTGCATTTTTCGTCTTTAGCCCATAATCTTGGCCATCCAGCCCAGTGTGCAAGGCAAAAGTGAGCGTCAAACTAATTTTAATGTAAACCCCAAATTTGGTCAACTGAAAATGGCCAAAGAGCTTGATTAAACAGTTAAAAGGCAACCGCAAATAAAACTGCTCAGTCCAATGTCTTTAATCAATTAGCCAGCTTCAAAATGCATATGTGACTATCACATTTCGATTTTATGGCTCAAAATCAACATGTTTTCAATTTGTTGTAGTTTTTGTGAGTGGGTGAATAAATAAATAGCCCGAGCGCACATTGTGAATTAATGCCTTTGAACAGTTAGCTAGCTTTAGATCAACCCACTCAATTTGTCAACTAACACATACAGTGAGGCCAGAAACTATGCGGACACCTTAAAATGTTAAGTAAATAATGAAAAAATTGTATTTGATTACTGGAAATTAACATTTTAATTTTATTGTGTTTTAAAAATAAAATCATTAAAACTAAAAAGAAAAGAAATATATACCTGCTATTTATATACCTACATGTATAGGGTTTTCCAATAAGAGGTGTTATTTTGGTATTCAATGAAAAATTCAATTTTTTGAGATAAATGATCGGATGTTTATTTCATAATAAAGAGGAAGGTATGCCGTTAATAATGAAAAACAACATCAGCCAGATGGCCACCACGACCACGCTTACAGGACCATATCCTTTTAAGAAATTTTCCATAACCAAATCGCAAAGTGGCTGCCATATGTCCTCGATAGGTCCAATGACCCCGCCGGACCACAAACCGCACCAAACAGTCACACGTTTAGGATGGAGAGACTTCTCAACAATAACTCTTGGGTTTTCCGAGCCCAAGATGCGACAATTTTGCTTGTTGACGTAGCCACCGAGGTGGGAATGGGCCTCATCAGTCACGATGATTTTTCGATGGAAGATTTTCACCGTTTTTTTAGTGAATTTTAAAAATTTCAATGCATTGTTGAAGCGTGTATCGTTCCATTTTTAGTAATGGCATAGTTTCTACTTGTCAAATGTCAAAGAATAAAAGCTTCAAAAGTGACAGCTACCGAAATACCGGGTGATTTAAAATAACACCTCCTGTTGGAAAACCCTATATATGTAATAGTAATATAAATTTAAAAAAAAATAAAAAAAAAATTTGCATCAACTGCCTCAACCTCTAGACTTCCCGATGTCTGCTATTGCGGCCAACACTCTACCAATCTACTTTTATAAACTTTTGGCAAACGATTATAATGATAATTGGTATCAATCGAAAGAATTTTTTGACTGCCACATTTTGCAAAACTAAACTAAAACTGTAATTTTGCGATAAAAGCAAATATAACGCTTTGAAGTTATTTCGGAGAGAAGAAGGAGGCGTGGTATATAATATTTTTGGGTTCATTAAACCTAAGCTAGCCATAGAAAATATACAAGGGCATTTTAGGAAATTATTTTGGCAGAGAAAGACATACATACGATCCCAACACTATACACTTTTATATTACTTATTTATTATAGAAAAAAAGAAAGCACAAAACAAGCTTTGAAAGCAGTTCAATGGCTCTGATATATATACACTTCGAAGTGAAGAACCCCCCAAAGACCGAATACTAGATCCGCACCTGTTTGTAAGCCTTTATGAAAACCAATGGCTGCCCTTAAAAAAAAAAAGGTAAAAAAAAAATCAAATAAAAATTTCTTACTATTTAACAAAAGCATAACTAGTTATTGTGCGAATAATTTGTTGTTTAAATTTAAATTACGGAAAATTAAACTTAAAATCAAAAAATTTTTTTTTTGTGTCCAAATATTGCTTGCTCCCACTGTAAGGAATGTACACACACAATTCTATATGTACGCCCCTAAAACGCGTGAGTAGCCACGTTTTGCAGCGTTCCCAGGGTATGTACTAAATTACAACGATTAATATATAGAAGCAAGTAGGTAGCATATAGACTATTTTAATTTATCAACGCGCCCATTTACAAGTGTCTGCGTTACCCATTGCTTCGATGATTGACGGACGTACTGATGGATTGACAGCGAATGCGTGACAGGGATTGCATAGAAAATATTTTCAAGTGGAAAGCAGTTGACAATATGTTGACCATTGTAATGACAATTTGAACAGCAGTTGATGTATTGTAAAAAATGATTGATTGATTGAAAGCTCTGCGATTTTGTAACAAAAATTGCTGTTTTTTATCATAGATCATAGAAACTAAGCCAATTAAACGAAAGTGTTCAAAAGTACAACATCACGTCGCACCAAGAGCAGACTCACAAAAAACTTTCGGGAGGGCTTTTCATTTTTATGAGTACAAAGTAAAAATACTAGCTAGATTGTTATAAGGAACACGTTCAAAATTTATAAAGTCTCAGTAACTGCGAGCCTACCCCTAGATCCGCCACTGTATCGTATATGCATATATTGTAGTCTACTGGACCCACCAAAAATAGGCGCCACACAAAAACATGTCCAATTGTTCAATCAGCCTCATATAAATCATTTCATTGCGATTGCCTTCGCATTTTTAATTTCAAATAATCATCAACCCATCTCCACATCATTGGTGTCTGAATTTATCATTGTCGGCTTTGTTGAAAGGAATTCGATTAAAATGATACACATACTCTTTGCCTCTTGCCGATCGAATTGTTTGATTTTGGGGGAGTTCTTTACGAATTTAGTAGCTCAAGTTCAGCGGCTATGCCGGGTGTGGCATTTTAAATAGTCCCATATACAGTGTGGTGATAAATAGCTATTCAAGTTGTTACAACATGTTGTTTGAGTGTTTCGAATCGTTTTTTCAAAACACTTGGTTAGCTATGAATTTCACTAATAATTTTTTTGTCACCATTGCGTCAATTTTTTTTTCAATTGCTTTGAAGTTTTGCCTTTTGCAAAACATAGTAAAACTTATTATTTTCGGTATATACAAATTTTTGCAATTTTTAATTGAAACAATTTTTTATTATTTTTTTTTTTTTTTAAATAAAGTATTTATTGACTGCTTTGAAGTTTCGCTGATTTTAAACTACAAAAAATTCAATTTTTCCATGACTTCCAATATATCATAATTGAATAAAAATGCATGAGTTAAAATCTTTTGGATATAGGATTAAATACTTTAATGAAATATGGCACCTAGTAAAAAGGGACCAAATTCTAGAAATAGAAAGACTGTCTTTTTAAAATTCAATAAATTGAATTAAATAATTAAAAAATAAATTTATTCAAGTCAAGCTAGAGATTTTTTAAAAATTTACGCAAAAAACGATGTCCTGGTATTCATTTTACTTTTACCACAATATATAGGGTTGGTCATCTGTTGGTTTGATTGTGAAGCACTCATGTAACCCGTGGATGGATGCTCTTGGACATATGTCAAGTTCAAAACTGCTCAATTTTAGTCATGGATCATAGTTTAACAACCGGAAAACTCGTGAATGTGGTACAGGCGTTATGAGAATAGTTGGTTTAGTGAAAAAAACATAGTTGAGGCCAGTGCCTACTGGTCGCCGGGAAAATCGACGCGCCATTGCCTTTCTAGTACCACTTTGCGTCGAATTTTTCATGCGGATCTGCATTTACACGATGACAAGATTTAAATGATGCAACAATTGAAGACCATGGACCATTATCAGCATCGCTTATTCGTTCAATGCATGGGAGAACAGCTGGATAAGTTTCGTTTAAAAGAGCCATCGAAAGTAACGATGTTAGCATACGAACCTGCCAGCCGCGGCGGCCAATTGGGCGATATTATTTTCAAACTTAAATGAGTCGTTCTAAACTTGCATTTGGTATATACATTTGACTAATTTTGTTGGAAATTATATGAATAAAATGCAGTTAACAAAAAAAAATCAACAGATGACCCACCCTATACAATAAAATGTCAAAACGAGCATTCGATGCAAGTTTGAAGTTATTACCTTTCCATTTCAACGAGTTAAGCTTATTTTTCGATATTACATGGCTACTGTGTACTATGGCGACCATTGAAGGTCACTAAAATAAGCTTTTTTTTAATTTTCCTTCGATTGTGTTTCACATTTCGCATATGTGATGGAGATAATAGCCAATATTGAACTCCAAATTATTTTTGCTAAATTCCGATTGTTACCTTTCAAAAATAAAAAGAAATTATTGAAATATCAAGGTATGTCTTGTCAAAAAAAAAGTCTAAAATGTTTAGCTATCCATAACTCGACAAATAATCGGAAATTTGTAAAAATAATTTTTTCAGTGATCTGTTACACCCTAGCCGGTCGAAGACCAAGTAGACGCTTCAAACTCCCCCACACTTGTGTTCTCAAATATCCATATCCATCGTGAGATCAACTTGAGAGAGTCAAGAAATGGCTCATCAAAGATAATATTATTTTATGAAATAAAAATCTCCAAGATAGAGATTTTGATTAAAAAATAAGCAAAAACCCTAATAAGAATCTAGAAAATCTAGAAGCAATTCCGGTACTTAGAAAGCTTAAAAAACACTTACTGAAGCTGTTAGAATAGAAACCAAATTCATTGGCTTATCTTTTTACTACTGGCGTAACAGACAAATATCTATAATACAATTATTATTATTCTTGAAAAGAAAAAATTTAGTCAATTTTTCAGAATTATTATCTTAAAGCTGGAGGTAAATTTTTTTAAAGTTACTGCTTTGATTTAGGCTTTCAAATTGTTTTTCCCAATCTCTTAAAGGACTTAAATCTTATGTCTGTGTATTATACTCCTCTGTTTTAGTAATAAACTAAAAGATTGCAATGTTTTGTGAATCTTAATTAACTTATGATCATGAGTGATATAAATGCTCAAGTGCCTCATCTACCGAGGACTGATGCCATCTAAAAAAATCGTGTGTAAACTATTAAAGACACGAGTATGCAAAAAAATAAGAATATATCAAAAGAATCGTTGGTCAGAAAATAAAACTTAGATCTAGATTTTATGAAACCTTGTAGACTCATAGCAACTATACAAAATGGCAATCAAACCATAGCTCCTAAAAACTTTTAAGAGAACTTTATTATATCCAAATTTTTGCCTTTAAGAATGTTACGTTAAATATAGGTATGTATAAGTATTATAACATATTCCTTTGTTTGTTCAATCATTATTTAATTGAAGTACGTACAAAAGGCTACACAAATGCCCTTGATAAAATAGAATGTTATATAATACAGACACTTGTTGCGGATATGTTTCGCTTTCAATAAGATACAATACAATATAGCATCAAAACAAAAGCTACTTTGACAAGACTATTCAAGTTTTCATAATAATAATAAGCTAAGCTATGCATATGGATTAAGCTTAAACATTTTATTTTAACGATTAGTCAAAAAATCCAAAATGTTAGCAGTCGAGCCGTCACATGTGTTTTGTTTTTCAACTTTAAGAAATCCCCTGTACATAGAAGATAGAGACCAACGACCCACATTGTGCAAAAATGTGCAGGTAGTATAGTACAATGTACTCGTATACTCGTATTCAAAGTGGTTCAACCGAAAAGGAAATTGAAATTGATGGCGCAAACTGCCACCATTTATGTGCCACTTGTTGGCGTGTTTTTTATGCATGCAATCGATAACTATTCAATCGATCTCAGCAACGGTTTCTGTGTCACCAGACAGACCAGAGTTCCCTATAATAGTACACGTACTCGACGGCATTCCAAACACTTTCGTCTAGCCAACCAGAGACAACAAAAAATTCACCAAGTCAACAAATGGTTTTTTGAATTAGCATCCATTTGACAAAAAACATACGGAAAAAAAAACAAGTTGCTTTGCAGGATGGAGACCAGTTTTTATATGAGAGACGGCGAGTATCAAAATCAAATGCGTTAACGTTCAATCATATTCAACTGTAATTTAGCTGGCTTATCTATAACACCATCTGTGAGCTAACTGTCCGAGGTTGTAAATGTATTCCTGAACAAATTAGTGTGTATTTTTGGAATTGAAAGTTATATGTAAAAAAAACATTTATAGTGATTATTATTTTATTTAGCTTATAAATGAATAATTTTGTTTTTTTTTTTTAATAATTTTTCCTATTATTTTAGGAATACGGAATATGGAATGGTCCCTGCAGTTCGGCCGTTCAGGCCTGAAAAATTCAGATCTGAATTCAAGCATGAAAAAGAAACGAATATTCATGGCTTTGTAAGAGAAACAAGGACAAATATAATATTTCCCTTTCTATCTCTTTCTTTTGACAGACAATTAAAGCAAAAAAGAATAAGCTAAGAGAAATAAGGAAATTCAATTGTATTTTGTTACTTGACTTTACATTAGTATTAGTGTTTGCGTTTGTGTGCGACGTTTTCTTTTATGACACAATGAAAATTTGCTGCGAAAATGTTAATTTCTAGGTAAGTTTTTATTTAATATTATTAATTAAAGCTCTATTTATACCCTGTACGGTATGGTACAAAGGGTATATTGAGTTTGTGCAACCAAAAATTACCCTACGGAATTCGTTTTTTATCGTGTGTTTATGAAGATATCGTGACCAAATTTGGCAAATAAATATCTTTTAGAGTTCTGAAGCAATATACCGAATTTGATTGCAGGGTGTTGGTACAGTGTATCCCAAAGTCCAAAGGCCCGACTTTAACGTACGCCATCATTTTTCATTATAAAATAGTAATTGACAACTGTGTAAGTTTGAGCTAACTGGAAAAATGGAACTATACAAAATTTTGACGAACTTGTAAGGAAGACAAAAAAAATCAATTGATGCCTTTGTCATGGGCGCCAACAGTGACGACGTGCAAAAAAAGGTTGTCATGCAAGGACTTAATCAATTTTATACCTCTTGACTTGGTAGGTCAAAAAATACGGGTATTGTACTATATACAGCGGAATCTGGCCCAGCGGAATCACAGCTGTGTAATGTAATGCAGTTCCAATTGCAATTTTATGGCTGCACCCTATCCACTGTAATTTTTTATATTAAGTTAAAATTGAAAATAAAATTTTGTTTCAAATGATTCCTGTGATTTCAGACCTGATTTTTAAAAACAAATCAACGCGGAATTCATGCCCGATTTTTTTAAAAATTCATCGCCGATTTCTGGTATGACTTTTCAAAGCCAAACAGCAATGATTGTTACGGCTAAGATTCAGGCCTGAACGCCTAGGACATACATATGTTACATTCAGTGACAAATTAATTGCTAGATTCATGGCTGGTACTGAAAATTCAGGCATGATTTCTTGACTAATTTAGGCCTGACCCGAACTGAAGGGGGTCTATACCAAAACCTATGGACGTAATCTAGTCTATGGACGTAATCTAGTCTATGGAAATCGATTAACTCCATAAAACAAACAGTTGAGAAAAATGAGAAATAAATTAATTATTATTCAGTTTCTTTTGTCTTTTATTTGTGATTTTGTCTTTTAGTGGTGTACATTTTTATTTTTTGGAGATTTTTATTATGAATAGTAGAAATTTGGCATCTATCAAGTATTTTGACTTTAAAATTTCGCAAAATTTAAAAAGTGGAGTTTATCGATTTGGCAGTTGAGGCATTCTTTTGATATTAGTAGTAATGGCCCCATTTAGTATTATAAATGCATTTGAGTTACATTTGTAATTTCCTTAAGTCCAATTTAATTTTAAAATTTACTTTCTTTACTTGTCGTTTTACATATCACAAATTGTCGAAAAAATCTCAAAATATTGAAGTGCTGCAAATGCAACAAAGTTCTTAAACTTTAAACTCCTGCACTCAACAGACAGCGTGAACACCCCAATTATTAATCATGCATGATGTAACCAACAGCTGCGTAGTTAATGCGTGTTCGTAGGGATGGCAAACGACATCTATCGAGTGACTCGATAACTAATGTAGCCGCTTAAACACACCGTAGGTGGGCAAAAATCTATTTTATTGCAACGACACTCGTCTTAGATATTTTAATTAATTAGCATACTTTAAAATTGCTTTAGACCTGAGCCATAAGTAGGTCCACATACTTTAGACGGTCTTTAGCTAGTTGTCTGAACACATGCAGCAAAAATATAAAACCAAATGAAGTATATGCCCATAAATTATCTACTTCTTTTCTGGCCAAATGTTGAATTAACAAACTTAACCATGCAAATTTCATGCTGATCACAGACTTTGCAAATTTTTTTAGCGATTGTTGTTTTTTTTTTTTTTTTTGTTATGGTGTTTATTTGTATTTGGCGCTTGGAGCTTGGCTTTGACTAACAGCACCAATGACCGAGCACAGCACATTGGGGTAACACTTACCCACTTACACATAAGCCCAGATCAAGTCCAGCTCTGTACATCTGTCCGCAGCTGACCCACACGATGCCGCCGAAAGCTCTTTAAACCCATAAGCCCACGCGAGGCCCCAAGTGCTGCTCGCTTTTCTACAAAAATAAATTTGGAAATATGCAAAACTGGTTCGAAAGATAACAACATTGCGAAATATTTGCAATGTTTTTTTTCGCGTTGTTTTGTTTTTGCCCCATTAGACTATGAATGTGGCTTGCAAACTGGAACTAGACCTGAAATAAATGAACATGCAAGACAATTTCGCTTGGTTAGCAGCGGGTGGCAGGAGTGAGCGGTATGCCTTTGCCAAAGCTCTATATAATTCCTTTTATGACTTGCCATATGCACAGCTCTGAGGCCCCTTTCCTCTGCCGTCCGATATTATGTACTATGTACTGGTATGTATGTATCTTCGCATTCCACATGTTTAAATGCGATGCGCGTTCCAGTTTTTTTTTTTCGCAAATCGCAAATTTGCGTATCTCATGGGAAAATTCACAAATAGCTGCACATTTTGAATTGATTTTGTAAACGTGCTGCGACCATCATTGTAATCCTCCGTAGATGTCCATTTGATGGATTACCTGCATTATCAATTCGATTGAAGAGCTGTCTAACTTTGAAGCCCGAGACAAGTGTTACTTACCCCTGAACTAGTTAATCTTAGCCAATGTTTCCCCTTTCTTGCCGGCATTACTTGCGCAACACTACTCCAAATCACTCAATGATAAATGGCCCAAGCTGAAATTGGGTTTGCTGGTCACTTGATGGTCAAACCCCAAAATAACCAAAACGCATAAATAGACAAGTAGCAAACGGATAAACTTAAAGTGGCAAAATTTGAGAGTTCAAGTTTTGGAGCTAATAGCTGACATTAAGCGCTATCGTTTAGATAGTATCTAACAGATGCGCTCACCATACCAACAAAGACAACATTATTTGAAAGCTTTTTGACCAAATCGCTAACCTAATTGAGTTATATATTTTATTAGCTGCCAAAATCGCAAAAATCTTTTAGTTGCAAACGTCCCAGCTCCAAATCTGGCGCTGCATCAAACTTAGGTCTTAAGGAAATTGTTAATTAACTTTTTTTTATGTTGCATCTGCAACTTCGTCAAGTTTTTATGGCGATTTTTTTTTTTTTTTTTTGGAAGTGTTTTTATGCAAATTTCGAAAATTACTTTGGCCTGCCATTTCCGATTTGTTTACATAGAGGTGTCAACTTTGTCGCCGCAACAGTCTATAAAAAGCCATTGATCGATCGACTTAACGATGTTCTGAAACAGTTTTAGCAGTTTTTGACTTGCAAAAATGTAAATAAATTATTTGGCCAATTAGGAGTTAATGTCATTATGGCCGACCATTATGGCTATTTAATTGGATGCTCAATGACTTTGTTTAAGTGTAAATCTTTACATTTGCATATTCGAATGATCGAGCAGTTGACAAACTAATTGAAACATGTCGAGGAATGTGGAAGTTAAGCTACAGTCTGAGGATAAATTTACTCGTTTGGTCAGGTTGCAACTTTTTAATTGAGCGCTGAAGATATATCGAACTCGCTAATCCATATATCTGTTAATATTCCTTCATACTTTTTAATACGTTATGCATGTGATTAAGTTCGCATTCACACACTACTTTGCCTTATTGCGGATATCAGAGTGCTAACCAGGAAGAAACTTTGTTGGTTTTGTGAGCCGCTGGAAATATTAAATAAAGGCGATGTCGAATAAACAACTGGAACTGTTTGAAATGTGACCTCCTAATAAGCACTAAGTTGTCGTAATGATATTGACATTTTCGCCAAAAAGTATTATTCATGCAGATTCTCAGAATAAAAAATGCTGGAATGACTGTATGTTTGATATCCTGACACTGAAACAATTATTTATTATAATATTGCCTGAAAATACATTTTAATGTATACACACTTAGATAAAGTTAATATTCCGACTTCTGTTACTATACCTATACCAGTGGTGTGCAGTCTCTCAATTTACATAATTTGCGAGGCTATTACACCAAAATCTACCGCAGCGCAGTTGGCTCATGCACGATGAATTTCTCTCTCGTTTTTGCTTGATTGTGGTTCTTTCTCTCTCGTGCGCTTTTGCTTACTGCGCTGTTTACTCACACAAAGAAAAGTTTGTTTGTATGAGTATTGCCCACCACTGACTTATGTATACCTAACCTAAAAATTCCATTGGTGTCAATCCCAAGAGCTGAATGCAGGTAAAAAACTAGTTCACTTAGCAGTTTCTTGTGATGCTTCCAATTCCACATTTTTTGTTATCGATAACTAAAATTCACACATTTCTATTACATTGACGCCACAGCTTTACACCTGCCTATTACTTTATGTCGATTTCATGTTATTTGCATTAAAATATTGCTAGAACTTTGTTATTCTATCTTTTAAATGACTTTTCACAACAATATTAGCCTTTACATATAATTATTTATTATTATGTCTATATAATTATTTATGAAACTAACGAAACCATGATTTAGCTATTTTTGTAGCATGGGAATTTTTTTTTTTTTTCAATAAATCAAATGTGTGCATATGAACGTAAACCAAAAATTGGTTTTGGGTTGTATATGCTATTTTTTGGGTAAAAAAAATAGTTAAAATTGATCATCAATAAGTATCGTAGTTGAATTGAGCATCAATAGAATTTAAGAATATCAAAGAATATTTAGAAAAAACCAAACCTACTTTCAGAAACATTATTAACGTTCCATGCTACGTGACAAATATCGTAATACACAAAGATGTTTTTTTTTTATTTTGTAAAAGATGTCAGTAAATTTTTCTAAACCGACTTAGATCATAGTAATAACCTAGTCTTGAATTAAATATAATAGATAAAATATTTCGTATACTTGATGTCTCTAGCAGATTCTAATTAATTTTTTTTTCCAGCTAGCTGTTTCTCTTATTGTTTAAATAAAATTCATAAATTCATTCATTTTAAAACAGAAAAAAAACATTTAGATACTAAGTTCATAAAGAAACAATGATACTTCGAAAATTTTTTAAAATACAGATAACTTGGCTTAGCTAGATAAATTTATTTTAAATCGTCGGACAGTGAAAAAATAAAATTATTCGGCTTCCCTTTTATGCAAAACTGTCTACGCCCTCGTATCAAAGTACGGCATCTTTGCCTAATTGGCATTTCAAATTTACTAACAGCGTATCTAAAGCGTTACTTCTAATAGCACTCGACCAAATACTATGCTAAAATTTAAGAGCTCTCTGCTTTTGTCCCAACATGAGGGGCTTTTACCGCCGCATTCTTGTACAATTATTAATATTCGTCTCTTTGGCGTTGCTGTTATTCCATCTGCTCCTAAAGTCAAAGGCAAAGATCAACGATCATAAATACGGTTATGAGTTTGAGCCGAAAATTCCGGTACAGTTAGGTTCGTGGCTGGAACAGAGCGTGCGTGCAGATCTAAGTAGACAGCGAGTGCATCTGCGAAAATTGGATGCTGCTGCCTCCGTGGGCAATCAATTCGATCTGAGGGAACATGGACTGAACATAGAACTTAGCAATAGACTCTCCTACATACGTAATCTGCCGGATGTGCGTCATGAGCTCTGTAAGCAGCTGGAGCGGAACAATACGCATCACCTTAGGGCGAGTATTATTATTATTTTTCACAATGTTCCCTTTTCTGTGCTGCTACGAACAGTGCATAGTGTGATTAGACGCTCCGATAGCTATTTGCTTAAGGATTTGGTACTGGTCGATGATGCCAGCTCCTATCCAGACTTAAACGAAAAGTTGGAGTACTATGTGAACACTAGATTTCAAAATGACGTAAAGCTGTTGCGAAACAAAAAACGGTGGGTAGTACCTTTTTGTTAAAGTACATTTGGTTTAACCTTTATGGTATTTGTTAAGACTTGGGTCATCTGCATCACGTGTTAAAGCGGCCAAATATGCCACTGGTGAAGCGCTTATCTTCATGGACCCCTACAGTGAGCCCAACGAGGGCTGGCTGGCACCGCTGCTGATGCGCTTGGTGGAGTCACCAACTAGTGTAGTTATGCCTGTGCATGATGACATTGATGCGCATTACTTTACTTACAAAGCCAAGCCCATTACTGTGGGTGGCTTTAGCTGGAGTGGTTTATACTATGATCAAGTGGTGTCAAAGAGTCACCTGGCCAATCTAGGTCCCAGCTGTAACCAGCCTTTGCCCACATGTCCCATACGTACACCAACTATGTCACCGCGCAGCGTTTACGGCATAAGTCGCAAGTTCTACGATGATATGATTTACTTTGATGATACAGTAAGTATCATTGACTGATAAGATTACCCTAAAAGATTTTTTATATTAAGGGTAGGGTAACCCTTTGCTTTCAGTTGGTTAGTGGTGGCGGCGATAGCCTGGATATGTCATTCAGCACTTGGTTATGTTTTGGTATGATCGAAATACTGCCCTGTTCCCATGTAGGACGCATTAGCATGCATGAAAGGTAAGATTATTTGTAATATCAACAAGAATATCCCTTGGATTGAGTCACTTTTAATCTTCGACAGCTTTAAGCGTTTGTACAAATCGCGCACAGCAGACCGTGGCAAAGTGGCCATAAGTTGGTGGGGCACATATAATAATCTTTTTTTTTACTACCATCCCCAATTGAGTCCAAATTTGTTCACAACTGTCAAGCTTAAACGGGATACGGTACGTGAGTTTCTTAATTGCAAAAATATGGGTTGGTACTTGGAAAATGTGTACCCTGAAAAGTTACTGCCTTCAAGCATGGTCAATGTTTTTGGCAGGTAAGTAAGGTGCTTGTAACAAATCCTAATCACATAGTAATCCAATTATTGCAAAGGCTTAAGACGCGGCATGGCAACTATTGTTTGAGCGACAGGCTTATGGCGCATGCAAGATCGGCTACGAGTCTGTTGGTCGTAGATTGTGATAAGAGCCAAAGTCCGGAAAACATATTTTTCTATACTAAAACACATCAGCTGCGTTCAGAGTTTCATTGTTTGGTTGTAGACCCGCAAAGTCCATCTCCACAATTAGTTCAGCTTGTGCCCTGCATAGATATTCCCTCCCACTACTTGACGAATTGGACACTACACCAAAACTTTATCAGCATGTACTTTCAAAGTGGAACCTTTTGCCTAGACCAAATCGAAATCGAAGACCGACGTCCTGTTATACAGCGATGTGACCATAAACGTCATACCCAACATTGGTCAATAAGGGTAAGCCCAACCACAACAACAACCACAACAACAAACACTACTACTAGAACGGTTAAGAAACTTGCGACAGTTGTAACAAAGAAAAAGACAACCGACAAAAAGCAAAAACAATTGAAAGCTACGAAAAGGCCAATACCTAACAAGCCTCAGGCCAAAGTTTTTAAAAAGGTGGGAGTTAAGCATAAGTTAGCCAAACGGAAAACTACTACCACTAATTCAAAACTTTCTACGAAAACACAAAACTTAACAACAAAAAAGTCAAATATTGTGAATAAGAAACCGATAAACTTAAAGGTTGAAAAACCTAAAGCCAAGACGATAAAAAGTAAAACTATCGCCCGGGAGCCGATTAGGAAATTATGGAAAAAAAAATTACAACAAAATCCCAAAAAGATTGACAAAAAGAAGAAAAAAAAGATTAAAACAGCTCAAGCGCTAAAAATGGGAGCCAAGGCAAATAAAAAAAAGGAGGCAAAATCAAAGACCCTTTAATTGGCACCAAGCGTTGAATTTTTAAGACGAGATTTCTTATTTATAAAATGTTAAAAGTCGTATAACTAAGAGTTTTAACATATTGTAAAATCTAAAAACAACGTGCGGGACTCTCTAGCAATGTTTGGCTTCACTACCAACGACCCGTTTTTCTATTGAGGCAAATAAATCGATTAGATTGGACCTATTTTACATACATATAAGTATGTATATACTTTTGGAAGTAAAACAATAAAAATAAGAACTATTTACAATTTTCTAGATCCAATTTTGCCTTGCATGATCCTATCTGTGTCATATGCTGTACCATTATTTTCTTTAATAATTTCCTTTTTTATATACAAGAAATGATATAAGGCTTTACTTTATTTTAAATTAATAAGGAAAATGAGAATTACAACTTTTACACAACAATTGCCTATCTTATTTTCTCGCTAATAAAAGATGATATTTTTTAAAACTTCGTTCAAACTAGTACACTAGACACTTTCTAGAATACTTTATGGTAGACTACTAGATATATTGAACGTAAATCAATCCTTTTGCGAACACATGCTTGCAATGCTTTCTGATTTTGGTGTGGGTATGCGATCTCAGCATTCGTCTGCAGGCATTCCGATCCTGGATCATGTCATCGCTGAGACCCATTCGTTGCTGATGTTTTTGCATTTGACCGATCCACGTATTTTTCGGTCTGCCTGCCCTACGGCCCTCGGTTAACTGGAACTACGGTAAGTATTGCCTTCTTAGCGGGGCTATCCGGCGGTCGCCTTTGAACATGGCAATACCAACGCATCTGACCTATGATAGGCTTTTTAACAAACAGGCTGCCTCTTATGTGTTTGCTCTTAATGTGATCAAGCTTGGTCACACCCGCCGTCATCCTTAGCATTTTCATCTCAGTCGCAGATAATTTACTCTCGTACGTTTTGTACATCGTCCAACATTCGGACGCATACAAGGGTGCGGATCTAACGACTGTCGCGTACAGCTTACTTTTCAATTTCCGTGGCATTTTCTTATCGTAGAAAACGCTAGAGTTTTCTCGCCACTTTATCCACCCAACACTGGTGCGATGTTTGATGTCATCATCGCATGTAGCTTCGCTATTTACAACTGAGCCTAGGTACTTAAATTTGCTGCCTATAATCAATTTTTCCCCGCCTATATAGATATCCGGATTTGGTCTTTCTGAATCTGAAAATTGGCAGGGGAACAATTCTGTCTTTTTTACGCCTATTTTCAGTCCATGATCCGGCGATATCTTATCCCAAATTGATAAAGCATTTTGCAGGGCTACGATATTGGTGCTGCCAAGAATTACGTCATCTGAGAAAAGGAGGGATATTTCAGTTTCGTCACCGATTTGATTTAACAAGTAGGACATGATGATACTAAACAGCATAGGACTCAACACACTGCCTTGATGGACTCCCACCTTAAAACTGAATTCGTCCGACTCACCAGCTGTACATCTGACTTTAGTCGTGGCGTCATCATACATGTCCATAATCATGCGGACGTAAACTTCGATGAACACAAGGAACAGGTCTTTTCGGGCGTCCCGGTGTTTTTCCATCAGTATCCGAAGACACTGAATAGCATCAATTGTTGATTTACCTTCCACAAAGCCACATTGATTGTCTTGCAACCTTTTAATGTTTTTTAGTCGTTTGTTTACCATTCGCTTGTAAATTTTTAAGGTGTGTGATGTTAGTTTTATTGCACGGTAGTTGGTCAGCTTACGGGAATCCCCTTTATTTTTGTAGAACGGGAGTAGATAGCTTTTCCTAAACGCATCTGGCATTGGGCTCCCACTTTTTATTTTGTTGAAAAGAGCGGTGAGCTATTTCAGCCCACAAACGCTCGATTCCAGCCAAAACTCCAAGAGTATTTTGTCTGATCTCAAAAACTATAAATGCTAGCGAGATTTTACCAAAAATCTAAAAACTAAATTAATGACCATTGTTTGCTCCTATATTAAGTTAGTCGATTTACATAGATATCTTGCCATGGGCCTGTAAGAGAGTTTCACGCTTTCAACCGAAGCTGTTGTAAATGTCACCCAGTGGATAAAAAGAATATCAAAATAGGATAAAAACTTCAAGAGATATTGGCAAAAGTGTATCAATTTTAAATATTTTTTTCTATAAATTGACTACGTTTTAAAAAAAAAAAAGCCATATGTAGACTCATGCAGACTAAAAAAAAGTTCTTGCTCTTTTTCGGGTTACAACCTTCTAGGACATCGATACTGTTAAAATTAAGGAAACCACCGAGAACATTATAAACGGTATGTCGGTATATGCTTTTCAGATCTGATTTGTTTTATACAGATGCAAAAAAAAAAACCATTAATTTTTCAGAGGCTATAAAAATCTGTTAGGAATGCTTAAAAAAAAATTAAATTATTAAATATTTGGTTGTCAGTGCTTGCATTGAATTTTAAAACTCGAAACACAAAAATATTTTATAAAAATGTTAATTGCTTGTAGCGCTTAATTAGTCGTCGTGTTCGATTTCCCGAACTATTTATTTTCTTTTTTATTATATATTTTTTTTTTTTCGTGATTTGCCCTAGTTAGTCCGCTCCAGCGATTGGCTCATACTCGTAGACAGGTATGAGTTTTAGTTACTTGCACAGTCTACATAATCCAAGGCTTGTTTTTGTTGTGATCAGTTGTTGTCAATCAAGTTGTTTTCATGTTTACTAGGCCTAAATTAGGTAACTGTAACACTTTTACCATCAGTCAATAAATTTAACATATGTACATACATATGGGGTAATTAGCCTTTGGTGCAGGTATAAATGGGATACTTGCAACACAGACGATAAAGAATATGCAATTTGGTTAATGAACCAAAAGGTGAGCAGGTAACGATATTAGCTTATGACATTTAAAAAATGGTTGGATGGGCATGAAATGTTTTTTTTTACATATTTTTTGTTGCATGTTCTTGATAATGTTCCTATTTCCGAATGATTTTGTCAAATAAGCAACTAAACTAAATATAGCGGATGCGATCCACTAACAACTCCTACTTAGATTATTGTGATATTGGTTTTGATGCAAGTGATTTATATAAGGCAAAAACGAGTCTTTTAAAAAAACGAAAAGAAAACCCGCAAAAAGTGCAAACAAATTTTTTTTTAAATTAATATGATGGTAATAGTAAGAAAAGTAATATAAACATAATATATGGTAAATAACCCTTGAATATTTTTTAAGTGCTTTTAAAAGGTGATATTTTAGCAACTTGCTTTTTGGAAACACTGTTTTTGTCAGCTCAGCTGTTTTTGTGTCTTGTGATACTCTCAAACATATTCAGTTTGGTCTATAATTTAACCATGAATCGACTTACAAACGAACAACGCTTGCAGATTATTGAATTTTATTATCAAAATTTTATGGTCAGTTTGGACGACCTTCTGAGGCGGCTATTAGGGTTGTTGTGACTAAATTTCGCACCAAAAATTACATTGTTGGACATTAAACCACCAACACGCATACGTAGAATGCGGACAGAGGAAAATATCGCAGCTGTATCCGCCAGTGTTGTTGATGACCGTGAATTATTCGGCGCCGTTCGCAGCAATTGGGCCTCTGTTACTCCACTACGTGGAAAATTTTGCGAAAGGATTTGGGTGAAAAACCTTTTAAAATACAGCTGGTGCAAGAATTGATGCTACACGACCTACCACAACGGCTAACTTTTGGTGAATGGGCGCTGGCAAAGTTGGATGAAGATCCACTTTTTTATCGGAAAATTGTGTTTAGCCACGAAACTCATTTCTGGTTGAATGGATACGTGAACAAGCAAAATTACCGTATTTGGAGTGAAGAGCCAGCTAGAAGCATTGCAAGAACTGCCAGTGCATCCCCAAAAAGTCACTGTTTGGTGTGGATTATTGGCCGGTGGCATCATTGAACCGTACTTTTTCAAAGACGACGAAGGCAGGAACATTAATGTGAATTGCGAGCGCTACCGTGATACAAACTATTTTTTGCCCAAAATGGAAGAGCTAGACTTGCCTGACATGTGGTTTCAACAAGACGGTGCCACATGCCATACAGCACCGGAACAAAGGCCCATTTGAGAGGCGAGTTCGGTGAACACTTTATTTCACGTTTGGGGCCGGTCCATTGGCCGCCTAGATCCTGCGATTTAACGCCTTTAGACTATTTTTTGTGGGGCTATGTTAAGGCTGACGTCTATAGCAATAAGTCCGCAACGGTTGAAGCACTGGAAGCTAATATTGAAGAATTTAGTCGGGAGATACCAGCCGATATGTTGGCGAGAGTATGCCAAAGTTGGACCCAGCGTATGAACCATTTGAGTCGCATCCGCGGTCAACATTTACATGAAGTCATCTTAAAACATTAAATTATATAGATCGTTCTATCGACTCAAATAAAGATTTCATACATTTTTCTGAATTTTATGTTTTTTTTTTTAAATAAAATCCGAAATTTTCTTATTTGTGTTGTCCTTTGTGTTGATAATAGAAATAGAAAACTTAGCAAAAATACATTCTGTGGAGTAAAAACTAACTTTAACCATTGGGTATGTGTATTTGCCAAAATAGTCTATAGTGTGTACATGTTATTACATTTTTTGGCCAAATATGCCCATGCTCCGTACATTTGTCGGCTTATTAGAAAGATTGAAAACAACGAGGAGCTCAGAAGCCCATTAACACAGGATAGTAAAGCAAATTAATTAAGACAGAAAAAACAAATAGTTGGGTAATTTCAAGTTTAAAAGTGTAAGGTAAGTTATTAGTATTAGCTGGACAACCCATTAATGGTATTCGCTCGCAGTAGTAGTTGCCTTTATCCGTCTCTATTTTTGGTTTGTGTCCTCCAACAACGTAACCCGAGGTTCACAGCGTCGCAGTCCACGCTATCGGCCCATCTTAAATTTGGACGGCCACTTTTCCGATTCTTTTGACATCGCTCATTAAAAACATGCTATCTGGATATTCATCATTCGCTCTTATTATGCCCAACCGCAACTTATGTATTAATTGCCATAGAGTTCCCGAAGCTCGTGATTGTAGCGTTATCGCCAAACTCCGTTCTCGCAGATGTCTTCATAGATATGCCGAATTACTTTTCTTTCAAAAAGATCGATTTTATTTTCGCTGGCTTTACTCAGCGTTCATGTATCGCACGCATACATAAGTACCGAAAATGCCATCGTCTGGTAAATTTTTATTTTCGTCGCAGTATCGTGAAAATTACTTTTCATGTGTTTTGCTAGGCTGAAATTGCATTTGTTTGCTGATAGAATCCTGTGTTCAATCTCCTTTGTAATTTTATTTTCAGAGGTGATGTTCACAACAAGGTATTAAATTCGTCCGCTACTTCAAAGTTGTAGTCACACATAGTATAGTTTTGACCGTATGATATCTATGTCGAATGGAGATAGAGTTCGTCATTTTGGTTTTTGTTTATTTATGACCTGTCCTATTTTTTTCCTTCTCTTTCAATACGGTAAGTAGACGCAGATAAACAAACAAAACCGTGTTGTCCCATGATTTTACTGATGATTTTAGTAAGATGGCGCCACCAAGTTCACTAGATGGCGCCAGCAGCAACAACAGCTCTTCAGAACCAAAACTAAGTTGCAAGCATATTATTATATGGCATAAAATCGATGCAAAACATTTTTTACTATTAATTATTTGTTATGAGCTGTTTAGAAAACAAACAAAGAAATAAATTAATTTTCGCCGTCATATGAAAGTGTGTTGATTATAAAAATTAAATCAAGAATAAGAAATTGACATCAGTTCTTGTTGTTTTTCATTAATTTGATTTGGCATATGCCAACGCTTCTCATTTGAAATAAAAAGCAGCTAATTGTAATGAATGCCATACAAAAAAACACAAAATCCGACAAAAAATAGTCATTATTGCAATAATTAATATGGCAGTGAATTTTCGAGCTGCGTGCACGCCTTAAATTAAGAAAAATCCGCTTCGATGCCAAAGTAAATGTTTTTTTAAACTAATCAATAATGGAAGGGAATAAAAGCAATTGCGAAAAACAAAGAAAGCTTTGTAGGGGCCCTTTGCTCCAACTATGTAGTAACCTAATCTAGGACACTAACTAAACTAATTTATATTAGAGCTCCAACTGAATTATAATATTATTAATATCTTATTTAAGCTTTACTATAGTTGTGTTTGAATATAAAAAACATTTTGGGTCAAAACTTTTAATAAAAAAACTGTCTATACGTATTGTAGTCTCATATGGGCGATTAGAGTAGGCGTGATCAGATGGATAAAAATCTTGTACAAATGTTATGCATGCTGTCATTATAAAATATGCGAGCTTTATTTATCGACTTTTTACCAGTGACAATTTAGACCATTGTGTATTGAAGAAATTATGGATTCTTCTTTTTCTTCGAAAGTTGAAAAATATTAGATGATCTCACATAATTTGGAAAAAATTGATTATTTTCTAATAAATGATTAACTAAATTTTTTTATCACAAAATTCAAAATATGTGTTGTCTAAAATTAAATTAGCTCATAGTACCACCAGGCTCACGCTCTGATAACATCCGTTTGAAAAGCGAGCTCTCTGAAAACAGCGGTAAAAAATACAACTACAGCAAAAGATCATGACAGTCTCAAAAACTTCTACAGATTTCATTACATTTTTTTATATTTTTATTATTTTTTACGACGACCAGTAAAGCTATAAACTATGTATGTATTGTAATTATTAGAATTGTAAAATAATATTTTGATTGACAGAGTCCCATAAAAGTTTCAACAAGTTCACATGCAATTTGTTTTTGTTGTCAATTTAGCGATTACGCCCAGAGCCAAAACTGTCAGCTTTGTGTTCAAATATTTATATACATATTGCATGTATCTATACACTGTACATAAATGCCTATGTGTGTAGTTACTACATACTTATAGTTGTTGGTTCGTCCATAACTCACGCTGAGGTGAAAGGTGCACACTATTTTTACAATACAATGAATGTGAACAGTGCAACAAACTGGCTGCTTACCAAAGAAAACGAAACTAATTCCGTTTGTGAAAACAATTAAATTTGAAAATGTTTTCATTTTTATACAGTTTGACGCCCATTTCTAAGCAGCTCTTTAAGCATGTGTGTATGCCCCATTTGAGTGCTCAAAATGAGTATAGATACTTTTTTTATTCATATATTTTTGCACAAACTCTGCCCATGGGACCTTTTACCGCTTACTTCCAATTTGCTGAAACCATTGTGCATATAATTAAAAATTTGAATTTCTCTCCCGAAGTGTGATTACCTCACCTGTCGTTCAACGGATCCACACGCGGATACAGGCACACACAATGAGACATAGCTCTAGTTTACAATATCTTTGTGTTTCTTGGGTATTTACGAATAAATTTAACTTGAATCTTATTGCCATAAGTCGTTCACTTTTTGCCTTAACAGGTGTACCGGTGCATACTGAATAACTCGTCAAATGATCTAACCAACTATAATTACTTATTTTTTGTGAAAATGCCCCTTTAAATAGTTATGTAGATATATACAAGGTATATACAATATACTACTTACAATTGTTGGCCCGGCTGCAATATTTGCCATTGACACTATCACAGAGCGTAGATCGCTGATTGCCAACGGACTCGGAGTTAGAGTCATAGTCGGAGTCGTGATCAATTGTCCAGTCTATGCTTGCACAAGCAATTGTTTTTATTGTTTAGTTTAAACAAAATCAAATTCAAAATCATAATCTACAATTGTTGCTGGGTCGGGCGCTCCAGTTGCTGGGTTGTTTGACGTCAGCATGCAACAGTTAGCCCGCAATGCGCAGTGGGCTAAATTCCAAAGTATTTTTTAACTTTTTTTATTTTATAAATATTTATTTTTTAATTGAAAATTTTGTTTAAATGCTATCTTTTTATTTTCCATATCTAATTCTTCTAAATTTTTAACAGCAGAAGCCAAAGCAAAATTTTATACTATAATTCTAATTAGTTTAGTTTAAATAATTCATTGTGTAGACAGTTTTATGCAAAGATGTTTCGCAGAAGTACCTGTTTCTTACTTTTTCTTACTGAAATTCAAAAATTGTTGTTCCTTATATTTCTTTTCTGCCATACGTAACTCTTTTGACATCGTACGGAATGACATTACTACTCAATTAAACAAAGTGGTCCTTCCAACTAAAAATTTTTTAATTTATATTTTATATCGAACATTTCGACCACTGTGCATCGCTCAGTTAGATGTCAATTTTCGGGTCAAATGTTGTTTGATTTTCTATATTTTTTCCAATTTAAATCGCATAACAATTAGATTGTTATAAAGGCGCAACTGCATGTCGGCTAAAATAAAATAAAACCGGAATTGAGCTGAATTGGTAACAAACGAGGATTTGTTTACTTAACCAGCAAGTAGAGCATGAGTCGTGTCTTGGTTTTTTTTACACAACTACCTATGATTATTGTGGTTAAGGCAATAAATCGCGCATGCTCAGAAACAAAGCGTAAACATGGCGACAAACAGACAGACCCATGGAACGACCACTGGACAGACCTCTCTGGAGAGACCCAGAAATCAAGCGGGTTTATGCCTTGCGTAGGTTGGTAAATGGGCAGCTTTTGTGCAATTGCTGAATTATGCCAATGAATGAATGAATGTCTAAGCCCAGACAAATCGCAATTATAAGGGCAGTTTGATAAGTCAGTGGGATTTGAAGATTTATCTGTTAATAGATTTATCTGTTAAACTTTTGCAGCAATCATTGCGTCTTTAACATCCAATGAAAGCAGACATCCTCGAAAATTTCACCTTTAAAGAGAACAAATTATTTTGTTGTGTAAATTATATGGGGAATCTCCACAATAAATTTATTACAAATTGGTATATAAACTATATAGAACTATAAAATGATACAGGCGATCAGAGAATAAAAGTGCAATAGCTATAGCTGAAAGCATCTCAACATTGTACATAAATACAGGGTGTTTTTTTAACAGCGTTCGGATTTCCGAATGAGTTATCTCTGAAACCAGTTGTTACTTTTGACAAATTTAAATTTCGTTTTATTCAGTAAGGACTAACAATTCATCATGGTAAGATTTACACCACAACAACTTCTTCAAATCTTCGAGATTCACAATCAAAATCATATAGAGCTTATAGAGCTCTTCGTACAATTAATGGACCGAATAATCGAAAATCAGAACGTGCTATTCGTCGTGTTCTTGATCATGTACGAACTCATTTGACATTCAAGGATGTCTGCCCACCAATCAGAATAAGAACATCACGGTCCGAAGAAAATGTCGCTGTTGTAAAGGTCAGTCTAGAAATTTATCGAATCGCAATGTGCTACCGTCAATGGTGATCGATACAGAGCGATGATCAATGAATTTTTGTTTCAAAATTTACGTGACATCGATGTCGGAGAGTTCTGGTTTCAACAGGATGGCGCTACGTGCCATACGGCGACCGCAACCATTGATTTACTGAAAACTCAATTTGGTGAGAAAGTTATTTCAAGCAATGCGCCCATCAACTGGCCGCCGCAGTCGTGTAATTTGACCCCTTCAGATTATTTTCTTTGGGGACACGTCAATTCTTTGGTTTATGTAGACAAGCCAGCAACAATTGACGACTTGGAAACCAACATTAAACGTGTCATTACTGAAATACGGCCCCAAGAGCTCGATAGTGTGGTCAAAAATGGGACCAGGAGGATGCGCTTTGTAACTCGTAATCTTGGTGGTCACATGCCAGAGATCTTTTTCAAATATTAAATGATCCGAAATTATCTATATAATTAAACCATGTTTGGGGTCATTACATTAATTTGTCTATGTTTTATTTAAGTTTGAAATTCGGACGCGCGTTTTAAAAAACACCCTTTATATGACGCGTAATGGATGCCGAAACTCGACCATAAGAACAATCATAGTTGCCATGGAAAAATTTTATCATTGGACACGAAATTCTGTAACATCGGCTATACTCTTCAGATCTGGCCTCTAAAGACTATTTTCTGTTGCCAAACCTTAAGAATTGGCAGGGGTTCAAAAGTATTGATCATTAAAGAAACATTTGCCTCTTGTGAATTCGGTAATAGAACATAAAACTATTAAGAAATTAATATTTGTCTATTATTGTAAAAATAAAAGCATGATTATGTTAATAAATAAAACACTTATATGCCAAAAAAAAAGGTATATTTTATTTTAAAAGTCACAGACATATCAAACTGCCCTCGTACTTAATCAAAACATAGCCATTTGAAATAAGCAACTGCTTTCTTATATATAAATTTGATGCTTATATATGTTGCATAAAAAAATGTTGGTACTCTCGCTATTGGGTGTAAAATATTTCAACAGGTTCCGTCAAATTTGATTGACTAAACACACAAGCGTAATAGAGTAAATATAATATTGACTACTATATGCTCATATACTCGATACGTGAAAGGTGCAGGCTGCGTTTGTTGTCAGGCCCCCTTCCAATTGGTTGCAGAGTGCAAAATCTTGTTAACGTAATCTTTACAAAAAATCATATAAAACCCACACACAACATGGAAGTCTGACGAAAAAATTTATTTATTTTATTATATACAATTTTAGCATAAATAACAAAAAGGCACTAGAAGAAGAAAATGGCAAATATTTTGCTAATTTAAATTTAAATCGAAATATTCAGTGAAATAATATGAAAGTAACGGGTTATTGCTGCGAAGGTCTTATATTATTATCATGACATAATAATATGAGCATTTCAATTCAATATCAGCTCAACTGAAACTTATAGCTTTTGCTTAAAAAGTGCTTAACTTAACCTTAGCTTATCATTTTAGAAAATAACATTTGCCTTTTTACATTTTTGAATCTTTTTACGTAAAGTTAGTTATCACCTGTCCCTGCTTTACCTTCCATTTAGATTCACTTAATGACTGACATCTGAGTTGATTACGAATTACCTAGGAACATCTAATGCCATTTCGGATTTGACCAAACATTTAATTAGATGCTTATACGTAAAATCAAGTCCGGGGGAGAAGGGGCCGGTACATTTACTCAACGGGCCTGGATTTTCTCTCTACGGCCCTGTGTAAAAGTTATAAACTAACTATAACAATAATTGGCCATGGCTTTAGCTAACCAATTTAAAAAAATTAAAGTTAATAATCGTGTTAAAACTCTAAAATTAATTTTGTACTTTTTATGCTATTTAATTCTAAAATCTAATATTAGTTTTGACCTGTTTGGGATTGGGTATGCGATGAGAGAAAGGGGTTCTGGTTTAGGAAAAGGGAAGAACAGTGATGGGATAAGGCTGGATAATGCTTATGGGGGAGTTGTTACATAGAGGACAGGTATTGCTAAGTGTTGACTCTATATATTGAGCATTAGTCAATTTGGAATCACCAAGCCGGATTCTAGTTAGTTAAGTCTTGAAAGATAATAACTTTTTTTAAATGAAGAAACGTCGTTATTAGAAAAGTTGGGAGTGTAGATAAGCGGAAGAATAGTAGCACACTTCGCTGATCTATCGGTTAATTCATTGCCCCTTATACCAGAATGGTTGAGTGGCTTTCAAGCGATGCCTTGTATTTTTAACCAATGTATTGATCTCATGGGGGTCAATTTTATCCAGCTGTATAGAAAAATATGTTTTATTATGTGCTACCTTTATATTTTTTCAATCAAGTACCAATGGGATGTTAGTCCGAACTAGAGTTTTGAGGAGACGACCAATGTTAGTGATAATTAATCGAAACCAAGTTTTACGCAACTTGAAAAAAAAACGATTAAGTTTACGTACATTTTTTTATTTTAATTATATTATTTGGGTTTATAATTTCGCAATAAAGTTTTATTCGCTTACAAATTTTTTAAGGTTATATTGATTTAAAAGTACCTAGGTACAAGCTGACCAGCTAATGGAATTTTCAATTGGGCTATATTTTTCAAAGTCCATCAAATTCAATTTTACAAAAAAAAAAATGTATGAATTATTTTATTCAAAATAAAGCCGCAAGCAAAGTCCCGTACTATAAATATTTTTTTAAATGGGCAATAAAGGCATTCCTATCCCTGCGTCGGACGGTCTTAAATATTTAATTGCAAATAAAAAACATATATTTTTGTCATTGTAAATATTTTTATTCTCAAGCCCGAGCTGCCTCTATACTGGGCACAGGCTATTTATGAGTAGTTTCCATTCCAAGAAGCTCGCTAATGTTTCTGGTATTTCTGATCCTGTTTCTTTCTGTACCAAGCTGTCCATTCATTTTATTTAAAGATGAGCGTCTCCATGTTGTCTTTGGGCGACCTCTTCGTCTGCTTCCTTGAGGGTTGTACTGTAATGCCATATTAGCAATATCATCTTGAGGTTTACGCAGAGTGTGACCAATCCATTCGAATTTGAGTCTTCGAATTTCAAAGTTAATATCTGGGATCTAATTCGTAGTTCTTCATTGGATATGCGGTTGGGCCAGAAGGTTATTGTAATTACCAAATATTATTAATAAAGAAATTATTATTGACTTATTGACTTTTACTTTGAAATGACTCAGAATATGTATATATAATTACCGATAATAATAACGATATAGTTTTTGTGCACCTTTTTATACCATGTATCCTGTACTCAGATCATACTATAAGGCCTTTCTACCAAAATATTTATCATAACATCGCGTATGATCTCGTGACTATAACAACTAGAGATAAATTGAACCAATAGATGCACATTGTTCTGAAGAAGGTAGGGTTAGTATTGAAAATTTCAAAGATAATTGACTGGTTGACTAAGATATCATATCAAATGAAGTCAAAGAGTTTTAAACGCATCTATCCTAAAAGACGAGTAAGTCCCCAATACAAATACATTTACCTTGATTGTGTTTGACAGATCGCTCGCTAAATAAGGCGTGTTTTTTTTTAGACGTTCACAACTTTGAGTTGGTAACACTGCTTTATCTGACAACCCATTTAACAGCTGATAGTTGCTTTTTGTTGAGTTTGGTTTGTCATTGCGTTATGGATAGACTTACATCAGAGCAACGTTTGCATATTGTTGAAATTGTTTATCAAAATAATGGTTCCGTTCGTCAAACTTATTCATAATTCAAAATTTTGTTCTCCGATGAAGTCCATTTTTGGTTGAATGGGTTCGTAAATAAGCAGAATAGTCGCATTTGGAGTGAGGACAAGCTTTTGTCACAACACCATTACACTCACAGAAACTTACTGTCACTTGTCTACGTCGATAAACCAGAGACAATTGAACACCTAGAAATCAACATTCGAAGAGTTTTTGGCGAAATACGACCGCAAATGATGCGGAAAGTTTGTGAAAATTGTACGCACCAGCCGTGGCGGCCACATGGCCGAAATCGTATTTAAACATTAATGTCATAAAATTTTCTTTCCAATAAAGCCAGTTGCAAAAATATAAAAAATATATTTATTTTTGTAAGTATTATTAAGCAAAAGATATGCCTACAAATCTTACTATAAACCCAACTATGGGTTTTCGGCGCGACGTGCTCTTCGCCAGCATTACCCGAAATATCGCTCTATGCTAAAATCTTAAGCCCAAATCTCAAATAAACGAGTAGCGTGCGTCACCTACGCTTTGATCATATAAATTTTTTCAGAACGAATCGAATCGGGACAGTGCTCATACACTATACATGTACCTATGTATGTCAGTACGTATTTACATGAAAGTTTACATGGTTTGTTGCGTAGGTTATGGCAAAAGCTGCCTGGTACATAAACTTTTAAAGCAACACGGAAACAGATACTAGTATACAATAGTATATGCCCATGCATATTTTGATTGCAGAAACATTTTAAATAATTTGAATAATTATTACTTTTAGTATACTATATATCTTCCTTGCGGCAGTTACGATGGAAAGCAACTATCTGCGGTTAATTCGAGACGAAAGGCTGAACACACATTACGTCAAAAGGAAACCAAACAAAAAAAAAAATCAAAAAACATAAAGATATACCTATGTAAAAGTATACATATAATTAAAATATGTCATTATAAAATCAAAAAAAAAAACGGGACTCATAGGTAATTTCAGTTAAGCCATTCCATTTTCGGTACCTTGCAAGTTGTAAGTATATACTATTCGTAGACATATATTTGACACATAAAGCTCAACAAATTGAAGTCATCAAATCCACAATGACTTCAACTTTGATTGATTGATGCAGTCTGAATGCAGTCATTACAATTTGCATTTCTACGAGTACTCACTTTTTTTTTGAGACTTTCATATGCAACATACTTGCTACTTTTTGGCATGTTGGTTAGTTGTCTGTTGTACAATATGTTGGTCTGGGCAACGATTATGACATACTTAAACTCTTGACAAGTATTCCAACCGTTTGTGGCAACCGCAGGCTCCAATAGTGTTGCAGAGAGAGGGATCTAGGGGAATGAGTGCAACATGTGCAACAGGTTGTTTATGCTTTTCTCCACTTGATGTCGAGTGAAACGGCAATTACAAATCTTTCAACAAGCAACATGCAATATGTGGTGAAGGTGATGGCAAAACATTTGCAACAAAATCAGCGCATATGAAATGCCAACAAGTTGGATTGATTTCCAAAAAATTTCTGCACAGTAATTACAGTTGAAATGACACCCACGCGAGCAAAGGGCAATGCTCCCCGTAAATATCAATTTATTAGAGGTCTTCATTGCAGATGGGAAATTTTTGGCACTACTGCAGATATCACTTTATAGCTTTTTATTTTAGTAGCAGTAGTAGTTAGCGGCTCTTCCAAGGTATAAGGTGAACCAGAAAAACTTGGCTTGCATATTTTATAAAAATTTGTTGTATGGTTTTATGGTCTTTGTTGACGAACCAAATAGTTACCATATAAAATATTAACGAAACTATGCCCAGGATATAATTTATTTTCCGTACTCATGTAAGATAATGTCTTTTTGATACCGCTGCTTTATAAAAAAGGTTCTCCTTCAAACAAAGGATATACTCAAAGGCAAGGGGTTATTGCTTATTCCTATATCAAACAACACTCCTGACCATACATTTAGAAGTATTCTATAACAGAAAATGCATCTAGATACTGCATGTTCATTGTTAGAAGCACCCTTTTTCTCGAAAAAAAAAAATATTGTACTCCTGCATACTTCTTCTTTGAAGTTTCCAATTTAATTTTTTTTTTTTTCAGTACAATTTTTATTCCTATGAATCATATTTCTACCAATTGAATGATGATGATGAGAATCGAAAGATATGTAAAAGAAGTTATTTAAAATAAAGGGTCATCAATCTTGAGTTTTTTTTTTTTTTTAATGCAAAAAAACAAAAATTTCAAATGAATCGGCAAAATCTTTACTATCAAGAAAAAGAACCATTCTTGCTATTCACTATTTAAAGATAATCCCTTTCAAATGTTGGCCGTAGCTCGTCAATGCGGAGGTTCCAATTATCAATGACGCGTTCGAGCATAAACGGATAACACGGGTAATGTTGGCCTCCAATGCTTCAATCGTAGCTGGCTTAACCACAAACAATGTAGCCCCAAAAGAAAATCGTCTAACGGTGTGGATATCACTCGATCTTGGTGGCCAATTCACCGGTCCGGAGCGTGAAAATAATTGTTCACCGAATTGGTTCCATAAAATGGCCTAAGCGCGCGAAAAACATTCTTTATAGAACGCGAATTTTCGTTATATAATGGTACGATTTGTGAACGTTGTTCGGGTGTGAGTCTTTCCATGATGATATGGCAATGAAAACTGAATAAAAAACACATGGCAACTCGACAGTACTCACGCGTTTATCGCAAAAATCCTATTTAAAAAAAAAAAATTCAAGATTGATGACCCTTTATATGGGCTAAGTTTTGAGTGCATATGTTGAGAGGGTGCTGGAGAAAGCACGGTAAATCGATTGAGGGAGGTGGGAGAATCGCATCGATAAAATTTGAATGAGGGTTTTGTTTATTAAGGTAACACGAATGCTCTTAACAAAATAACAGATGCCAGGTAATTTTTTACCATAATAACGTTAAGGAAAAGGAGTTGGGGTCTGCCACGCCTATTTCTTTACCGTTGCATACATTGCACAAATCTTGTATGTATACACTTTGTACCGAAAGGTATAAAAAAAAAATGTTAAAATATAAAAAAATTGTTCGATACATTCTGGAAATTGAAGAACACAGCATTTATTAAATTTCTTATTTTTTAATTAAATTATTTTCGTGCCCCTGGTATCAATATCATTATATCTATACTTTTTATATTGTATTGCTTCTTATTCCGTGCTTTACACATAACAGCCTTATATACTACAACAAAGCAAATACCACAATAATTTCAAAAAGTTTCAGATACTTTCGTTCTACCGCAAAGTGCAAGGTTATGGTTCGCAATGTGCCGAAAGGCCTCCAAAAACAAGCAACAGGCGCGCTTGTAGACTAACTGCGTGACCAACATTAGCCACACTTTAGCTTTGGCTACTCTAAACCAAAAAATAAATTAAATTAAAGGTACACATATATAATAAATATTGTGTATAAAATAAATAAATGCTAAATAAAAAGTGTTTATGGTTGATTTTTACTGGTTCATTCAAACTTTTATTCGCGCACGTGAGAGAGTGTAAATTGTGATCAGCTGATCCCCAGAAAGATTCAGAGACAGAGATAAAAAGACTTGAAAATATTAATGCAAAAGAAATAGTAGTTATGCAGATTATACCATTATGTATATATACTTATGTCTTTTTTCAGATTACCAACAAGGTAAAGTCCAAGTATTAGCGAATAGTCTCATAGAGTCGAAAAAAATTGTTCAGATATTTGTTAACCAGCTAATTTTAAGACAAGGTCAGGACCACTTACTTCAAAAAATCGTAACATGGGATTCGAATATTTTTATAGATATTATAATAAGAAAATGTTTTTAAAAAGGAATAATAGACTATACCAATGTTTTTTGTTAGAAATTCAATTTTACTGATTTTTAATATATATAACGACCATAGTTGGTGTTAAGGTATAGTTTTCCAGTACAAATAAAATAGGTGAAATAATAAATGCAGTCGCTATTTTATTTTTTGACTACACTCCGCTTATTAATTTTAGGGGGAATGGTTTGAGGGTAGATAGTGAAAGCTGTTGAGGAGGACTGGGGGCTAGTGTCTCCTAAAAGCTAAATGACGTAATATATTCTACTTTACGCATTACTTCAATTCGGTTTTTATTATTTTTTCAGAAGTAGAACCACGAAATGAGTTTTAATTTTGAATTTTTTGCATACAATTCCACAATTTTCTAGTGAATAGTAAGTGCCCATCGCACAGTGATATAATTTTCATTTTTTTGGCATAAAGTCAATTTTGTTTTTTATATAATTTTAAATTTGACCGGATTTTTGTTTTTACCATACCCTAATTAGATTAAAAATGAATCGATTTTCAAATTGGCGCCAAAAATGATTTATCGACGCACTCCCAAAGTCTGCTGATCTTGTATAGGATGCTTTATGCAAATTTGGCGGCAAATGCATTATAACTTTAAGTGTTTAGTTTTAAAAAACAAAAGATAAAATAAAAAGTGTTTTGCTGGAAAACGTTAGTAGAGGTATGTGAAATTGTAGTTTAGTCAATGTTTTGTAAATTTTGTGTGTTTTTGTGTAATTGTGTCGTGTTTTATTCATGTGTATTTTTACCCCAACCTTAAAAAGTGTAGTTGTGTTTCGTGGAATAGTACTTTTGTGGGGCACAGCAGTCCTTAAAGTTGTAAATGGATAGTTATTAACCAAAATATGCTGAATATCATGAAACTAATCATTTTTGCAACTTCGTTTATCTAGAACAATATGTGTTTGCGCATGCCGAGCTGATTGACATTTGGAACATCAACAATCGCTCTGAGAACGCAGTTCAACAGCACATATTGTAACTAAAAAAATTGGCGAACAAATTTTAAATGGGGAACATAATACTATAAACGGTCAAAAAGTGAGGACTTTTTTTAAGTATATTAGAAAATACTTGCCAAAT